>OX030950.1:177599630-178241754 GCA_943735915.1 Pherbina coryleti
TTGGTAATTACAAAGTTACTACTGATTTGAAGTTTTTAATGTTTAAACTCAAATACCATGAAATAAATTCTTGTTTTCCTCTATGTATTTTACTTAAATTCATGTGAAACACTCTACATGTATTTTTGTGCTATTTATATGTCCACGGCTGCAAACGTTATTATATTCATTTGAACAATTTTTTTTTTTTAATTATTTTGAAGCTTGAAGTTGCCTTAGAAAATGATTTATTGGAAAAGAGGAAGCTACTGTTTAATATAAAAATAAAAATTCACACAAAGCTTGAGCCGCTTCACGCTTTTTTTTCTTTTTATCTTCGAATTACACTGCTACAATAGAGAAACGAAATAAGACTTCTCAAAAACGGATTCAAACTGCGTTTTGCACAAAATTCATTTCTGGGTCATCAGATAGAAGAATTTAAGAATTAAATTTCAAAGAATTTTAATTAACTTGATTGCAATCAACTATTCTTCGCATAGAATCAACTTGATCTGCCCTGGATTTCTGCTGCTTTATGCAATAAAGGGTTGAGCACACTTAAGCGTTAGTTGAATAACATAGCAATATTTGGAATTTATTACTTTGGCCCTCGCTGACGTGTACCTTTCAACCATTATGTTTGCTTAACTGTTTGTGCGTCCACTGCGACGTAAAGCGTACATTCACATTTTGGGCGCGGTTGTCGTGATTGAGCGTTCTGATTTTTTATTTATTTATTTTTCTCCTCACATTTTATTCTGAGTCTGCAAATAAACCTTTGCATAATATTTAATGTTTTCATTCAACTGATATTCTTTAAAACTCTTTATTACCATTTGTTTTAAACAAGAAAAAAAAAAAAAAATAAATAGCTTAAATGGCTGGCCATCACGTTCACTTTATGCGTCAGTTGTCTTGTCTTACCTGTGTGTCCTTTAAGCGGTAGATATTCGCACTGTGTTTGGAATTTAAATGAACTGGTTTTTGGGCAGACCTTTGATGCATTAGGGAGACAATTACAGAGCGAGATCGTTGTGCCTAGATTTGATTTTATTGATATTGTGTGAAGATAAAATCACGAAGCCGAACGTGCTCAGAATATTGCAAAAAAAAAAAAAAAAAAAAAATAATAATAAATTAGAAAAACAAGTGAATAAAGAAAAACTTGCTAGGGAAAAACCTGCTCAAGTAAACAAAAGACTTAAGCAACGAACGTCATTTCTAAGGCGCTAGCTACAAACGAAAAAACAAAAAACAAACAAAAATGCACGCTTCAATGAGCTTAGCTCATGCATGCCTGCAACATTCCGAACAATACAGTTTTTCTAACTTACATTTAATCAACCGCCACGCCTCTAACTTATTTCAAACGCCTTCGTTTTAGCTCAACCTTTATTAATAACTAACATCAATTGATAAAAAACACAAAAACAAACAGCAGAAAAACTTTAATTTGAGCTTTAGGTTTCGATGAATTGCTTACTTAAGCATTGCTAGCCGCCCACTTGCTGCTTCGCTCTGTCTAAAGTTAATATTTGCCGCGTTAACAGCGCAAAGCAAGTCATTAAAAACTAAGTTTTTTCCCTATTTCTTGCATATGTTTGTTTAAATTGTTTGTTTAAATACTTTTAGCCATTTTGAGAGCACTAAGCGCAACAACAACAACAACAACATCAACTAGTTAGCTTTAAATCGTGCTCATAACTTGTTGTAATGTTGAAATTGTTTCTTTTTCAGTCAAACTTGGCTATTTGTGATGACTTTTATTTTGAAATCTTGGTCAACTTGTTTTTTCGCTAGTGCAGCTGCCGCTGTTGTTACAATTTTTTTTCTGGCTCTAGTATTGTTGAAAAGTGTCAGGTTTCATTTCAACGACCTTGAGCAATTTTTATTTAGATAACCCAGCTTCGGGGCGGCAATGTTATCGAACACATTAAATCGTGATATATTAGAAAAATATAACGCTGCTTAATGGATTTGACGTTGCCGCATAAGTCATGCAGCACCGCGGGAAACACTAACACAACATTAGCAAAAACAATAAATTCAATAAAACGCTAATCAATTTAAAAAGCCACTTCATGGTATGAAACCCAGAGCAACAACAAAAACAACAGCAATTGCAAAATAACAAATAAATAAAAAAAAAACCGGCAAGAAAAAAATTTAAAAAATTTGTTGGAGCTCTTAAATTTTTCGCTTAAATGTATAGCAGAAATTCTTAGAAATATTTTTTTTGCTGTTGTTGCTATTGAACGCGTTTTGTGCGCAAAAATTCTCGAAAAATAAAATTAATGAACCTGCTGAAAAAAAAACAAGTGGCGCGGGAGTAGTTTTTGGCGCATTTCTAGTTTTTTTTTTGGCTTTTTTTTATCCAGATTTGAATGTACTACCTCGAAAAAAGCGAATCAATAAGAGGTGCGCTATAGAGCGCTTTCAAAACAAATAAAAAACTGGAAATATTGAAGCGTAGAAAGTTTGATGAACGTTAAAGACTGAAAGAATTTTGTTCTTTTAATGTTTGTTTTTTTTTTTAAATGATTAAAATAAATTGAACTTTTCTGCTTTAAACAAGTTCAAAAAATTTGAACAAGTTCACAAAAAATAAAAATAAACCACTCAAAACAAAAATATTTTCAAACGAAAGACTTAAGCAACGAACTTGCTTCTAAGACTTCTCTCTTGTGCTGTTAGCAAGAAACATGCCAGAGCAGAAAGCTAAACAACAACAAACTAGTTGATATTTTTTAAAGAATAAATCAAAAGCCACTTCATTACTTTTGACATTTTGCAAAAAAATAAAAAAAAAGAAAAGCAACAAGCTTAAGCGACAAACTTGTTTCATTGAAACTTATGTTCTAATCAAGCGAATTCTTTGAAGAATTTTTCAAATTTCAAATATTTTATTAAAATTTAGCATAAGCAAAAACAAAATTGGCGTAAACATTCATATAAGATATATTTTAAAATTAATCTCTAATTTAAAATCACATTATCTATAACTTTTCATAGGAATATGAAAATAAATAATGCACGTCAACTTTTGAAATAAGAGTTTAAATTAAATATTAAGTAAGGATGTTGTTTTGCTTTTGTAAAAACCAGATATTTGGCGCATTTAAAATTTGTTGGTATTGCTTAGAATTAAAAACTGAAAATCTTAATTAATAAACTTAATATTTATATTAAATTATCTCTAAACTGCGCAGCACGCACTGTACAGAAACACAAAATAAGAACTCGAAACTTTTTATTTAATGTTTTAATTTATGTCTACCAAAAGCGGATATAATGAGTAAGAATATAATGTTATGTGTTTTCTTTCATTATTAATACTACATATCTTCGTTTTATATGCCTGTCAAACTTAGCAACAGAGATAAGTAGATTTTAATCAATGCTTGTTTTCAATGCAGATGCATGAATAATAGAAGTCGATCTTTTAAACTTTGATTAGAAATTGGTAAATTTTTATGCAATTTTTATTTTAATAGGAACATTTTTTAGTTAAAAATTTTCAAAAGACAATATGCGATAGTATTAAAAACTCCAAGAAGCTATAGAAAAATGTTTACTCTTCCAGTACTTGTAGGAAATTTATGTAATTGCAAACCATGTGATGCTTTGTACAAAATAAATATCTATATCGCAAAACCCATGCGATTTTTTTGGATACCAAAAATTTAATGCATTAGAGGTCTAAGAATGCTTAAAGGAAGATAGAATATTTACATTATATTTACAATAATATGTAAATGAAAAGTTACAGCTAGATCCAAAGAATGAAAGTAATTGAAATTTATTTTGAACACGGACGGTCAATTGTTCCAACGCAACGAGCATATCGCTACATTTTAATATTAGATATGGACCGACAGAGGCAACGATAAACCGAATTATTGAAAATTTTCGAAAGCATGGCTCTGTCACTCCGATCTTCCTCGAACTGTAAGACCACAAACGGTTGTCGTTGAAGAAAATTTTTAACGCATGCAGGAGAATGTGGCGGATAATCCAACAACGTCAACAAGGAGACGTTCAGAGGAACTTATGTTGTCGCGGAGATCACTAAAGCGCATTCTTAGCAAATTGGATGTGTTCCAAAAATACAAAATGTAGCTTGTTCAAGAGCTAAAATCCACCCATTACCAGTAGCGACTTGACTTTGCGATTTCTTTTAGGCAAATAGCTGAAGAAAATCCTAATTTTATACACAAACTGATAATGAGTGACTTAGCTCATTTCCAATTAAATGGCTTCGTCAATAAACAAAACTGCAGAATATGGGCTACAGAAAATCCTAGGGTATTTACTCAGTGGCAATTAGACCCTGTAAAGTGTACAGTTCGGTGTGGAATATCTTCCGAAAGGATTATTGCTCCATATTTCTTTGAAAACGAATTCGGTGCTGCAGTATCAATCAATGCTGCTCAATACCGCACTATGTTTGAGAATTTTTTCCTTTGGGGATATCTTTTAGAACGTGTGAACGTCAAAAAGCCTGAGACTTTACCCCAGCTAAAAAATAATATTGGGGAAGAAATGCAGGCCATGCCCCCAGAAATTTTGAATAAAGTTGTGGAAAATACCTTAAACAGAACGCGACTCTGCGAAGCTCATAATGGACACCATTTACGCGATATGATTTAGGCTAAGAAAATTTCCATGAATCAAAGTGTAAATAAAAAAAAAACTAGTTAAGCCGAAGTTAAAATACCCCACGTCCGAACCGAAGTATATTCAAAGTCTTAAGCAGTCAAAAAAATGTTAATTTGTAAAAAACATTTTCGTCATAGTTTTAACAGAAAATATTCTCTTTTGTTATTTGATAAAGTCACTTTGTATAGGAGGTGGGTGTGGTTTTCACTCGATTTCATACATAGAGTACATGTTATATATCAAAGTTTATATGCAAAATTGCAAGTCCATATATTAATTTTTGTGGAATTTAAAGAGGAATTTGTATGGGAGGTAGGTTTGGTTTTGATCCGATTTGGCTCATTTTCAAACTTGACCTTTATTTTTTAGATACAAGCTTAAATATCGAATTTCGTGATGAAAGCTTGAAAATTACGGCTGTAATCGTGATCACAGACAGACAGACAGATGGACAGACAAACAAACATGGCTAAATCGACTCGGGTGGTGATGCTGATTAAGAAAACATATACTTTTCTATAGCTGCCACGCTTCTTTATGGGCGTTACAAACAAAATTAATACACCCCGTTTACGTTTTTTAAACGTAGGGTATAAAAATGAAATCGATTCAAATATAAGGAGGTTATGGACTATTGGGCTATTCAAATCCCTTCAAGATATATGCGCCACCCTGTAGCAGGCGACTCTTGATTTTGTTTTTGTTATTGTTGCTCTTGTTGTGTGCTCTATAGTTTTGATCTTTGATATTTTTTATTAAAAAAAAAAAAAAACAAACTTAATATTCAAAGAAATATCAAAAAATCACAGCCATTATATTAATAATCTATCCAATAGACATATTTTTTTAGCGGTAAACGATTTCGAAGGCACAATAGTTTCAATTGTACCATAGTTAGAATTAAACTATTTGAAATTTTTGTACATTTATCTAGGATAGAACTGTAGTAAAATTGATTTTAGTTAAAAAAAAATTCTTTCTTGAGTTTTTTCTACAAGTGGAGTTCGAAAGAATCGGAGTCTTTAAGAAAAAGTTTTTGAGTTAAGTCCATTTGACATTTAACGATCATTAGAAGTAAAATCAGGAGAGTTTTGTCTCCATTTTTGCGTTATTTAAACTCATAACTTTGAGTTAATAAGAAAACAATAACATTTCTTTACCTTTCAGTTTAATTTTTTAATTAAATCAAAGTTTATTCTTAATTAAATCAAAATCAAATTTTATAAAATTAAATTATAATAAAATTGTAATTTAAATTTTCTTTTTTTTTTTGAGTATTTAACAATAAAGTCATGAACTAAAATGATTATATAACCACAAAACCAAACGTCATTCGGTCTCTTATAAATAAAGCAACGAAAGAATGAAGAAGCAGATCTGATTGTAAAAGATGAATTTTCATACAATTTAATAAAATCTACAACAAAATATTTTGGAAAAAATATTCATGAAAAAATACAAATAAAATAATGTAATAAATTGAGTTGTGTGTAAATAACGTACAAAAATAACTAGAATGAAACAAAAATTCATTCAAGAATCATCCATAAAAAGTCGAAAAATTGCGAACATTGAAAATTGTTTTTTTGAATTTTCGGCACAAAATAAAAAAAGCTGCTCGTACTATTATCAAAAAAGCAGCACAAAAAGTTTTTCCCACAATTTAAAAGAAAAAAATGCACATAATGCAACTAAAATAAGAAAAAAAATGGCCAGCAAGAGCTACAATTAGTCTATGTTTATGTGTGTATCTGAGTGTTGAGCTCATGTCTGTTTGTATGTTCGCATGCATGTATTTGTGTCTGTGTTTAAATAAATGGCGCAACAATTCCTTAGCATCGATTAGTTTTCATTTCGTTTTTTGTAATTTTTATTTTTTTCATTCACTACTATTTCGGTTGTCGTTGTTGTTGTTGTTGAAGTTGCTCACCACCACCTCAACCTGACTTCGATTCTATTGGGCGCACTGAGGACTGAGTACTCGGGATGAATGATGCCTGCGCCATGATATCGAAATGCAATTAACTGCAGCCAAAGTAGAATTTTACATGCTTAAATGCCAGAAGACAAACTTTTTTAATGCATTGCAACGTTTTTTTTTTCAATACAATATATATACATACACATATATATGTGGCGTATAAATAAGCTTCAACAACAACAACAAAAGCATCAACATGAGCATAAAAGCGGCCAAGAATGCCGTCATCGACAGCATCGCCAGCACTTGCAGCCAAGCAACATCTTTAAACTACCGACTGCTGCCTGGCTGCTGCAGCTTCTTTCAGTTGCTAACAACAACAACAACCACAACAACAGCAATAACAAATAAAAAGGGCTTGACTAAAAGCTTGAGTGAAAAGTAATAACAACAACAACAACATCAACAACATGCATTGCAGCAAACAATTTGGTGTGGTCATTGCAACGATTTACAAATTGGGCTACACCTTCGTTTTCATTTGAAGCCGGCGACGTTGGCTCACTAGATGGAAGCTGGAATATATAGCAGGCGACTCTTGCTTTTGTTGTTGCTATTGCTGTTGTTGTTATTGTTACTCTTGTTGCTCTACAGTTTTGACCTTTGAGGTCAAGCACTTTTTGGTAGCCGCCACAGTCGCCGCCGCCACACACAGCCTGTCAGAGTTTTCATGTCGATGCAGTTTAATTTCTTTTGTTTGTTCAAAGCACCACTAAAAAGGTGCGTCTCTGCTCGAAGTGAGCAAAAACCAACAAAGGTTATTTTAAAAATATATCTCCCCCCCTCCGCTCTCTTATCGATGTTGTTTTTTGTTTATGAAAAGATTCTTAGACTTTGATTTTCATTTCGTTCGTTTCGTTGTTTGTTCTACCTACCACATGAGAACAATTATGTTGAGCAGCAATTTTAATGCGTCAAAAAGGTCGAGTTCAATGTCAAACAAAAGCTTTTAAAATATCATCTACAGCGGCGGATTATAATTAAACGCCTGCAGGTGTGCTAGTGTGTGTGTGTGTCTTATTTGTATGCTATTGTGTTGTTTTTGGTGTGGACTTAAATTTTAAGCTGATTTTTAAAAAATTTAGGCTCTCTTTTTCCAAGCGATAGGTATTATTTTTATTATTTTAATAATTTTCAATTCTTTTTTTTTTTTTTTTGTTTGTTATTTCTCAGTAAAAATTATGTCCATTAACTTCTCACAATCAAATAACTAAACCTAAATTTTACATGAAATTAATCACAACAATGTTATATTCTGCGCCTAATAAAAATAAGTTGCCCCACGTTGCCCTTTTCACTGTTTTAAAAAATTTATTCGCCTTACACTAAATAGTTCACATATTTTCTTTTTTCTAAAGCTTTTGATAAAAAAATTTGCCATCAAACTGTTATAATAGTACTGAAACGACGAAATATAAAGGCTTCAAAGGTTACAAAAAGGCGCCCCAATATACATTCGGTCAGAGATGCTTGAGCCATGGAGCGCTTATTAGCTCAACAAGTAGCTAAGACACCAATAGAAGCTGCACAAAAGATTGAAAAGTAGGTGAGTGGACAGCACGCAGAGCGTTGAAAAAAAAATGGAGTTGGAGGCCACCATCAAGCCATAAAAGCTAGCATTGTCTGACAAAAACGTAAAAGCGAGATGGAATTTCTGCCAAAAGTACAAACACTGGAGTGTCGATGATTGGATACGTGTGATCTGGTCTGATGAGACCCGTATTAACCGGTATCAGTCGCATGGGAAGCAATATTACTAGCACTGAACCCATGAAAAGCTGCAGAAGAATCAAGTTAAATAAGCGATGAAACATGGCGGTGGTAGTCTTATGGTCTGGGGCTGCTTCACATGGTGGTATATTGGTCCACATGTAAAAATATTCAGTATAATGAAGAAAAAGGATTACCTTAACATCTTACAGACTAAGTTGCCGGATATTGTTAACCTAAGTGCATATCCAACAGAAGAGGTGATATTCCAGCAAGACGGGGATCCATATGCCTCGGATTAAAATTGTTCAAGATTCGCTAAAAAATCAGGACTTCCAGCTTTTACAATGGCCAGCACAGAGTCCTGATTTAAACCTGATTGAAAATTTGTGGCTATTTAAAAAAATAACGAATAAAAAACAAATAATATCCACGAGCTATTGTCAAGACTTCCGAAGAAATGGCGTGATCTACCACACGCAACTATTGAAAAACTGGTCGAGAGTATGCCGCGACGTATTAAAGGACTTTGGAATTTTTTGTTATTTTTGTAATATTTTTTTTTTTATTATATTTTGCAAACTTGAACTAAAACGTGCTGCTTCTTAATAAACTAAGTATTTACCTTGAAAATTTAGTAGCGTTATATTGAAAAATGACTCTACAGCAGTCAAAAGTGCATGAAAGTGGCAAACATTTAGCCAGTTTTCTTCGCCACTGTATGTGTTATATAAATTTTTTAAAGGCGTGTCTTAATCCTTGTCCTAATCTTTGTCACTATCCCTGATATCGTCCTTTTGTTTAATCCCTGTCTTAAT
Organism: Pherbina coryleti; assembly: GCA_943735915.1. Lineage (NCBI taxonomy): Eukaryota > Metazoa > Arthropoda > Insecta > Diptera > Sciomyzidae > Pherbina > Pherbina coryleti. The sequence continues at coordinate 177,608,781 of OX030950.1, forward strand.
TCTTGTCCAAATCCCTGTTCAATACCTTAGAGCATGGTCTTAGTCCAAATTTTTGTTCTACTCCTTATCTCATTCCTGGTCCTAATCTTTGTTCAAATACTTAACCTCAACCTTTTCCTAATCCTTGGCTTAATTCTTATCCAAATCATTGTCCGGATACTTATTCTTATTTTAAAATTAGTATTATTTTCTTTTTAATTTTTATTTATTTTTTATTTTGGTTTTTCCTTTCGTATTTGATGCATGTTGGTTGCTTTAAGAGGTTCCCTGAGAGGCCTCATGTCGCGATTAATTTTTTTTTTATTTCTCTCATGTGGCTGAGAGTCTAACAGGAAAATAAATTGGTGGATCAATGATTTTTGTTCTCATTATTGCTTTTGCTCATCGGTGTCATTGTTTTTAAAAAAAAAAAAAACTACACTGAAAAAAAATGTTTTAAAATGGGCGGTATTGTTATTAATTTGACGAATTTTGTGTTTAAAAATAACTTGCAACAAATTTCGTCAAAGTAAGAGCAGATGCATTTAAAACTTTCGAAAAACATATAAAAAAAAGGCAAACTATGAAAACATGTTTTGAACACACTGTGTTAAGTTTTGAGGTAATGTTTTTTTTTCAGTGTAGAAAAAAATTGTCAAAGCACTCCGACAAGACTGAGTTTCTAATTCTATATGTAACAAAATTAATGTGCAAAACAAAAACAAATCATGTGTGTTTTTGCGTTACACGAGTAACGGGACAATCATCTCAAACTCAGCCTCGTGGAGTGAGGCTGTGTTTTTATTGACTTTGCATGCAATTGTTGTTGTTAAAGCGAGTTAAAAATTTGGTGAACGTCGGTTTTGTTGTTGTTGTTTTTTGTAAGTGTTGTTGTTTTTACAAACGTACAAACACAAATTTGATAAAATAAAACAAATTTGTAGCTGGGCCAACTGGGCCAATTGTGCTTCTGGAAGCTCATGTCTGATCTAAAATTTGCTATAGCTCCAATAGTCACGGAGTTATAACTTCATGCAATGTTTTTAATTTTTGTTGCATTTGTACTACATTAAAAGGTTGCTTCCGTGGCTCCAAATATTTTTCTTTTAATTTTCGTTACGAGGTTAAAGAACCATTCTTAATGACGTAAAATAAAATTTTCCATGGTACTTTTACTCAGCGTATAATAATTCCATGTAAAACTCTTGCTTTTTTTATTGCATAAGCTACTAGATCTGCTACCTGATGACGTCATAATTAATGTTTTTATTTTTATCATAATAGTTTCTGTTTTAAAACATTTAATATGCCACATATAATCACCGAGTAACAATTCCATACCGTTGCATGTTTGATGCATTTGAAATATTTAAGCAGCTTTCACCGCAACCTCATGACGTCATGCATTTTTAGTTGATTTTTACCATAAGTGCTAACATACCTTATGTTCAAAATTGAACCAGACTGTGCAAAAAAAAACAATAACAGTTAGTTTCTTCAATATTTATTTGATCACCTTCAAAATAATCACCATCGGAGGCGATACACAACGTTTTTTCCATTCTTGAAAGCATTTTTGGTACGCCGCTTTCAGAATGGCCTTTAGCTTCCTCTGCGAATTCTCTTTGATGACTTCAATCATCTCAAAATGTTTTCCATGAAGCAAAAATTTGAGCTTGGGGATTAGGAAAAAGTCACACGGGGCCACATCTGGCGAATATGGTGCTTGTTGAATGATATTTAGTTGTTTTTGGTAAAAAAATCATGTTCAATGTGTGTTGTGTGATCTAGGGCATTGTCGTGGTGCAGAAAAAATAATTATGTCTTGCTGAAAAATAATTCTATGGCGCTTGTTTGTTTTCCTTATTTCATGGAATATTTCTAATTTTTTTACGCACCTCAAAATGGTACCGTGGTAAAAATTGAAAAAAATTTTGTTTTTTTTTTCAATTTTAGATGAAAAAAATTCGTCGTTTATATAATATTTATTCCCGAAATATATGTAGTAACCCTCGGACAACTCTCTTTAAGGCTCATGTCTATATAAACCGATTTAGAGTGTTTATTCTTAATATTATTTTATTTTGTTTACATATTTTTTTAATAACCTACTTTTATGAACATACCCATGAACAAAACCTTCTAATTTTCTTTATTGATGCTTATTATTTTGTTCTCAATTGCTATGTGCGGATTCATTACTGTCTTGTCATACTTCCCTTTACTTTCTTGCCTTAAATACTATTTTTATATGATTAAAAGCTTATAAAATTTCCATTTTGCACATAAATTTGTGTTGTTGAAAACAATTTGAATTCTTTAATTACATTTAATAAAATATAATTAAAACATTCCACCGCAATGCATGACAAAATCATGACTCATTCATGACTTCAACAAATGTGAACTGAGTTTCCCGAAGCACTTTGTTTTAATAGGAATAAGTTAAACAACAACAAAATGAAAACATTTTATTGTAATGTGATTAGATGAAATGTGATTAGATGGTCATTGAATATAACTATACTTTGTTGCCAGTAGCAGCAGCAACAACAACAGCAGCAGCAGCAAACGCTAACCTAAGCCTGCTGCTTAACCTTCTTAAAACAATGAAACACCTTTTTTCATTTTCAGTTAAATCGACTAACAAAGCGTAAAAACGACAACATTTAACAATAACACCATCAGCCAGTCAGCCAACCAGCCAGGAACAACAACAACAACAAAACAAATACAATGACAGCAAAATGTATTGCAGCGTCATGTTTCCGCATGCGGAACTGTTGCTCTTGGCTATTGTGTGGGTGACGTCGGGAAAGCAAAGGCAAGCACCAACAACTCTTAGACAAACGCGGACAAATTGTTTTTCTGCCACTTTGTCTTATTTTTTTGTTTGTTTGTTATTTCTAACACTTTTCTCTATTTATGTTGTTGGTCTAGCTGTTGAGTGAGGGCTTTCCTTTTGTTAAAATGTTGTTTTGTTTTTTCTTTCTATGGCTATGTATGAGAAAAACTCTGAACGACCTTGAGTTGTTGCGGTTTATCATGAGACACAGATGTTCTGGTTAACTTTTTTTTTTATTTCTCATTTTCTTAATACTAGCAACTGTGTTGTGAATGTCACGTCAATGGAAATGTGTGTTTGTGTGTGAGTTTGATATAGAAATTCATTCGTGGTTGTAGCTTGATTCATAATTTTCTATTTTCTAGAGACAAGCAAGTAGTTTACTAAAGACAAGTAGCAAGAAAACAAAATAAAAAAAGGAATAAAGTTTTTTAATTTGAATGTATGTGTAACGCCTACAAGTGTAGCTCCATAAATTCTATAGAAACGTGGGTTCATTTCAATCATTTAAGAAATCTTGCATAGAGCTTTTTTTAGCACACTAGGTTAACTAAAAAAATTTATATTTTTTGCACTAATAAATGCTGTAAATCAATACAAGGACATATGAACCTTATGAGGGCTAGGGAAAGTGACAACATTTTTTAATCTTTCTTCCCAATATATATTAAATCAAGTTCGCTGCTTAAGTCTTTTGTTTTGCTGTTGTAACGTTTATAATTTTCTTATTTGAAATCTGATTTTTTTCTCATTTTCTCATTGCGAGAAGACAAATTTATGTTATATATGTAAGATTAAGATTTATTTAAGGTAATTGCCGAACATATAAATTAATTTTTAAATTAAGTTTTTAAAGAAATTTTCTGAGAGATGGGATATGAATCTGGGAACTCACGGTGAGGTAATCTAGCATAGAACGGTGCACTCTCGTCAAAGCGTTTGGCTACAGCTGAAATGGGTTAATATCGTATTACTATCATATCAGAAAATTTAGACCGTTTCTCACAGATAAGTGAAAAAACAGAAGTTTATATTCAGGAATTTGATAAAAATTATGACAATATTTGGACAAAATATAATTAATTTCGACTTTCGAGCTCAACAATTACTCTTAATATAATTCTTTTCATTTAAACTTTAACTAGAAAAAAATAATTTTTAAAAAAGTATGCATGGGTTTATAGATTAAAGTAAAAAATTGTCAATTGCCATAAAAAGTTTATTTATATTATAATATAGGCTTTTTTACTTTTGAAAGAATGACAAATAATTTGTAAATTGCACCATTTTTATCAATAAAAATTTGTGTATCATCAGAAAGCCTACTAAGCTTTGTTTTGGTTTTTAACTGTTGTAAGTTACACTCTTGTTAAAATATTGAAATATTTTAGTTTTGAATTTTATTAACTTTATGATGTTTAAACATTTTTTCTGATTTTAATATTATTTTTTTTATATACATATTTATATTTTAAGTTTTTCGTAACAAAATTACAGACTATAATGTTTTCTATAAATGAAAGTAATCTTTTCTTAACCTTTAGAGCACTGGTGTACTGGTGATACATCGGTTTTGCAGGGAAATCAATAATTTTTTATCATAAACAAGAACCAGGGCGTTTTTGTGGTTGTTGATCATGAATCTGGGGCCAGATTTGATAAATGCATATACTCTTCTCTCTACTACTCCCTCCTCTACTCTTAAAATGTCTCATTTATCGGCTCGCCCTGTGATATGAACTTAGTATATAGTTGATACGTGATACTAAATACAAATTTGGGCACTTTTCAAGGGCGATGTTAGCTCTCAAATCCCGACCTTCAATTAGGTTAAAAATATGTATACTTTTTCAAAGACCTTGGAAAATTCAACCAAATTGTTAGATTAAGTTTGTAATTTAAAGATTATCAACTAGAAGTATCCACTAATATTTTTTAATTGTTTATATAATTTTTTTAAGAATGTAATATTTCAAGAAAAGTTTTTATTATGTTTTTTTAATGGGTCAATTGTAAAAAAAACGTTCACAAAGAGGTTTTCATGTTTTGTTTTTAAAAGTTTTTAAATTTTCCCGTTAGAATAGTCAAATTAAGTGAATATTAATGGAGAATTCGAAGTTGTTTTTATGCCCTGCAAAAAATCATTTTTTCTATGGTTTCTATACGATTTTTGTATTGAACGTCACACAGCAGATATACGGGAAAAATCACTAAAAATTTGAAAAATGTTGTGTATGAAAGCTTACTGTGATGTTTTTTAAGTTGTTTAATCAATTAAATCAGCTTTTGCAGAAATCGCCATTTCGGTTACAGAAATAATAATTTTTTACCAATTATGCCTACATTATTTAAAATTCTAACGGGAAAAAAATTAAAACTTTTCTCCAAAAAGACATCAACGTAGAGGTTATTTTCAAAGTAGTAGACTTGCAGCAATAAATATTAAAAAACTGTTAAATAATAAGCAATTTCAGAAAAAACAACAGGGTGACGTTCAATACATTTTGTGACGTTCAATACATTTTGTTCCTCTTAACCAAATAATGTCAATAAAATTGGGAGTTTAACAAAAAACAGGTTTATTCTTTTACAATACAAAAAGTAAATAAAAAATATATAATTCGGGTATACATAAAATTTTCATTCAATTTTTTTTTTATTTTTTACAAAAAATTAAAAAAGTCAATATGTAGCTAGTTAAATTTATATTGAAAATTTCTTAAGCCTTCACGTTTTACAATATAACTTCTGAACCCTTTAAAACCATATCTTCATTTTATATCGTTGGAAAGTTATAACCTGACGTAAAAACGTAAAAAAATGAAAATTATAAAAAAGAAAAAAATTATAGCACGTGTTGCTGGCATGGTATTGAACTTAAACAAATTAAGAATGAGTCAACTTATTGCAATATTTCAAAAAATTTTGTACTTTTCCTCAAAACAGATGAAATAACTTTTCCAATGATACTATATTACCGGTAACCGGTCTTAAGTTGATTGAGCTACGTTGTCTCCAAATGGACCCTATTTGGCGAACAATTATTCTAAAAATTTATAACTTCGAATTTGGTTTTCAAATCAATAAACTAATGCAAGAAAAATATTTGAGAGAAATCGGAGATGGTCAGTGCATCTGATCACTTCAATGTGAAATGGGCGATATCAGTTAGTAAAAACAAAAAGCAAAAATCAGGTCAAAGTGATGCATAGGTGCCATTCTTTTTGCTTTCGTTTATATTCTTCATTTCGTTCCTTATCTAGATTTCTTTTTTCCCGATATCTACGTGCTCATTCTCTTAAATATACAAAAACGAAATTCAAAATTAATACTTCTTAAAAGTGACGTTAAACACATTTGCCACTTTTTAGTTTTTTTCTCAGGAATTTTATTTTGCAAATATACAAAAACAAAGAAATAATTCGAAACCTATGAAACAATGATTTTAAACTTGGATTTTTTGATTTATTATGTTTGCTTTAATAAAACTCCGCGTGACGTTCAATACATTTTTACACGTACTTATCATGATGAACTGAGAAAACACAAAAAAATTGACTTTAATATTATTAAATCGTCTTAATTTTTAGAATTTCGTGAGAACTAATCTCTGCACTTTCTTAATATAACTTTCTTATCATCTATACCACACCTAAATTAAAACTAACGAAGCGTAAAAAAAGTGATGTTCAATACAGTGCGCGGGGACTAAATGTAAATCGAAAGCCAAATTTGGGATGACAATGTTTTGAGAATAACATCAAATAAAATATAAGAAATAAATGCTTTCATTACAAAAAAGTTATTATTTGTTAAATTTTTGCATTGTGTTCAACTTTTTTTTTCACGTTTTTCATCAAAAAGTATAACTGGAGACACATGTTTTTGTATTAAGCGAGTACGACAGAGCAATATAACATTCTTCAAAACAAATATGCAAACAATTTTAGGTTTCTGAAAAATATATTTTGTTAATAAATATTCTTCAGTGATCACTTTCTCATGTTTTATTTGTTTTTTTTCTTTTTTTAAAAACAGAGTTAAAAGAGCGGGGACAAAAAAAGAGCATTTTGTATGCAATTGACCCTAATATATATTTTATATTGAAAACAAATTTGAACTTTAGAACAAGTATGTTGACAAGAAGACAACATGAAGGCAATGAAGTCAAAAACCAACAACAACAACAACAACAACGGCTCTGTATAGAGTAAATCACTTAGTAGACTAGACAGACTGTTTCGTTGGACGCTACAGTAACTCATCAGTAGTCTTGCATGACTTTTCACTGTAATCCACTCAAGCTACTTAGGTCCTACTTATACTGCCAATATGCCGACAAAGTTACTCTGAAGTTTATTTTGACAGAGAGAATGCGTTCTCGGACAACGAAACAGTCTGTCCTACTTATACTGCCAATAAGGCGAGAAAGTTACCCGGAAGTTTATTTGACAGAGAGAACGCTTTTACATTGGTAACTGTGTTCTTATTTACTTATGATACACCCTGTGTCAAGGTTTACCTTGATCGTGTCATACTTTTAGGCATAGCCTCAAACTCATGTGCATCTTCGTCTAGTCTGCTCTGTGATTTAGTCTATACAGAGTCGTTGTTGTTGTTGTTGGTTGTTGCCTTCATTGTATTCATGTTATCAACATACTTGGCCTAAAGCTCAAATTTGTTTTCAATATAAATAATGAAAGGTCACAATAAAAATTTATATATTTTATATTTTAAAGTAAATTTGTTTTTATCAAGAAGTTTTATTTCTTCACTGATCACATAGGTTTTTAAATGCATACGATACAACTTTTATTATTAATTTACAAACCCAATATAAATAGTTCTTCTATGTTAAAATAAAGAGCTTTAAGAAGCTTTTTAAAAACCAAACTTAATATATATTAGGTATTTTCTGCTATTTAAAGAAGCTTAAAAATTCATACAAAAATATAATTAAAAAATTAAATCATCCTAAAAATAAGCTTTTATGAAGCTTTTATAACTGTAGCAATTATATATAAATATTAAAAAACTTTAACAAAAATTCGTATTTAACCCGTACACTCATCAAAAAATTCACAAGCAAAGCAAATAAAAAAACTATGTATTTACAAATAATTGCCAAACATAACGGTAGCAAAAATGGTAAAAACGGTTATAAGCACTAAAAAAAAAAAAAAAAATAAAAAAAAAAAATAAAAATTGATGCGCTGGCGACTCTCTCATTTACTCGACTACATTTTCTTTATTTAACTGTAACTACTACCACTTCAACTTAACTCATCTGCAAATTAACCACAAGGCGGAAATGGCTAAAAAAAATAAAATATGGTCGCTGAAGAAACTCAAGTCATAGTCACATCATTTGTAACTAAATCAAAGTAAAACTAATCAAGGAAAATATTAAAAAAAAATCTCAGTAATAATCACTTCCACTCACTTACTAAAAAGTTACTAAAAAAAACAAATCAAACACAAATCAGTAAAAACCACACAAAAACCAAAGTAAAAGAGAAAAACTGAAGACAGAAAATTATTTTCTAAATTTCAGAACAACAGAAGCTAAAGCAAAATAATCGAGCGAGTGGTAAGAAATTGAAACATTTTAGAAAAAAAAAAACATGGAGCCACTAACAAAAAACAAACAATCCAAATGAATAAATTTGAGAAAAAAACAAACATGAAGAAATTTGTAAAATGAAATTCATTTAATTTGCTGGTAGTTGCAGAAAAAACGAAATACAAAAGGAAACGGAAGCTATTTAAGCAATGATGAGTTCGGCAAAAAATTAAAAAACCACAAAAATAAAAAAAACTCAAGCAATTTATTTGAAATTGAAAGCAAAAAGCAACAAAATTTTAAAATTCACCAAAGCATACATGATGGCCATACAAAACCAAAACCAAAGAACCCACAAGCAGCAGCAGCAGCAGCAAGAAGCGCAGCCACAACAACAACCACAGCAACAGAGTAGAAATCAAACGCCACCACAAGCGCCACCAATGTCTGCCACAAGCAATCCAGCCACAACAGCAACAACCACAGCAACTGCAACAACAACAACAACAACAGCAAATAACGCTTCTAATGGAGGTCCTCGCGTGTCTTTCAATCGAGATGTTCATGTAAAAAGAATCGGTTAGTGGTTATTTTTTTTTCATTTCTTTATTCGATATAAGTACGAATGCAAGCAACTCAAAACCTAACAATAAAAAAACACTCAACACTATTACAGAGTAACGGTTCCGAATGATTAAACATTCGCCATAGACTCGAATTTTAATGATAGTAATTCTAGAGCTGCCAGCATCAAGCACACAATAAAAATGACCATAAAGTGTTACTCCAGATAGAATGGGGCAATTCCGGATCCCATAAAAATGCTTCTTATTGCTTCATTATCAATCAAAATAGTTGAAGTGGCTCTTCATAGCAACACATCTACCAAATTTTTCCCTATTTTTTCTTGTTCACTTTAAAGTTGTTTGAGTTGAGTTTTCTCATTGTGGGCAAACAAAAGACTTAAGACACGAACTTTATATTGTTTTACTTTCTGCTCATTTTAATGTTTATATATTTTTGTTAACTGGTAATTTCGTGGCAAGTACCATTTCTTAATTATATGGCAGCCTATAATTAACGTAAATTAAGAATTATTTTTCCTTTCTGATTGGTTCTCTTTGAGCCATTTAAGCAAAACAAGGCACTTTGTTTGCGTTTGCTAGAGTTTGTTTGGTTGCAAAAAAAAAAAAAAAATAGAAAAAACCCACGCCACATTAAAAAGTCAAATCAACTTTTAAGCAAGACTGCCAATTTTTCGGCCCACAACTGTAATTAGTCTGGATGATGGGTATGTTTGACGTAAAGAGCAACAAATGCCAACTTTATAACTATGATGAAATAAATAGAAAAAAATAAAATAAAAAAATGAATGTTTTCAAACTTGTTAGCTTTTAGCATTGGTTGAAGGACGTCATTGGCGTCGTAACCTTGTTGTTTTCGTTCTTGATTTAGCCATATAATTCTTTATGGCTTTATGGTAAGAACAACAATTTTTTTTTCTATTTTGCGTGAGTTTTTTTTAGTTCTGTAGCAACACGAAAGCTGTTTTCAGTTGATTAGATGGAAAAGTAATTATCGTTGATTTTTTTTTATTTATTTCTTTTTAAATATGTAGGTTGGTGTTTGCTGCTTTTATATATTTACGACTGTATTTTTATTTTTATAACTTTTTCTTTCAAATACATATAAACATAAAAATGATAACATAAAAATGCGCACCTAAATGCATTTTAGTGCAAGAATTCTAGTGGTTTTTCAACATTGGACTATGAAACGGATTGTTTTTTTTTAATCAAAAGCTCTGTATAAAGTTTATGATATAATTGTTGGTTATGACAAAAAACTTATAAAAATTATAAAATTGCAAGCTTGTTGTAAAAAAATTCTTTTAAAACTGTTATTTTTTTGAGGTAATGAGTTGAGTTTTGGGTTATGAGTTGCATCAGTTTTCTCTACAAATTTAATCTGCCAGCAACATGATGGAACAAAACTCTGTGAAATTTATATTCTAAAAGTTATTTTGCTGCTTTTCACTTCAGGCTATAGTTTTTTAATTATATTTAAACATTGTGGAAATTTGTTAAAAGTTATTTTTACATAATTTACTAGACAATTCATTTTCGATATATATAAAAAAATTTTGTTTTTTTTTTAATTTGCTTTGAACCAGGGATTTCAGGCGTAACAACTATTCAGTCAAGTCTGCCTTGGTTCGAAATGAGGTGATAGATTAGTGGCAGCGGAAGGACAATCATGTGAAACATGTGTAGGATGTTCTAAGCGTGGTGGAAAGCCATAGAATCTTGTGATTTTGAATCTGAGGCAAGTGTTATGCCTTTACCTCAATAAATTCAGGTTATAAGGCAATATCATCCACAAACTTCTCTACCACCGACTACGAGTCAAGTCGTAAATATTGATGAGTTTTCAATATCAGTTGATTAGAAATGAGGAAAGAAAATTGCAAATGTGTAGGACCGTGGCCTGGCCGGGGATCGAACCTGGACCTCTGGGCCGAGGCCAATACACTGAACCAAATATTGTTCTTAAAATCAAAGAATCTCGTTCATAAAGCGAAATTCATTGATTTTTAAGAACTATTCATTGCCCCAAAGAACGAATTCTTTGGCTCAATGAATCGTTGTTCTTAATTTTAAGGAACAGTTCATTGTTCGTGTTCATTAAAATTTTGTTCCAGTTCTTGTGTTGTAATATCTAAAAAACCATTAGAGAATTTTATCTCAATAAGAATCTGATTTTTTAAAATATATCTTGATACTGTTTTAAAATTTCTAAGGACAGACTAACTTATTGTAACAGTTGTATGTGTCATTAATTAATCATTTTTCTTCATAACATATCAAAGAAATAACGTAAGAACAAAGATTCATTGAACCAAGGAACTCGTTCTTTGGACCAATTTTAATGTATAATACATTGGGACAAAGAACTTTTTCTTTGTTATTAAGTACGTTTTTGGTTCTGTGTAGAGTAAAGTAAATTAAGCCTGCAATTAAAATATGAAAAAAGAAACATAAAAAATTTCGTAAAATTCAAGTTTTGTAATTTTTGTTTTTTTTTTTTTTAATTTTTATAAAATAAAACATAGGAATGGTTTTTAGATGATATTTCTTATAAAAATGTTGTTTCATGATTAAAATAATTTCAAAAAGTCAAATCTTCTGTTTTTAGAATATTTTGAAAATTGATACATGTATATTTTAAATTTCTTGTGTACTTTTTATGTAATGGGTACAAATGCAACTAAGCATATTTGAAAATTAATGTAGTTCATGTTGTTTCTTAGGGATCATATGAAAATATCTTTAATTTTTAAGAGATTCTCACAGAGGCCAATTTTCATTATAGAACCATGAAAATTTTTAGCAACTATTTTTTGATTTTTCAAAAAATACTTATCAACAAAGTTTTATTTAAACTACTTCATATATGTTTACCCTCACCCAAACGAAAAACAATTATGCATTTAATAAATATTATAAAAAAAATTTCACCAGCTTAATAAGAAATAAGAAAAACAAAAATTTTAAACTGAAAGAAAAAACTACGAAAAATAATAAAAATTCAAAAATGCCCGACTCAAAATACCGTTTTGCCACTTTCCCGAACAACAAAATTATATACTCCACCATTTTTATACTCCACGCATACTACGTAAGGGTATATTTACTTACTCATTCGGTTGGAAACGCCCATAAGATAGTTCTAACATTCTTGAGTAGTGTTAACATTTTCTTGATCAACATCCACACCTGAGTCGATTTAGCGCTATTCGTCTGTTTATCTATCTGTTAGTCGCAAAACCTTTTTTTTATTTTAAGATTACAAACGATTATTTCTTTTTTGGAATTTCATAAAACAAAAATGTATTTCGACAGAAAACACTGAACAACAAAATAATTTTTTTTTCAAAATAACAAGGTTCCGACAACGGATTCTGTTAGAGGGGTCAAAAAACAAGACACGTATATCAGCGTTTTGAAAGTTTACGTCTGAGTCTTATTTTAGGGGGGATTTAATTTTCTCCCTTTTAGAACATTCTTATAGTGAATCGGCATGGGAAATCATGTTATCCTTACATTTTTGGTATAGAATGTGTTCTGAGGATTTATGTAAAATACTACGAGGAATATTTTTGTGCAACATTTTAACCCCCTAACTTCTCAATTTATGGGTCTTTTTGCCCTTTTTGTGATAAAAGGCAAAAAGACACATAAAACAAGGATATAATGGATTAAAATGTTCCACAAAAAAAATTTATTATAAAATTCTACTGTAAGTCTCTGAATACACCAAAGCTAAAAAATTCAACTTAAATGCCAGAAATAAGTCAAAACTTAAAATGGGTTAATTTCGTACTTATTTAGAATTGATGCTAAAATGTCGCACAAAACTTGGTTTTAGGGGGGTTACTTTCTATGAAAAAAGTGTTTTATTTATTTAGCACATCATACTTAGCAATAGCAACGAACCTTATCGGATGCACTTTGGCTGATAAAATCCATTAGATTCAAACAAAAAACTATGAAAACAGAAGTTAATTTTGATCCCCTCCTCCGGTTCCCATTATTTTATTGTACCAAGACTTGTACCATATACGTTATATACTTGTTGTTGTGTTCACAATTTTTGGTGTTTTTTAAAAAGAATCACATCTTTTAAAACTATTGAAAATTAAATCCCTTCTAAGATAAGACTCATACGTAAACTTTCAAAACGCCGATACACGTGTATAGTTTTTTGTCCCCTTTATCAGAATCCGTTTTCAGAACCTTGTTATTTTTTTTCATGTTGCACAGTGTAATTAATTCAACATTATGAAAACGATACTAAACACTTCATAGTCTCATTACTTTTTTTTCCGTGAAAGTTTAAACTTTTTCCAAACAAAAATTAGCTTCTTCAAAGCAAAAAATGGAGGACAACTTGAAATATTAATAATTTTAAGCAAAAGGTAAATTTTGATACATTTTTTGTTTTTTGTTTGTTAAGGTCTTAAGAAATTTTGTAATAAAAAAATAAAAATTAAAAGAAAATATTTACTGAAAAAAAATTATAAAAAAAGTAGAAGTGTAGGAAGGACTCTGATATTAGCTAAAGTTTAGTAGAAATATTTAGTAAATATCACCGTATATCAATCGAAGGCTATAATTATCATAAAATATAGTACTTTGACCTTACATTTTTGCAAAAAAACGTTTACGTAAAATACGTTTACTTGTGGATAAAAAAATTTTTCATTCGAAAAAGCGATTAAAAATTATATTTTGCCTTAAAACGCTATGATTTTCAATATAATTTGCACTCTTACATAAAGAGAAAAAAATGAAATTGAATTCTTAGCTTAAAACAAATTGTGATCTAATTGGAAATGTTTCTCAATAATTTTTTTTTTTTTTCTTTTTTTTTTTTATCAGCATCAGCCTAGTTCTTTGGTTATCTAGTTGTATGGGAGATATATCTTAAAGTTTAGCGATCAAAATAATTTTTTACATAACATTAAAGTGTGATAAAATAAACTAAATTTATTCTTCAAAAACACTAGTAAGCAATTTTATGCGGTTTTTTTCTTATGGTAAAAAAGTGGTTTGTATGGGAGGTAGGTGTTGCAGTTGACCTAAAATTCTAATTTCTATTGGTACAAAGTGTCATAACCTTATCTATAAATTATACTGAGATAATGCAAATATCACTTTAAAATCAAAAAAAGCGCACTGTGCGTCGTCATCATTATATCCGTCATTTTGAAGTATTACGTCGAGTTTAATATATAAGCTTTTTTTAAAAAAAAAGTTCAAGTACATTCGTAAGTACATTCTTCCCATACACATTGACTTATAAAAATGGTAAAATCTCTCAAGAATTCCACAATGATTCTGCTTATAAGCATATAAGCTTTGATTCCAAATACCCCTTCATCGTTTCAAATTTGTCAAAATTGGATAAAAACCACGTCTACTTCCCCTAAAAAGCGACTTCATCTAAATGGTGAAATCTCTCATTTGGAATCAACATTTGGAATTTTCACAATATTTTATAATTTGTAAAATTTTTTAAATCGGGTCAAGACTACTCCTATTTCCCAAACGAAGTACCGTCATCAAAATGGTAAAATCTATTAAAGTTTCACAAACAGTAATCAGTTAAGTGGAGGTTCTAGTAGAAATCGACGGAAAATTTTTGTTTTTGTTTTTTGCTTTATTTTTATCCCTAGGATCTCGAAAATATGTAGTCAAAAGGATATTTCCGTATCTAATTTATTTTACGAGTCATCAAAAGTAAACGTTACTTACGATTTTTTCTTTGTCAAACTTTAAACGCGTTTTTCTCGAAACATCTTCTTTCCGCTTCAACGACTTGATCGATTTCGATGTTTGATGGCTCAAATTAAAGCTTATTCAATTAAGGGGGCCTTCAAGAAGCATTTTTTTCCAAAAAAAATTTATTATGATTATTTTTTTAAAGTTAAAGAAAAAGAAAAAGGAGGAAAAACAGGGTTTATTTCAAAGGGCGGCCATTTTTTTTAAAAAGGGTTTTATTAAAATCGGAAATCTACAAGACCCCCAAATTTCATATTAAGCCTTCATTTTGAATTATTTTTTATCGAAAAAATTGTATAATGTTCTTGAAATATACATTAATAAATGCCACAAAAATTTTTCAAAAAGGATTTACGTTCGCTCAAAAAAAAAAACCTGCAATTACATTCCGTTTCTACTAGAATCACCCCTTAAATACTTGAAATACTGCATATAAGCTTTGATAACAAAAAATACTTTTAAAAAGGAATAGAAACCACTACTCTTTCCCATACAAAGTGGCGTCATCAAAATAGTAAAATTTCATAAATTCGACAAAAATTAATGTTTTGACTTGATATTTCACACATAAGCTTTGATATATTGATACGTACAATAAGTTTGAAATTTGGGCCAGAAACAGCGCCTATCGCCTATACAAAGCTTAAGTCCTCAAAATACTAAAACATTCATAACTTCCGATATTATTATACAGATGAGTTTCGGGAAATTTTGAATTTGGCCAAGTCGAAGGAAATATACTTTCATTACTAGTTTTAAATTTTTTGAAAAAAAATCAAAAAATATGCATAAAAAGGGCACTAAGGATTAACAAATTTAACAAAAATATTCTTCATACAATTTTGTTTCGATCAATAAACACATTAATTATGTGAAATGCATATGTTTAGAAGTTTCCTTATAATTTATTGTATTAAATTCTTCTTTAATAGATAACTATCGCGGAATTGCAAAGCTTAGCGCCCCACCTAAACTTTTTGAGGCTATTGTAACCTCACAACTATCACATAGCGTAAAATCTTTAATGTCCCCATTCCAACATGGATTCTTATCTAGAAAATCTACTGTTACTAACCTTCTAGAATTCACATCAAAGACTATTGAGAATTTTGGAAAAGGTCTACAAACAGATGTTATCTATACTGACTTCAGTAAAGCTTTTGATGTTGTAAATCATAAGCTCTTAATTTTAAAACTAACCCTTCTCGGTTTTCCAACACCATTAGTGCTTTGGATTGAATCTTATTTATTAAATAGAACACAAAGTGTTATATTTAACCTTGTTAAGTCAGAGGAGTTCCCTGTTACTTCCAGTGTACCTCAAGGAAGCCACCTTGGGCCTCTGTTGTTTCTACTTTTTATTAATGATTTACCATCTGTTGTAATTCATAATAATATTTCACTATACGCTGATGATGTTAAACTTTTCCTGTCATATAAAAATGAGCAAGACTCTTTTTTCTTACAAACCGATCTTGACCATCTTTGTGACTGGTGTGAAATCAACTGCATGAAGCTTAACTTGAAAAAGTGCAAACACATGACTTTTTCTCGTAGACAACCTTCTCGAAGTTATTACAAAATAAGTGACTATACACTTGAGTTCTTAGAAGTTTTCGACGATCTTGGAGTAACTATGGACCCAAAACTTCGCTTTCACATTCATATTAATAAAGCTATAAGCAGAGCAAACAGTACTTTAGGGTTTATTAAACGATGGTCAAAAGAGTTTAATGATCCTTTCATTACTAAAACATTATTCACTTCGCTTGTAAGGCCCATACTTGAGTATGCGTCAATTGTCTGGTGTCCTAGATATGGGTGTTATATTGACGATATAGAATCAGTTCAGAAACAATTTCTTTTGTTTTGTTTACGCAATATATATTGTCATACTAACATTCACTTACCACCCTATGAATATAGATTAAAGCTTGTTAACCTACCTTCTCTAAGAAATCGTAGAATCATGCTTAATGTTTGCTGGATTTATCAACTTATACATGGATTTGTTGACAGTCCATACTTACTGAGTAAAATTTACTTTAATCTTCCTCTTCGACCAAGAAGATCTTTTGAGCTACTTTTTGTGAACTTTTGTAGAACTAATTACTTGCAAAATGAACCACTAAGAAGCGCTTGCGGAGACTTCAATTCCGTTTCAGATGTTATATCTTTTAATGAAACCCTATACTCAATTAAACTTAAAATAATAGATTATCTGCAGCACCGCCACTGATTCTCAACATACTCTTCCAAGGATACGGCACTTTTACTGTTGGATGCACCGCCACTGATTCTCAACATACTCTTCCAAGGATACGGCACTTTTACTGTTGGATGCACCGCCATTGATTCTCAACATACTCTTCCAAGGATACGGCATTTTTACTGTTGGATGAATGAGAGAACGATCTGCAAAGTATATATATTAATATAAGTGGCTTATTAGACCAAGTTTGTCTATGTGCCTGCGTTCGTTACCTTTGTCTTAGCTTACTAGGAACTCGGTGTGATAATAAAAGATGAATCAAGACTTCATCGGCTTTAGAATCACAGAATGAATAATATTGTATATAAACTATCAGTATGGCGTACCGGGCCTTGTTTGCCTTGATACCTACCACTTTTCTAGATCTCACACTCTGATACTTTGTGCCATATTTATAGAGGTGTTATATGTATATTAATATGAGTGGCCAATGAGACCTAGTTTGTCTTAGTGCCTGCGTTCGCAACCATTTTCTTTTCCACAAGGAAATTGGTGTGGTAAATACGACTCAATTCGTCGGATTACCAACTTGCTAAGCCAAGACTTTATTGGCTTCAAGGACAGAACGATATATTTATTTTATACATATTTTCATTCTCGATACCACCGCCTTGGACCCTCTTGAAGATTTATTATTAATGTATATTTTGCTTTATAATACCTTTACTCATGTTATCTATAAGTCTGTATACTTTGAAACGTTCATGTTTTAATTTACATTACATTACAACTGAACTTATTTTACTTTGATTTTGTATCTTCATTTAAAACGTACTTGAACTCTATATATTAGTATTATTAGTATTAGTTTAATAAGATTATGAATTGTAATTTTAATATGCTATAAAGCCTAAAAGGCTTAGCAAACAAATAAATAAAAATAAATAAATAAATAAAAACATTACTCAAATGGTAAATAATGAATAAGCTGAAACTCCTGTATTGTTGTTTTTTTCTCTTTTTAATTAGCCCTTAATCTCAAGCTCTGATTAAGGGCTGACACATTGATTTTTTTTTTGTGTTGGACTGCGCTAGCAAAGTATGGCATTTTGTGCTACTTTTGATGCAATGTACAGGACATAAAAACCTGCTCGGTAGAATTTTTCTATCAATTTCATCATTAAGTGCTACTTTTACCCTACGAATTAAGCTGTCGTATGAGCGTCATTGATTTTTCTTTTCAAAAACAGTTTAAAAGCTTTCAAAATCAAACTAATTAAAGAATTTAAAATGAAAGAGTCTTTAAATAGATCTCAATTGTTCGAAACACGTTTTTATGGTATTTAATATTTGCTGCTGACCGTCCAGAGAAATCATTTAGCAAAAGCTTTCTTTTTTGCGAACATATTTCCTTGAGCAAGTTTGTTGCTTAAGTCTTTTGTTAGAAGAACGCGTGCGGCGTTTCAAACTCCTAATTATTTAGATAAACTGAGTTTTTAAAAAAATATTCAAAGTGAAATTAGGCTTAAAGTAAAGATTTTTAAACCTGGGTCACACAGTGTATGTTTTTGTTAAATCATGCAAATTAAATTGGTGTTAAAAGATCTCAGTTAAAAAATCATTAGGAAAATTATTGAAATAATGGAGCTTGTTGAAGTGGTGTTAATGGTTTTGCACCAATTTGCAACAGCCGCTTGTAAGGAAATGTGCCAAATTTAACATCATTAATTAGAGAGCTAAACAGCTTGTTGAAAATGTATTGAAAATATCAATTGGCCATTTATGAAAAAAAAAACAAAAATTTCAATAATTAGCTAGCTCAAATGCTGCGGGAAAAGTAAAAAGAAAAGAGCGACAAAATATATGACAGTCAATTTTTTTGGCGGCTTAAATGGTTTGGGCTTAAAATAAAACAATAACAACACAAACAGTAACTATCTATGGGAAAAAATGGCCATTATAACGCCCTTTTTCGTCACTACTCTGACCTAGTTTAAGCCTCATGTCACTTAAAGCTTTGTACAAACTAAAGCGTTTTTGGTTTTTTTATATAAAATATATTTCCCACAATCATGACAGCCTTTCAAATTTATTCGTGACCTTGGTCAGTTTTTAGCTGTTGCGTTTATGCAGTATTAATTACTCAAGCGGCTCATTGGCTCATAATAAAATATTAATTTTAAATCCCGGCACTACAGACATTAAACTAAGGTTTTACTCTTATTTCCCTTTTTAACTCTGCTAGCTTGTTGTAAATATGTAATTAACTGCAGCCAATGAATAAATTTGACTTAATTTATATCATAAAAAACAAAAAAAAACAAAAAAAAAATACAAAACTACAAAATATGCAATGCTTTAGCATAACAACTATAACAACAACATCATAAAAATATTTATTGTTATCGTTATTTGCTAACTTAATCATTTCTGTAACTTAAGCAGCAGCAGCGGCTGTGCAAGAAATCCGTTGTGGCCTCTGGGCTTGACTTAAAATAATCATAAAATAAAAAATCAAAAACCTTAAAAGACGGCAATTTACACAAATAAAGCAGCAACAAAGCACTAAACAACAACGTGCGTTTGTCATATTAATTTTAATTTCTTATTTTACAAACTACTCGCCGTCTGCATCTGTATCTGCATCTTAAGATAGTTGCTGCCGCTGCTGCTGCGACTGCAGTCATAAATTCTGTAAAACTATGAAATAAATCTTTTTGCCGCAATTGTGCAGCGGCGTCTTGGGTTGGGTAGTGTGTGGCGCGAGGTCTACTGGGATTGGGGTGATGCTATTGCTAGAGGGGTACGCAAAGCTTTTGTGTTGTTCATCAAGCGTTGCAATATAGCGCTCGGAAACATAATCGTAACAATAAAAATAATAATAATAATAAAAATAAAAATAAAATAATAACAACATATACAAGCGATTAAGATTGCGATTGACTTGATGATGAAGATGCTAATGACGATGATGTTGATGATGCTGATAATCGTGATGGTAATGATGATGATTGCATTTCTTGTTGGTGGTTGTTGTCAAGTGGCCTCAAGGTAAACTGCCTTTGCCGGCGCATAAAAGGCACACACAATAAAATAAGATAAGCAAGTCACAAATAATA
The DNA here is from genome assembly GCA_943735915.1 of Pherbina coryleti. Taxonomy (NCBI): domain Eukaryota; kingdom Metazoa; phylum Arthropoda; class Insecta; order Diptera; family Sciomyzidae; genus Pherbina; species Pherbina coryleti. The sequence goes on from OX030950.1 coordinate 177,628,843, forward strand.
TAGATGACAACAACTACAACAATAAAAACAACAACAACAGAAACAAAAACTACAACAAATCAGCGACGATATATCACAGCAGTTTAAATAGACAGAGGGCTTTAGAGGGCATTGTGTAATTTTCTCTTTATTTATTAACACGTGTAAGTTGCGCAAAATATTTGAAAATATTTTTTGGAACTTTCAAATCATTATTTAAAAATTGTGATAATTTTGCAACACAAAGAAAAAAAAAAAAATAAACACATTGAATTACTTAAAAAAAAAGCATGATGAAATGAAAGCTCTATGATCAATATAGAGCTTTTTATAAATTTAATTCTCACAACAAAACACTCTTAATCTGCTTCTTGAACAAAGAAGCTTCCGTGTGCATTGTATTTTGTGCATATCAAATATGAACTTCCAAGAATTTAAATTAAAAAAATGCAATATTTTCACTCGGAAACATGAAAATAAGTTTAAAAATTATATTAATTACACTTTCAACAAAGCGATACAAAAGCTTCTGAAACTCAAATGTCTTAAAAGAATACTTTTACTTCAAAAAATTTTTGATGTTCTTATTGAGGACTGTATCGAAAAAAAACTCTCCAGTTTTCCCACAGAATTTCTCTCAATGCGTCAGTTTGTTTGCAACCCAGCGCATGGCCGTAATAAGAGTGCATTTCAAGCATTAGAAAACATTTGTCTTTTGTTTACTTTTTGTAGCTATATTCAAAATGCCGCAAATTTCATTAAAAGTGCGAAAAAAAAATTTTGTAGAAATACTGTACAGAAAGAGGAGTTTCATATCGACCAAAAAGTGGTCTAAAAAAAGTTCCACGTCGCACAATGGTTCCAAATCGAAAAAAGTCGGCCAAAACCTAATTTTTAAAGAAATTTGAAAAAAATTTTTTACTTCAGATATCTATTTAAAATAGACAAATGAAAAAAACTGCGTTCTCAATTTTTTTTTTTAAATTTTTTTAAAGATTTTTGAGGCCTTCAAAGTCTGACAAAAATTCTACAAAAAAAAAAAAAAAAAAATAGTAATATTTTAAGCCAATTTCGAGCTCTTGTTGCTTTATTTGTATAACTTATTTATAATGTTTTATAGTTTCATGTATTGGAGGAAAACTTAAGTAATCGGAAAAAAAAGTAAAACTTTAAAAAGTATTCATACGCTTATTTAAAAAAAAAATACAAAGAAAATGTACATTTTTAAATATTTGACTCAGTTAAAATGGAATAAACGAAAGTGTTTTCCTCTTTAGAAAAGTATTGGTTCCTATGTGGGATATCTTATTACACCAATAAAAAAAAAAATTTGTTTGCCACAAAGTGTCACTGTAGGAAAATTTTGAGAAAAACTAAAATAGTTTCGGAAACTAAAAAAAACATTTTTTTTAAAGCCTTATTTTTATCCTTATTTTTGAATGTTCATGGCATGTTCATGGCCGCCATTTTTAAGTCACCATTTTGAATTTCGAATTTTTGACTTCAGACTCGTGATCAGCTGCCCCGAAAACTTTTGGGGCAACACATTTGGGGCAACAATGGGGCCGCCATTTTTAAGCCGCCATTTTAAATTTCGAATTTTTGACTTCAGGTTCGCGATCAGCGACCCCGAAAACTTTTGGGGCAACACAATTGTACTGCATAATATAATTATTATAAAAATTAGCATGTTCATGGCCGCCATTTTTAAGCCGTCATTTTGAATTTGGAATTTTTGACTTCAGATTCGTGATCAGCGACCTAAAAAACTTATCAATCATCACTTTCATGCAGATTAGATAACTCCTTGGGGTTTTGGGCGTCTTTTTTCGATTTGGAACCATTGTTCGTCGTACCGATTTGGAGCTAAAGTTGTTGAGCTTGATAAAGAAGAATACTTCGATGTCAATCCGAAACAAAGCCAAAAAAGGTAAAACAAGGGTTGATATCTTACAAAGAGTTAAGTAAAGCAACAATTTAAAGACATATAAAAAACAAAAAGCACCGAAAAAGACTGAAAAACAAAAAAAAAAAAAAAAAGAAAAGGACTTACGGAAAAAAAAATAACTTGAGTATATAAATAAAATTGATTTGTAACATAAATACTGTATTCTACATACATCACATAATATTAATTGGGAAGTAAGTTTGAGTATGCGTTTCATATATAAAGTAATGATTTTATGAAACTCACAAGTTGCCTGTGGGCAACATTGGGCTATAGTGATATAAAATACTTTGTTTTGGTTATGACGCCGCATATGAGAAGTTTGTATAATGAAGAGATTTTTTTTTTTTTTTTTTTTCAGTCTTTTTCGGTGCTTTTTGTTTTTTATTTTGTTTTTAAAAAAATATAGGAGTTAGATTGGGATCAGTCTGAAGATGAGGAAAGTGAAGATGCTGAAGAAGATGTCTCGACTATGTTGACTAACTTAGATAGTATTGTACAGAGATTGTAGACGTTAAAATATATTAGAATTCTTGCCTTGGATTTTCTGTTGAACTTATTTAAATGCGCCAATATGTCTGCAAGTTCCATTACTACTACTTTTTTCAAGCATCAAGGCATTGAAAGGTAAACAACAAACCAAGCCAATAACCAACAAACCAATTTTGCCAGACAACACATGTTTTAAATGCTTGCTATGTGTTTCAAAAAGCATGCTTCAAAAGCATCGACGTATGTATACTTTCTATGTGTTCCGGCCTTTTCTTCTTTTTTAAACACAGAAGGAAAATCTGAACATTGGGGCTCTAAAAACTTCTGGGTGTCATTTTTTAGCTCGTAAATCAGAGATAGCATTTTTCCGCGATAAAGCTCTCGAATTTCTATATGAAACAGAAGTGACTGATGATCTGCTCCCATTTCCTAACACACTAACAAACATCAAACAGACGAGAGTTCAGCGGTCGCGACTTGATGTAATTGACAATTTTAACAATTTCTTGTAGGACAGACAACAATTCATCAGGCAGAGACTTCGTCATCAGTGCTTCCATGTGTAAAAAACAATGTTAATATGAGGTTGTTTTTCGGAAGCCCCGGTTACAAATTCCCTAATTCTTAGGTGTATTATCTTCCTTGACTATTTTCCACGGCACACGCTTTGCGGAACAATGTTGTATAAATAGGAAAGAACATTGAAGTTGGACTCTTGGAGTATTTTGTTGGAGAAGTAGCTGAACAAATGACTGAAGAAGTGGAAATTGCCAGTAATATCAAAAAAATCTATATAAAGGCTCTAAGATGGAGATGTAAACCATTTGAAGTTTCAAAAAGCTTTTCGAAAAGAAGTTTCTTCTAGAGTATTTTACCGATAGAGTAGAGTATTGATAGAAAAAATGAAGTAAAATGTACTGGAGCGGAAATATAAGTGGAACATTCGAGTTTTTCACTGATGTCCAGGCACATCTGTTACAAATGCTCGACTTCTTTACAGAAAGCATTCTAATTTGCTTAAGTATAAGGAAAAACATTAATTAAATTCTAGCTAACACCTTCTCCACCACAAAGTTTGTTTTTTGTCATTCTAAACTTAGCAGTACTTAGATTACTAAGTAAGTAATAAACTCAAATAAAAATATAAATTCTTCATATAATATATTGTATCTTTGAATTTACTTATGCCACTATGGCCCAAGGTTGCTTACAAGCAACTCTCTTTACGTCCCAAACGGAGGGGCGTGAAGACATACAATTTTGCACAAACACTCCTTGAGTAAGTGTTGAGTATTTGAGTAAGATTCAAATACCAAAATAATTTCTTGAACAACAGGAAAGAATTTGGGGTCGAAAGGGTTGACAAGGAAAAAAAAATGCAGTGTGTAATTATGGAAACGTATTTAAAATTTGACTTTTCTACACTTCCTGGTCCCCAATATTATACGAAAGCTAAAGGTAAGGATGTCAACGACTTCGTCAAGACGGTAGAAGTTGAAAAGTTCGGAAGCAAGGCTCTCATTTGGCAGGCGATTTGTTCATGTGGCCTGAAATCAAAAATATTTGTATCAACAGGGATATTTAACGCCAAAATTGACCAAAAGGAGTGGCTCCAAAAACGACTCATACCATTCTACAAGCAGCACAAGGTTCCGACTATATTTTGACTCTTAAAAACTAAATTATTTGTTATCAAAACTATTTAATATTTTTCATAAATGTGTCTTAAAGTGATATATTTGAAAATACAGATTAAATTAAATGGGGAGTTTCTTTTCGATACAGTTCTTAGTGATATTTTCTTAGTTAGTCTTTGTCTTATTTTTATTCTTAGTCTATTAACTTTCTGTCATTCTTATTAAAAAATGATTTCCTCATTTTAAGCAAGGCTTAAATATTTAAAGTTTTAATCAAGCAATTTTCATGAACTAACTAATACTCAACACCTTCAAAGATGAAGAATGATTATCATTATTATCATCATTATCAACAACAACCTGGTTGTCGTCACCGTCATTAGGCACGTGAACGTGTTGCCTCCTCTCTTTATGATGAGATAATTACGCGGTGTGTGGCTACGAATTGCATACAACGTTTATGAGATATTATTTTGTGCGTTAAGCATTTTAAACATAGTCAAATAATTTAACTCAAGTTATTTTTAAACTCTAGCAGCAAACAAAGGAGCGTCAAAGTTAAGATCAAATTTTTGTAAATGATTTCAAATTACATTTTAATGAATTCATTATAACATATAGCAAATTAGAAAAAAAAAGAACAAAACGTGCAAAAAACAAAAAAAGGAGCGGAAGGCATTAGACATTAAAATAGAATTAAATAAAAAAGCTGCTCACAATTTTGTGTCAGTGTGAATGCTTTTAGAATAAAGTTACTTTTACTTAATTATAATTATTTTTAAATCCATCTAGTTTATTTTTTAATTGAAACTTATATATTTTTTTCTATTTTCAGGTACGTTGCGCAATACTTATAAAGACCGTTAAGCTTTTAATTAAAGCTGTTCAAGTAAGAAATTATATTTTAAAAAAGGGGAAGACAAAGTTTGCTTACATCGATGATGCACTAGCTGCAACTATGCATACTTAACTCCAATCAAACAATCCTTGCCAACGAAAAGCTTTATATGTTATTCTTGTTTTTTGTTTTTTGTTTTGTGGTGGTAACAGGTAACATGCAATTTGCCTCAATGTCACATTAAACGCAGCTCTAATGTCAGCCGCAACAACCTTGCATGCGACAAATTTGGCAAATTGAACACGACTCTGTAGACTTTAAAGAAGACTCTGCAGCAGATGTTGTCACGAACAGCTGCACGAAGAGCTTTTATCAAGTAGTTGATGAAGTTGTAATTAACTTCAGAGCATAACGACTCACTAAACGAATGTGGAAGAGCAGTTTAAATAAAAATTCAATTGTCTGTAGTGTGTGTGTGTGATGATATAATATAAATATATAAATATATATTATATAATAATATAATATAATATAATATAAAGAGTTTGTAGTAAGGTCAAAAAACAATCCTTGAAAAGGTCCCAGCAAACATTATGACTCTTAAAAGACTCTTTTAAGACGCATATGAATGAGTTTTTATTGTCATAATGCGTTAAAAAAATACTCTTATGAGTACATTTTCGTAGGTTGTCGGCTTCAAAATATGATTAATAATAATGGCTGCTTTATGTCTCATTTTGGACTGAAAATTAAGACTCTTTTAATACTCATAATAAAGACTCTTTTATAACTCATATAAATTGGTCTTTTTGGACTCAAAATAAGGACTCTAAAAGCCATATTTAATTAATAATCATGTAATGGAATCTTTAAAAACTCATATGAAGACTCTTTCAGAACTCATAGAAGTTATTATTTTAAGAGCCATACGTCTCATGTTAAAGGCTTTTTAATGATTTAATTACTCTTTGTAAACACTAATTTCTGACATTGATTTGATGTTAATAAAACCTCAGAAACTGCTTTGCGCCACTTTGGTATACTGTAAAAGACTTTAAAAACCCCTTTGCGCGAAAATATCGTATGTGCCATTTTTTCCATTTCTTTTATTTTTTCCTTTTATTCCAATAATAATATTTTATTAATTACTCCATATTTTGCCATTCATCGTACTCATAAAACACGCCTAAAAAATACTCTTTTTAGAGTCTTATTTTTAAACAATCATTTTACAATCATATCAAAGACTCTTTTAGGATTATTTTTACTGCATACTCATAAAATACGCATTAAAAATAATCTCTTTAGAGTCTTATTTCCGAGCAATCATTTTTCAATCATATCAAAGACTCCTTTAGGATTCTTTTTATTGCGTCCTCATAAAACATACATAAGAAATAATCATTTTAGAGTAATTTTTTTTTTTGAGGCACTCAGAAAATGTTCGCAGGGGTGTTTTCCAACCTATTATTTAACATAAAAATAACCCTGTAGGAAACAGGGTTGTCCAGAATAATTATCAAAATTATTCTATTTTCATCAGCTGCACCACGATTTATCAATATTAAGCTATATTGTGGCATACTTTTTAAACTACTGGTCGTAGAGAGGTCAAAGCATCATAATTGGAAAGGTAATTTTCAAGCTTTAAATTTGACACCAAAGATGACCCTAGGAAAGTTTGATTATTTAAAGTTTCGTTAACAAATAGTTCCAATATCTTAATCTGTTTCCTTACTGGAATCTGTTCATCGCTCACTCCTGCTTAATTGTAACAGCTCTACTCTTTGAAAATTGTAGACATCTCCTTAATAAAACGAAACGCTCGTGTCGTGATTATTTGAAAAGCACTAAAAATGAATTTGAGGGGGGGGAGGGGGGGGGGGTGTGTGTAGTTGTCTAAATTGCTTCGAAACAGCTGTTTCATGTTTAAGTTAAATTTTTTCCTTTACAATTTTGTCAAAATTTGCCATTTTAGCTGGTCATTCATTCAACTGTGAGTTGAACGAGTTCGTTGCTTAAGTCTTTTGTTTGTAATCGCCAACGTTTTATCTAACTACTTCCTGTTCTGTTCTAAACAGAAAAAAAAACAAAAAAAAAAATAAAAGCGAGCCAACATATTCTCTGTGGTTTTTATAATAAGCGTCAAATTGATAAAAACTGTGCAACAGCTGTTGTTGCACAAACAAACAAATCCACAAATCCACACAATAATGTTCTTAACAACAAGCGATGAAAATTTAATTTTATTGCCACACTTTGAAAACGTTTGCATATGACATTCAAAGACAGAGCTAATCTACAGCAACTTCCAAAACAGACGGCAATAATTACAACAACAATAACAACAACATTAGCAAAGCTGTCTTATAGCATTGCACTTGCAACAGCTATAGAAACAACAACAACAACTGCTGCGCTATCAAAATAGAGCTTTGAAGAAAAGTTGTTCTTATTGCTCATGCTGCTGTCGAAGTTGTTGCTTGTGTTGTTGTAGTTGTCGTTCTATATGGTGATGATGCCTTAATCTTGATTCACTGGCTGACTCTTGGCGTTGGCTGCAGTTTTTTTTCTTGTTATTTTTTAGCATTTATTTTGTTTTGTTTTCTTTTGGTTTTGATAGTGGGCTTGGTTGCTGGCACATACACACACACACACACACCACACACACACACTCACACGCTTTAACTACTGAAATGCAAATCTAATGCCAACAAGAAGTGGCATAAAATCCAATTTATTTTCAATTGAAATTTCATTAGCAGCACTTGTGCAAAGTACACGAGTAAGTGCTGCAAGGTAATGGCTGCGAGTGCAAAAAACTATAGTATTTTGATAAAAACAAAAATAACGTCATCGTTAAAACTGTGGCATGAAATTTTGAAAATCAGCTTAAGAAATTGTATATCTGCACATGATAATCGCCTGTATGTGTTTGAATCTGTATAGTTCTTCTTCTGTATATGACTGTGTGTGTAGTTACAATACGAGTTCAAATGTAGCTAAAATTAAAATAGTTTTAATTGAATATTTTAAAACATAAAAATTAAATTGTTTAACAAAATAAAAAGTAAATTGATTAAAGAAAATCAAGTGAGGCTGATCCAGCTAGGGAAAGCTTTCAAATAGAGCTTTTAAGCTTCTGTAAATATGTTTAAAAATTTGGGTTATAGCATGTTCAAACCGAGCATTTAATTATGTTAAATCAATTTAATGAAGTTAAATCGAAAAATGAGTTCTCAAATGAAGTTCTAATGAAGTTATATGCGTACAATTGTTGTTGGAAATTTTACGTGTTAAATGCTTTAACACGATTCGAAACTCGTTAAATCACTGGTTTGTGTTCTTGCTAACGTCAGAAAAGCTTTTTTTGCTTTTTAAACGCAGCCAAATCTGAAAAGAGCTTTTTTATTTGAAGTTTTTAATGTAAACAAATAAATTCTTTGACAAATTTTTGAATTATTTTGAATTTTTTTTATTTTTTTTTATATTTGTTTATATTTTTTATTTTTTTTTATTTTTTTTTTAATTTTTTTTTTATATTTTTCAAAAAACAATTTTATATTTCTTTCAAAATATAAACAAACAAACTGACATTTCGAAACTAGTTAAGGTGGTATGAACGATCACGTTAAAAAAGCTTTTTTCAAGTAACGCGTTAAATAAAATCGGTTTGAACATGCTGTTACTCTCAAGACAACATATACTGCCTGCGACTTAGTCTGGGAGAAATAGAAGGCTTGAATCAAAATACTTAAGCGAAGAACTCGATTGCCTGGAAGACAGCTTGAGTTCATTGCTAGTCTTTTGTTGTCCATTTGAAATAAATCATATGTTCTGTATATGCCTGCATGTGTAAGATACAAAACAAAAAAATTAAGCCTAAATTAAGTTCTTTTACATACTTTATAATTAGTTGAGACAGCTGTTAATTCATTAAATAAAACCAAAGAGACTGAAATAGTTTGGAAAGGGTTTTAAGCTTACTTAATATGTCCAAAAACTTGCGTTAAAAATCAACATATGCTACTGTGACTTGGTTTAAGAGAAATAAAGAAATAAAAACTTGCGTTATTCTTTTTATAAATTAACATATGTTACTGTGACTTTAGAAATAAAAAACTTCAATCAAAAGACTCAAGCCACGATCGTTTCAAACAAATTTCGAGTTCGTTGCCAAAGTCTTTTGTTCTACACTAAAAAATTAAATGAAACTTTGCACATACTTGCATAAGAAACCACAAACAAACCATTAAGCAAAAATTAAAACAAAATAAAATCGCTGAATCTGGCCAATTTTGCAAAATAAACAAACGACTCGCATAAAAGGCAATAACACTGTAGCGTGTTTCATGTCAGCCTTGCGCGTAGGTGGTGTTGTTGCCATATAAAACGTACATTTAATATACTTTTTAACTTGTCGAAAAAATGTCGTCATTCTTCGAAAATAAATGCACACTCAACACAAATGTTGAAATTGTCACTCAAATGCTGCTCAAGTTTAAATTCACTAAATGAGCTATATTTAGATGTTTACTTTCAGCTTTGCAAGCATGTTTGCAAGTATTTATTTATTTTTCCCAGGCATAGTTCATTTAAAAAACAAAACACTACGTTAAAACAATGACCACAAATTAGCAAATAAACACACAAATTGCCGAAATAAATGGACAAAAAACAAACAATTGATCAACACGAAATATTGAGTCATGCCTTAACAAACTTCACACTAACTCTTATGCGTTTCGTTGACAAGAAACGTAGCTAAATTCTACTACTTTTTTTTTAAAAAAAAAAAGGAAATAAAAACTTAAGCTCAGCTGTTGCTGCTGCTTCTACTTAAACTAGTCTCTGCTGTTTTAGTATTTTTCTTCTTTTTTATATATATTTCCATAAATATTATAATATTTGGCACGTTTCATTGGGTGTTAAGTGAGGCGAGTAGGTAGAGCAAGTAGCGCAACGCAGCTCAGTTGCTTGTTGTAGCTGTTGGCTGTGGTAGTTTTTTTTTTGTTTTTTTACTGCTGTCTACTGCAAAGGCCGCGCTTGGTAGACGCGTCAACAGCTTTGCGTTTAAGACATTCAGTCAGGTTCTTAAAGCCGTTTGCTATGGATTGATTTGCCTTGCTGGGCGCTGTTAAAAAGACACACAGTCTTTGATATACATTCGTTTTAAATATATACACAAATAATAATGAGAAAGCAACAAAAACAACACATTAAATACCAAATTAAAATCGAAATAATTTAGTAGCGGTTTCCCCAAATGTGAACGTGTGTGAAAAAAAACAAGCAAATTTAAAATATAAATTTAAAAAATCTTCAGTTTTAATTAACGATTGTGAATGAATGCGTTGATTGTGTAAAAGTTTTAAATTAACAAAAATTTGAATTTATTCAATCCAGTTGCACACACATACACACACACACAGACACACACACACACACGAGGGTGTTTAATATAAAAAAAACAAAACTGTCCATTGACCTTGAACTTTTTTGTTATTGGCAGCACTTTGTCACTGTGTTGAGTGTATCTCGGTTTGATTGCCGCTTAAGTGTTTTGAAATTGAATTTTAGCCGCAAATCAATGCTAATGATTTTGAGATTTTAATCGCAAAAATAAAAAATAAATAAAAATCCTTAAGCACTCTCCAAAAATAAGCCATTTAAACGTAAGTTTACTTATAATATTTAATTGGTAATTCATACTGTAAGAGTGAAAATTGTTTTTATATAAAAAAAGATTCAAAACTAGCTGATTGATTATCACGGTTTAACTCGAGATATAAAATAGAATAATTTTCGAAGGATAATTTGATTACTGGAGCAGGATTTTTATAATTTTCTAACGCTTCAACTTTGAAACAAATTTGATTGTTTTTTTGCGATAATCCAATAAATATAATTTTTAAACATTTGAACTTTAATAAAAAAATGTGACTCTATATGTAATGCGCGCTATTGACCCACGATTTGTTTAAATAATAAAATATGCGCATAAAATCTACTGCAAATAGCACATAAAGCATGTATTGAGAAGATTATAGCAAATAACTACAGAATCTACGTTTTTGAGCAGAATATTAGCAGGGCTGGGGTCTTGAAAAAGTGAATTCAAGTTCTTTAAAAAGGCAAATATTGGAAAATTAATATTTATTTCTGAGGCACATGGCAGCACAGTTACCGAATTTTAAAAAAACAACAGAATTATTGGCTAACTCCCAAAATAACTCCTTGAAATCCAGGTGTGTTAACAAAATTTAGTTTCCAGGAGTGTAGTGGTGGTCTCAAGATCCGTGAACAGATAAAATTCGACGCAAAAATTAGCAAAAATACTCTTTCAGCGCAACTTTTGATCAAAGTATAGGAAACGCGGTAAACCACGAAGCTTTTCTATATTAAGGGTTTTCCATTAAGGACTTGACAACTTTTTAAAGAAAAAAAAAACGCAAACCATTTCAGATATTTCAAAAACCTTATTATCGGCTAGTGGCGTCCGTGGCGTAGTTGGTTAAAGTGCGTGGCCGCTATGTCAACGAACTTGGAGACCCAGGTTCGAACCCCAGCAGCGACAGAAAATTATTTGAATTGAAATAATTTTTCTGTACGGCCGCCACCTCTCTGCAGACAATGGCAAACCTCAGAGAGTAATCAAAATGCCATGTAAAGCTTCTTGAGAATAAGAACTTTTCGTTCATCGCTGTTCGGAGTCGGCGTTAAGCCTGTAGGTCCATTTCTCGGTCAATTGTGTATAAACTTAATAACACACACAACACAATTGATCCTAAGAAGCTAGGTCAAAGTCCTTTCAAGGGCTGAAATAGCCAGTTATTTATTTTTTTTTTTTTTTGTTATCGGCTTGAGTACAATCAAAAAATTTATGGAGCTTGACTTCGTTCATATGGCCACCGCGGGCACGTATGGAGCGGTCGATTCGTTGGACCCAATTTTCAATGACTCGCCCACACATTTCGGCCAAAACGGCCGCTATTTCGCGTTCAATGTTGGCTCTGAGCTCTTCCAACGTCGTCAGCTTGTTGACATAGACCAATGACTTGACGTAGCCCCAAAGAAAATAGTCTAGACGCGTTAAATCGCACGAACGAGGCGGCCAATCGACTGACCCATTTCTTGAGATAACACGCTCATCAAACTTACTCTTCAATAAATCGATTGTAACGTGTGCTGTGTGGCTTGTGGCACCGTCCTGTTGGTACCACATGTTGTCCAAGTCCATATCTTCCAATTCGGGCCAAAAATAATCGGTAGTCATGGCGCAATAAGGATGGTCATTCACAGTAATGTTACGATCGTTATCGTCGACGAAAAAATATGGTCCAATGACGCCGCCGGCATGCAAACCGCACCAAACAGTTATTTTTTGTGAATGAAGTGGTGATTCATAAAGCACGTGTGGATTTTCACCCGACCAATAACGCATATTTTTCTTATTGACAAACCCATTGAGTCAAAAATGAGCTTCGTCACTGAAGATGATTTTGCGATGAAATTCATCATCTTGGCGCATCTTTTCCAGACCCTAATCGGAGAACGTACATCGCTTCAAATCGTCTATGGGCTTCAATTCTTGAGTCAGCTTGATCTTTTATGGGTGTAAACCAAGATCTTTACGCAAAATTCGCCATAAAGTGGTCTGGCCGATGCCCTATTCTTAAGAACGCTGTGTAATTGACTCTTTGAATCGTTTGGTACGGACGCCTGAACGACAGCGATTTTTTCGACATTTCGACCAACCCGTTGTCTCACTGGCACAGCAACATCAGACTCAAATTTTTGCAATAAACTTGTTATGTCTGTCTACTAGGGCGAGAATTACGACCGAAAATTGCAGTTAACGCTCTTAAAGTTACGATTACCGACTCCGAATTTCGGTAGTAAATTTTTATAAGTTGCAGACGTTGTTCGTTCGTGTACTTTGCCATGATGAAAATGTTGAGTTTACTGAATAAATTGAAAGTGACTGTTCGATGATTAGTGAAAAGGTGCGTTCAGAAATTTAATTCAAAGTCGTCAAGTCCCTATTGGAAAACCCTGTACAAATGTTGATGAAAATTGTTATGAACACATTTAATTTCAACCCAGTGGTCTCAGCTATCTCACTCACTTTCGATCTGCGATCTTCTATCACAATTTTATGTATTTTTCGATTATTTTGACAGTTGTGGCCTTAATGAGGCTGACGTGCTAAACGTTGTTGACATCAGTGCTCATGCGACCTTTCTTTTTTTTTTCAAAAAATCAGGGTTTGACCATTCTTAACTCAATATATTATTCACTTTTTTTTGATTTGAAGTAGTGTCAGGTCGAGAAGTATTTGATGACCATATCAAATTCATGTTTCTTCAATTTTTCCATTTTTACTCCAGTATCTAATTTGGCGTCATTCTCCAAGAATATTCAATGTTTACCCGTACTTAAACAGCATTTGACCTATATTTGAAATTTGGTATCGAATTTAGTCTGAGAAAGAACTATAGAATACAAGTCAAAAAGGACTTAAATTACAATGTTCTACACGAAAACTGTACAAGATATACCACGCATATATTTCATTAAGTGGTAATATATGATGACTTTCTGCATTTATAGAATTTTTGTATCAATTCGAATTTTTTGTCAAGGACTTCTAAAATGAGTTCATTAAATATTCGTACCTTGCCTTAATTGGTATGTCATAACATTGCTCTGCTGAACTGATTTTAAAAACCTTTATATTATGACAAAGGTAGGACTTGCAGTTTTGTATTCTAATTTAAGAAGAAATATAGAAATATGTAAATCCATTGCAAAATAATAGACGCTAAAACATTTTTTTTTTAATTTTACTTTTTCAAACGCTAAGAAACACGAGGAACACGACACTTGAGTCACTTATTGCTCATAACACACCGATAAAAATATTTTGACGTGACGAAGTTAGCAGTATAACGCTCTAGTTTCCAAAAAAGTTGAAAAATGGATTTTTTAAAAATTCATCTGCGTTTCATTGAATTGTTACTCGCTGGATATAAGAGCTATGATTAAAAAAATAGTATGACCATAAAGATTAATTCTTTGACTATATTACAAAAACAAAAAAAAAAAATTTAATACGGCATAGGGACGTAGTGGGAGCTGCGTAAGCAACGCAACTGAAAATTTGTTACATGGAATTATTACTCGCTGAGTAGTAGGGCCAGGATTAAAAATACGTGAAAAATACGTCGTGAATATAGCAGCTTATGTAACAGAAATGTAATATCGTTGCATGGAATTATTACTCACTCAGGAGGAGTGCTACAGTAAATTTTGTTTTACGACAGCAGGGATGTGTTATTACGCTTTAAAACTAAATTACAAAAAAAATTTTGTTGTCATGATTTCAGGGATGCAATCACATAATGCAGTAAAAATGCTACAGCCATGAAAAAGCGTTGCATGGATTTTTAACTCTGTGACTACTGGTGCAACGGTAAATTTTAAGGAACGAAAACAAAGGTGAGGTCTTCGGGCATATGACAAAAATAAAAAAAAAATTGACGGCGTGTCAAAGACCCTAAGGGAACCGCCTAATGTGACGCATATGCATCACTTTTGCTGGATTAATTGAAATTAGAGCACAACCAATGGGGAAGCAAGCCAAAAAGCTAAAAGAAAAGCACCAACTCCAAATCCAACACCAACACCAACACCAACACCAACACCAACATCAACACTAATCTCAACACCAACACCAACCCCAACACCAACACCAACAACATCACCAACACCAAAACCAACACCAACACCAACACCAACACCAACACCAACACCAACACCAACACCAACACCAACACCAACACCAACACCAACACCAACATCAACATCAACATCAACATCAACATCAACATCAACATCAACATCAACACCAACATCAACATCAACATCAACATCAACATCAACATCAACATCAACATCAACATCAACATCAACATCAACATCAACATCAACATCAACATCAACATCAACATCAACATCAACATTAACAACAACAGCAAGAAACTTCGTCACGTCAAAACCTACGGGTGTGTCCACGGCACAGCCAACTCTTTTTTTTTATACAGTAAGATCACTATAGGATTTGTCGATAAATCATTTTTATGATTCGAATTTGTAAACAAACCACATTTTAACAAAGTCTTGATTAAACTTTCCTAAACGTATTTCACCTCGGCAAACGCTTTGCAAAAAAATGACTTTGCAAAAAGTTCCACATCAAAAATTTTCATTGCAAGAGCGGTTTAAGTGAAACAACTTCCCGAAAATTCAAAATAGCCCATAGCTTCTCAGGGGGTCAAAATAGACCTTGACTTTTCATATATTTTTTTACCTGTTTTTAATTCTCCTATCATTTAAAATCATAAAATAAACTGTTTCGTCTAACATGTTAATACGACCCACTGTCGCTGTAGTCAGTGTTTTCCACTGTACTGAAACCATGGATAAAGAGATATGAAACACTTTGACAGCTGATACAAAAACTGACAAAAATTTCAATTGCTATTCTGAGACTACAAATTTCGCTGCAGTTCTGAGATTAGAAACTCAGTTACTTAAATGTTGTTATCGTCCATAACTAAGTTATTTGTCAACCAATTTTGTTTTTTACAAGCATTGAAAACCAAATGCCCTGGCCCTTATACCAAATAAGTCAAAATAATCACGTAAGAAGAATGTTTTGATAATTTTTAATAGCTAAAAGCAAATTAAATAAGAAAAATGTTCTTTCTATTCACGTAAGCACCTTACAATTGTAAAAAAATTTAATGATTTAAGGCATTTCAGAGACTGCTAGAAGACTGCTAGTGTAGTCGTTAGTAAAAAAATCAAATTTTGATGAATTTCTATTCATTTAAATAATATGATACATTAGTATCATAAACATAAACAGCAAAGTTATGATACATTAAGTTAGGCAAAGTACGAAAATCGAAGTGAATTATTAAAAAGGTCCTTGACAAAAAAAAAATCGAAGTGATGAAAACATTCTGAAAACGCAGAACGTTATCATATGGATCATCAAAACAAAAAATATCGATGGGAGCTCTTCAACATTGAAAACAAAAATATTTGTAGAACAGTGTTTTTTAAGCCACCCTCGAGCTTTATTTTTTTATTGTATTTAATTTTATTAAAATGAAATTTTTAATGGTTTTTTTGTTTATTCACTAATTATAATGGAGTCAAAAATTCTTTGAACTCAGAATGAACGTAGAAAAGGCTGATGTATTCAAAAAAGATGAATTTTCGGAAATTAATAATGAATAATACAATTATCGAGTTTGATCAAGTTGTTAATTTATTAAGATAACAGCTGTTCACTTAGGAAATATCTTTGAGGTGTGATAACAACGATTTTTTATATATTAATTATTATTTCCACTTTGTCTAGACTCAAGCACAGCCAACATTTAAACAGAAAAACTCACTCATAGCAAAAACTAAGCTCAAAACGAACTCTAAAACGTTGAAGTATTTAAGTTTTTGCTGTACTTTAGCTGCTCATGATTACGCCGCATTAGATGATGTAGCTGCTGCTACTGTCTGCTTCTAATCGCTGTCTTTTAATTTAATAAATCCATAATTTTATTACCTGCCATTTATGGCATTTTCTTTTAATAACATGCGATTAGTTGCAATAGCTGTGAGTGTATATTTTATTGCGCTCTTGACCATTTGGCCATAATTTGATTCCGTCATTTTAAAGGGCAACAAACATATAACTGTTTTCTCATTTAATTTTGTTAATAAATAATAATAATTATTGGATTTTTTATTTTTATTGCTACGTAATTGTTTTCTCGTATTTCCTGTGCGCTGGCTCATGCAAACGAGTTTGTTGCTTAAGTCTTTCGTTTATATAGAATAAGCGCAGAACAATATGAACACAAAATGTCAAAATGATTTATTTAATTTATTTCCTGGTAATTATTGTAGATTGATGACTTCATTTTAGTTATTTTTGTATAAAATTCTTAATTTTGTTAATTAATAAAGTTAATGTAAGCATTCCATTTATTTCTTATATAATTAAGCAAGTTTTTGACTCACTAGAAATATAAAAAAAAAAAAGAAAAAACAAAAGAAAAAATTCAACTTATAAGCAATTCAAGGAACGTTCTATATAAATAAATAAATTTATTTTTAATTATTTTTATGTCTTGCAGTAGAAAGGTCACGTTTAAAAAAATGTTTAAATTCCTGATATTTGTGTATAAATTCGTCTCAACGACCTTGGAAATCACTAAATCTGTCATCTTCGACTATTTTTAATATAGATCCGTTACATGTGTCTTTTGAAAAGTTGCTTAACGTGGTCTTAATACAATTGAGTGCTTTTTATAGATTTATTTAATTTGCTTAATTCGCTTACCTTCCGCTCTCTGGTTAAGAACAATTCTCTACATCTTGCATATTGCCTTAAACTGGCCTGCCTTCATTGTTATACACATACAAAATAAATCGATTTCAAGGACTTCATACAAAGCTCAAGGACTTAGCTACAAAGTAAGCTACTTGCATTTCACTGCATCATTTGCTGCATGGCTGCGTAACGTCGTGTCACGCTGCGCCGCCAGCCGAATGATTAGGATTATCTGAGTGCCTGTCCATGCGTGTTAATCAGCTGCCCCCAGTTGAAGTTCAATGCAAATAGCACTTAAGTAATGTTGCTTCAAAGTCAAGGCCGACAGTTTACAAAAGCACAGTTGTATGAATATGTGTGTGTGTGTGTGCACTAGTGAGGGGGCATTGCAGTGAAAGAACAAAAAAAGATTATTTGCGACATTTTTTAAGAAAAAAAAATACAACTTGAAATTGAAAGTTGCGCTTATGTTAAAATGTATAAAATATGTGGATACCTATGGGTTGGCGGGTATAGCATTCGGTTCATTTGAACTTTTTGAATTCATTTATTCAATCCATTCAATTTTAATTAAAATTCAGTGAAATTTATTTATCGGTTTTATTTCCAATTAGTTTTTTCTTTTGCATCACAATCTAATTTTTATCGCTGCTCTAGATATTTTTTTTTTGTTTTTAAGTAAATATTTTCAAGAACCTTGAGTTAAAATTGAAAGTTTAGAATTGAGTCTACAAAACACCTAAAAAATTAAAAAAAAAAAAACTAAAACAAGATAAGCAAAAACCTCTACTTTTGCGTCAGAAAAACAACAAAGCCAACTAAGGCATTAACATTTTTGCTAAATGTTCTGTTCTATTTTTGTGGGCACTAGCATTTGAGCTGGACTTGGAAACAAAAAAAAACCTTAAAAAATTGTCACGAATTGTCGGCGTTACAGTTCAGCAGTCGTCGTGGACTCTATGTGTTCATGGCGTACACTTGCTGCACTCTGCCAGAGCAATGTTTTGTGCTTGGTAGTTAACTTTGTCCTGCTTGTTGTTGTTTTTGTGGTTGTTGTTGTGTTTGGTTTGCTACTTGTAAACTTGACATGCTATCACATACTTAAAACGCATGTCAGCGCTTGGCTGACAAAACAATTGACATTTGAGTCTGCAATCAAGCATGGTAGATGGCGAAGAGTAGGGGGGGGGGGGGGGTGGGGAAGTTGTCAGGTTATAGCTTAAGTTGTTTAGCTGCCAATAGCAGTGGAGCCAAATATTGAAGTTTTAATCAACGACATTATCGCAACGGTAAAGCAAAGTAAAGCCGCAGCCTAATGGTTTGACGCAAAGAGGATGATTTTAGTGGTTGTTGCAAAGCGTGGCTGACGAAATGAAGCGGTCATGTTTAAAGTATTAAGTTGATGTTGGTCTTGCAATTTTTTCAATTTTGCACTAAATATCAGAATACATTGCAGTTGAGGCCACCGAATGGGTGGGGAAGATGTTGTTTGTTTAAAATCTCATATAAACGGACAAAGTCGGACAATTTGCTTGCACCATGTAAGAGAGTAAAGATTTCTTCTCTCGCAGATATCTCTAGAAGATATGCTCTCTGTTCCGAGTTTAAACATTTTTAAATTGGACGTGTATCACACCGTGATGGTTAAATTATTCTCTTTGATTTAAAATCAACTATATTTGAAGTTCTTAAGTGTTTTTTTATTTTTTATTTTTAATTTTTTTTTTTTTTTTTTTTTTTTTTTTTTTGTTTTGATACAGAACTAAATTTTGTATTTTTTTTAAACAGAATTTAAAATACAGAACTAAAATTTAAAGAAACCACTCTGTCAGAACTTAAATGATCTGGGGTCTAAATTCGGAAGTTCTGAATCTTGACACCGATATTAAAAATAAAATTCGGACTAAGCCAAATTCATGTTGATAAGAGTTATAGGGATTGTTAAGTTCAAATGAGAGATATTTTACAAACTCAACGACTTTTCGACTTGGATTGGATCTCTGGATAATTTAAAAAAAGTTTTTTAAGAGAGCTAAAAAGATTTCGTAAAAAATATAGGTTTAGAGTAGGTTAGGTTAGGTTGACGCGGTTGTCTCTTAACACATGGTCCAATAAGTTCCGAGACTAAGTAATAAAAAAACTTTTGTTTTGCAAATATTCTCCTTTATTCATCAACATAGGTTCCTTCAAGAGCAATACATTCACTCCACCGCTTTTCTAACTTTTCAATGCCGGTTTTGTAGAACGATTTGTGCTTCGCCTCAAAATACGCTTTAGTTTCAGCCATCGACTCTTCATTGGAGCCAAATCTCTTGCCGGCAAGCATTTTTTTTTGGGTCACCAAAGAGCCAGTAGTCGCTGGGGGCCAAATCTGGCGAATACGGTGGATGAGGAAGCAATTCGAAGCCTAATTCGTGGATTTTCACCATCGTTTTCATCGATTTGTGACACGTTGCATTGTCTTGGTGAAAAGGAATTTTTTTTGCTCTTCAAATGGGGCCGATTTTTCGCGATTTCATCCTTCAAACTCACCAACAACGCTATATAATAATCGCTGTTGATTGTTTTTCCCTTTTCGAGATAGTCGATGAACAAAATTCCATGCGCATCCCAAAATACAGATGCCATAACCTTTCCAGGCGACTGTTGTGTTTTTGCTCGCTTTCGTCTGCTTTCATCGGTTGCTCTCCACTCAGCTGACGACCGTTTTGATTCCGGGGAGTAGTGTGGTGGATCTATGTTTCATCGATTGTCACATACACAAACAGCGCCAAATAAACGTTGTTGTTTTTGGTCCGGTGAGAAAAAACACGGCACCCATTTGGAAAGCAGCTTTCTCATCGACAAATGTTCCTGTAATATTGTTCCCACACTGCGCTTCGATATCTTCAGATCTTCAGCTAGCTCGAGCACCTTCCCTTTACGGTCGGCCAATACCATTTTGTGTACTTTTTTTATTTTTTGTGGAACAACTGCCTCATTTGGGCGTCCTGAACGTTCAGCATCATTTGTGTCTGTACGATCAAGTTTATGGTTGCTTTTGTCGGAGCAGAGTCCGAATAACACTTTCGAAGCCATTGCTCAGCTTGGATGGTATTTTTTCCCCAGCAAAATACAGTGATAAATCAACACACGGAATTGCTTTGAATCAATTATTTTGGAAATATCAACAATAGCGTCACTTAAATCACTGCAACTTCTGAACTAAATGTTAGATTGTCATGAAATTTGTACACGTGTTGTTGAAGGTTGGAACTATCGAAATATTATATCGATATTTCGTTAGAGGTGCCACCTAGTAGTTAGTCTCGGGACTTATTTGACCATGTGTTATATGGCCCGTCAATTAGTTAGGCAATTAGTTAATTAATTAGTTAATTAATCATTAATATGGCCAATTAGGCCCGTTGTGGTACCAGGGGTTAATTATTTTCCACTCTATCTAAACCAGTTGGAGCTATTTATAAAGCTGAGAATTCGGTAGACTGAAGATTTTGAGAGCTCGTCTAGGTCATTGTGGAACCAGTTATCTAGGAAAATGTG
This sequence comes from Pherbina coryleti, assembly GCA_943735915.1. NCBI lineage: Eukaryota > Metazoa > Arthropoda > Insecta > Diptera > Sciomyzidae > Pherbina > Pherbina coryleti. Next base: position 177,649,686 of record OX030950.1, read on the forward strand.
GCGCTTTCTGGCCAGCGCTGGGCATGTGCAGAGAAGATGTATTATGGATTCTACCTCCACCTCGTCTCTGCAGGTTCTGCAGAAGTCGTTATTTAGTCGATTTTTAGTCTTATGACCTATTTATTTGGTCCCTTCTAAGGAAAATTAGTTCCTTTGACCGTTTTAAGTTCAGGGTTGGCTAAACTTGACGCGCCGTATGGCATGTGCTACCCGTAGACCACCTAATGTTGGTACTTTCAAAGAATAGTTCATTTGTGCGTTATTTACATGTTGCGAGAGGTATTCTAGTTTGTTCCTTATCTGTCTATAGGGGTTTGGTAGTGCCGTTACGAGCGAGTTCGTCTGCTTAGCAGTTTCCTGGGAAGTCTCTATGTCCGGGGATCCAACATAGAAATATATTGAGCTGCTCTGCTATCTCATTTAGTGATCTGCTGCAGCTTAGGACTGACTGTATTAGATGTTGTTAAAACAGATTCCAGGGATCCAGAATACAAATATCTCTGATTGATATATCATTCATCTGAAGCCAAGTAAAGGCTTCATGTATCGCAGTAACTTCCTCTTGGAAGGCAATGCAGTGGTCAGGGAGCCTAAAGGCAAGGTTGATGTTTAGTGATTCAGAGAAGACTCTTCCTCCTACTTTGCCATCTGATTATCATCCATCAGTGTAGATTTCAGTGGCATTGTTTGGTGGAGGACTTCCAAGTTCCCATTCATTTCTGGAGGGAATTGATACATCAAACTTTTTGTCGAAAAGAAGTTTTTGCGTGATGTAGTCTACAGTCTTAGGTATTGGAGGAGAAAGTTTCCTAATGTTAGAGTGTCTTATTGTATCTCCCTTTCATTGGAAAGTGGCTTCTAGACGGATTGCTGTGTTTGCAGCCATCTGTTTTGTTAGGATATCTAGTGGTGTCAGGTGGAGCATTGAACTTTGCGAAGTATATTCAGGTGTGTTTGTTTGTTAACTGCGGGCCACCAAACTATAGCACAGTATAATAATATTGGCCGTATAACAGCTGTATAGAGTCAGTGAGTAACCTTAGGTTGTAATCCCCATTTGCTTTCCCACTGCTTTCTTGCATGAATATAGGGCTATATTGTTTGAGAGCAAATAAAGTATAAAAATAATGGCATTTTGCTTAAAAAATAAGCCAATGTTAATTTTATTAGGTATATTCACCATGTGTTGTATTTGTAACATAGTTTTAATATAAAAGTGTAAAATTAATTACAGTTTGTACTAAATTCTTGTCTTTTTGTGTATTTTCTTGTTGGCAAGAAAAACTTTCCCCTTAAACAGAGGGCTTTGATGGTTCTTGAATATTTTGGTTGCGCTAAACCACCTGAACAAATTTTACTTCCTAGATACATGTCGATATATTAGTAAATTAAGAATTTCTTCCAGACTGCGACAATTTTCTATTTTAATAGAGGGTATAGATGACATAGCACGTCTAGTTAGTCTTCAACATGTTCAGTAAACTCCTTTCGAAACTATCAACAAAACTTTATCGCTCGAGCTAGGCATCAACGTTTCCATTGATGGAAATTCTATTAATTTTTGAAAATTCCTTTGACTTTTCCGAGTCATTTGTCCGAAAATATACTACGTTACCATTAATTTTGTTTTTTAACCCCCTCCCCCCTCTGTTACTCTTTTTTAGTACATTTCAAGCCCCTCCGTTACTTATTGTAGTGCTTTTCAAAACCCCTCTCCCCCCCTAAATTGGCAACGTAATTTATAACCGATCCCTAAGCTGAGTCATAATTTCTTTTTTAGAAATTCGAAAATTGCGCTCGGATGTTCCGTAGAGAAATTAAAAAATAATGACATTTTTGCAAATTTCAGAATTGAAATTGAAATTTTCTCTACGTACAAGATGACAGAAGGTGGTGCTTTGTTCTTAAATAAGTTTGCCCTCGATTTAAATAATACTTTACTTTACAAATGAAAATGAAGGTTTTATGCAATCAACACGACATACTACGAGCGACAGCGATTTGAGTATCTTACTCAGCTCTTTGTGACTTTTTTAAAACATTTTGAAATTAAACTGAAGTTGAACTGAAGAATAAAATAAAATGTTCCTTAACATTCAAATTGAATTGAAAAATAACAGCACTTTGCCGCAAGCTGTGTGCAAAACAAAAGACTTAAGCAACACGCTTGATTCATCTGCATACCACAGCATGTTATAAAACGGCCCAAAATGTGTAAATTTATAAAATGTCCTGATAAAGCAGGCAATATTTTAAAATCTTCAATATTTATGTTGCGTTCATGAAGCTTCTTGCTGTTCAATATTGCCGAAATAAATCATTTCAAATGAGAGAAACAAAAAAAAAAAAAAAAATGACCAAAACAAAATTGCTGCGCAACATGTAGTCAAGCAAATCAAAGCAACAAAGAGCAGAAGTTTCAAAAAGCCAAACAAATAATATGAAATTGCTACAATAACAACAAAAAAAAAAAAAGAACAAAAATAACAACTATCATCATCGCGTGGGAGCAACAAATTAAGGAACAAAATAACATTAATAAAGGCAGCATAAGTATAAAAAATATTGAAATTACCTTAAATAACAGACAGTTAAGAAGATATCTAAGAGATGATCTCACAACAAAAGATTGCAACAAAAAAAAAAAAAAAAAAAAAAGGAGAGAAAAACAATGTGTAACAACAAGGCATTAAATAAATCTCTACCAAAAAAATACAGATACAGATTTGCTGATTAGTCAGCCTGGCTGACTGATCATTAATTTTAAGAATTCAATAAATTTTCGGCAAAAAATAACAAGCATTAATATTGACAACTTGAAGCTGGAGTTAGTCGGTTTACAATATTCGCCAATATATAGAAAAATGCCAAATTATTTTTCACCAACACGAACAGTCTAAAAGTTGCTGCAAAGACCAACAGTTAAACAGACAAAGTCACAGTTAAATATTTCAGACGCAACATGCGATCGCCCGAAAAAAGTAAGGCTGGCTTAAATGAATGGTTTGAGCTGCCTTAAGTTGGCAAAAATTACACAGCTTGAGGTGTTGCTTTGGCAAAAACAAATCATCTGCAATTAAAAACTGTAAGAAATAGAAAATTTTTTGTTGTAGTTCATTTGCGTCATGTTTGAATTATAATAATTTCTATAGACAAACAAAACAATTGCAAGTTTCACTGCAGTAGGTGGCAACGCTGTTGGTGGTGTTTGTGTCTCTTTTTTCTCTTGGTGTTTTGTTTGTTTTTACTACCAAGAAATATTTGAATAACTTTCAAGCTCATTATATTTGGCTTTGTTTGCTTTTGTTAATTCAGCAAATTAAACTGTCAAAATTTGGCATTAGTGGTGATTATATCGTAAAATTAAAATAACCATTGAATTAATGAGTTTTTTTTTTAATTGTAGTTATACATAACATTAGTGTTACTTATGCAGCAGCCCGAAAACAGTAAAACAAAAGACTTAAGCGACAAGCTGACTGTTAGAGCTGGCATAAGTTTTAATCAAGCTTGTCGCTTAAGTCTTTCGTTTCAATGGCGCAAAATTGTCTTTGGTTTAGCCTGCGCTAATTTGTTTGCATTGATTAAAGATTTTCAAGTCTTGTATTTGCATCTTAATAAATATTCTTCATAATTTTTACGTAGTCAGCGGATCATGCTTGCATGCACTTAACTCTCGTGTTTCCATCACAAAGTTGGAGAGCAACTTTACATGATATTGATACAATTTCATTTATTTACATTATTAACTAAATCTTATAAAAGAAAGTCCTCTCGTGTGCGCAAGGCATAGGCATGAGTAGTAATAAATTTTTGAGCACAGCCAACGCCACTTCAGTGGCTCAGTGACGATAAGGATCTGCTCCAATTTCATTGTTCCTGTATTTTATTTTTTAGTATTTTTATTTGAGCATAATGTATGACAATTAAGTGTGTAGTTGTTGTTAGTCTGGGATGTTGTTGATGTTATGTTGAATTTTCAAAAAGTTTTTTTTTCTTATATTTTTGAGTATTGAATAAATATTGGTTTAATGTACACAAGTTACTTCTTTTAGCAACTCAGCGACTTTCACTTGATGTTTTTAATGTTGGCTGAGTGTTTTAAGCAGATTTCTTATGTGCTAAGGCGATGAAAAATATGCGTTTGCATGTCTTTAAAAGCTTTAAAGTTTATATTTTTGTTTGTGAAAATTGACAGCGAAGGATTGAATTATAATGCAAGACATCGAGTTCATATTCAACAACTGGTAATTGGCTAGTTCACAAATGTATGTTGGTACAAAATAAATAAATTAGTTTTGAGCAAATAAACTCTCAATATTTGCGAAAGAATTTACAATAAAATGTTGCGACCAGCATCAAATGTGGCTTGTTTGCTCTTTGCAAACAAAATTGGAGCACTTTGTGGAGATATTTCACTTGTGCAAAAATGTAGCTATTTGAAATAGTTGACGCAATCGAGCCAAATTGTCTTATTAAGCTTAGTGAACCAATTGAGGTAGATGACCTAATTGACGTTGTTTAACCAGTTGTCCAAACAGAACCATTTGACCAAATTGACCCAATTGTTCCAATTGATCCAGTTGATCTAATTGAGCCAATTGTCTCAATAGAACCAGTTGAGCCAATTGAACTAATTGTCCTAACCAGTTGTCCAAATGAAGTCATTTGAACAAATTTACCCAATTGATCTAGTTGACCTAATTGAGCCAATGATCTCAATAGAACCAGTTGACTCAATTGAACTAATTGTCCTAATAGAACCAGTTCACCCAATTAAGGCAGTTGACCCAATTGAGTCAATTGTCACAATTGACGTTGTTGAACCAGTTGTCAAAATGAAATCATTTGAACAAATTGACCCAATTGATTTAGTTGACCTAATTGAGTCAATAATCTCAAAAAAACCACTTCATTCAATTGAGCCAGTTGACCCAATTGAGCCAGTTGACCCAATTGAGCCAATTGTCACAATTGACGTTGTTGAACCAGTTGTCTAAATGAAGCCATTTGAACAAATTGAACCAATTGTCCCAATTGATCTAGTTGATCTAATTGAGCCAATAATACCAATAGAACCAGTTCACCCAATTCAGCCAGTTGACCCAATTGAGCCAATTGTCACAATTGACGTTGTTGAACTAGCTGTCTAAATGAAGCCATTTGAACAAATTGACCCAATTGTTCCAATTGATCTAGTTGACCTAATTGACCCAATGACCTCAATAGAACCAGTTCATCCAATTGAGCCAGTTGACCCAATTGTAAAAATTGAGTCAGTTAACCCAATTAACCTAACTGACTCAACTATGTACATATATCCAGTTGAGCTAGTTGACCCAATTGAGGTAATTAACCCATTCGAATCAGTTGAGTTGATTCTCCAAATTGATCCAGTTGACCCAATTGAACAAGTTGACGAAAATGAGCTTATTGACTTTATTAAGCCTTTTGACTGCTTAGCTTATTAGACAAATTGAGCCAGTAATCTCAGTTGAACTACTTGACTCAATTGAGCCAATTGATCTACCTCTGCTACTATTGCTCTCTATAAGCTGATAAAATTCTACAAAACTACGCAAGCATTTTTGTTCTACCTCTTACAGTTCTTTTGCAATGAGCTTCTTTGGTCAAAGCTTTGACAGCAAAGTTTTTATTTTAGTTGTTTTAATGAATGTTGAAGTATTAATAAATGTCAATTTTGGTTGATTGGAAATGAGACGAGATATGAAGAATTGTTAAGGCGTGCGACCATGGCTTGGCCAGGATTTGAATCTGCGCCTCTGGGGTGGCAGTCAAGAGCGCGACGACTTAACTACCCAGGACACTTACTTTAAAATAATTTTTGTATTCAATGGCTGTTTGCCTTATAGTTCGCAAATAGTTTTCAACAAATTTTTATAAGATAACACGGCGTAACACAAGCAAAACAAAAAAAAAAAAAACAAAAAAAATTCAAAACTTTCATTGAATACAGTTAACATACATATAACCCAGCTAGATGGACAATTTGTCGCTTAGTAATTGTGTGGTTCGTTTCTGTATCAATGTTCCAATCACCATTTATATTCGAGTGGTAGAAAATGTTGAATCAACCTCGATACGACCTTTTACTATTTCCGGGATAAGCTCTTGTAGACAGCTTACGTTTACATTAATGTCATCAAAGTTAATGAAAGTTCAAGATATGAAACCTTGACCAGTCTTTTATCTAACCTGTTAGCGGCCGACAAGAAGTTTTTAAACATATAAAACTAAGAATTTTTAAAGTCGAAAAGACCAAACTTGTTGGTGGCAAAGAATAGTTAAGAAAGTTTGTCCGCTGAACAAGATAAGCAAGTTTTTTTTTATGTATTCTAAAGTTGGTTTTTTTAATAAAGTTTGCGCTGTATTTTATGTTTTAATTTTTCTTTGGCGATGCCAAGCAAGCTATTAAAATTTGTTAATTTGCTTTTGCTTCAACACGTTGAACCACGGAAGTTGCATTCAATCTACAATAATTTAATCAGTATAAAAAAATCTAAAAAAACCAAAACTTAATAGTTCTTAGATCTCTTGTTAGATGTTCTTTGACTTTGTTAAAGTCAGAAAAACATTTAAATAAGATTTATTTTCAATTTTATTTCTGGCAATTTTTATTTTTCTATTATTATTTTTATTTTATTCTGTGCTTTTGATTTGTTTTCAACGTTAAATTTAATTAATTGATTCCCCACAACTCACTCAAAACTTTAGCTGTCTGAGCGGAGCCAAAACATTCTGTTTGCAGTTCAAAAACAAGTTGCTCGCTTAAGTCTTTTGTTTAGGCAAGTCAAGACAAGCCAGTCGGAGAGCATTTGAATTCCAAAGTTCTTTAAATCAAAATTTATTAATCACCACCCAGAATGCTGGTGTTTAAGGTCAGTTTATCACTCTTAAGCAAATTAATATCATTTATCATAGCTCGGCTCATAACATGGCGCAGTTCAATTCACAGCGAAGCAGCCAAAAATGAAAACATTAAAATGTAAATTAAAATTTCTGTGTTGCTGGCTGTTGGTGGTGTTGTTGATGCTAGTGCCGCTGCTGTGCAGGCATTACAATAGCAACAAATTGCAGGCGTGGTTCTTAAGAGTTCTTAGCTAATATTTGCATTCTTCTAGTTGAGAGCAGTTATATTTTAGAATATTTTTTGATTGATGATTGAAATAACATTTTGGAGTTCAAGAAATATTGCCAAAAGAAATACGAAAACCAAAGGCAACAGTGGGTGTTGTTGCTGACTTAAGCGCTAAGAGCTTAAAAATTGGTTTATGTTTTTGTAAAGGTTTTTAAGAAAATTTATTTGGACTGCTAATAACTTTTGGCAGTAACAGCGAAGGTTTGATAAATGTAAATGCCAGCCGAAAATGTCAGTGGGTTGCTTTCTTTAAATGTGGAAAAATTGGTTTTTTAAGGCGGGCTCTCTTAAGTCGCTAATGCGATTTGGGCTAATTGGTTTTGGGCTAATTTATAGGAACATAATAAATCATTTGGCAAAACTAAGCCTAAAAGTGGCTAATTTTATTCGCTTTTCCACACTAAACTTAGCAATATTTCAGCTGTTGCCAAGTTTCTACCGAACGGTAACAATAACTGTCTGCACCTTGGCTGCTTCTTCGCTTTTCTGCTTTGCTGTCATAGCCGTTGTTGTTGCACTTGTAATTTATGTTTTCCTCATCCGCTGCTGTACCCGGTCGTATTTGTCTGTCTGTCTGTCTTTCCTCATGGCAGCGCTTTTTACCTTGACACATATCTTGACAGTTTTGCGTTTGGCTGAAATGTATGTTTTATTGTTTTACTGGCTGTTGTTGTGAGTTGCTATTTTTTTTTTTGCTGCCTCTCATCGATTGTATTGGAGCTCTTTAGGCTTTTATTGTTGTTGGTGTTGCTGTTATCAAGCAGTCCTCATTAAGTCGGAAACTTCAACTTGGCAAAATCTAGTGGCAGCGGCACAAAACAGGGGAAAAAAAAACACCCGATACTGATTTGGATTGAGTGGTGCTCTTGATGTTGTGTAAACGCCCAGATCCGTACTCAATATGCAGTCAAGTTTGCAAAATGCTGCTGATTTTGGCTTATTCTTAATTTTGTTATTTTTCTGTTTTGCATGTTTGGCAAAAGTTTCAATTTTTTTTTGTCTAAGCTTAAACGGTTTTGCTATAACAGACACGATGTTCATTGTTAATTTTGTGAATTGATTTTTTTTTTTGTTGCTTATCTCTCTTTGAATATTAATTAATTAAGCCAGCTTCTTATATTTAACGCTGACTTGAATGTTTAAAATGTGCAAATTGAGGTAAGAACGAAAGACTTAAGACACGAACTTGTTTTGAAAGAAGCTTCTTTTTTATTAAATATACCATGTTTTTATTTGTTTTTACAGTATATTAAAAGCTTAAGGCTAATTTTTTATTTAAATTTTAGAACTTGAAATGTTTTCAATTATAAAAAAAAACACAAAACTTCACGCTTTCCATCGCTTCTTGAACAAATTGGCAACTTAATTATTAGCTACATTTTAACTGCGCAGTTTTTAACCATCTTTTGCTGCTTTGTTGAATATGTTTTTTTTTTTTTGTATTCGACATGGTTTAAGTTAAGACAAGTAAACAACAATTTGCCACTTATAACAACTATAGCACAACTACAACAAATTTGAACACCCACCCACTGCAAAATGTCAGCTCAATTTTACAACACATGAAATTTGTCAAAATTTTTTGTTTTTTTTTTTTTTTTTTTTTAAATCAAAACAATTCATAATTGCCAGCCACTCAAAACTTTGGTCTTTATTGTTAAACAATTTTAGGCAAAGTTAAAACATTTTAACATAAAAAAAATGGGCTTGAAAATTGACAATATACGTCAAACAAGCTGCCAAATCAATTGTTTTTGGGCAAAAATAATGAAATAAATACAAAAAAAAAAATCAAAAAATAAAAAAATAATTGAGTGCGCAAAAAGTTATTAATTGTTACTTCAACTGTTGTGCACGTTTGTGACTTTTAACTGAAAAACTTGACTGTCAGTAGACTGCCTGAGTCTATCTCCATGTCTAAAGCTTTTGCACATGTGCAGCGCTTAATTGAGCATGATCAGAATAACGCCCACAAACACACATAAACACACACACACACAGCATTTCAGAATATTCTGTTTGCAAAGATTTTGTTTGGTTCGAATATGTAGCCCACAAATTTCTAAGAGTTGCTGCTGCTGCTGAAGTGTTCATTTGTTTTTTCTGATCATTTTTAAGATGATTTTGCTGATTTGCTTAGAATATCCGTATCGCTTTTTAATGACGCATTTTGTTATTGCTAATTTTGGCATCGTATTGTTTATGCTTTTTTCTTTGGGGATTGAAGGTCTTTACAGCACTGCATGTACGGTAATTACGCCTTATGTTAAATTACTTTTAGCTGGCCTTTGTTGCCATATTCTTTTGTGAACTCAGGTCGTCAATTTGTTTGGCATTTTGTTTACTTTTATTTCGTAACAAATTTAATTGATGTGCTTATGTCAACTTTATAATGAGCCATATTTGAACCCCTTAACCGTGCATAAAATTAATTGCAAAACATGTGTGAGTATGTTGAAATGAAATTTTTTTCTTTGAAGTCATGATATGCTTTGAAGCTACTTAATATCATAAACCTTGTTGATTCTTTTTAAAGTTTCGTGACTGATATGTATGGAGAGCTTATTGCTATGCATAAAAGGTGTCCCAAGGATTGATTCACGTCTTTTTCTATAATGAGCGATGTTAATTTAAGTTATGGAATGAAGGGTCTCTTCTTTTTTTTTGTGTGTATTTTTATTTTATTATTTGTTTTCTTTTTATTTGAATTCGTTTGCATTATTTTTTAATTTTCTAAATTTTTAATAATGTTTCTAATTTTGTTACCTACAAAATTTTTTATTTATTTTTATTTTGTATATTTTGTTAAATTTATTTTTTACTTATTTTATTTTATTTCACTTTTAATTCTGATTTTCTTTGTTTTTCTTTTGTATTTATTTTAAATGTATTTGATTTATTTTATAATTAATTTTTTTTTTAATTTTATGTTCATGCTTTGTAAATTGTTTTTAATTTTTTAACAAAAGTTTGAAAATTTTTATTTTTTTTTATTTTATTTTTCAAATCTTTTTTGTTTTTTTTTTAATTTTATCTTAATTAGTTTTTTAAGTTTTTCTCACAATTAATCCTTTTGGTAGTTTTGTTTTAAATGCATTTAGCGCTCGAATTTTATTATTAGTTCTTATTTTTTGAATGTTTAATTTTTTTTAGTTTTAAAAATATATTCAAATTTTTGCTGTTTTTATAAATTTTATTTTTTTTTGTGCTTTTAAATCTTTATTTAACTTCTTAATTTTTCTTCTTGTATACTTTTATTTATTTTTTATTTTTCTCATTTTTTTTTAATTTTTTAATGTTTTTTGAGGTTAAGGTTTTAATATACGTGTAACAACCAAAAACAGGAGCTATTTTCAAAAAAATTTTTTAGATATAAGAAGTTTTTATTTTTTTTTAAATTTATACAGGTTATTGTACAAAAAAAATACTTTATAAAAATATTTTTTTCTTTTTAAAATACAGTTCTGGCTCGTAAATAGAGGGCGCTGAAAATGACATTGAAAAAAAGACATCCAAAACGGTTCGATGGGTAGGGCCTTTCCCATGTATCGGAAACAAAAAGATCAAATGACATTTTAAAGCATAGATGTTATATTAAGCATACGCCTATGCAAGACCCCCGGGGGTTTTTTTTTAATTATGGCGGAAGTTGAAGTAAAAAGTTCGAAAAATAGCTACATTTTCGCGAGCTTTTTTGCTCATATAAAAAAAACAAAAAACAAATAGATCCTTGAATTTAGGGGGGATGCCTAAAGAACAAAATAACGAACAAAATGCAAAAAATCATTGAAATTGAACCAATAGATTTCGAGTCATCTATCGAACCGTTTTAAAAAAACTAGTTTTGAGGAAATCGCGTTTAAAGTTTTTTATTTGTTGTATGGAGCTCAGACATAGGTTAACGAAAACCGTTATAACTTATATTTTTTTTAAATATCGATTTAAAAATGTGTATGTATATTCTGAAAATTAAAAAGAACACATTAAACAAATAAAAAATTTTTTTTCGAAAAATTTACACGTATCCTTAATTACGTTTTTTTTATTCGTACCTTAAATTCCTTCAATGTTGAAATTTTATATTTTTTTAATTTATTTTCTTCAATTTTGTTATTTTTGTTTATTTTCTTTTAATAATATTTTTTCTAATTATTACACTTATAAATATAATTATATTTTAATTATTTTGCAATGGCTTATTTTGTTTTTTATTTTTTTTTTAAGTTTTATGTTCATGTTGTGCAATGTTTTTTTTGAATTTTTTAAACAAAAGTTTAAAAATTTTTATTTTTTTTTATTTTATATTTAAAATCATTTTTTGTGTTTTTTAATTATATCTTAGTTAGTATTAGCTTGTGCTTGAATTATACTTTTTTTTTAATATTTAAAATTTTTTTTCTAGTTTACAAAGGATGTCCCAATTTTTTCTGTTTTTATTAATTGTATTTTTTCTTGTACTTTTTAATATTAATTTAACTTCTTATGTTTTCAAAATTTTTTTTTTAAAATGCTTTTATATGTTTTTTATTTTTTCTTAATTTATTTGTTAATTTTTTAATTCCTTCATTGCTTAAATTTTATTTTTTTTTCTTTTTAAATTTTTTTTTCTTCAATTTTGTTATTTTTGTGTATTTTCTCCATTATATTTTTTCTCATTATTACAGTTATAAATATAATTATATATTTAATTTGTTGCAATGGTTTAATTTATTTTTTTAAGTTTTACGTTCATGTTTTGCAATGTTTTTTTTTTTAATTTTTTAAATAATTTTTATTTTTTCTTTCATTGTGTTTTTTTTTTAATTTTATATTAATTATTCTTTTTAAGTTTACCTCATAATCAATATTTTGCTCGAATTTGGCGTCCCTGACGAACCTGGAGATCCGGGTTCAAATCCTAGCAGCGACAGAAAATTATTTGAATTAAAATTTATTTTTCTGTACGGCCGCCACCTCTCTGCAGACAATGGCAAACCTCAGAGATTAATCAAAATGCCATGTAAAGCTCTTGAGAACAAGAACATTCTGTTCATCGCCGTTCGGAGTCGGTGTTAAACCTGTAGGTTCGGTTCTCGGTCAATTATGTACAAACTTAATAACACGCACAACACAATTTATCATAAGAAGCTAGGTCAAAGTCCTTTCAAGGGCTGCAATGGAGAATTATTTATTTTTTTTTTGTATTGCTCGAATTTCATTATTTTTTTAATATTTAAAATTTTTTTTTTCTAATTTTAAAAAGATGATTCAATTTTTACTATTTGGTTTAATTTTATTTTTTGTGTCCTTGTTAATCTTTTTTTTACTTATTTTTTGTTTTTAATCTGTTTTTATTATACTTTTATTTGTTTTTTATTTTTCTCAATTTTGTTTTAGTTTTTTAATGGTTTTTAAATTAATTCATTTTTTAATATTTACATAAAGTTTTTTATTTTTTTTTTATTTTTTTCTTCAATTTTATTATTTTTGCTTAATTTGTTTTAATTATATTTTTTATTATTATAATTATAAATATAATTATATGTGACCCGGTCTATGAAAAGGTGGCTTATGACTCAAAAACAAAATTTTGAGAAATTAGACGTTAAAGATAAACAATGCATTTCGTCAGTTTCTCGGTGCTCTTCTTTCTCTACATTTTTAGGACACTTCTAAGCAAGTTAAGACTTTCTGCTTTTCATCATGTGAAAGACCGTCTCAAAAACTATCCGAACCAAAATAAAAGTGAAAAATAAGTTTTTGAGTCATAAGCCACCTTTTCAAAGACCGGTTCACATATATTTAATTATTTTGCAGTACTTTTGTTACGCATTTTTCTTTAATTTAAATTAAAAACGAACCACCCCTCGCCAAAATGTTTATTGGGTTGTGTTTCTTGTTTTATTGTTTTTAAGTTTTAGTTTATTTTTTAGGCACGTATTTTAGTTCCTTTTAATATTTTTTTGTTTAAATATATTTTTATATTTTTTATTTCTTTTTATTATTAAATAAAATATATTTAAATATATATTAAATAAAATATTTTAGTTTTTTCTTTTTTACTATGGATTTTTGTGTGTTTTGCACATATTTCGAAGTTAGTTTTTGTATTTTTTTTTTTTTTTTATTTAAATCCATTTTTTTAATTTTTCTTATTTTAATTTTGCTTGATTTTTTGTATTTCTTAGAAAGTGTTTAAATATTTTTGTAATGTATAATGTAAATATATATTTGATTTTAATTTGTTTCTTATACAATTTTTAAATTTTTTTTGTAAGTTTGTTTTTTTGTTGTTTTTGGGTATTTTTTTTTTTTTTTGCTTATATTATTTTTTTTTTGTTATTTTTTATGTGATTCTTATTTCTTCCTTCAACAAATTTTCAATGTTTTTTTGTAATTGTTTTTTTTTTTGTTTTTTTGGTGGGTATAAGTCTTTTTTCTTTGTTGGTTATATTAAGTTTTTTTTTTTTGTAATTTTTGTAATTTTACATGTGATTTTTATTTGTTCCTTTAACAATTTTTAAATATTTTTTGTAAGTGTATTTTTTGATTTGTTTTGTTATTAAGTTTTTGTTTGCTGGTTATATTTAGTTTTTGTTTTTTTTTAATTATTTTAATTTTATATGTTTTTTTCTTTTTTTTTCTTTAATTTTTCTATTTTCAAGCTTGTAATAAATATTTTTTAATTATTTTCTTTTTAATTTCTTAAATTTTTTTTTAATGCTTTTATTATAAATGTTTTTCTTTTTGTTTTAATTATTAGAATTTATTTTTATTTTGGTTTCGATTTTTTTTTTTACTTTAAGCGTTTTGATTTCTTTAAATTTTTGCTTCTGAGTTTTTCAAAAATAAAATTTGAAACTCAGACAAGCACTTTTATAAAATTAAATCATCTCATAACTTTAACTCAGAGCTTTTTTAATAATAAATCTGGTATAACAATAAATTAGCCCTAAGTTGTCTTATCAGAAATTCTACTCTACTTGATTCATAATACCAAAGAACCCCGGTAAGAAACATCAGCAATTTCTTCAATCCGAAGAACACCATTCGTTACCTTATTTCTAAGTCACTGAGATTTTGTCGCCTTGTGTAATTTTTGCAAATTCAGACACTGCGCATTTTAACCACCAATCAGTCGTCAATATTCATTAGTGGATTTTATTGTCTTTTGACGTCACAAATGTTAATACTAACATATGTTAAGAAAAATAAAAAACCAACAATTCATTAGATAAACTCGTTTCGGCTTAAATTTAATGAGTTCTAACAAAAAACCACAACTTGTTAATTTTTACAAAGTGTGTTTAAGAAAACTTAGGTCATCATCATCACCATCAACACCACAAACTTAAATAGCCAGAAAAATAATGATGATAATAAAATTAAGAAAAAAAAACAAAAAACAAAAAAGCTACAGCCGAGCATCTTGTTTTGAATCCTAAATTTGTTGAGATTTTTTTTTATGCTTGTTGAGCAAACTAATTTAGTCGCAGTAGTTGTTGCTGCTTCCAAAAAGCAGCGCTTTTTACAGCCACGCCCCACTGCCCTCTAGCCAAGAACTAGATGAAAAAAGAGCAGGCAGTCGCAGCAGCAAAAAAATATTGACCGGCGCGGTGCTTTGCTCACTTCCAGCACGTTTTGCGTTGATTGTGTTAAGTAGTCGTTAGGCCAGACAAGAAAGAATTAAAACTAAGAAAAAAAAAACAGAGACCGAACTGAACAAAATTATTATTTAACTCGCAGAAAAATGACCACGTGATTTGGTCAGATCAAGAGAATCGCCGCTGTCGTTTCTGCTGATGCGTTGCGTTGATAGCATTCCCCGGCTGCTGTACAGCAAATACATTTCGTTTCTTGTTGTTGTTGCTATTTCGTTGCTTATCAGCTGCCTTCTATCTTGTATCTCGCTTAACTGGCTGTGTTGTGGCTACTGGCCAACTAGTTGTTGTTGTTGTTGTTGGTGTTGTGGCTGCTGTTCCGTTTTGCTGTTTGAGTTACAATTTTTATGATGAGTTTGAAATCATTGCTTGACCTTGGGACGCAATTTTTTTTCAGGCTTGTTCGACTTGAACTGCTTAAAGATGCATCACATGAAAAATTGCAAAAAGTTGTAAGTTTTTAGCGTCGAATTTCACAGAGACCGAATTAAACGGCTATCTACCACCAAGAAAGAAAGTAGTTTTAGGCTACTTAAAAGCAAACTGATTAAAGCTGAAAAAGACTCCATATGACATGCACTCAAGTTGTGCCTCAAAGTGCCATAGAAGGCTTAAAAAATTCACACATTTGTGAACTTTTAAAGCGTCAAAAATTCGAAAGTTGTGCTGTGACGTCCTTGAGTTGTGCCATTATATGCCAAAAAGAGCTTAAAAATGCTCATATTTACGAAGGTTTATGACTGTTTCCTTTCAGAAACGAGATTAAAGATTTCACATATTTATGAAATTGGAGAGTGTTAGATTTTTGAAGAGGTTTAGGTTAAAAAAAAAATTTAGAAATTGTGCTCTGTTCGGCTCAAGTTGTGCTGCAATGTGCCATAGAGAACTTTAAAAATGATCTGTTTTATGAATTTGAATTTTTTCAATACTGGGAATGGTGCTGTAATATGCTGGAGTTGTGATGCGCCTAGCGCCCAACTCTTTACACTATTTACAACAACTTCAATATTTTAATTTTTCTCTTTAGGAAATGGAAACATTCCTGGATATAAGCAGGAAACATTCCTGGATATAACATTCCTTGGAATGTAGGAAGCATTCCCTTTTTTTAGACACTCTATTTCTTTTTATACACACTTTGTCATTGGAGGGAAACATTCCTCTCCGTTGTCTTAAAAATCAATGTGGAAACATTCCTTTCCATCGCCTTGAAAATTAATGTGAAAACAACAAAAAATAAATATCAACTAAAAATGGTTAGCCTGGCCGCGATTCGAACCCGGGACCTCTGGGAAGGTCGACTACCGAGGACTACCTTGTTGTTCGAGATCATATTATTGGAAATAAATTGAAATTGAAGTTGCCCCAAAACAAGAGAGGACCACATTTATTCCTTAAGAAGCGGTTTGGAAACAATATCAATTTAAAACTTCCCATAAGTTTCCAAAAGAAACGATGAGGAATGTTTCCAAATCACTTCCACATGGCAGCCTTGCAATTCTTCCCAGAGGGTTGTTGTAATTCATCGAATTAAGTTTGCAGATGTACCCTTGTTTCTTACTAAAGAGTGATTTTTTAAGTGCCTGATAACTTTTTTTTTAAAAAAAACGCATAAAATTTGCAAAATCTCATCGGTTCTTTATTCTTTATTTAAAGAAACGATGAGGAATGTTTCCAAATCACTTCCACATGGCAGCCTTGCAATTCTTCCCAGAGGGTTGTTGTAATTCATCGAATTAAGTTTGCAGATGTACCCTTGTTTCTTACTTGTTGTTATTTATACGCACAATCGATCGGTGCTGTTTCGCATATTGTTGTTTTTGTGAGTTCTTATGTCTTTTTCGCTGTTGGTAAATGCAGTGACACCGCACAGTTTATATTTGTTCTTTTTGCTTTATGTGTTTCTTTATTCTTCATTGTGTCACGGATCCAACGCAATGTTGTTGATGTTGACTTATTATTGAAATCGTTGTTGGACTCTTCAAATAGTTTTTATGGGCATCGCTGCTGTAATGCACCATTATTAGATTAAAACAATCATATATGGGCGAATTTTCAGCACTTGTGTTAAAGTTGCTCGCAATAATGTTATTAAATTCTCCAGCCATTTTGAAAATTTGCTTCCCATAGCTTCTCTTTGAATCAGACTTTATGTTACTACTTTACCCAATTGTTTTTTTCCTTCTCCCTTCATCTTAGCTAGTTTGCTATCTTAGCTTTTAGCCTACGTGTTTTTATCATTAACTTCCACTTTGTCTCGCCTCGTTTTGTTCTAATCCATTTGTCAGTTTTAAGATTTCATTTTAAACATCTCATCATTGTCATCGTCAGCATCATCATCATCATTATCATCATCATCAGAGTAGTCTTCATCACAGTCATATTATTCGACACTTTAGTTCGAGATCACTTCCACATCACCTTTTGTATACGTAGCATGTTCATTTACCATGTAGCAGGTTTCAACACCCTCCGCTGCCGCTTTCGACGCCTACCTTGATGAACGATCATTATTTCATTGCTAATAACTTTTTGATTGGCGATCTTGGAATCTGGCCTCTCATCTTCAATGTTTTGGCATTAATCAAAATTACATTTTAACTCATAGACTGAGATTTCCGCCATGCGGCTGTGCTCGATTTGCTGTTGTTTTTGGTTTTGTTGTTATTATAACTATTTTTTCGAGATTATTGTTGATGAATCTACTAAAGAACTACTGATGGCAGGGTCAGATTAAGTTGTTTTAGTCAAGTCATTTCGGAACAAATGGACTTTTGAGTTGAATGAGTTTTGATTTCACACTGTTTGTTGTTGACTTTGACACGCACGTTGATGGGAATGTTCTGTATTTAAGTGAGATTGAGAAATTAGCGGAAATACTCGAGTGCTTGTGAAAAAATTGAAAATTTTAACTCCTTTTTTCTTTTCTTTGTAGGCAAACGTCCGAGCGAATCAACGAACTACGAAACAACTAACCTACAACCGATACAAGCCTATCATCAACTTCCCGCTGACCTCTCCGCTGACAGCATACGTAAGGAAGCCGCTCTAGTACTAGCCCAGGCCGAACGTCACAAAAGCAAGGCAGAGAACGGCGACAACATCCCTATCTTCAAGGTTAAAACGAAACGCAGTGGTGACGCTGGTTCAACACCCAACAAATTTCACTCCTTGCCCTCACGCAAGAAGAAACCAGCTGCTAAGCCGGTTTCACGCAGCGTTAGTGACGCTGCGGCCAAGAAACCTGCAAAGCGTCCTTCAATCTTTAGCATCTTTAGTCGCAAGAGCGACTCGAATGTCAACCAAGCCGGCGGAGATCCGCGTTTTGAAGAAAGTGGCGGACGTCGTTTAGTGCGTAGTAAAAGTGATGTTGGCTCTGCTGGCAAGGAGGAACGGAAACCTAAAAAAACTCTAAAAGAAAACAAGCAGCAGCAGCCTACGGCCAACGGAACTCTCAAACAAGCACCCACCCCATTGAGCCCAATTTTCGAGAACGCACTCACAGAGGAGCAATTTGAGGAGCAATTCAATCGTGAACGTCGCAAATCCGACGCCATCACTGATCGCGAAAAACATGAGAGTGGACTGAATGAGTTGCTCGATCGTAGCAGACATCAAGCGGAGGTAGACGGCACACTTTTGGGTAAAATTCCCATCTCGACTAATATCAAAGACAAAATCTTGTCACTGCAGGAAGGACAATCTAACGAAAACATGCATAGTTCACAGCTGCCGGCTCAACGTTTGCCACTCACGAAGGGCGTTACAGTTAATGGCATGATTAAGCGCCTTTCCAGAGAGCGTTTTTCGCCACCACCGCCCATCACTGGTCCGGTATTCTCCTACATACGCCCCAATGAGGGTATCACATATGCACAGTTGGATCATAGTGAAGAACAACAGCATTACAACACTTACAATCGCAGAGATCAAATACGCTCACCCGTACATGAGACTCGAACACCAGTTCGGGAGTTTCGTTCACCCATTAGAGATGTACGCTCAATGGAACGCTCAACTACACGTCCCTCAGTGGATCAAACTGATTTTGTCCACACTAGTCAATTAACACCAACACAGCAACATCATCAAAGTGCCAAACCGAGCTACCAACATAACAGTCGCGTCATCATCGAGTCACCTATGAACATGAGTCGTGACTCTTTTTCGCCTGTGGCCGGTCCCACAACGATACGCATCTCTAGCTCTCACTCACCCTCACCATGGCAACAGCTTAGTCCACGTAATCTAAGCGACGAAGATGAGGGTCTAGGTTTTGAGACTCGCAAATACTTTGAAGAGGATTACTCGGTGAAACTGCGCAGCAAGTCACCACCGGAACCACCCATTGTGCCTGTTATACGTAGCATAACGCCACCTCCTGCGGATATTGTTTATCCGCACGCTCGTAACTACAGATCAGATGTGCGCGAAGAGCCCGTGGATAATTTGGGCTACCGACGTGCGCGACTAGAGTCACGTATTTTGACACGCAGATTTGGTGACAACACTTTGGAGCGTGACTACATGCCGCAACGTGTGAGTCAACCGGAGCTAAGTCGCCATATGCGCGAGGAGTATCAGCAGCAGCAACATCATATTAGCAGCAGTCAGCAACTTCATCTAACGCCGGAGCGTGATGAGTTCGGTTCGCGTTTCCATAAACCGCAAACTACGGAAATACTGCAGAAATACTCGCCTGAACGTTCGCATTTAGACATGATTTCCCCAAGCGCCAAGATGGTAACAAATAGCTTGCCAAAAACGGAAACCAAGACATCACGTTACAAGCATACAAAATACTATGACGATGGTGTAGGTGGAGTGAAAGAGGTATACGAAAGGGAGACACGTACAGATGGCAGTGGACAGCCACGCGTTCGCGAATCACGTCATCGTGAACGTTTGGATTCGCTTAACGCCACACAGGAACATTCCTCAACCGAACGACCACAGCTGACCGACTACGAGCCTAAAAGTTTGGATTCGCAATACACGAACACCGAGTTGTATCGCTCATCGCCGGAGAATATGAAACGTTATGAAATAGGCAACGGCTTAGAAAGTGGCTATCAGCGCCGCAAAGCTACAGAGGAGCATTGGCAGAGCAGTCTAAAGCGCGACAAGTTGCAGCAGCGTAGCTTTGACAAGGGAGACTCGGGCATCGAGAACGATTTTCGCAAGGAGTCCTTTAACGGTGACTTGACAAATAGGTAAGTAGCGAAAGGTGGCAGGGAAAACATTCGACAACAATTAATAATTGTCTGCTTCTTTTCTCTACAGATGGCGCAAACGCACATTCGCCGACGATGTTCAGGCTTGCGAAGCATTCTTGAAGAAGGAACGACGTCACACTGAACAACAAAACTTGGCTGCTGATCGCTATGCTAAGGAAACTTATGTCTATCGCGAACGCTCGATCGATGATGGCTCGCATTATGACCCACATTTGGATAAGTATCCCACAGCCACAAGCACTTTACGCCGCACGGCGCGCAGCACAGAAAGACAGACACAAACTGCCATCGTCAGTCCAGGACAGGAGACGTTGAAGCGTAACAAGAAAGTGGGTGGCTTTGAGAAAGTCAAACAACTTTTCACTGGTGGCGTTGTTAACGGCAGTGGTGGTGGCGGTGGAAGTAGCAGCAGTAGCAGCAAGAAGGAAAATGTGGAGCAGAACTCGTTGAGTGGCACGCAGACGCTGCCTAAAGACAAATACATGGTCAAGGAGGAGGAGATGCGTTCGCGGTATCGAGAACATCGTGGCAATCTGCAAAACGAGTTGCGTGAACCAAAGGTAAGTCGTCTAGGCAACGATGATGAGTGATGAGTGAAAAATATGTATTTTGAGATGAATTCAGGTGAGTTCAGTGAACGATCTGTGAGTCCAATGTAGTGAATAATATGAGTGTCAGGTTCATGGGAAGCTAGTAGCTTGAAGCAATTCTTGAGAGTTTTTAAGCACTCTTCGAGCACATTTTTACAACTACGTAATTGAAGCATCTGACAGCATCTCAGGAAGCTAAACTACAAGTGGGTGTGGGTTGGTATGCTTGACCGCATACGCTGTAAAAGCAAAGTCAAATCAACACAACCCTCACAAATTTTGAATTAAACGCTACGGCAAAGCATCATTAAAACATACCACGGCACATTAGAGCGAGTCAAATCAATGCGAGGCAAATAAAATCGTATTGAATCAAGTTGATGCGCAATCAAGCTCAACAGAGCTTACGTAAGTGCAGTCGGAATAATTCTTTGAGAACTTCTGCTATATGCGGTAGCATAACTACCAACATCCTACACATGTTAACACACAGCTAATGCGCGTTTCCATTCTGGCTAGAAAATCAAGAATGAATTTAAATGCAGGCGCGGGCGCTTAATTTAATGCAGCGCGAAGATTTGACTTAAAGCTAGAAACAAGCGCAAACATGGCTAAGCAAACCATGCTAACAAGCTTTACTAGGTTCTAGCTTATTTTTCAATTAACGCTCTAGAGTCGTCTGTAGATTCTAGAAACTATCACAATATTCCAAGCGAGTGTTTCAAGTTGTTGCTGCTTTTGATGGTTGTGCAAATCTGGTTGACCATGTTAAGTAAGGATGCGGCTTAACTTTTTATTGACGGACAATATAATTAGCTATGCTTGAGGGCTTAGTTAGAACAACAGCAACAACAACAGTAACAACAACAATAACGAGTGCTACTATAAAGAAAACCTGTGTTCATACGTTTTGTTGGCACCGCCGCGTTGTCTGGCTTGAATGCTATGCTTGAAGTGTTACGCCTTCCCTACGGTGTTGTTTGGCCTTCAAGCTGTGCTCTAATGTTTTCGTTCTCTCAGCATTAACAACTGCATCTGCGATTGCAATTGCAATTGCAACTTAGGAAGTTGCAGCAACAACAACAATTAGGAAATCACCTCTATTGTCGGCATCTGTTGCAATAGGCTGATAAATTTTCTTAAATGGAAGATGTGGAAGATGTTGGCATGAATTACTTTGCTTGAATTAAAATGTTCAAACATACCAACAAAGAAGTTTATAGCATTTGGAATTTGGAACAGATGTTAAAGTCCGATTTAAGAACCCTAAACATTTTTGGAGGCTTTCCGAAAAATATTTTTCCCAATAAAAAAAAAAGCATTTTTATGGGTGATTTTAACGTTGAGGGGCGCTAAAAACCGAAGTGTGAGTGGAGAGGATTAAAACTTTTAGTGATTTCTTGATTTTCTTTCTTTTTGATTTCTTGATCTCTTTCCATCATATCTGTCTTTCATTTAATAGTTTACAAAATAAGTTGTTCTAGAGCAAACATGCCCACGTAGTGGCCCGTATGGCCCGCGTGACCCTTCATACAAATTTCTTTCTATCTTAGTTTTGTCTTTGCGATGAGCCAAAATCAAAGAACTCCTGCAAAAACCAACAACACAAACCACGCTCGTTCAGTGTTCAGCACATTTTCCAGCGAACTTTACAAAAACAAATGCATGCAAAGACAAAATAAAGAAACGTACCCTCGACGATGTTGATGCTGAAGCTGATTTTCCCGTTACTTATGTGTCGAGTAATTTTTCATGACATGTGATTTTACATATTGCATTGTAATTGGTTTTTTTTGCTTAATTTTTTGCCAAACGCAACGATGAGCAACATTTTGTGTTTTTTTTTTTTTTGTTTTTTTAAGCATTGGCCCGAGCTTAAAATTTCTTGGGACCCACTGTTCTAGAGGCTGGGTAAGGCAACGAGAGTATCTTTGCAAAGCAGCAGTTAGGGACGGCTAATTTAAATAAAGGTTTAGCGGGATGTATCGAAATGTGTAGGAAATATATTATTTTGGAGCAATAGATGGACCCATCTTAACTTTGCGATCCCATGAAAACAATAAAATTTGCAAAATGGAGATTTTAAGACTCTCTTTTTTGTATCCATAAATTTCTATTTATGCAGAACAGATTTTTTTTTAAGAAAAAAGTATATAATTTTTGCAAGAAGTCAGACAGGGATAGCACTTTGAAGTAAAATTCAAGTTAAAGAACTACATACGAAGAATATAAGAGTTAAGTAAGTTAAGAAAAACTCTTTTAAGTGTTTGCTTTTCTTTGCGCCTATATTGAACAGTTAACCCTGAGTCTAAGGAGTTGACTGTTTAAATTTAAATTCGTAGTTTTTTGCAGTTTAATTTCTTACAACTGATTTTCTGATTAATATGCTACGGTCTCATATGCACATTATACACATAGAAGTATGAATACATTTTAGAAATCATGCCAGGCATTTATGGTTTAATTTATTTTGGTTTGGCTGCGAAATGGAAGGAATCAATTAAAAAATGTTCCTATTATAATTGGGTAGGAAGATTGGACTGGACATTAGAGTGGGTCGGCCTCCATACAAAAAAAAAAGGTTGAAAAAACCACCCCCTATTTCAAAGCTGACCTCGAATGTATTCAAAATAAAATCATAAAAATAAAAAAAAGACAAAAAAAAAAATTGTTTTAGGACCATTGGAAAAACAGCCGAAATGGTCTTTATTTTATAACTTGAGCATAACATATCCCATCTTAAAAAATAATATGTCGTTTAAAAGTGCTTTACGAGTACTACATTTTCTTTTCAGAACATTTTTACTTTCAAAGTCATATTTGACTAGTAAACCTCGTAAGCCCGATTTACCCCCCTAAAATTGTTTTTTTTTTCTCATAAAATTAAAGTCCTGAGAATTTCTTTATATTTTGTCCAAAAAAATTATTCAATAACTTTAAAACCAAAGAAGTTATAATGGTTCAACTATTTGGTACAATGCTTTTTTCAATATGTATGAATTACTTTTTTTAAATTCAAACAAAATTGAAAATTAACTGAATTATTTTTAAAAATTAAGTAATGAAATTAAAATAAAATTTTTTTCTTAAGATATTTAGGCATAAAAACGAGTTAATAACGTTATTCAAACAAAATTGCCCACAAATCGTGACAATATACTCAAGGGGGTGGTTTTTTCAAATTTTTTTTTCGACCCACTCTACTGGACATATCTTTGATACAAAAGAAAACTTACTAATACCACCATATTAATACTTTCAAGAGACAAGTACACTTAAGGCCGAAAATATACCAACAGGCCGAAAAAAAGGTCATGTTTGTGCATTTTTTTAAGGAAACCTAAGGGATATTTTTGAATGAGGGTTTTTATATCTTAAAATATACACATTCAAGGGAATATTTAGTTTTTTTGTTATTAAAAAAAAATAATATTAAGGTAGATACAGCATTTTTGTAGAGCGCTCTAAAAATGCGGTGACCAAGATTGCTCCTCCTAAATTCAACTGAAACAAAAAAATTAAATATACTATTAAACTAGATACTTAAAACTCGTACTTATCATAACCGATTTTGAAAATATTGATTTTTCACAACATGGCGGACTTCCGAACGTAAATTAACGATTTTCGACCAAAAATTCGTCATTACTTTGTCTATAAAAAATGAACGAAGCTACGAAAAACAAATTCTATGACAAGTATGAGATTATTATGAATAAAATAAGCCTGCAAAAAATCAAAACGATCGGTTCACTGAGTTTCGAGAAATCTTGGTCACCGACTTTGTAAACATAGTTTCGAGAAAAACGCGTTTGAAAATAAAGGCCAGCACTGCGCGTTCTAGAAGGCGGTTCACTTACTATGCTATAACATTCTTATTTTTTGAGATATCGACTTGAAATTTTCACCACATATTCTTGAGACTTAAAGCTTTAAAAAAATTAGCTTTAACTAAGAGATGGTACATTATATGGCAAATATTTAAAAAAGAACATCTCCCAGATCTCCTAAAATTTTGTATATTTTGTGTATTAAACTTAGGAATATGTTACAATCGACATTTTGCTATGCAAAAATAAATGCAAGAGTGCTTATTCAATTATTTACAATAACACTTTGCGAAGAATGATAAGATGCTTAGATTAGAAAATTGGCTACATCATGTATCTTCCCTTAAGCTTTCAGTTGCAATGCAAAATTAAAAATTGAATTTTGTAGATTCGTTAGTTTGCTTTTCTAGTCAAGATAAAACCACTTCCTCTACCTCTACCTCTATCTCTACCTCTATCTCTACCTCTACCTCTACTTCTACCTCTACTTCTACCTCTACCTCTACCTCTACCTCTACCTCTACCTCTACCTCTACCTCTTCCTCTACCTCTACCTCTACCTCTACCTCTAACTCTACCTCTACCTCTACCTCTACCTCTACCTCTACCTCTACCTCTACCTCTACCTCTACCTCTACCTCTACCTCTACCTCTACCTCTACCTCTACCTCTACCTCTACCTCTACCTCTACCTCTACCTCTACCTCTACCTCTACCTCTACCTCTACCTCTACCTCTACCTCTACCTCTACCTCTACCTCTACCTCTACCTCTACCTCTACCTCTACCTCTACCTCTACCTCTACCTCTACCTCTACCTCTACCTCTACCTCTACCTCTACCTCTACCTCTACCTCTACCTCTACCTCTCTCTCTCTCTCTCTCTCTCTACGTTTCATTTTCTTTTGCTTTTCCTTTTTGGTCATTGAAGAGTGCGTCCAAGCAATAAGTGTAAGTTCGTCTCTTTGCAACGAGTGATGAGTAGCTGCGCTTTGTTTAATAAGTATGTACTTTTCCAAAGTTCAATAAACGACATTGCGGTCATATTGTGGGTTGATTTAAATTTCTGTTACGACTTTCAGCTACTGGGTTCGACACACTTAAACCTAAAGCGCTTATTCATCAAACGTTTGTCCAGCAGCTGTTTTCTTCTCGACCAAAAGTTATAAAAATTCAACTTTATCGCTTGAATAAATCAGCTTAATTAAGAAAAAACAAATTTTTTATGTATTAATTTTCGTCAATATTGATTAAAAAATTAACAACTTTGTTAAAAGCTTTCTTGATAATTCAAAATGCAAACATGTAATTCGTAGAAATTATGCCACGAACAGCTTTGAGAGATATAAAAAAAAAACAAAATATGCCAAGCCTTGTTCTGGCTGAGCTCAAAGCATATTAGAACTTTAAGTTATGGCTTTATTTAAGCCGCTTTAATGTTTTCCATGTTTTATGGTCACAATTTTTTATTATTTCCATTTTTTTTTATGAGCCTTAAGAAGCATGTCATTTGGAATCGACATAATTTCTAACAAAAACAAATTAATAACACCTTCATAAAATATGTTGTTACAAGCTGTCAAAGCTTTAGAAGATTGCTTCAAGCACGTTCAATGTGGATAATTAAAAAGGGGAAAACAGATAAAAATCTACAAACTAAGCTCAACATCATAAATAAAAGTTATGAGCCATTTAAAAAAAAAAAGCAAAATGCGAAATTGGCACTTAATGCAGCATAAAATTGTTATTTTTTAATAAAACTAAGTCGTAAATTTCAAAAGAGCTTTTGAAAAACAAAAATTTTTTTTGCGACGTTTAACAGCTTTAAGGCGGTATTTTTAGTATAGAGAAAATAAGCAAGCATCAATTTAAGAGGTTCAAAGGTGCTAATTCTAGATAAAAATTGCTAAAAATTGTAAAAAAAAGCGACCTGTCGGTTCCAATTGATTCTCATAATTTGCACATGTCAAAAATTGCCATATAAAAAAATGATCTTAAGTTGCAAAAAAAAAAAAAAAAAAAATTACAAAAAACGCACAACAGCGCTTAAGCTCTTTTATAAGTGTTAAAATCTCTATCAACTACGTTTTAGGTAAGACCAAAATTAATTAACACAGCCCGAACTTCACGCCTGTATTTAATGGTTATATCACACCTCTGAATAGAAAAATACCCACTTCAAATAAGCTATTGCTCAAGTAAGCACAAAAATAAGAGCATTTAATGCATAGCTTATCCCTTTTTAGCCTGCAAAAGTTGACCTTTCCAATTACTAATGAAGCACTTTTATGTGTTTATCGAAAGCTACACAGTCAGCAACAACAACAGCCGAACTGCTACAACAAGAAGTGCAAGTAATGCCCTTTAGCATTCGAAAAACCAAATTGAACCACATGAAAGCAGCAACAACAACAACAAAACAGCACCAGCACAAACCCTCCCAGGAAAAACAAATAAACCAACCTTAACGGCGCGAACAAACAGGTTAACATGAGGCTGCATTCTGGAAGGCAGCTGCCAGCAGTCAGGAAGCAAACTTGTGTTAAATCGTGCAAAAAGCCCAAAAAAATAAACAAACTAACGGCATTTGCTAACGTTTACTAGAGCTATGGAGCAGCAATTAAAGTCTTAACAAGAGAGATAAAAAAAAGGTTAACTTCTTTTGTCTAATGAAAAAATTTCTGTGGGCAAGTGAAGCTGAAACAGTTATCGCCCGAATGTGGCAACAACATAACGACGTTGTTGATTTTAGTTTTTTTTTTTGTTTTCAATAAAGCGCCCCCACCAGACCCTTGTCATAGAGCATTGCAGGAGATGCCCATTCAAACAGCTAAATTCACTTAAGCGTGCTTCACATGCATTCAGAGCGACGTACCTGGCTTTGCTCTACATAAGCAACAACAATAACAGCAACGAGCAAATATTAGCTTTATTCTTATGATTGTTGTTGGTATTTTATTTGTTTTTTTTTTTTTGGAAACTCAATATCTACACTTAGAGCTCTTAATATTGCAACAACATTAAAGGTAACTTTGCTTAACAACCAAAAAGCAATAACAACATCAAATACAAAAACAACAACTACAACAAAAACAACAACAACAGGAGCAACTTTTAAATCAAAGTTGAGACTGTTAATGTTGACCACAAAGTACAAGCAACAAGTTGGAGGCTTTGTGATATATAGTTGATGTTGTTGTTGTTGTTGTTGCTGTTCTCGTATTGCCTTCACGTTGCGGTACTTTTTGGGGCTGCACTCACATACATATACATGCATACATATTTATATTTGGGCTCACGTTTCGCCAAACGTAGCAATCTGGCGATTTGGAACACTTGATTCTGCCTGCAACAGGTTGTTGTTGCTTGTTGTTGTTGCAGGTTTTTGTTGTGGGATTTTTTAAGAATTTATAACAACGTTAGTAGTAGCTTTGCAGCCATTGATTGTGGCAGTATTTTGACATATTTTATAAAATATTTTTATATGTTGCTAGATGTTGTGGATTTGTTGACTTTCCGTTCTTAACCCTTTCAGCCCCAAATTATCCTTGGCGGTGCCTAAAATTCCAAACTTTGTTGAGAATCAGTTTTTCACCTTAATAAGCTGAGTATGAAGTTTGAAAGCCGTATTGCTTTGCTGATAGATACTACAAAAATTTTTACAAAAATTTAAAAACATTTGTAGAAATTCTACCGCTCTAAATATCACATATTCTTCTAACTAAATATGTTAATAAGATCTCTTACATTCGTACTTTTATATTTAATTTCTTTTGGCTTTAGAAAATTTTCGGATATATATAAAAATATAATTTTTTAATTTGCTCTTTTTTGAAGTCGCGCAGTCGCGTGGTCGCGCACCTGAGTTGACTCGGAATAACTTTGAAAAGCATGTTATAACAATTAATTTTCGTATTTTTGATTTTTTTCTCTTATTCACTACATTTCAATATATCATTAAAAATTTATTGTAAAAAATCGGGGGGTCCCAAACTAGAAATAGAACCACAAAGTCAAAAATTGCTCACATGCAACTTTGGGGCTGAAAGAGTTAAAAAGTCACGGGCAAAACGTAGAAACCCTTTTACTTCAAGTAGCAACGGACTCGAGTATAAGTTTGAATTCAATAAATCATTTTTTTTTATATTTTTTGACATATTTTAAGGAAAAGTTTCTTTAAAACCACATTTCTCAGAATGAATTGCAATCCTCCAACAATGAACCATAATTATCTCTGACTTTGTCGATTATAAGGTCTCGAGTCTGATCACGGTTCATCATAACCCTAACTTTACCAGATAAAAAAAATGTTCTATAACTTTTTGAAGAAACTATGGGGTGTAGCTTAGAATTGAAAATAGAGAATGGGAAAATCTAGTGACTCACTTTTCACAGTTTCTTAAAAAACAGATATTTTTAGAGCAAGAATAACCACAGGTTTCAACAAGAAGAGCAAAATACTATGATGCTGATAGTCCCTTTACTTTTTAGTGGACACTTGATGGTAGCACGATTCAATCGCTGGGAGGTTGTTAAGAATTTTGATGATTAGGATGATGACGAATACAAAATACTCTCATCGCTAAGAATTGAGCAATATTCAATCGATTCAAAGTGAAAAGCGAAATAAAATTAGACTTCTTAAAAATTTTCGGAAACTGTCGCTTTTTTTTTTTTAAAAATGTAACTAGTAAAGAAATTATCTTCGAAGTTAAGATTTTAAGATTTCTTTAAAGTACTTTCACGCATAGACGTGATTTTCATTTGGATTTGCCAAATTTTAAACTTAAATTGGAAGTTTGAGTTCAAAGCTTATTTTCAAGATTTTTTTCAAAAAGCCAAATTTAAAGATTTTAAAATAATTTTTGTTGAAATCAAATGTTTTACCGCTTAGACAACTTTTTATGTATGGAAGGCATGGTTTTGATGAAATTTGACTCATCTTTATGAACAAAGATATAACGAATTGCATGAGGATAACTCCTAAATTAAGACTGTAACCGGAATCACAGACAGATAGTATCATACAGACGGATCATAGCTATTTTGACTCAGGTGGTGATGATCATCAAGAACTCTTAACACTTTTCGAAAACTGCCACGCCTCCTGCTTTAAAAATAAAGTGAAAAACTATACACACCACATATTTAGTGCGCGTGGTGCTTTAAAATCATCTAACGAATAGATGTGAAAAACTAATATCTATCTAATATTTCTCTCTATTATCTCTAACTAATATTTCTATCTACCTCAAGCATTTTTTTCCATCTCTAACTAATCTATGTCTGGGTGTAAGACTATTTTAAAATTGTGAAATCCTATATCTTTTTTCCACTCAGAGTGGTATTTGTAGATAATTATGACTCACAGTCCTTCGCCATGCGCCCTTGTCTGTTAAACAACTAGCTCCTATACCAGGCATCACGCACTTCCTTTACCCTTAAAAACGTGTCCAGTTATTTAAATAAACAAGTTATATGAGTGTCATTCTTCTTAGTAATTTTAGCGCTCTGCCAATATATGGGAACTAAGGATATGGAGTTGTATTGTAAGTGCCACGCTCTGTTGTAAAATTCCTTTAATTTTTCACGTTGGGATAAATTTTGATAAAAGTAATCTTGTTTTTAAATTAAAGACCCGGTCAGGTATGAATATATCGAGTTTGAAGTTTTGGAGATGTCATATCCTATTGACCAATTCTTCTATAATTTTTTTTTTTTTTTTAAATGATATGAATGATAGAGAAGTGTTTTAGTATTTCAATGAGATGCTTGAGAGAGCGGTTCTAAAAACGAAGAGAAACACAAGCGACAGAATGGTTTCAGTAGCAGCGCCGCTTCCATAGCATTGGCTCAAAAGATCGTTCGCATCGACATGAAAAACATATCTTAAGCATTTTTTTCTAATATATATCGCCTGCAATCTGAAAAGATCACAACTCAGAATTACCCGATTCATGTCAGTTAATATAAATTAATACTTTGCTTTAACTCTTTAGAATAAGTATGACATCTTTGTTAAGTATGTTCTTGGAGATAGCCGTTTGTCAAGAATATATCAAAAGTTGTTTCAACAGCTGTTCAAGCTCTGCTCACCTACGGCAGGTAACGAAACGTCACGAAACTATAAAATATGCATAACTACCCTGTGTTTTAATGTATTCAACCTTACTAACCTGTGACGAAACGGCAACGACTGTTAACGCTGACTAAAAAGCCGCTGGCTATCGTTGCAAAGCAACTTGACCGGCTTGTCGTTCGCTTTGTTGACAAAAAATTAGCTGCAAAAAATGGATTCCGAAAAATTAATTCAACTTATGCGTGAAAATTTTGCATTATATGACATTTAGATGGTTTTCTTTTGATTTCTTACTGCCTCCGTTTGTATAAATTTTCGCCGCCGCTCCGGTAAGTGTGCACTGAACACTACGTGGCCTTTTCGCCACTGTTTTACAGTCGTTTCGTTACGTGCCGTATGTGGGCAGAGCTATACTGCCACTACACCCACTCATCTTAAGTCTTCTGTTATATAGTTCAACCTAACTTTGTACAATATATTAATTTAAATCATGTAATTTTTTTTTTCTCTTCTTTTACCCAGACGACTGACATTTCTATGCGTCGCCGTTTGTCTACACCAAAAGCTAGTCCTTTGCTGATCAAGCGTACTGAAACAAAAAAGAAGCCATCACCACTGGTGCAAAAGAATATCACCGACAAGCCAGAGAAAACAAGTTGGTTTAAATCGCTCGATCGACGTACGAAGAGCAAGTCAAAGGAGAAGGTATTGTATTAATATTTTCCTTAATTCTAACCTCATTTACTATTATTGCTTTCAACCAATTGCAGCTGGATGTCTCTGTCAATGGTCAACACGAAACAACCAGCATGAAACGTAGTAAGCCTTCTCGTACGGCGACTGTGGCGCCTCCTATACCACCCAAGAATCTACGTTTTTTTGGCGACACTGATCTGGATTCGAACCCGCCTACAATTTCTCGAGTCACTACAACGCCGAAGTAGGTTCCAGAGCAATATACAATCTAAGCTTTACATATGCAAATTTTCGAAATTTTTCTATTTTTACAGAACCCGTCCTTCTGTATCTACCACTTTGAATCGCTCTCAGAAGTACTCACAGAGTGCCTACCATCTAGATCGCATCAACGCCAAGTCGCCAGAGCCACAAACACAGGCTCCACAAAAAAGTCGTTTGTCATCAGAGCGACCCTCGGAGAGAACTACCATGGCCACTGCTCGCCATAAGAGCTCATCGATGCACAATTTAGAGAATGATGCCGCCACGGACGAAGTGGATTTAAGGAAACGCCGGTACTACTCAAGATCGCGAGATCTCGATGATATTTCAGAGAGCGGTTCTGAAACGGAGGAGAAACACAAGCGACAGAATGGTTTTAATGGCAATGCTGCTTCCAGATCTTTGTCTCGTGAGAGACTTGATCGTTCGCATCGGTATGATGATCATGCCTACCGTAAAAGTAGCGAGCGACAAACGCCAACAACTTTAGCGAATGGCGAACTGCATACCTTAAGAACGCATCATAATCAGCAAATGGCAGGTCCACCAAAGCCAGCAAGAAGTGCTGAACGGCGCGGCATGTCGTCGTTGTCAAGGTGAGTCACAGCAACGAGCGAGCCTATGGAGTAAATTTCAATTTTTTTCTATCATCTCTGAACAGAGATCGCGAACGTTATCCAGCAGAGAGCTCTGGAACCGAGGGCGAATCTAGCCTTCATAGTCAACGCAGCATCGTGTA
Organism: Pherbina coryleti; assembly: GCA_943735915.1. Taxonomy (NCBI): domain Eukaryota; kingdom Metazoa; phylum Arthropoda; class Insecta; order Diptera; family Sciomyzidae; genus Pherbina; species Pherbina coryleti. The sequence goes on from OX030950.1 coordinate 177,681,920, forward strand.
TCTGCACGCTACTACAGTCGGTGCCATACCACAGCCATATCATTTGAGAAGACGTTCCATTTCACGTGATGATCTACGCTCTATCAAGGGCAAAAATCAGCCGCTTCAACCGATGACACGAACGGTATCACGTTCGGTTTCGATGTTGGCACCTTGGAAGCCAAAGCTCATAAGCGAAGGCTATGAAATCAACTACTCGCAGGAGCAGAACAAGAGGGTACGTAGTACGCAAAGACTATATAGATAATATTTTTGATTAATTTATTACATCTTGCAATAGATGGCAACACTACCGCGCAAGCAGCAGCAACAACAACAACAACAACTTCACACAAATGGCAGCACAAGCACACTCACACGTAATGGCAAAAAATCGGAAGCATCTTTAACGCGCTCACGACGACACGAACTGATGAAGGACGATCAGTCGTCGCTGAGAAACTCATCAACGACAAGCGCCTCCAAGTCGGCGCTCTCATCGAATTTGCATGCCGAAACAAGAAGGAAGATAAAATAAAGAGTGATGCAGGAAGAGTTAAAAGAGAGAGTTAAAAGTTTGTAACCAAATAGGAATTATAAGCTTGATAGTGAAACGAACAGAAATAACAACATATGCCGATTTTTCGCTCTTAACCCATTGTCGCGATCAGGTGCTCAACATAAGCAAGCGACAAAAAACAATCAATTACTAAGATATACATAAAGGACACACTGATTCTAATCAAATGATGAACTTAATCGTTTTTACTAGTTTAAGTGATCATTTAATTACAGCATTATTTCTATGAAAAAAAAAATTAACAAAAGATATTATTGCAATTCTCGTCATAATGTTTTAACATTATTTTTTAATTTTATGTAAAACTATTAATTTTATTAATTGTAATGTTTAAGTGCAGATTAAGTGATAAACTTTAATCTTTACTAATTTCCATTTAAAAACGATAAAAAACTGAAAAAAATAAAATCATTAATTTTTAGAATACCGAAAAACCGGCTGTTTTTGTTCACTCTACAACACTACTCTTGAATAGAGGGTGTAATTTATTGACACCTTTATGAATTTAGGTGAAAATTGCAAAAGATTTTGTCGTAACCTTGACAAGAGAAATAAAAGTTGGAAAAACGATGTTTTTTTTTGTTTTTCTGCAATGCTCTCTTTAGAACAGGCACAAAAGTAAACATATTAAACTGTTTCAAAACAAATGAAAACAGTGGCTATGCGCTGTGCTAAAAATAGCCGAGAAACATTCAAGCGATGAAGAGGTGAGATAAAGCGATGTTCTCTTCTATGAAAACTCAAAATATTGTAGATACGGACACTCAAAAAAGATCATCAGTATTCAGTGATAGCTGGGTTTAACGTTGAGAGTAATGATATGTTTACCAATTGGCACTCGTTTCTTGTGAAAGTTATTGAGTCGGTTACTTTTATTACGAAAAACAGGGTATTTTTCAAGTTTACGTACCTTTAACGTATTCGTAAACCTTCTTAGAAATATAAAGTTTGCGTTCATGTACACAAACCATGTTCAATAGAGTACAGTCGCAAAAGGGAGGGAGAGGGAGAGGCAGAGAGAGGGAAAGAGGGAGATGGATAGAAAGTAGCACTGCGATTGCGAACTTAACTTTTGGCAAAATCTAAAAACAAGAACTATTAACGCTTTTTGTACAATATTTTCAGAGTATTGAACATTATAACCAGGCCCCTTTGAGGGTTCAAAGGTACAAAATCAGCTCCATGTTGTGATGACATTTCGCAACCCTTGGTTTGGGTGGAGGCCTATCTAACACCTCTTCCGTACTTAGGGGTACAGCACCCGAGTTGAGAATGTAACTCCACACCGAGTAGGCTTCAGAGGGGAGACGACCGATTAGAAAAAGTAATTTCAATTGAAACCTCCGATCTTGCGGTTTGAAAATCGGCATCTAATGGTCCAGCGCTCGGCCACTGCCGCTACTCAATAGATCATAAAAATGTGATAAAACCGGCACTAGTAAAAAGATAAATATTTCTTAAACTCCTATTACTAGGTGTCATTCCCGACAATACTTTTGAGTAATACTAAAATGTCAAATGTTTATAAATGTATAACAAGTCTTGTAAGAGAACCAATGTCACCTGGTGGAAGTTTTTTTTATCATACCATTATTACATTTAATTAAATATTCTTTATACGAAAATTATATACAGGGAAAACTATATTTTTATAAATATCTTCACTACAGCGATATCTGTCGGGTAAATCCATTAGTTTTCCACTAGATGGCTTTAGTAATCTGTAACTCGCTTGGTATAAGTCCTATCAGGTAACGCTAGATGGCGTCAGAAAGATAAGATTTCGTACTAAAAAAACTTTTCAGACAGTTTTGCGATTGCTTGTCTCAGTTTTGTTTGAGCGTTCAACGATGGACACTAGCAAAGAGAAAATACGCCATATTTTACAGTTTTTCTTCGATAAATACGAAAACGCAAGTCAGGCGGCTGCAAAAGTGTTTATGATTCTGATGCTGTAACAGCCAATCACGCGCAATTTTGGTTTCGTCGTTTCCGTTCCGGTAATTGGGTCGAAAATTTCGATGAAATCATGGAAATCGTCGAGTCCGACCGTAATTTAAGCACGGTTTCGATTGCCTAGGAGCAAAAATTGCACAAAAGACCGTTTGGAACCACTTGAATAAAGCTGTATACAAGAAGAAGCTCGATGTATGCGTACCAAACGAGTTAACGCAAAAAACCTCTTGGACCGAATTTCTGTCTGTGAATCGCTAGTGAATCGCAAGAACATCGACCCATTTCTGAAGCGAGACTGGTGATGAAAAGTGGGTCGCTTACGAATCACGTTGCCAAGGCCGGATTGACGGCCAGGAAGGTTTTGCTGTATGTTTGGTGGATTGGCAGGATGTCATCTACTAAGAGCTGCTCCCTTACGTCCAAACTCTTAATTCGGACCTGAATTGTCAACAATTGGACCGCCTGAAGGAAGCAATCGCCCAGAAGCGGTTAGCTTTGGCCAATAGGAGAGGAATTGTGTTCTAACAGGCCAACGCCAGGCCACATACATCGATAGGTACTCGCCAGAAGCTAAAGGAGCTTGGTTGGGAGGAACTTATGCAATCACTTTATAGTCCGGATCTGGAACAAAGTGATTACCACCTCTTCCTGTTTATGGCGCATGATTTTGCTGGTGAGAACTTCGCCTCAAGGGAAGCATGTGAGAATCGACTCTCCCAGTTCTTTGCCAATAGGAACGAGGGTTTTTATGACAGAGGCATAATGAAATTACCTTCAAAACGGCAACAAGATATCGATCAAAACAGTGCACATTTGACCTAAATCGGATCATTATAACTATAATAAATAAAGCCTTCAATTTCGTGCAAAAATAATGGATTTCTTCTTACTACACCTGATATTAAGATAGAGTAGACACATAGAGATTATCTTTGAAATACAATATCTACAACATAAAACTGAAAATCAATCCTATACTTCTTGATAATACGCCCTTTATAATCAGGTTGTAATTAAAACCGGTTTAGTAAACATTTTTGTTTCACGCTTATTGGTCACAGCTGAAGAGTTGGGGAGCCAACAATTTCAATACAAGAAACCTTATCATTTATTTTTGAACTGGTTATAGGTTACCGAGTTCAAACCAATTCTTGGCTCTTCACAATTAAAATAACATCGAAAAATATTTATTTGTCCACCTGAAAACCGACTATTTCTCTTTTATTTATGCATCATTTATGTAAGCTTCTAATTCAAATGCTGTTATTCACAGGCTACCCCAATAAAAAAAGTTTGATAAATTTGAAAACATGCGTTTTGACACACTTTCAAATTATCTATCACATCAGTACGTCAATATTTTCTCTAAACTCTTTACTGAAAATAGCAAAAAATCAAAACAAAATAGAAAACAACTGTCAATACTTGCAGAGCGCCAACTAAATAAGATTTCGGCGTGAGCGCGAAAATCTTCAATTTTTTTCCTGAGCAGACAAGCAAAATGTTCTTGCATACTTGAGCTGGCGCGCGCGTTCGACAATAAATAAATTTTGAAAATAAACGAATTAGTTTTTCAAAATAGCAACAGCGAAAAACTCAAACAAAAACAATGAAAAACGCTTGAGAGTTTTCGATCGCGACAGTCGATTTTGCAGTGTGTGTTGATTCAGTAACGTGAACAATTTTAGAATACTTTGTGCAGATACAATTTTAAGTTTATTGTTTGCTGTATATCTTGCCGAACAATTTCAAAGATATGTAATTTAAAAAGAAAAAATTGCACCAAAAAATGACTGCTTTAACGGTGTCTCAGAGAAGAGAAGTAATGCAAAAAGCCGGCTGGAAGATTGATCAGAATGAAGAAGGTAGTTAAACGCTTTAAAATGCCAGACTTTGTGCCGCCTTCGCTACGAAAATAAAGTGAAAATGATGAAAGTGTTGCGTAAAAATTTGGTCAGTACGGCTAAAATAAACGTTCGGTTGCTGTGTGTTTATTTTTATGTATTTTATAGAACTGAAGCAAAGAATTGCTTGTTTTGAGAAAATATTTTATATTGAATTTGGTGAAAATTGAAATTATTGCAACGCAATACAAGCCATTATTTTATTTTGATATAATGAAATTTAAAAATAATAAAAAAAAGGATTTGAAATATTTTTATATTTTAAAAGAGAAAACATTTCGAAGAAGATTGGTCAATAATTTTGCAGTTATCCGAACGATTGGATATCTTGCAAGATCAGAATTGATTGAAACAAAAAACAAAAAAAAAAAAAAAAATCGGAATAATTTAGTTTTTCTTAATGTTCCTAAAAATACATATTTTTTTATACAATTTGACCTAGAGGCTTAAAAAAAAAATAAAAACAGCTGTTAGCGATGTTTCCCATATTTTTTTAACGTTATCATTTATTTAAATATTAACAGGATAAGAATAAAAGATAATAAGTGAATTTTAAGCACTAAAAAATGGATAAAATATTTAGTCGTCTCAAAAGCCGCTGGAAATCTTTTGTGTATATTCCCCTCCCATCCCCCTACCGGTGTTTTTTTTTTCATTGGTTGAATATTTTTAGTTTAAATCAAATATTTCGTTTAATCAGTTTCAATCGCACAGTCCAGGTGCGTTTCATATTTATAAACCTCCTCCATAATGTTGATATAATTCACTCCTATGTTTCAAAATTTTTTTTTTATTCTGATTAAAAAAGATATAGTAAAAGATAAATTCAGTATTCAGATTATAATAATTTAAAATATTTTAAATCGTGACCCATTAAATTAAAATATCTTATTATGAAGCGTTTCATATTTATAACCCAGGCTTCATTTCTTTGTATTTTAAAACTATTTAAAATAAAAAACCAGCATTTACAAGTTAATACGGCTCCCTTTAGCCTTTATTATTTCAAAAACTCTTTTACGCATGAAAGAAATTAAGTTCTGTAAAATATCCCCGTCCAAATTCTCGCAGGAATTAATGATGGCATTTTGTAACTCATCAACGTTGTTGTATTGGTGATTGTCAGCATAAATGCGATGAACCAGTATTCCCCATAGGTTTTCTATTGGGTTTAGGTCTGGCCACTTCAAAGTTTTAATTAATTAACTTAGCTCGCAAGCATTTGTTTTCGTGCTAGTCTGTATTCGGGCATTGTCATGCTGGAAAATCCATGGTCATGGATCATCCAGTTTGGTCATGATGTCGTAAAAGTTGTAGTAAATTCCTTTATAACACAGTGATGTACTCGGCACTATTGATCTTATATGATGAAAACTGGATTTCCAGAGTCCCTTGTGCTGATAAGCTCCCCAGACAATTACTGACCTACCACCAAAGTGCCGCTTTGAGAAGTAGCGAGGTTCTGGTCCATCAAGGTTCCAATTTTTTTTTTCATCAGAAAATATGGCCTGCAAGCAGAAACGTAAATTTTATGCAAATAACACTTCTGTAATTCATTTCACTTACAGAGGACCAATCAGTATCCATATTTTGTTCACCAAATTTCAGTCTCGCGGTCTTATGCCGTTTAAGGAGCCTTGGAATTGGTTTGATTTTAGTTCGACAAATATCAGGGCATCGTTGTAACAAACGCCAAACTATTTTTTTTGTCACTTTGGTATTGCAATTTCTTGCCAGACGAGAAAAATTGGCTGTCGAGTTACTTGCCTCGCGTATGATTGCATGTTCATCCATCTTGCATATCTTTCTCTTATGTCCGGATCGCTTTTTTTTACCATATTCTTCCGAATTTTTAAGAAAATTAGCGAGCACGCGTCGGTGACTACACAGCAGCCGGCGTCAATAAAATGCCTTTTGTGTCATATGAGATACAATGCATGACTTTAAATAGGTTTTTGTAGAGTACAGATAGCATTTGATTGGTTAAAAGCTTAATTTTATTTGTGACCATCGCCTGTGTTTACCAACGAGGTTTTCAACTTTCAACATCAGCCCGAGTTATGGAGACAGCGTACAGAGTACAGACCTCTAAGTACTTTAAGTAATATTCTTGATTGCTGATATACTGACCTTCATTTCTCAAACCATAATCAACAATTATATTTTTGCTTTGATATTCGGTACTCATTTTACAGCCTGCTATATAGACATAGATGAGGACGTTGAGGATGATGACGAAATCATCACCGACGACAAATCTTCGCAATGGAGCAACCTACCCGATTTACTGCTCGAACAAATTTTTTCATATTTAAACGTAAGAGAACGTTACTATGCTAGTCTGGTAAGTGTTCTTGTGAATATTTGTACTCATAATTGTATTATGTCTCTCACCCTTATATAGGTGTGTCGTCAGTGGTACCGCGCCTTTTATATGCCCACAGTTTGGGACAATTTTTACGTCGATGACTGCACACTGACACGCACCAAGTTCAATTATTATTCCGGCTGGCAACACTGTTTGGATCACTTGCGCACTCAGAATTGTTTGTCAAGGGTTGGCAAATATATACGTGGTCTCGAATTTCGTCCTGAACATAGTTTTAATAACATTTTTCAGTTTATTACCATGCTGACATGGAGCATGCAGAACGTAAGACGAGAAATCTTAATGATCTAACTAGATAATGTCATGCATTTAAATTCCTAGAGTGCCGCGGTCAAGGCCCCAGAATTAAAAGGAGTAGGCTCACGTATTCGCTCATTGACCTACATCTTTCCCTGCAGCATGTCACAGGCCAATGATCCCGAGGGTTTGAAGCTATTCGGCACTGGCGGTCAGCTGTTGAAGGGTCTAAAAGAGCTCCTGGCTAAATTGACGGAGCTGCGTTCACTAAAGTTGATCGACTTTGTATTGGAACGTTTTGAGGCTAAGCATTTGCTGGATGAGGTCTTAGATGCGTGTTGTACGAAGATGCGTGTGCTCAACTTGGTGAATGTAACCACAACGCATTGTCCCATCATGCACGTGGGCTTGTTTCTCAATTTGCAGGTAAGCATTTTAATCATTCTAATTTACTGAATATTTTGTGAAATTTATGCTCTTAACAGATTCTTATAATTTCACCACAAAACATTGATGACGATGTGCTGCTGCTTCTTGCTGACACCAAAGTGAAGCATTTGCATTTGCTGCAGAACCGCTATACACCCTCCTATGGATCCATAACACACTGCAGCGTTAAAATTTGGCGTATTGTAAAGCGCGATAACCCGGGTCTGAGAGTTCATCTACGTTTAGAATCACTAAGCGGTGGCGAGGTAGTATTTCAACCGGAAGCGCCTGTATCCAGTATCACATACAATGCTCCGAAAACAATGGTAGGCTCTGCAGCGCTTGTAAGCAGCAATTATTTAATAATGCACTTTATTTATTTAAGATTAAAACTGACTTCATGCTGCGTCTAGTCGATCACTACAAAAACACTCTGTCCACCTACGGACACGAACTTTTGCCGCGTTTCATCAGCCCGAAATCATTTCACAACCGCATCGATAGCTTGTTGTTATTGCTGTGTCGACAATGTTTTCAGCTACAAACTCTGGTGCGTTTAAATAACCGTTAAGAAAAAACAGTTTATTAATTTTTTTTTATAGGTTATACGAGAAAAAGTATCGACTTCAACGGTGCTGCTTATTGCCAGGACCGCAAAGAATTTGCGTGAATTGTATGTGCGTCGTTTTGCTGTTATTTTGCGCTGTGATTGGCCGCGTCATCCTGAGTGGACGGATGATTTTTATGCCTGGCTGAGACACTCGTCGCGTTCGTACGAATCGGTGGAAACGGAAGTTTCACAAATTTTAGGCTATAGATGGCGTTTTTTGAGTGATAGTGAATTTAAGCGTATCGTTGTAGACGTTAGAAGAAATGTATAAAATAAAGTAAGATGATAATAAGAAGAAACAACTGTTTAGAATATGTTGCTACTAGTTTTAAGCCTGAAAGTATGCACTGCTTGAACACAGAGATAACAGTGGTGGCTATGTATGTTGGATACAGAAGAAATTTCTAGATTTGAAGAATGATGATACATATGTAGGTATATAAAAGAAAAAAAAAAAACGAAAATAGGTATTAACCCATTACCTCCCAAGCGAACACTTAAGGTGCAGATTGATATTCAGCCTTTATTACTAGTAAAAATAAATGAAATATAACTTGTAACAAATAACCATAACTTTCAGAATCCGTTCTCAGAACTGCAAAAATAGTTGATCCTAACTAAAATGAATAGAATAATTTGACAAAAATTCCCAAGTTAAACATTTTTTAAATGTTATTTTCTTAATTTTATCTAAAACGAACTTACATTTAACATTAATTTTCTGACATCAAATGGAACTCCTTTTAAATTATATCATCGCATTTCCAAAATAATGAAAAACTTTCTGAGACTAGGATTCCTAAACTGTTTAAAGGGGACTATATATCCAGAGGCCGAAAAAAAGGTGGTGTTTGTAAATTTTTTTAAGAAAACCTAAGAGATATTTTTAAATGAGGGCTTTTATACAAATATAGGGCTTATATTTAAAAATTTTATATTAAGGTAGATACAGCAATTTTTATAGAGCACTATGAAAAAAAGGTGAAATGCGGTGACCAAGATTGCTCCTCCTAAATTCATCTAAAACAGAAAACCGAAATATATTATTAAACTAGATGATACTTGTCATAGCCGATTTTGAAAATACTGATTTTTCACAAAATGGCGGACTTCCGAATGTAAAGTAACGATTTGCGACCAAAATTTCGTCATTATTTTGCCCATAACTAATGAACGAAGCTACGAAAAAAAATCTTATGACAAGTACGAGATTATTATAAATAAAATAAGCCTACAAAAATTAAAACGATTGGTTCACTGAGTTTCAAGAAATCTTGGTCACCGACTTTGAAAACATGGTTTCGAGCAAAACGCGTTTGAAAATAAGGGCCAGCACTATGCGCTCTCGAAGGCGGTTCACTCGCTATGCTATAACTTTGTTATTTTTTGAGATATCGACTTGAAATTTTAACCACATGTTCTTGAGACTTGAAGCTTTAAGAAAATGCTGAACATTTTTAAAAAAAAGTTTTAAAAAAAGTTTTGTGTATATAACCCCCCTTAATGGGAGGTCAATATCTATAAAATAAATTCTTTTCAAAGCCAACAATTGACATTTTTTTTGCTATTTATTTACTAACATATCGCACGCTAACAACAAGAGGATGCAACTCAAAATTTACAACATTTCAGGAGAAGCAAAATACAATTTTGTTTTTCAAGCGAGTCCATACAACACAAGGTGACATGAGTTTTTACATTTTAAGAGAAAAAAAGAGGAGTAAATAATTTTGACCGTCGATGGAGATGATGACTGCGAATTGTTTTATTTTAAAAAGACAAAATCTCAAAATATTGAGTTGTAGTTAGGGTGCGATATTATATCTATTTTAATAAAGTATATTACAATAATTCTACTTCATCAATTCTACATTGTAGAAAATTTTTGGAAATTGAACAGAACAAACTATTAATACAATTAATGGAGGAAGACCACATTTAACACAAGAGCAAATTTCAATTGGAGAAGGAAAAGTTTAAAGCCGAAGTGGAAAGAAGTGGAAAGACAGAGAGTATGAACTGGAACTGAGGAAGTAACAATTGATGGAAAGGCAAGAAAACCATGAAAAATTTACCTAAATTCTAGTTTATTTTATTTGAGTTCTGTTTGAGTATGATTTGTTGATTGTGAATTTTGTTTTTGGTTTGTTTTTATTTATGAGTTCATTTAATGTTTCCATTTACATAAATCAGTTTTAGAATTAAAAAACAAGAAAATATAAAAAATGTTTTTTATTTGATTAATGGTTAAAAAAGGTGTTGACAACTTCATTTAACAAGTAATTTATAGCTGTTGAACCAGTTATAGCTTCGTCAATATCGTTATCTTACTCGATGCTTTCGATTATCGGCACATTTATTTTAATTGAAATATTATGCAAAACAATGCAAGCATTTATAATTTTTGCCGATTTTGCTAGGGTGTAGCATAAAAATCTTTGACAAGATAAACAACGGTATAACGTCCGATACAACGTTCAACTATGCATCGAGTCTTTTTGTGGGATATATTGGAGAGTTGTTGAGCATGGTTCGATGTTTCCGAAAACGGTTTCATCAACCATGGCTGAAAAGGGCATATACTGTCGTCTAGTAGCCAGAAGTAAAGTTATACACCTAAAAATTTTGCACTCAAGTAATTTTGTAATTTTGAACCGCGCCATATATATGCATAATGAGTTGTATCAGGAAGGTTGAGATAGGCCTGCAAGGTCTAATACCACTTTGAAAACTTCCAAAGAAAACGTATATGTGCGGGAATTGCTGTGTTGAGCTACGAGGAAATTGGTAAAACTTTCTGTATCTCACTTGGGAGATAAGAGGTCATGGGAATCGCGCAGGGCTCTTCTATGCACCGCCATTGCATATCTAAGTTCAATAACCAACAATATAATCTTATAATTTTCTGTCTATTTACCTATCTCTTCTTTGCATTCATCTTAGAACAATAATATTTGATTGTGCATATATCATTATTTTGCATTGTTTTGTTATAATAGCACACAGCATGTCAGTATACACTGAAGCTTACTGAATCACTTAAATAAAAAGTGTGCATTTTCAGTAAGAATGAGTTTTTAAATTTTACAGATACAGAATAGAGCGAGCCCCTGATAACTCTGATGATTTTTAACGCTAAACGACAAATACATAAAATGTATACACTTATAAGCGGATTTGCATTACAATTAATGACAGAAACTCAGATTTATCTTATTTTTATCAATGAAATCGGTTTAAAGTGTTTTTATAATTGATGAATGAGGCAAAATATTTGCTTAAAAAATACATGTTTTTTTTTAATTAAAACAAAACAAAATATTTTAAGAACTTGTGCTTTTTTATGTTAAGAACTTCCTTTGCAAGGAAAATGTGTACAGTTAGTAATTATTTTAAAAATAAGGATGAATTATGACCGTCCAAAAGAATTAACTGCGAGACTAATAGTTTGAAAAAAAAGTACCTTTATTCTGATCATTCCATATATCATATGCAAATAACTTTACACGCTTAATCATTTGAAATCTTAAAATGGCAAAATGATTAGACGAAAAACAAAACAGTCAATTCATTCAGTAAACCTTTTAATATACAATCTGGGAAAATCCACAGACAAATTTATAACGCATATTGTAGATATTTAATTTTGAAAACACGTGTAGACATTAAATCAAATAATCGGATAGTATCTTGACACTTACTTCGTTTTAAGTTAATCATAATTAAAGTCTACTCTTTGATAATTAATCGACATGGGGGAAGAACTTTGATTTTTGTGAACGGGTCAAATATTTGCGAATAAACTCGCCTTATTTACCTTCGATAGATAACACAGTATAACAGAATAAAGAACGCAAGCATTTTGAAGGCGATGCGAGGTTGACATTAACTGTTGACAAAATAAAACGTTGAATTTTAAGTTTAAAAAGTTGAAGTTAATTTGTATAAAGTTGAATTTGACGTTAAAAATCTGTATTTATAAATTTAAATATTTTGGATTTATAGATTAAACTGAATAATGCCTCTTATTATTTTGTATGCACCCAACGCAAAAAAAAAATCCGCACTCACATAATACTAGAACTTCAAAGTTTACATTGTTGGGATTTCTCCGAATATAAACTTAGAGCACTGATTTTTTTTCCTCGGTTGTTCTTTATTACTTTTTCGAAATTTTGTGCGATCTGTTTTTGACTAGAGTTTTTTTATTGAATTTTGGAAAATGGTACAATTAACATCATGGTTAAAGGAGCACAGTTGTCACAAATTCAGAAGGGCCACAAATTATTATTGGTCTGGCCAATGAGAATAGGCCGAAACACATAGGAGGCATAGGAAGTAAAATTTGTCAATCTATTACTTTTTAACACTTTTTAGGCTAAAACACATAGGAGGCATGCATGTGTCAAGCATCTGACATTTGTGATTGAATATACGCAATAGTTATGAAGTAGCCCACATTAAAAGCATACATGATGCTTGGAAGCATACCTGAAGTTGGCGAACTTTTAACTTTTTGCAGGCATCAAAGCATTGACAGAAGATATGCGTGGAATAAAAGCAATATCAACGCAACCATTAACCATAAAATATACTCCAATTCCATACTTGATTGTTTTTGATTAAATTTAATTTATTTCCACTACTTTTACTTTAAAATTTCTATACAGTTGAACATATTTGAAATTTATCACATATGCGATGCATGCTTTCTATGTGTTTTAACCAAGCATGCTTCACAGGCATGATGCATGCTTGAGGCATGCATGCTTTCTATGTGTTTCGGCCTAATGTTTCTATTCGTAGAAAAGCGGCAAAAATACAGTTTAATGAGATCTCGCTGCGCGGCTTTTTGAACAAATATCAGAAAACTGGTCAATTGGAGAGAAAAAAAAAAAACTAGTAAGAAATGATCTTCGACTGGGCCGAAGTTAAAATACCCCTACGTCCGAATTGAAGTATATTCAAAGTCTTAAGCACTAAAAAAACATTTTTATTTGTAAAAACATTTTCGTCATAGTTTTAACAGAAAATATTCTTTTGTTTTTTGACAAAGTCACTTTGTATGGGAGGTGGGGGTGGTTTTGACTCGATTTGGTTGAATTTCATACACAGTGTACATGTTACATATCAAAGTTTATACGCAAAATTGCAAGTCCATATATGTATGTATTAATTTTTGTGGAATTTAAAGAGATTTTACATTTTTGATAAGGTCACTTTACATGGGAGATAGGCGTGGTTTTCATCCGATTTGGTTGAATTTCATACTCAGAGTGTGTGTTAAATATGAAAGCTCATGTGCAAAATGTCAAGTCTATATATTAATTTTTGTGAAATTCTAAGAGATTTTACCGTTTTGATAAAGTCACTTTGTATGGGAGGTAGGCGTGGTTTTCATACGATTTGGCTCATTTTCGAACTTGACCTTTATGTTTTAAATACAAGCTTAAATATCGAATTTTGTGATGATAGCTTGAACATTACGGCTGTAATCGTGATCACAGACAGACAGACGGACAGACGGACATGGCTAAATCGACTAGGGTGGTGATGCTAATCAAGAATATATATACCTACCACGCCTCCTTATGGGCGTTACAAACGGAGTGACAAAATTAATATACCCCGTTTACGTTTTTTAAACGTAGGGGTATAAAAATGAAGAGCAACAATCCAAGGGAAGACCGGATTATATTAAAAACAAGTGACATGTCTTTCAGATAGCTTCAAAAATACAGGTGATATTAGAACAGAGGAACGGCAACACATCGAATTAATATATTTACACGAACAGCCCAATATCGGCTAAAGGATGGTCTACATCTGACTGGTCAAGAGTCATATTCTCAGATGAATCTAAATTCAACCTCATAGGACCGGATGGTTTTCGCACAGTGCGCCGTAGAATAGATAAACACTTTCAAAAAAATTGCATCCTTCACATCGTTTCCAAATACAAAGTGGATGCAATTTTGATGATAGAGTGAGTGCAGTGAATGTCAAAAAATACGAAGAAATAATTTTCAACGGGCTTATCATCTCAAGCTTAAAGTCGATAACAGAAATCGAGGCAAGTCCAATTTTTCAAGTAGATTCTGCTCCTTGCCATATAGCTCACTCGGTAAGTAAAAACTTAAATTCCAAATATCCTCAACACGTTTTTGAGTTAATTGGTCCTTTTTTATGTTTCAGATTGCAAAATTTGAGGATGATATGGGCATTAATTTATTGGACTGTCCAGGAAACACCCCGCACCACAATCCAATTCAAAATGTTTGGGGTCTAAGGTGAGCCAAAATTAACAAATTGAAGCCCAAAACTATGGTAGAGCTATGATGATGAGATAAAACGGAAGGTATGAAGATAATACGGCAGAATATTTGCGAGTATTATTTGATTCTATGACCAACAGTATTCTTGGTAAACTTTCTTGGTCAACTTTGTAGTTTAGTGTAAAATTAATGTTTTCTCAAAATATTTTGGACTTAGTGTTTGTTGTTGTCATTATAATTGCTCAAAAATACAAACGCTCAAGAAATAAATGAAACTTGTTTTGCGTTTTAGCTACTTTATTAAGCATCTTCGCTCATTCAGAGAATAAAAAAAATTCTAAACGTGTCTCATTTCAACTTCAGTAAGTCAACTATAGTTTTTTTTTGTGCTCCAAAAGAATTCTCATCATCATTTATCAAACTCATTATTGTGTACTTTACTGTTGTATAAATATGCTTCGCTAATCTTTTAAGACATCATTTTCATCGCGATTGTCAAGATGAAAGCTGTTACGTTAATTTTGAGCTGCTTTTTACTAGCGTTGGTAGTTGGACAAACAGAAGCAAATCCTGCTCCGTTCTTTGTGCCAGTCCTTATTGGAAGACCCTACGGATTTCGTCACCATCACCATCACCATCATCGTCGTTTTGGTGGATATGGTGGTTATGGCGGTTATGGTGGTTATGGCGGCTATGGTGGTTATGGTGGCTATGGCGGCTTTTACGGTTAAGCAGCGGTCTTATTAGATAAATTGAAATTTGTGGATTCAATTCATTGAAAATATGTTGGTTTAATTAGAGATAATTTTTTATAGTAAAATATATTTAAATACATAATAAATAATATTAAAAGTGTTAAGATTTTAAATTTTAAAAATTAAATTCATTTTTGTATTTGAAATTTTTTAATTATTTTCAAAGAGTTGGTCATACTAAAAATGTGTCTAATTTTTTTGTTCACAAAGTTTAGTTTTTATAAAAAATAATGTTTTTTTAAATACTGCAAAAATAAACTTTGACAAAAAAACAAAAAAAAAAAAAATATAGCCATTGAAATAATCAATTTAGACATTGATCGAACGTCTTTTGATCAAAATAGTGTTTTCTTTTTTTTTTTTTTTTGATTCAAAAAGCCTAACAAAACTTACTCCGTTGCCAATAATGACATACGATTACTATGGATTTTGAACTTTTAGGTTCGAAATAACTATGCATAAAGGTATATTTTTCATCTTGTAGGACTTTCTTTATTTTAAAATCGTTCAGTATATAACAGGTCATTCAATAAGTCCGTAGGAGAAGTAAAAAAAAAAAACTTTTGATAAAACTCGATTATATTATTCAACATAGTTGCCTTCGAGGTCAATACAACGAGTATAGCTATTTTCCATCTTTTCGATACCACTTTTATAGTACGATTTCTCTTTCTCGTCAAAATAGGGCTCAGTTTCAGCGATTACTTCATCATTAGACTTGAATTTCTTTCCAGCAAGCATTCTCTTGAGATCTGAAAACAGGAAAAAGTTGCTGGGGGTTAAATCTGGAGAATTCGGTGGGTGGATAAACAATTCGAAGCCCAATTCATTCAATTTTGCCATAATTTTCATCGATTTGTGACACGACGCATTGGCTTGGTAAAACAACACTTTTTTCTTTTGCAATTGTGGCCGTTTCTTTGCGATTTCAGCCTTCAATCGATCCAAAAGTCTAGGTAACCAATTCGAAGTCAATTCATTAAATTTTGCCATCGTTTTCATCGATTTGTGCATTGTCTTGGTGAAACAACACTTTTTTTTCTTTTGCAAATGTGGCCGTTTCTTTGCGATTTCAGCCTTCAATCGCTCCAAAAGTGCACAGTTAAAGTCGCTTTTGATGGTGGTTCCTTTTTGGAGATAGTCGATGAACAATATTCCTTTCGCATCCTAAAATACAGACGCCATCACCTTACAGGCCGACTGTTGGGTCTTTGCTCGCTTTGACTGTCTTTTGGATTCTGGTGTGTAATAGTGAATATATATTCATCCATATTTCATCCATTGTCACATATCGACGATAGAATTTGATTTTATTGTGGTTTAACAGCGCCAAATACTCCTCTGAAGCATCAATTCGTTGTTGTTTTCGGTCGAATCTGAGCTCACGCGGTACCCACTTTGCACAGAGCTGTCGCATACCAAAATGTTCGCGTAAAATGGTAAAACACTACCATTTTATATAGTTACAATGTCAGATAGCTCGTGCACCTTCAATTTGTGATCGTTCATAACCAATTTGTGGATTTTTTTTATGTTTTCTGGAATAACAGCCTCATTTGGGCGTCCACTGCGCTCTGTATCATTTGTGCTGGTACGACCATGTTTAAATTCAGCAATCCAATATTCTTCCATTTGTCTCGATGGAGCAGAGTCAGGATAATGTTTCATCAAAAAGCAATGCTTTATAAAAACTCGAAATTTCCTTTTTCCATTTTTTTTTTTTCAATAACAAAAGTTGCACACAAAATGCTATAACTCACGATTCAATAGTCAGATTGTTGTCAAATTAACATACATACGTATCGTTTGAAGGTTAGTACTAAATAAAAATCATATGGAAAAAATTTAGTAACGCCATCTACGTGTCATCCTATGGACTTTTTGAACGGATTGTTATGCAATGACAAGAATTTGATTGTTTTCTTTTAATTCCTTTTTTAAATTTCGTATAGTAAAAATTGAATCAATTTGAATTGAGTAAAATCGTATAGTAAAAATATATTTTTTATAGAATTGAAAAAATATGCTTTAAAGTACTAACACATCATAAAATTCGTTCGTAAAAAAAAACCTTTGTATTAAAAAAAAAATTTACATAAACAAGAATTTCGTTAATAAACGTCCATTAAGACTGTTTTTTATATAAAGAGATTTTATTACAAATTGGAAGACATTGTTACCAATGGATGATAGCACTGTTTTAATGACAGTATTTGTCACTTTTATTAAAAAATGTAAAAAATTATTTTCAATTTAAAAAAAAAAAACAAAGAAAGTATTTATATGTATCGCATATTTTTTCGTAAGATGTCCGTCAGCGTCGAAGAAAATAAATATTTTTCTTGACTCGATTGTTGGACAATATGTATATACAACATCAAGACAACTGGAAACATATTATGTTGCTTCCTTGCATTTTCAAAGGAAAACAATGTACTTCTATCAACAATCTCTAGTTTAAAAAACAACATGATTCACGCAACATGATTCACATCACACTGTTCTTTAATAAATTACATGTTTTTTGCTATAACTAGAATCACTTGGATTCTTAACCAAGATTAAAATAAAAAACAAAAAAAAAAAAAAAAGTCAACAACACTAATGTTATAAATGCCACAAATAGATTTTTTTGGGTGAAAGATGGCATATAATTGGTGCCACTGTAAAAAAAAACCCCATCTAATTTTTAGGAAGTACTAATCTTCGAATAGTTCGTGTTAAAACTTCATACAATCTGACGTTCATTGATAAGTTACAGTGTGTTAGTGACGCTAAACGCCAACCTATTAACTTTTGAAAATTTTCGCGTTAAAACGCATCACCACATCAACAGCATCAACAAAAAAAGCCAATAAAAGCTCCTCCAAAGCTCAAAGTTGAGCTTAACTCTGCAATGCATTGACGTCGAACGACCTTGAAATGCAAGAAGCAGCTGAAATGCAGCAAGCACAGCAAAACAAAAACACGGCAAAAACAAAATCAATAAACAACAAAAAAGCATGCCTTCGCCTATACGTCTCTGGCTATTCTGAATACAAATTTCCACAAGTTCAAAGTCAATGCCAATGTTGTTTGTAGCTAACTACAGTGCGAACATAACACAGAACGAACTTTTGCTTTCCGGCTCATATACAACAAAAATAGCAACATGCAATAACGGTTTTGTGTGTGCTTAAAACACAACATTAAAATAGCGGAATTGTTGATATAATTCAATAAAACACAATTTTTAAGGCTACTGCTGTAAGTGTGATAAATAGTGCGGCTTAAAGTATGCAATGCTTTTGTGCAACAACCACTCCAATTAATTATTCGAATATTTTGTCACTCACGTCAATTTTAAATGCATTGCAGCTGAATAAGAAACGCGTGTGTTTATAATTTAATTTTGAATTCTTTTTTTGGCAACGAATTCATGTTTTCTGTAATGTTTTTACATAAAAAAATATTTAACCTCTCTACAGATTCAGCACGATATGCAGCGAGAAAAATAGAGGTGAGTGATTGAAGATGAGTTGTTTTGTTTTTTGCTCGTTTTTTAATTTTGCAGAAAATCAAAGCAACAACGGTTAAAAGCAGAAATGACAATACTTAGAGGCTTTTTGATTCGCATAAATAAAATACAAGAAACAAAGTCAAGAAAATGCATTTGGCCCAAATAGTCAACGCAGATATTTGCAAGTTTACGAGTCGTCGATGATCATGACCGAGTAAAGTGTGCCGTGAAAAGCAACGCCGTTTGATCTCAAAAATAAATAAATAAATTCAGACTGTGATAGAAAAAGTCAAATTCGATTAAAAATCAACGAAATTGTTTGCATTTGATTTGTAGATGAAGTGTTGAAAATTCATTGTGTAATTTATTTATAGAGAAAAAGGCGAAAACCATCAAATTGAAAAAGTTTTACATAACCATTAAAATACAAACATTGAGTGCTGCTGTAAGAAGCAGGATCTTGAAAGTAATAAAAAGTTCATATTTAAGCCTGATCTCACATACTTCGCAGAATGAACAAGACTATTTTGCACTGGAGCTACTTGAACTTCAAGGATGTACCCATGGATTTGTATCTTTACGAGGATCTGGAGGAGGTTTACCTAAAGGAAAACTTCATAACATATATACCAAAGTGGCTGCTAAATCTGACCACCTTAAAGTTTATACATCTGGCCGGTAACGCCTTGACAGCCTTGCCGGAAGATTTATTCTTGCTAGAGAATCTAGAGTTTCTGGATGTTTCCAATAATATGCTGAAGGAGCTACCTCAGACTATTGGCTATATGGCACGTTTACAACGGCTCAATGTCAGTGGTAATGAGTTGACCGAAATACCGAGTGGTTAGTATTTGCTAGGATTTGCCGCAAATATAAATTCATTGCATTATCTTCTGTTAGTAAAACTCAAAAGACGCTGAAATCAACTGAAATGTTCTCTAATTTTACAGCCATTGGTGGCTTGAAGTGTCTCGAACAGCTGAACGTATCGAGGAATCAGTTGAATTCGCTACCCATAGAAATGTGTGAATGCACGCGTCTCAACGAACTGACACTCAGTGACAATCCAAAGATCTGGTACATCCCGGAGAGAATCGCCAACTTGCAATCGTTGCAGTCATTATCAGCTGATCGTGAGTGAGATTGCTCTTTTCTGCAAACTGAGCAAATAATAAACATTATCAATTTCTCTCTCTAAAGGTTGTTCGCTCATCTATCTGCCCATGGCTCTATCCAAGTTCATTAACCACATACGCATCTTTCACAACACGTCGATCACTCATGTGCCCATGATCTATGAGCGCTTTTTTGCCACTTTCTATGACAACCGCCAACCCACAACGCCAAGGTCAGTAAAATGTTTTGTAGCTCTCTGGCTTTAGTGGTTTTCATTCTCTCTTTGCAGAATAATGGAGCATGACAATTACTTTTTAGTCTTAGAGAAGGAAACGGAAACCAAGCTTTTATTGCCATTTGGAACACGCAAAATATTTCCGGTACCTTCCAAGGAAAATCGGATTCCATTATATGACGACTGCCTGCGCGCACTAAATTGCTTAAATCGCCACATATCCATATACTTGAACAAGGCGCTTTTTCGCACTCTACCCGAAAAATTCATGGGCGATCATATTAAAATCGGTCCCATCGCACGCTGTACAATGAAGAATTGCGCCAACCCACTGTATACTTCATACTATTTCATGGTCGTCAAAAGGTATTTGGAATGTTTTAAAAGTAAAGTAATCACCAATGTCAAAACATGAGTAATATTGAAAGGATAGGAAAATATCTGTAAATCAGCCCTATCATGAAAAATTTTCTCCCGGGAATTGTAAAAGGGAGTTTCCGCTATTAAGACAGTGACCTTACATTTTTTATTTTACACTTATGAATATTAATTATTGATGAACAAATTTGCATTCAAAATTGATAGGGCTGAATATGTATAATTACAGGTAACTTCATGATCGGGTTTGCACACCACTACATTTATAAAGCTTCTGTGTGTGTCTTTTGTATATGATTTGTTGTTGCATTTTGTGTTGCTACATAAGCCTTCGTTCTCAATTCTTGCTCTCAACGCTCCCAGAGCGCACTCTACCATAGCTGTTCATGATACAATAACAAGGTAAGCTCATTTGAAAAAGGCTGCTCAAATGTGATATTTTGCAACGGCAAAAGGCTGTAAGTGTCGCAAACGTCAAACGACAACAACAATTAGCAAGACTCTAAGTCAACAGCTGACTTTGACATCTAGCTCACCTTTTTCTCCAATATGAGCCCACCTTGAAATTGTATCACGTGTAACTATGAAGTATGCCCTCAGCTCTTTTTTTTTTGTTTTGTTAAATGAGAAATTGTTTACATTGAATGATTTTTGATTTTCGGTTTTTGGCTGAAAATTTTATCCAACAAATATAGATTTTAAAGTAGATTTCAAGAAAAAAAAAAAATGTAAACTTAATAATCCATTATGTTTTAAAGTTTCTGTTACAACATCTGTCTAAAAAACTTTAAGAATCGCAGATATTCGCATAAAAAGTTGTCAATCTTATCAGATAATTTGAAAAATCCAATAATACAAACGGATAATGTAAAATTATCCTTAACTTTAATTAAATTTATATAATAGAGAGTCAAATCAAAAAATTGAGTTGATCTGAACTTTTGTTTGACTATACTTAAGCTATCGGGGTCTATACTTGAGAGTTTCAGGGATTTTTTTGTAAAATATCTAAATCCAACCTAAAAAACGACATAAAATATGGTATGTTGGCAGCCCTGGAATTCCGAAATTTGTTTGAACAAAAATCAAAAATATTTTTAATGAAATTATTTAAGCCACTCCAAGTGAGAAATATACAGTATTGTTCGAAACCTAAGCAACTATTTCCATTGAAGAAAGCAAAGTACTGTATACCCATTCAAAATGAATTTGTTAAAAATAATTTGTTTAAGTTTTATTATATTACGTTTCTACTTTCTTGCAGCAACAACAAAAATTAAATTCTAAGTCATAACAACTAATGAAAAAACATAAACAAAAAAAAACTCAATATTTAACTGTTCGAAACGTAAGCAACTTTTTCGTTGTTGCAATTTTTTACAGTTAATAGACAAACAAAGAGCGCTTATATGCAAAACTAGTTTCTTAGTCTATTTTGCTACCACAATCAAAATCTAATTTTAGTTGTTTCTGTACAGTCACTCGTTAGTCTGACAATGGCGCGTTCACATTACGGGGAGGACTTCAAATTTAAAATAATTGAATTTTTTAATAACGGCGAAAAACAAATTTCGATAGCTAATAAACTTAAAATTAATAATAATAGTTTCTCGACTGATTCAAAAATATAAAGCTACTGGTTCAGTGCAGAGCGTCAATTCTGGCGGTCGACCCCGAAAAACTTCATATCAAACAGATAGACAAATTGTTCGTTTATTTAAAAAAGATCCATTTATTTCGTCCAAAAATGTTGTTCAAGAGCTAAACCTCAATATTAGTTCGAGCACTGTCCGAAAACGCTCATTGGAAATTGGTTTCAGAAGTTTCAGGCCATCTAAGAAACCTTTTCTTACAAAAAACATTTGAAAAATAGGTTTGTCTAAAAAGATGAAAGTTTTTTTAATGAGTTTTAATGTTTTTATAAAATTTAGGTTGAATTTCGCAAAATATCATGTTAATTGGACTCCAGAAAAATGGAAAACAGTATTATGGAGTGATGAATCGAAATTGAATCTGTTAAATTCAGATGGAATATGGCACGTTCGAAGACCAAAATATAAGAGGCTAGATTCACGTTATTGTAAGGGCACAATAAAGCATGGAGGAGGAAATGTAATGGTGTGGACCTGTTTTTCAGCGAGAGGGGTTGGCCCATTTATTCAAATACATTCAAAAATGGATCGTTTTGTGTATAGGGACATTCTGGAAAGCCATATGCTTCAATATGCCGAATGGGAAATGCCACTTCGATGGGTGTTTCAACACGACAAAGATCCGAAACACAAATCGAAGTTGGTCAAAGATTGGTTGTCTTCTAATGGGATTCAAGTCTTGGATTGGCCACCTCAATCTCCAGACTTGAATCCCATAGAGAATCTTTTCGGCATTTTTAAGCGTAGAGTCGGGACTCGGCGGTTTAAAAGTAAAACCGAGCTAATGACCTGCTTAAAAGCAACGTGGGAATCAATTCCAACAGCAGTTCTAGTAAATCACATAGAATCTATGCCGAAACGATGTGCGCAAGTCATAAGAAATAAGGGCTATCATACTAAATACTGAAAGTTGCTTACGTTTCGAACAGATAAATATTGAGTTGTTTTTGTTTTGGTTTCTTCGTTATTTGCTGTGAACTAGAATTTAAGTTTTGTTGTTGTTATAAAAAAGAAGAAACACAATAAAATAAAAATAAAACAAAATATTTTGAAGAAATTGATTTTTGATGGATATACGGTACTTTGCTTTCTTCAATGAAAATAGTTGCTTAGGTTTCGAACAATACTGTATGTTTTCAGATTCTTTTATGATTTTTAATTTAATGTTTTTTTTTTAATTTTTTGCACAAAATAGGTCAAGACTATGCTTAAAGCACCTATGAGAAATTATGGTCAAAAAATGCTTTTGTGAAAATTTGGGTATTTTTATTTTTTTTTTGTTGTAAAAACACTTAAAGTCGACCTGTTTGAAAAGTAACACTTCTAACAAAAAAATTAATAACGGCCAGTTATTCAACGTAATCGTATCATTTTTCGTTTTAATATAAATCGTAATTACAGAAAATATTTCCACTGCCATCCATTTTTACGATTTTGTTTTTTTAAGGTTATAATAAGAATATTGGTTTTTTTCGAAAAGTGAAAAATCACAACTCTTGTAGTTTTTGTCCAACTTTCATGTTTGTTTGCTTATTTTAACGTCAAATTACTTGAAAAACGAGGCTCACACCGTATTTTTGCAAAAAACGCCTTTTTACATATTTAAATCCCTTTGACCAACTAAAACTTGTAGCGGCACCTCTGAGTCAATTTTTTAGCTAAAAAACTAAGTAAATTTTAAAAATTTTTTTTCGTCAGGATATTTATGTAAATTATAAAAATTTCAAGCTTACAAAATAACTTTGATAGTTACAAAATTCAATTTGTAAATGTAAATCATTCAATGTGGATCATCATTAAATGGTTTGAGAATATTTAACTTTATTTTTGGTTTTGGAAAAATATACTTTCCCTTTTAAAAATAAATTATTTCATTATTAAAAGCATAAGTTTATGCAATTTCCAGTTGCCAATTTGCTGGAAACTAGTGTTGTTATTTTGCACTTTTAAATGTAATATTTTCAATTCTAGTATTTTAAGTAAATCATATAAAAATCATCAAAATAATGCTTCGACATCAGAAATTTTCAAAGTGATTAATATACATCATTTTCCATTTTCTCTCCAGGCGCAACAGCACTTCGAAACAAATATTTAGCTGCAGTTTTTGCAGCATGTATTGTGCAAACTATTGGCTGCAGGATAATTCTAAGAAATACTATCAAATTGATTGGGAAGTTTGTGATTGAAATCAGGAGGAGTATCTCATAGCGATTAAACAAATAAGAATAGTAGTTGTAATAAAAAACCTTGTATATAAATATATATAAAATACAAATTTGGCAAGTAGCATAAACTTAAAGAGTGTTTTTTTTTTTTCAGTAGACATCTACATTTCAGTAGATGTGTTCTTTGAAGGAATAGATAAAATTTTAAAAAATATTTTTTTTAATTTAATATACATATATGAAAGTAAAATTAAGTTTTTATTTCTTAAAAAAAAAAATTTTAAAAAGGGAGGGGGGGGGGGGGGGGAAGGTAAAAATGATTTTCATAACAAATCAAAGTGTTCATGTATCCTAGTAAGTAAGTGCTGAGAGTGATGTAGAGATTTAATTTCAAAACAATCAATAATGGTAAACAAAAAATTGTCATAATAATAATGCGTCAAAGAAAAACAGATAAAATAATTCAAATTTTGCACTCGTTGGTATATTATTTTCTGCGATTTGTAAAGAATTTTTGAATTTGTCATTTTAAAGCCAATTTTTAGAGACATATAAATTTTACTTCACGGCTCTGATTTATTGTTCTCGCGAGCACAATTTAAGGAAAATAAAATTTTCTTAGATTTAAATTGATCAAAATGCTTTTATGCGATTTCAAATGAGTTCAAAAACTCGCCTACTTATGGATAATCCTGAAAGAGATGTTTATGACCTCAAATAGTACGAAAATGAGCAGTTTGACATTTGTACTATGTTTATATAATTGAGCAAATTTTTGCAGTTATAAAGATCTTTCAAATACTAGATATACTGAAATGTTCTGAAATTCATCTCGGAAGTGGATCGGAATTCATTTTCCTAAATGACGCAACAGCTAAATGACAGCAGAGGTGACGTTTTGAAAATTTTGCAATGGAAAAAATTTTTACAAGTGCCTTTAAAAAATAAAATAAATTAATAAAAATGAGTATTGTAGTTATCGCTACACTTTTGCTAGAGACGGAAAAAGATAAGGAGGAAAAGTTGAGAGGAGATACCTGCGAGATTGCAATAATCCCTTGAATTATCCTAACTTATCCATATTTTCTTGACGGAAACTTTTTTATTTCATATTCACTCAAATTTTATTAAAACAATAAGAATCCTCCAGAAAAAATTTCAACACATTTTTTAAATTTATTTAAATTTAAATTTACTTAAATTCCAATAACAATCTGCCAAAATAACAAATATCGGATTCGAAGATCGGCAATCAGATTGCTGAACACATTTCAATAAAATGTAATCGAAAGCAAATCAGAACATACCTGAACAGAGAATTTTTAATACAATATTGAGTACAACCAATCAATTATAGCATTTTAACGCACCATAGGAAGAGAACATATTTCTAGCTGTTATATTCATTTCATACTATTTTTTTTGCTATTATTTATTCCTTCATGCATAAATTAATCAATTTAAAAAAAAAAAATCAGCCCTATTCCAGGATCCGTCGTAATAAATCTACGAACGTAAGACTACGCTACGAATACGAAAAATTTGCTATTCTAGGATCCGAACAAAACGATGCGGAGCGTTGCCTCATTGAAATTTAATTTCGAAAATTCGAACACTGCTGTTTTTGACAGAAGACAAGAAACTTTAAAAGAAGTGATAAATTAAGTGTTTAAAAAGTGTCACATAAATTGTGTTTTAAAAGAATTACTTCAAAAGAAGAAGAACTGTAAAAGAAGTGATTACAGAAGTGAAAAAAAAATTATTTTCAAAACGCATTTAATACACTTTCGACATTTTTCGACACAAGTTTGTGATTGTGTTGACTTGGTGTAATTAACTTTTTCTAACGTCTAAATAAGAAACGTTGTAAAACATTTGCGGCTTATATCAATTGATTGCGTCATGTTTTGGTTAATTTTCACAAAATTTATTGAGTGAAATGGGTTTCGGTTTTGAACAAAAAACAAAAAAAAATGAATGTCCATTTTTAATTTTACTCTTCTTAAATCCGTAGGTTTAAAAAAATTTCCGCTTAAATAAACCCGCATTCAGGCTTATTTTAAACATTTTTGAAGATGAGCTTCCTGCCAGTCGTAACTGCTCAGCATTAACACCTATATCGCAGTTAATGGCATTATTGAGATTTTTAGCAGAAGTTGGAAAGTCCTTGCTAAATCCCTGCGCCAAATCTGGCCTTTTTGTCATTAAGCTGACCAAACGCACGTATTGGTTTCTGTTTGTTGTTTTTGACCTATAAAAATAGACAATCAATTTTTTTTGGTGATTTAAATGAAAATACTTTCATTTTTTCCTAAATGCAGCTTATTTCCAAAGAAAACACACAATTCACACACGAACTCTGCAACAATTATACTTTAAAATTCTTGTTCAAAATTAATTCCGCCAATAGAAACCTGTCGTAAGAAATCCGCAAAAACAACTGTCAAATGTTGATGCGTTCGGAACGTGGAATAACAATGTTACGAATTTCGAATACGACGTAACGATTCGGATCGTAGAATACAACTTTACGAATCCGAAAGAAAATCACAGCTACGACGGATCCTGGAATAAGGCTGAATATTAATTTTATGCATCGGATTTATTGCATTATTACTCCTATCATTATGTTAGACTCATGTCATGACAGCTTGTTTGTATATATCGCCTATGTTGAAATTGCAACGCTGGGCAAATTAATCTATTACGTTTTGTTTGAAGACGTAAAGACAGCTGTTTATGACATTTGTTTGTTTTAGTCGCGTTGCAGTTTGCGATTGAAATTAAATCTTGTTAGTTCAGAAAATAAGCTTAATTTATTTAAATAAACGCAAAACTAAACCTCTAAAATGTCGGAACGTAAAGTTTTAAATGTAAGTAAATCTAAAACATCCTTACATGGAGTAATACTTATACCGTTTGCATTAAATTTAGAAATACTATCCGCCGGATTTTGACCCGTCGAAAATACCTCGCATGAAGTTAGCCAAGAATCGCCAGTACACAGTGCGTCTCATGGCACCTTTCAATATGCGCTGCAAAACATGCGGTGAATACATCTACAAGGGCAAAAAGTTCAATGCACGCAAGGAAGACGTGGAAAACGAAACATACTTAGGCATAAGGATCTATCGATTCTACATAAAATGTACGCGCTGTCTGCAGGAGATCTCCTTTAAAACGGATCCCCAGAACACTGACTATGAGATTGAAGCCGGTGCTACGAGAAATTTTATGGCACTCAAGCTGGCCGAGGAGCAGGCGCGCAAAGAGGAAGAAGAAACACGCGAAGAGGAGGCAAGCAATCCTATGAAACTGCTAGAGAATCGTACGCAACAGTCGCGTAATGAGATCGAGTTGCTGGAGTCGCTGGAAGAGTTGCGAGATTTAAATAGACGGCAACATTCGGTAGACTACGAGACAATGTTGCAGCAATATAACAATACGGAGACGGAAAGGGAACGACAGGAACGTCAAGAACGAGAAGACGAAGCGTTTATAAAGTAAGTGTCTGGGTCTTGTGTTAAGCAAATGATTTCAAAGATTTTTGGTTGATAGATCTGTCAACTTCAAGCGTAAAGCTACAAACACCAGCGGGAAGATCGTAGCTGAAGAGATAATAGAGGAGATGGATGGAAAAACTGAAGAACCAGCTTCCAAGAAGTCTTTAATGGCGCCACCAACCACTGGACCAACTTTCAAAAGCTCTAATTCCAGCACAGCTAACACAACGTCCAGTATTCTGAAAGGAATCGTCAAACGAAAACAGCCATTGGTAATTGTGAAGTCCAAAACACAAACAACGGCGCAAACAACAAACGCAGATACAAACACAAAAACTGTAACTCCAAGCGCACCTGCCAAAAACTCCAGCGGTAATGGCGGAGTTGGTGGCTTGTCCCTGCTAGCTGCCTATTCCGACAGTTCAGAGGATTCACAATGAATAAAAAATTCAGATATTTAGTTTAATATTTGTTAAAAAAAATACAGAATTTATTTCTTACAAATATAACGCTTAGTAGATAGGGAAACTATTGAAAAAAACTTACTTTTACGCAATTTCTGTAAGCAATTCAAAGGCACCTGTGCCCGTACGCACTGGCAAGCCAACCATCAGACGACTTGAAGGTGAATTTAATTGATCAACACGGCCTGCACCAGCTGCTGTCTTGAGAAATTGTAAACAAGACTCAAAGGACATTTGCTGCAAAGGCGAGGCAGAGTGTTCCATGCCTCTTCTTGACAGCGGCTGGAAAGTGCCATCGAAGGTCATGTAATCGGCAATTAAAGAGAGGTGACGCCGATGAACTTCAATGCCATAAACCTTGAATACATTGGTTATTTCTTTGATGATGACCTGAACAGCTGCTTCGATGCCATACATGTGAGCAATGGAGTGTATGTCATTGCAATACAAACGATTAATGTCCAGAAATTTGTTGTGCTTAAACATTTCCTAGAATGAAGAACGAAAATAGAAATTAATGGTTTCAAACCTCAGGCCGCCGTTTACTGATAGCTACTTACCACAATATTTATGCCATCGGTTTTGAGCAGTCGTTCATTGGCATTGTTTTTGTAGATAATGGCACGGTTTATATTAGGCACTTGATGCACCACTGCTTTGTTGGCCAGATCACGTATAATGCTGGCCATGTCTGGATTCTTGTATTTCATGACGAGCTGTAGGAGAGATAAAGCAAATATTTATTTAAAATTTAAAAGAAACATATGACATAGTTTGCACTTGCACTTACATTAAATTTTAGTTTACACCACAGGTGATCCTGTTTGTCGTACTCGTAAGAATCGACCATCCTATTTGCGAGCACTTTGGCGACAATTTTATCATCATCTTCATCCTCGGAGGCGGCATCTTGAGCGCTGCCTTCTTTAGTGCTACCCATTTCAGCAGCTTCGTCTAAGCAAAAAAATTTAAACGATTAGCTTGATTGTAATCCTGATGTTAGCTTCGCCATTTTCGATTTATTATCAATTAAAATATGTTCTACCATATGCCTATTATGTTCCATCATGTGCATAAAAAAAAAAAAAAAAAAAATCATAATTGCAAGTTTTAAGAGATCTGTTTTTCATAAATGCTGTGTTATGCTCAAGTTGTTCACACTGTCCCGTAGAAGTATTAAGATTCGCATACTTGCGGAGGAATTAACATTTTTTCATAACAAATCAAAAACGACAAAGCTAACTTTAACCATTTTTTTGTTTCTATACCATTGCCGTCTTCGTTTTCTTCTACATCAGCACCGTCATCCACTTCAGGATCATCATATTCGGTTTCGTCCTGTGCGCGTGACTTCAGTTTAATGCCAGTAGCGTCGTCGTCATCATTCTGAGCGAACAAACAATAAATTTATTTACCTCATTTTTACAATTCATTTCTACACTCACTTCGTTGTCGTCCTCTGACGAGTCGTCACCATTTCCAGCCTCTGTTCCCCCAGCTTTGCGTTTCGTGGCACTTCTTCCGCTAGCTATCGGCTCATCGTCACCATCCATATCTAGTAGCCTATCGTTGCTATCTTCGGTTGATTTTTGTGCTTTATCATCGCCAATTTCAACCCTAAATAAAAGATAGCTGGGATTAAAAAGTTTAGGAGCACATTAGAAAACTTACACTGAGCCCTTGCTTTTGGAAGACTTGAGTATGGAGCGAAAGATCATCTTGAAGAACGTTTCGGTCATGTACTTGAGCACGCCTTTGGGACGCACACAGAAATCTTCCTTATAAGCTTCACGTGGCAGAAATTTGAAGCACAATTCGTACTGATAGGCACGCTCAGGACTTAAAAGCAGCTTAATTTTAACATTTACAACTTTAAAAAAAGAACAAAGTAAACCTTACACCTATGCATCAAAAATAAAATCATACAACTTACAATGCAGTAAATCGGACAGTCTTACACGATTCAATTCTATTCTTAATTTCTCAGCCTTTTTTTCTTGTTGTGGCATAATTGGTATATCCAACGAAGGCGTCTTGATTTTTGAGGAAGCCAACATGAGGATTTCACGCAGACGCGGTATACCTAGTGTTACGTTCATTTCACCACGTCCAGCGAAATGGAAAGTATTGAGTGTCATCTGTGTCGAGGGTTCGCCAATAGATTGAGCTGCCAACAAGCCGACTGGCTCACCTGGTGCCGCCAAGGATTTAATATTTTTAACAAACATTATATCAGCTATTGCTGCCTTGCGGCTAGGATTTTCATCTTGATAGTCATGTATTATCTTCTCAACCAACTCTGAGACAGAGCCATAGCTGCAGTCCTGCTTGTAAATTGATGCAGTGGGATCAGGACAGCGCGGGTGTTTATTGCGATATAGCTGTTTGCTGTCTGGATTAGCCTTATTCCACAACTTTAATATACTCTCATCTAGACGTCGACGTCCAGTCTTGGGATTGATTTCATTGGCCGCCTCGACCTCAACTTCATCGCGTAGCTCTGCAGAGAAATGTGAGAATGCGGAGCGGTGCTGCTGCTTGCGGCGCGTAGTTGCTTCGCCTCCGCTGTTTTTCTTCTGCCAGCTGCGTATTTTTTTGGCATGACGAGTCACTTTCGACAGAGAATCCGTATCTCTTAACTTATCCAGTTCATCAGGGCGTAGCAGCACTGATGCATTTTCAGCTAGGAAGCGACCGCCGAAAGCATTGTGCATAAACTTGGATTTGAGGATGTCTAGGCCATCTTCGCCGTATAGATATTGAACGACGCTATTGTCGCTATCACGCACTGTAAGATCATAGTTAACGTTAAGACCCTCCAAATGCTTGATTAGACAACGTTGTAGATAACCGGAGCGAGAAGTTTTGACGGCTGTATCAATGAGACCCTTTAGAAGAAGAGAAAAAAAGAAAATATTAATACATTAGACTGGTGTGTTCACAATACTGACCTCACGTCCAGCCATGCAATGGAAGAAGAAATCTTGAGGCTGTATACCGGTCATGAAGCGTCCATCTATAAAACCACCGGATTTGGGTGATGTTTCAAAAGAGGTAAAACTGGGCAAAGATTTGCCAGAAATCATTAATGGTGGACGTTTGCCTTCGAGTTCAATTTGGCCCAGCAAGCATGAAATTTGCATGGTATTCACCATGGAACCCTTTGCACCAGACATCACCATCAATTGCAGATTATTTGCAGGAAATTGTGTAATCAAACCATTCGGAAGACAAGTTCTAAGAATGGAGATAGTGTTAATGATTTTCACCAAAAGTTGAGGCATAGCTTACTTATTTATATCATTGGTGTAGCTGTCGAGTGCCGATTTATATTTGCGATCAAGTATAACACGGAAATTTGGATCCTTGATGTAGCCCTCTTCCATTTTATCATAAAGAACATCAAGAGAGGGCACTTCATCCAAGTCGAGTGCTGCAGCTACAGCAGCATTGCCCAGCTAAGGATTAATATAAGCGTTAAATTTAAGAAAAAAAAAAATGTTTTTTTTCAAGATACTTCTCGGGACTCCTTGATAATTTTGCGTCTTGTGTTGTCAGCCGTAGATGTAACTAGAATATCCTTAACACCCAATGTAAAACCTTCACGTTGCAGAAATGTAGTAAAGACTTTGGTCAAGGCAGTCAACAAGTTTGTGGAAATTTCGCCGCCATAGAGCTGAGCAATATTGTTATATATAAAAGATGATATATATAGAAAAAACAACAAAACCCCACCTCATACATGCAATGTATCAAACCATAGGTGGTGGCACCATATTGCTGTTTATCCAAAACGCCCGTTAGTAGCTCGCCCTTTTGAATCAACACCTCGCTCTCAGACATTTCAGTTAGATTTGACAGCTTGCCACATAGCGGTATTCTGGGCGTTAAGACAATCCAATGCTTCGCGTTGATTTTAGCAGTTGAGGTCAAGTTAATGGCAGGATAGCTCTCGGGTATTAAATTTATAATAATTGTTGAAAGTATCTGAAATGTTTAAGATATTGTTTAAAATTTCAAAATGAGCGTAATGAGTTATTTTATTACCTGCTTGCCGGACCACAATCTGATGGGCTTTATTATAGTGGGCGGCAAGAGCTTTATGTTGCCTCTCAAGTGTGAAAGGCCTTGATAGACTAGCTGCTGATAGTCCTCACGATTAAAGAATCGGCCACGTATGGACAGCTTTACGCCAGAAATAACATGATCTTGTATAAGACCGCCCAGCGGAGTACCATCCTTAGGTACCAGATAGTTGTTGGCCACATTTACTAAACAACAAATTCTTTAAAGTTAATAAAACTCGACAGTAAATCATGGGATATCTACCCAAATTATAGGCCTCTGAGCGTGCAACTTCACTCTGCGGAAAGTGAGCATTCATTTCATCACCATCAAAATCTGCGTTGTAGGCCTTACAGTTGGAATAGTGTAAACGAAATGTTTTTTCGCCATGCAAAATGCGTGCTTTGTGTGCCATAATCGAGGGACGATGTAAAGAAGGCTGGCGGTTTAGCAGCAGCACATCGCCGTTTAAAACATGACGATGTACAATTTTCAAGCCATTTGCTGGATAGTTAAACAGCAGCTTGGCCATGCTCTCACGTTTTGCCGGGTTCTCACCGGGTATAAGAGTGGTGAACCCCTTCTCATCTTCAATGTAATTGGCGCTGAAAGTGTAAGAAATGTGTCAGTAAAGGCAAGTTAAGATAAAGGTTCCTTTTCCTACCCTGGATGAACGAGGGGACCATTCATGACCATTTTACGTAGCTCGGCTACATTCCAAGGAGTTACATGAACAGGATAGGAGAGCTTGCGTGCAAATATTTCTGGTATACCCACTTCTTCCACGTTAATGTTTGGATCAGGTGTAATAACCGTACGTGCCGCATAGTTGACACGTTTGCCCATCATATGCTTGCGTAAGAGACCTTCTTTCTTTTCAAGCACCTAGTTGTAATGAAGGAACAAATTATCTAAAAAATGTCTCTTAAATATCACATAACACTTGCCTGTTTTAGTCCTTGAGACGGGTTGCTGTCACGCGAGACATCAGAATCTAACAATATATCAACAGAGCTTTGTAAGGCTTGCCAAGCATTGTAGAGCTTTTCGTATGGTGTAGCGCCTTTGCTTGATTCATAAACATTCTACAAATAAACGTTGAAATTTCTTAAAATTCTCGTCCACATTCTCCCCATTACTCACACTGGCTTCTTCTGGTAGATCATCGCTTAGGCCCTTTATGTGTTTTAGCACGACTCGTAACACAGAATTATTTTCAATGATGCTACGATATATGCCAGTTTGTGGATGCTCTACAATTTGATCGAGCAGCATGTTGGAGGGACGTGATTTTGGTGGTGTTACAGGGACTGTTTCCATGAAAAACACATCCACCGGACTTTGACTCGTTATTGTTCCCATTTGCAATATAGGAAAGATAAGTTGAAGTAGTTCTGGATATTGTGCGTAGATCTCACGCACCATTTTGCGTGCTTCATCTGCGAATATAATTTTGTTTTGCCCACTGTGTGTGCCCTCAGGATGCCTAAAAAAAAATTCTAACTATAAAACATACTTTATAGCGTAGCATTTAAATCATACAAGGATTTCATTTCTGCTGCGCTGATGTAATAGAGCAGCTTCCGATACAGATATCGTATATTGCGCAAAGGACTTTGGCAGTGTAGACACTTCTTTCCTGTTTTCTGCATTGCAGCGTTTACCACAGCTGAACGTATGGCAATGGAAGTTTTAGTGTTGTTGTAGGTATTCGAAATATTTGTAGCGAGCAACTCATATAGTTCAGCAATGCGTGGATGTACATGTTCGCCGTTTTCTAATTTTACTAGATTCTCAGAGTTTTGCCATGTAATTTCCGATTTGAAAACTTCCAGTTCCTGTGCTTCAATAATGTAGCCAGCGTCAATTAGGCGAAGCTGCAGCGCTATCACCTCACGCTCATGATCTTCAAAAAATTATAAACAAATTTTGTTGACTAAAACGTTCACAACACAACCCAAGAGATGGATTTACCTTTCATCTGAATTTTAAAGCATTTCAAACAGAACACGGTCAGAATCTTGTGTACAAATTTGATGAAAAACGGATTGAAGACCAATGTATTCAGTTCTATGTGACCCATATGTCCCGGGCATTGTTGTAGTGAGAAGCAGGTGGCGCATGGATTCACCAGCCGGTTCCCGTAGGTTCCCATTAAGTTATCATAGAGGCCACCAGGCAGCGGATGCCCAAGAGGATCAAATGTTAAGCCAGTGATTACTTTGACAACACTTAGCTTTTTAATTTCATCACCGGTAAAAATAGTAAACTCCAAATCCGAGGGAAATAGATCTATTTCTCTTTTATGGTTATATGAACCCATAGTTCACGATATCAACACCTTTTACTGCGTTGTACCTTAAATGCTTTAAACTAATAGTGTAAATATAATATTTTAAGAACAATAAGCAAGAAATTAATAAATTTCACAAGAAAAATATTACAAAAGCGTTGATGCTAGAATAAAAAAACTGAATGCGTTGATGTCAAAAATGTGACAGCTCCAAATGTCAGTCGCACATGTGCGCACAGTGGAACGCATAAATGAAGGCGTGCGATAATTCTTATGTAGCTTTCACATCTGTGAACAAGTTCGTCATATTGCGACAATGTTCACACAAGTTTGCTAATTAAGAAACATATTTGCGAGTGGGTCACACATGTTGGCTTGTTGACAACATTTCTTCATTTTCTCCATCACACGAACCAATGTGTTCGTTGCACACTTGTGTGCATGGTTGAATTAATACGGTTGTCGCAGAGAGCGAATGCCTATAAATATCAAATCGAAGTTGACAGCTTATGCAAAGTCTGAAAGATAACATGTAAAGTCGATGAAGTTGTTATTGTTGCTTTTCATTCATTTTGGGTAATGAGAAGAGAAAACGATCAGCACGAAACAACCTTATTAATTCAACCATGCTTATGTGTTGATAAGAACTTAAGTCCCGTTTTATATTGTTCATGAATTAAATGCAATTTTTTTGACGTTCTCTTTTGTACTTGACGAGATCTTCAACATTGCTCAAGAATTGCATTGAATTTCGTATCTTCTTTGCTTGTTTTCTATACACGAAAGCCTTACAATTTTTCAGCTACAGGACACTAAACGCACGCAATCAAGCGAAGAATAATGTAAAGCCAATGTCAAAAAAACAAAAAGCACGAAAGGAATTTAAAAAAATTTGTCAGTACAGAGCAAGTATAAAAAAAGAAATAAATAAATAACTGGTCATTTCAGACCTTGAAATAACTTTGACCTAGCTTCTTATGATCAATTGTGATGTGCGTGTTATTAAGTTTGTATACAATTGCATATTTTATTTGCAATATTTCTTTGCGATAATTGTGTAAATAAAACTGAAAATATCTAAATGCAAACTTAAGTATCTATATAACTTCAAAAGGCCAATGCAAATCTGCCTTTTATGGTATTATAAACTAACTGTAACTGATCATTTATAGTTTTGCTAGATCTGATAATGGTATAATAATTACAAGGTAGCATTGACAATAGCTTTTTTCTCTTCCACAAGAAAACATCTCCTGTCAAAAACAGCTGATTGTAAAAATGCATCTCCAGCTGCTGAGGTTGTTGTTTTTTATCACTTCACCATTTTCAACATTGTGTTTCAACATTTGTGTTTTCAATGGCCGATTGTGATCGCTCTCTTTTTGAGTATATTTTTTGACAGGATATGTTTTCCTAAGCAACTGTCAATGCTACCTTGTAATTATTATACCATGGATCTGTCAAGCTTATGAAACAGTGAATGAGGCAAAAATATGATTTTATATGGTTTGACAGCTTCAGTGTTAGATTTTTTTGAGGGAGGTAGAAAATTTGTGACCACATTGTTTATTACACCATGTGTAATGATACTCAAATAAGTATATGACATATCTTTTTGATAGTGCCATTTTTCAATTGAGGAGACTAGTTTAGCTTATATGTGCAACTCATAGTCATTATGCATTAACTCATTTTAGAGGCTGTAGAACTTAACAAGCTTTAAGCAAAACATAAATTTTAATCATACATAGAAAAGGGGCATTCACGATGTGGTATATTGTGTGTTTTTGGCTAATGATGATGTGGAATGGTTTATTAGCGTTTTTAACACATAATAAATTAACAAATAGTGATGTTATGTTAAAAAATGATAAATTTCACATATTTTTATTTATTTATTTTTATTTTTATTTCTTTGTATTGATTAGGTTGCTGCAAGACAATGTGTGAATACCACCATTGTGTATGACATGTAAAAATTTATAGAATTCAAATGAAGGTGTGCAAATGATTCAGTTTTTGTGGAGCTATGTATGTATTAAAAAAGCTATTCATGTTTTAATAAAACTGGCATTTTGAAGAAAACACAATAAGTTTCATTAATTAGTTAATAGCCATTAATTTGTATTCAATCAATCGAGAGAATATATTCTAAATGAATTTTTAAGAACAATTTCGGGCATATGCCCACCACGGCTGGATCTGATAAATGCTATCAGAGAGACCAATTTTTTCATCACTTTTCCCAGCATTTGTGGACGTATTTGTGGATGTATTGGTTTCAGATGGTCGATTATATCGGTTTTGATATGATGTATATGTACTCTATAAGTTTGGCGTATGAAACCACACTTTTGGAATCATCATTGTCATTACGATAAAATTGCATAGACTATAGAATAAAAACTACTAAAAGTAGCTTAAAATTTGACAATTAGTTTAGCATATACAACTATCTCAAGATAATACTTTAAAACAACCAATTAATCTTTTAAAAGGAAGCACAAAGAATCACTTCTGAACTTATCAAATTTATCTCGACTTGATTCGTTAGATAATGCAATTAGAATGAATTTCAAATATATTAGAGGGTTTCAGACAATACTTCATGTCTATCGGACATGTAGATCGGCAAAATAACGGCATTTTCTTGACGAGCGTTCAGACATACTACATGCTGGATATACATAATTATTTTTCAGTGCTCAAAGAGAACACGTCATAACAACGGCAAAACAATTTCTTGCTGCTCTAATTGTTGATGAAGTATTGAAGAAAACTGAAGAGATGGAAAAACTAAAAAAAAAAGGAAAAAAAAAGGATTTGGGTTAAGGAGTGGAGAAAAGAAAAGCTTATTTATTCCAATAAATATTTTTATTTCTTTGCGTAGTTGTTCACTCCTCGACAATTTTTGCAGAATGAAAAATGCAACGAGTCCGATGAACTTGCGTTCAAACTATACTACATGTCGGATGGACCGACAGAAAAATCAAAATTATTTGATTTTCGTCCTACATGTCGGATGGACATGTAGTTTTAGTTTTCACACATCGTACATGTCGTCGGACACGCAATGTCCATCGGACATGTAGTATTGTCTGAAACCCCCTCATCGGACATGTAGATTGTCTGAAACCCCCTATTGGCGTTGCCAGTTGACTCTATTTGTAGTTTGTTTCCAGATCGTTGATACGCACCATGTTGCCTACATCCCTGTTTCGCTCGTTACAATACACCCTTTTTCATTTAAAAACATCCTTTATTTTTAAACTTAAAAAGTTTATATAAAACTTATATATATTTCCATGAAAAATTTCAACAATCTAATGTTAATCCGTTCTCTTTTAAGCCCGTTAAGTCCGTGCAGGACGGACATACAAACAAATAGAACACGAAACACTTTAACAGGGCTCTCATCACGTATGACGCGAATCGTTTGAAGATATCGTTTCGACGATACTTTAAGATCACATAACCTTAAATTTTAAGTATCATCTTCACGATATCGTTTTGCTTGCTTCATGTATGGCAAACAACTGTCAAATGATATCGTCGAAACGATTATTTGGCGCGAAAGCTATTTTGGATATAATAATAAAAATAATTTTTAAATGTTTCGGGTTCGAAAATTGATTTTTTTGAATGACTACGAGTACGAAGAAAAAAATTTACTGTTGCGACAACGAAGGATACTTGAAGAAAAGTTCCATCAAAAAAGTATGTATTGTGATTAAAAAAATGTGTGTGTTAATAAAAATAATAATTTGTTTTTTTTACAGATTATGCCAATTTTTTTTTTTGCAGATTGTGCTTTGTTCAGCGCTTTCGCTTGTCGAAGAAGGCATTTTTGTCAGTATTAGAAACAATTGACCTTCAAAGTCAAAATTGCATGAACGCAATGACTGTAAGTATATTTGTTATTTTAAGTTAAAAACGTTTTTATATGATATTAGAAAGGATGTTATTCTATCAATACTTTGTATGATTCTTACTTTTTACATTATATCAAATGGTTTCAATTTGTATTTCACATTTTCTAAAGAAAATTTCTTATTAGAATTTGTTTCATGACCATGGTTGCCACTTTGGTATAATTGTACCAAAATTGTTACATTTATTTTCGCTTGGTACATAGGTACATATTTTCTGATTTGGAATATTTTGTAAAAGTTCAGAAATTTCACAAAAATCGAACTTTGGTAGCACTGTTGGCGTAATGTTCAGTGTTCAAAGTAATGTTCAGTGGAAACTTGAATAAAGTTTTGCATTTATTCTGAGGGAAAGAGATAAAAGTACAAGATCATAATTAAAAGGAAGATGAAAAACCTGGATTTTTGCGACAATTTTTGTATAAATTACAAAATTGTAATTTACAATTGTTCAAGTGTGCTCTTCAAGTGTGTGCAGGTGGAAGGAATAACACTTCTAATGGAAAGGTTGTTATAAACACTCGATATTTAATATCATATTAAATTTAATAATATTTTGCTTGCAGATTTCTTAAAAGAACAAACCAAAATCTGATGCCAATGATTGCGTAGATTTAAGTGAAACGTCCAATTGCAGCGGAAAGTAAAAGTGAAGCAGAGTGTAGCGGGTAGTTGTTTCATTTTTATTGAAAAATTTATTAAAAATTGTAAAATTTTATTTTAAAGTGTTGATGTTCCTTTCCAAACAAAGACTGACTTTAAAAGGAAGTTTAGTCCAGAATGGCTGCAAAACAAAAATGAGAATGCATTTTGTATTTTCTGCTAGAAATCGTTCATGAACAACTTGCCACACTTGCATAGAATACTTTGCATTGTCAGAACAATAAAAATAAAAAAAAACAAAAATCAGATCACGATGGATTTATTCATGAAAGCCGAAAATACATTTTTAGAAAAAAAAAAAATTGGTACAATTTATTCCGTTTTGGTACAATTTTACGCATTTTTACGGAAAATTTGGTAGGAAAAAATAGGCGAGTGGCAACCGTGTCCATGACTAAAACTTATTAATGCTTTTTAACCCTGCAGTAGTCGTGTACCTAAATGTGACGAGAGTGGTAGCGCGGATTACACATGTAATCCGTTTTTTAAAGTTTAAGATAAGAGATGGCAATTTGAAAATGCTTAGTTATTTGTTTTAATTTTTATTATTACTTTATTTTATATTATATTTATTTAAAAAAACAACGTAAACATTATTCTTATAGTACGTAAAATCAATGAATATCGATTGCAGACAGTTGTGAAATTCATAATTTTGCATGACTGGATTACATACATATGTAATCCGCGCGACTACTGCAGGGTTAAAGTAGCTACTTTAGTTTCTTACATATTCCTTCATTGATTTAAAAAAAAAAAAAATAAATAATATTCAGTACAGCTAAGCCACGAATATTTTCGCCAGGTTCATAGCATCAGTCATGGTAAATGCTCACTAAGTATGAAGGTTATTTATTGCCTGAAGGAGGATATTCGTGCGAGTCGTCTGGAAATGTCTGTATTTAATTTGTCGCTTACAGTTTTGCGCAACTAAAAGAGTCCAATTTATAAAATTTATTTCCCTAAGCACACATTATTACAAGATATTTTTCTTATGGCTCATATGTAATGCCCAAAAATGATGACAGTAAAATACCACAAAATTCGATTCTAATCGCAACAGAAATGACCGCATATTTGAGGTCACAAACAAAATCCCAAGAACAACATCAACCACGATAACCACCATCACCATAATAACCATCGAAATCATGCTCACTCTTGTCAACAGCAACTTTATCAACGAACGACCTCTATCATAACCATATTAAAATCACTAACATTAACTGTGATGCTGTGTCTGCGTGTCAGGCCAAGCGAAGCAAACAAACATCCATCCATTTAAGACAAACGTACAGCACCAGAGAGCTAAGAAAGCAGAACAACAGCAAAGGAAATGTAAGTAAATCTTTTTATACAACTACTTAATGGATGCGCACTCCCACGCTGTGCGACTATTGTCGAATCAAGGACGAACGTACTTGTTTATTTCCGGAAAGATGCGGTCGTCCATGACAGGCTTACGTGTAACTGTTGCCACACAACTTGCTGCGGTTGCTGTTGATAAAGTTGTTTCGTTTCAGTATCACAGGCAAAAAGCAAAACTTAACGTTAGTGTTAAAGCTGGTTGTTGCCTGTTTTGCGGGTTGAATTTTAACTACCTCCACCACATGTCCACCTTGTGCTGGTCTAGTCTAACGCAGCACAATACATACTCTTCAAAGAGTTTTTTTAGAATTGTTTTATCTTTGTATCAGATAAGAAATAATTGAAAAGTTAAGGTTATAAACTTATTGGGAAAACTTAAAAGTAAGCATCAATTTAATCGAATGTATACGAATTTCCCAGCAGAAACTTTCCATTATGATATTGATGGGCAATACAGTTAAACTAATGGATTAAAGTTTATGGAAAGTTTACTTTTGGTAGTGTCTTCTATTTCTCTTCGATATATCAATGCATAATATAATTATAAAAGGTAGGAGTAAGAGTTTTTTCGTCTTGCACTAACTGTCAAAAATAGTATATATTAGAGAATTCATATTCATATTCATATTTATCTTCATATTCATATTTATATTCATATTCATATTCATATTCATATTCATATTCATATCCATATTCATATTCAATATTCATATTCATATTCATATTCAATATTTATATTCATATTCATATTCATATTCATGATCAAATTCATATTCATATTCATATTCATATTCATATCCATATTCATATTCATATTCATATTCATATTCATATTCATATTCATATTCATATTCATATTCATATTCATATTCATATTCACATTCATATTCATATTCATATTCATATTCATATTCATATTCATATTCATATTCATATTCATATTCATATTCATATTCATATTCATATTCATATTCATATCCATATTCATATTCATATTCATATTCATATCCATATTCATATTCATATTCATATTCATATTCATATTCATATTCATATTCATATTCATATTCATATTCATATTCATATTCATATTCATATTCACATTCATATTCATATTCATATTCATATTCATATTCATATTCATATTCATATTCATATCCATATTCATATTCATATTCATATTCATATTCATATTCATATTCATATTCATATTCATATTCACATTCATATTCGTATCCATATTCATATTCACATTCATATTCATATTCATATTCATATTCATATTCATATCCATATTCATATTCATATTCATATTCATATTCATATTCATATTCATATTCATATTCATATTCATATTCATATTCATATTCATATTTATATTCATATTCATATTCATATTCATATTAATATTCAGATCAACCAGTCCAACATCAAGAAAGTTGCTTTTTGTTAATTATTTTTTTATTTGTTTTTTTTGCAATAATTTTATACTTTCTCTGCAATACAAACAAGAACAGTTCTGGCATATTTTATAGTAAAATATATTTTGTGTATATCACTGTCCACACTGCTGCATCCGAAAATATGATAAAAATTTTATCGACACATATTCTTTGTTTTGCTTCCAAAAACATGATGATTGTCAACGAGCAGCATACAAAAATGCAACTCAAGACATGTATGTATTGAGGACAACAATAGCAGCAGCAGCAACAGCAGTAGCAACCAAAGAAGAGTCACTCCAATGCACCATGCAGCATGCAGTAGACATCAACAATAGATGTGTGATCAACATAAATACAAATGTTGCGATTAGAACTGCTGCTCGGCTGTCAATACGACGACTGTGCCATCTGCTGCCTTGACAATAACAATTGTTAGAGCTGTCGAAATATTGCTTAGGAAACGTAACAACGTTATGAAAGAGTATCACATGCATAGATTCAGGCAGCAGCAGGAAAACGAAACGAAAAATGCGCAAAAAATGATGGAGAAAAATTCTAAAAATTGTAAAATTCAAAATCGTTTGCTTGGTCATTGCAAACCTACAGTGTTTTTTTTAGGAACAGTTGCTGTTATCAGAAATTTTGACAGTTGTTGCTGCGGTCATTGTTGCTGCTATTAACTTGTTGTTATTGGGCTCTATTGGGAAAAGGCGTTGGCATGTGTGGGTCGATCCAGGAGCCACACGCTTAACTGAGCAATAATGATGACGATGATGATGTCGTTTTTGTCGTTGTCGTTGCTGTTCTGAGCGATGATGTTGCTATTGATGATGACGTTGCTGCTGTTGTTTGATATCCTTGATTACTAGTAGTTCATCCAACATGTCATTCAAGTGCATGTGTTTCGGCGACTTTTGTGGTTAGCTGTTGACGGCTTTTGACAGCAACGAAAACGACATAAGCAACAACAATCCAATAAGTATGCTGCTATGTTGCTGTTACTGACATTGATGGCTAATGAAAATATCGGATTTGGACAGCTTTGTGCTAAGCTTGAAGCGTTTGTGTAATTTTTGAAAAAACTGTTTCAGCACAGTTTCTGCACCGAAGAGTTTATCAAAATAATTGTTTGCATCTTAATTAACTTTTGGAACTTTTACGTGTATTACAGCTACTTCTACTTTGGGTACCTTTATTTCGTGAAGAATGCTTTAACCAAAATGAGAAAATTTTGTATGCTCCAAATCAAAACAGTCACTTTCATACTGTTTGAATGAAATAGAGCACTCCAGCTGTCTAGTCTGCTGTGTGATTATTCCATAC
Source organism: Pherbina coryleti (assembly GCA_943735915.1). Taxonomy (NCBI): domain Eukaryota; kingdom Metazoa; phylum Arthropoda; class Insecta; order Diptera; family Sciomyzidae; genus Pherbina; species Pherbina coryleti. The sequence goes on from OX030950.1 coordinate 177,725,135, forward strand.
AGAGGTTGTATTGTTAGTTACAGAGGTTGTATGTTGTTGTTGTTAGTTATATTCTTCATAAACAGACTTGACCTCGAGCTCAATTATATATTTACTACAAAACTTGTAAGAAAGTCACCTGATCTCTTCTTGAGTTCTTTAAATTAAACCTATTTTAAATTCAAAGTGACGCGTTCAAAAACTTTCTTCATAAGCCGCTTCAAACAGATCTATTGACTTGCGAATTTACTCTGAAGGATTAACTACTTATACATTTATTTTTTTTAAGAAAAAAATGATTCGGTTGGCAAACCAAGCCCACCACCTACTTATCATTGATGCATATCATGTCATTCCCTCAATTGAACTACAACACTTGTGTTAATTAGACCGATAACTTCTCAACAACAAACAATTACGTTATGATGATGATTTATTTGATGATTCTTGACTCATATTAATATTCCTTAAAGAAGACAAACACAATTTTATGTGTTCGCTGTATATATATTTTGTTCGTCTTAATAATAGTTTGCATGAGGATAATGTGCGTGAGGCTGGCTCAAAGTGGTGTTAAAAAGATATATTGCTGAACATAAATATTATAGATTACAACTTAATTAACTCTGAATGCCAGACCACATGCTGACTATTCAATCAAGTTATGCTTGAGCATGTACGTTTAGGAAAAGTTCAAGAAAACTGGAAAATAAAGAAAAAACCTTTTTTATTGCAGGTTTTGCAGTTAATGTTCAAGCAATTGTTGTTATTTATATAGCTGTTGATCGTTTTTTTTTTTTTTTTTTGTGTCTTGTTTATTTATTTACACGAGGAAATATGAAATATATCTGTTTGTATGCTTCACAAAACACAACAACTTAATATTGTTTTTTTATCTGCCAGATACGCACTCACACTGCATAAAAGAAAGATACACACAATCTCGGCAAAAATATTTAACCACATTTAGCCTCTGGCCTGTGGCAACTACATTTAGATTTTTGTTGTTGTTGTTGTTATTATGTGCTGGTTCCATTGTCTGTGTAGTAAACAAATATTTGATTTTAATATCGAGAAGAATATAGAATAGAATATTTTTTTCAGTTACTGTGAAACAGGTCATTTGAGGTCATAAATTGTTTATTGAGCAATTAATGATTTTCAGTCAGAATAAATAACTGCTACATTGTTATGCTTCGTTTCAATTACAGTCGTAGTGTAGATGTTTTTTATTTGTATTAATTTAAATAAAATTGTACGACAAGGTTTTTCTGTAAGAAACCTGCTCCATCTTTCATATAACACAAAGGTCAAAGCATACTTTTTGGAGCAGTCCAATATTGGGAGTACATGAGACTTCATTGTGAAAAGGTTGTTGTATTCGTTATATCGTACTTAAAGTTCGCTTAAACAATGCATTCCTGAAAGTATGCTACAGAAAATCGTTAAATAACTGAGCCTTGAAAATAAAGTAAGCTTATGTTTTTTTCTATAAAATGCAAATGTCTAGTAAATGTTTAAAAACTCACAAAATGCCAAAAATTTACAGAACTGTTTAAATTGAAAATTAAAAAATTATATTTTATTATTATTATTATTTTTATTATTATATTTATAAAAGCAATGTAATCAACAGAAATTTACGATCAATTGAAAAATTTTTTGCCTGGTTAAAATAAATGGGTCATTTGCATTCAAAACGCTCTTTTTTTGTGCCCGCTCTTTTAACTCTGTTTTAAGGTAAATACAAAAAGAAAAAACAAATAAAAAATGAGAAAGTGATCACTGAAGAATATTTATTGACAAAACATATTTTTCAGAATCCTAAAATTGTTTGCATATTTGTTTTGAAGAATATTATATTGCTCTCTCGTACTTGCTTAATACAAAAAATATATCCCCAGTTACACTTTTTGATGAAAAACGTGAAAAAAAGTTTAAAACAATGCAAAAATATAACAAATAATAACTGTTTTGTAATGATGCATTTATTTTTTATATTTTATTTTGTTGTTATTTTCAAAACATTGTCATCGCGAATTTGGCTTTCGATTTACATTTAGTCCCCAAGCATTGTACTGAAAGTCACTTTTTTTGTACACTTCTTTAGTTTTAATTTAGGAGTAGTATAGATGACAAGGAAGTGCAGAGATTATGTTAGTTCTCATAAAATTCTAAAAATTAAGACGATTAAATAATATTAAAAAAATTTTTTTGTTTTCTCAGTTCATCATGATAAGTATGTGTAAAAATGTATTGAACGTCACGCGGAGTTTTATTAAAGCAAAAATAGTAAATAAAAAAAATGCAAGTTTAAAATCATTGTTTCGTGGGTTTTGATTAATTTCCTTGTTTTAGTATATTTGCAAAAGAAGATTCCTAAGAAAAAAAAAGGAAAAAGTGTCGAATGTATTGAACGTCACTTTTAAGATATGTCACACCACCGGCTGAAGTTTTCATTTTGTATTTCGTATTTGTATATTTAAGAGTAAAATAGCAAAATTAACGCCTGCTAAAAGAGCACGAAGATACCAGGAAAAAATAAAGCTAGATAAGGAACGAAATGAAGAATATAAAAGAAAGCAAAATGAATGGTACCTATGTTTGACTTTGACCTGATTTTTGCTTTTACTAACTGATATCGCCCATTTCACATTGAAGTGATCAGTTGTCCTGACCATCTCCGATTTCTCTCAACTATTTTTCTTGCATTAGTTTATTGATTTGAAAACCAAATTCGAAGTTATAAATTTTTAGAATAATTGTTCGCGGCCAAAATAGGGTCTATTTTGAGGCAACGTAGCTCAATCAACTTAGGACCGATTACCGGAATATAGTATCATTGGGAAAGTTATTTCATCTATTTTGAGGAAAAGTACAACATTTTTGAAAATATTGCAATACGTTGACTCATTCTTGATTTGTTTAAGTTTAATACCATGCCAGCAACACGTGCTATAATTATTTTCTTTTTTATAATTTTCATTTTTTACTTTAGGTTATACCTTTCCAATGATATAAAATGAAGATGTGGTTTTAAAGGGTTCAGAAGTTATATTGTAAAACGTGTATTCTTAATAAAGTTTCAATACAAATTCAGCTAGCTATTGATTTTTTTAATTTTTTGTAAAAAAATAAGGAACAAAAATTTGGATGAAAATTTCATGTATAGCTGAAATATGTACATACTTTATATATACTTTTTGTTTTTTTTGTTTTTTTTGTAAAAGAATAAACCTGTTTTTGTTAAACTCGCAATTTTATTTACATTATTTGGTCAAGCGGAACAAAATGTATTGAACGTCACAAAATGTAGTGAACGTCACCCTGTTGTTTTTTTCTGAAATTGCTTATTATTTAACAGTTTTTTAATATTTATTGCTGCAAGTCTACTACTTTGAAAAGAACCTCTATGTTGATGTCTTTTTGGAGAAAAATTTTAATTTTTTCACGTTAAAATTGTAAAATATGTAGGTATTATTGGTAAAAAAATTATTATTTCTGTAACTGAAATGGCGATTTTTGCAAAAGCTGATTTAACTTATTAAATAACTTAACAAGCATCACAGTAAGCTTTAATTTACAACATATTTCAAAATTTTAGTGATTTTTCCCGTATATAAGCTGTGTGACGTTCAATATAAAAATCGTATAAAAACCATAGAAAAAATGATTTTTTGCAGGGCCTAAAAACAACTTCGAATTCTCCATTATTTTTCTTTTAATTTAGAGTAGTTAACGGGAAAATTTAAAAAATTATAAAAAAAAACATGAAAACCTCTTTGAGTACGTTTTTTTTGCAATTGACCCAAATATAAAAAATATTTAATATTCATTTTTTCAAATGACTGAAATGAGGTCAAATATCCTTTGTAAAGTATAAATTCATAAATCTGGATCCAAAACTGAGGTTTCAAACTATCTTCCAATATAAAAAATATTGTAGATCCCTAAACTTTTTGTAAAACTGGTATATAACAGACTAACTTTTTTGATAAAGGAGGTTATATCACCGTATCAACAATGATTTTTTCACGGGAAGGTCAACAACTACAAATTTGGGAAAATTTTCTAAATAAATTTTAAATTGTTCTGAAAAGGGACATCAATGTGAAGTTATAATTACAGAGTTCATCATAAGCTATTGTTAGAAAAATTCGAATTAATTGGCTTTCATTCTAACTTTCTAAAATGGTTGGAGTCTTATCTTACAGGGCGGACACAATTTGTTCGGATCAACAATACACTGTCAGATGCTGTAATGGTTTCTTCAGGAGTACCACAAGGTAGTCACCTGGGACCACTTCTGTTTCTCCTTTTTGTAAACGACATTCCTAAAAAAATAAAATTTTCTCAGTGTTTAAAGTAGTGCCAAAGTTTGACTTTCAATCGAATTTTATCTTCAGTGCTTTACCCATTTAAACTCGGAAATATAACATTGTCACGAATAACTCGAAAATTGCTATATTTCGCTTTTGAAAGGTCCATTTTAGAATACTACTGTACAATCTGGGATCCCTTTCATACAAGCGCTTCTAATAGAATCGAAAGAATTCAGAGCCGATTTACGAGAATCGCAATTAGTCGCTTAAGATGGAATATTGAAATGCCAGAATATAATGTTAGAAGGCTTCTTCTTGGTATTGAGTCTTGGGGAAATCGTCTTAAATGATTTGCCATAATATTGTTACGGCCAGAAATAATAATAATAATAATAATAATAATAATAATAATAATAATAATAATAATAATAATAATAATAATAATAATAATAATAATAATAATAATAATAATAATAATAATAATAATAATAATAATAATAATAATAATAATAATAATAATAATAATAATAATAATAATAATAATAATAATAATATTAATAATAATAATAATAATAATAATATTAATAATAATAATAATAATAATAATAATAATAATATTAATAATAATAATAATAATAATAATATTAATAATAATAATAATAATAATAATAATAATAATAATAAAAATAATAATAATAATAATAATAATGATAATAATAATGATAAAAATAATAAAAATAATAATAATAATTATAATAATAAATCCATATAATTGATAATTCTTATATTATGACAACGAGTAATCGGGTTTCTGGTTTCAGTTTCCACATCACTGCTGTTCAGTTAAATATAGTTGCGCGTGGTGAATTGGGTGAATGTGGTGAGTGTTGCTAAAAATAGAACACTACATAGTCTGTATAAGTTGACTTAACTGGCATGGTGACTAGTTACAGGGGTAAATCATATCAGGAATGATATGAAATATATATATATATAACTAAACATAAACTAAGAAAAATGTGTATAATACTAAATGGGAAAGAAACAGCTAAATGGGGTGATCATTGGCGATTCAGCAGAACAGTTCATTATGAATCGCAACATAATTTCCTCGGTTAGCTTAGATGGCTGGGGAATGAGAGTAGAGTTGGAAGAGTTGTGTTGAAGAGTTCGGTTGCGTGAGCTAAGCTGGAGTATCGTGGTTGATTGTGTTAACTAAGTTTTGACAAAAAAAAATTGGTGGAAGAAATAATCCATATAAATTCGTAGAAATTTAAAATTAAAGAATATAAAATCGAAGTTATAAAACGCGTGTAGTGGATTCAACATTTAAAGAAGAATCAACCATGATGAGATAGTAACCACGGCTTTCATCTCCTCCACGAGAGCGAACTTCCAAGAAAGGGGCAGGTTCATCATAAAAGCAGGGGATATCCACAGAGCAAGGAAACACAAAAGGCGACCCATTTGAATGCATTTGGTATATTTAGCCATTGCTCCAGAATTCTTTACCAGCACCAGCAAGCAGTTGGTTGAAATTCTAAATAGCATTGCTGGCGGCGCAGGTTCAATCCTCGCGATCGCCATATAAATTATTTGTTTGGAAGCAGAGCACGAAACAACAAAAGGGAGTAAAATGAATAGAACAACAATGAGTACTTGATTAATAACACTATTTACTCGATAACTATGTTCATTGTTTTTAATAACTTCCGTATTCTTACGATAACTATCTTATTACCTATTTGATTACTATCAGATTGGCAACTATACGATTTTACGATAACTTTTTTTTATGTTCTCTGTTAATTATATTAATACATATTTGATTACTATTCGCTCGATAACTTTATTAGATCTACGATATCTAAATTGTATATTTTTTTTTCTACTGGTTTAACATTAGCTCGATACCTACCTTATTTCCACCTTTACCTAATCACTAAAATTTTTATACTTTCATTAATTTTTTTTTTCTACCTGAATAATTGTTTTGGTTTGTTTGTACAGGGTTATCCTAGAGAAAATAATCGATTATTTGCTGTAGGGAAACTAGGTGGAAAATTCGCGAAATTAACAATAAATTTAATACATTACCGCTTTTATAGGATTTAAACTTTAAGATTAAAATAAGATTTAAATGATTTACTGCAATTGAATTTGAACTAGGATTGATATTACTTAATTGATTAATTGTATCTATGAATTGAATTAATTGAGCTATGATTTTTTTTTTAATAAATAGAAATAAATTGTAAGAATTGAAATAGAATTGTCTCGCTGGATTTATTTTTTTTCTGTTATAATTTAAATCTATTTAGAATCGCAAGGGTTCCCAATGATCGCGATAGCTGGGACCTATCGGAGTTGGGTGCATCGCGTGGCGCCCAAATAAAAAAAAAACAAAATCTCAATAACACCCACGGCTTTCTCCTCTGAGTACGCCAAACTCAGCTCCGATACGCGAGCGGAAACTTGGCGCGTAACATTTGGCGCCCAACGTGGGGCCAATTTGAACATTTTTTTTTCAAAATTGTTTTGATTTAAAAAAAAAAATTATAAATTAATATATGGCCAAATTACGCGCCGGTTTTAATTATTTGGTTTTGAATTTCAATTCGGATTTTTAAATTATAAATTTTCTTTTAAAAAAAAAAAGGGAAGAATTCTGGAGTGGGTTTGTGTACCAAGTAGGAAGTTTGTTTGACAGTTTCTACGCTTGAATTTAATTTAGTCTTAGTATTCTTTTGGGAAAACCCCAGAATAAATAAAATAAAACATTAGAATTGATTTGATCGATAATTTTTTTTTGCACTATGGATCCCAGTTTAATTAATCGGTTGTCGAGTGAGGAGTTAAAATATGAGATGGACATAAGGGGTCTGGAAGGAAATAGTGTGGATGAGATGCGGAAGATGCTCCGAGCAGCTTTGAAAAGGGGTTCCTCTTTTCTAGCAATGGAATATCCGTTTACCTTTGAAGAAGATAAGGTGGCTATAATCAATAAACTAGAGGAGATAGAAAAACTGATAGCTAACTATGTACACAAGGGAATTGCTAGTGATTTAAATAAAATTGAAGCCAAATGCGTATTTGTTCTTGGAAGATTAGGTCAGGCCGTGGCTTCTAGCTCAAGTGAAAGGGAATTTGTGAAAATAAGTAGACAAAAAGTAGCGTTTTTATGTACTATCCTAGACGAGAAGGTGGCGGAAGTAAAAGACTCAATAGACAATACGCCGCAAGGTGGAGGTGAACAAAGCTCAACGCCAGTAGTAGGTGTCGCTCGCGCCGATCTGCAGTTCCCTCCATCTCAACTGACCCACGGTAGTAATGGTGAGAACCGCGTTTCAGCAACCGTTGCAGGGCTACCTACTGCAAAAATTCCCGTTTACAAATGGAATATTAATTTTAGTGGTGAGAAAGGAGAATCTGTTAGTGCCTTTTTGGAGAGGGTCGAGGAGCTAAGAGAAGCAAGGGGATTGTCCGAGAAAGAGTTATTTCGGTCTGCCATTGATCTTTTTGTGGGAAAGGCTACTGTTTGGTTCCGAGCAAACCGAACTTCCATTTATACTTGGCAGGATATGGTACAGCAATTGAAAGCAGAATTTCAACCCCCTGGCTATAATGACCGTCTGTGGGAAGAGATAAAACATCGGACACAAGGTCCTAACGAGTCCATTGGTATGTTTGTGAGTGTCATGCAGGGTTTATTTGCAAGATTAAATGAAAAATGTGAAGAAAGCAAAGTACTCGATATAATCCGCCAAAATCTTATCCCTTTTTACCAAACAGCATTATCATTGGTAGATATATCTTCGGTAAGTCATTTAGTTGAGGTAGGTCGGAAGTTGGAAGCGACGCAATATTCGGCGAATCGTTACGCCCCTCCTCCCTTGCGCCGTCAGGGCAATTTGCTAGAACCCGATTTAGCCTATATTGATTCATTTCAGGGTCGTTATAATGAGGTCAATGCTGTTAACTACCCGCCTAAACAGATAACCTGTTTCAGGTGTCGTCAACCGGGACATGTCGCAAGTGCATGTCCACAGCCAGTGAGGTGCTATGGTTGTGGTGCTACGGGAGTTATTCGAAGTCGTTGTGCGACTTGTCGGCCATCGGGGAACGGGCAGGCCCCTCTCTAAGTAGCGGAATTCTGAGTGGGAGTTGTAAATTGTCCGCTAAGTCAAAAGTAAAAATGTCAGGAAATAGTGCTAAGAAAAAAATTACCAATTTGCAAAAAGATTTGAGTAGGGATAAATCGGTGGTGGTAGCGGATTATCTTTTTGTTCAAAATAATCAAGATAATAGGCCTTATTTAGAAGTAAGTATTTACGGTACGAAGATAGTTGGGTTGTTGGATTCCGGAGCTACAAGTTCCTTTATTGGAGGTCCAGGGTGGGACATTCTCCGCACGAAGAACATTCGACTTCGGAATTCATTTTCGACTGCCACGGTGGCGAATGGGGGAAAAATTAGTGTTTTGGGTTCAGTAAGCGTTCCATTGGTCGTAGAAAGTAGGGTGCAAGTTTTCGAATTTCTAGTGGTGCCGGAACTTCCTCACAAATTAATACTAGGGACAAACTTTTGGAAACAGTTCGCAATCCAACCAGATTTAACGAACAATCGTTGGGAGTTCGGTCCGGAGATTGTGGCGATTCAGGATGCTCAGGTATTGTCGAAGCAAGAGAAATCGGAGCTAGACCAGTTAATAACGATGGCTTTTGGGGCAATTAATGGTAATCTGGGGTGTACGAAACTAATTGAGCACGTTATTAAAACTGACTCTCCACCAATAAAATGTCGGTACTACCCAGTCTCGCCGGTATTGCAGAAGCACATCAACGAGCAGGTGGATCAGCTTTTAGATGAGGGGGTTATAGAACCCTCGGATAGTGGCTGGTCCGCGCCTATCCTTTTAGTTAAAAAAAAGGATAATAGCTATCGGTTTGTTGTTGATTTTCGTCGACTGAACGGAGTCACGGAACGCGATGCCTACCCAATTCCTTATGTTTCGGCTACATTGGACAAGCTTAGGAATGCGCATTTCCTCTCGTCATTGGACATAAAATCTGCCTATTTCCAGATTCCGTTATCCGAAGAATCAAGGAAATTTACCGCTTTTACCATCCCAGGGAAGGGTCTCTTTCAGTTTCGTCGGTTACCTATGGGTCTTTCAAACGCACCCAGTACTTGGCAGAGATTTATAGATAAAGTTTTAGGGCCAGAGTTAGAACCGTATGTTTTTGTCTATCTCGACGACGTAATTATCGTCACCGATACTTTTTCCAAACACTTACGGATTTTGAGAGAGGTACTTAAAAGGTTGCACGAGGCTGGATTAACTCTAAATAAAGAAAAGTGTGAATTTTGCAAGAGCGAGTTAAAATATTTAGGATATGTTGTTAATAAACACGGTTTGTCAGTCGATCCGGATAAAGTCAAAAGTATGGTGGAGTATCCTCGTCCGACAACGGTGACTGCTGTCAGAAGATTAGTTGGAATGGTATCCTGGTACAGGAAATTCGTTCCAAATTTCTCGGACCTAATCTCTCCGATTACGGCACTTCTGAAAAAGAGAGCTAAATTTATATGGACACCAGATTGCGAGGCCGCATTTTTAAGACTTAAAGATCAGCTGATACAGGCTCCTATTTTGATGTGTCCCGATTTTACTCGTCCGTTTCTTCTGCACACTGATGCGTCTGGGTATGGTTTAGGCGCGGTTTTAACTCAGTTGGAAGGAGAAAGTGAAAAAGTAGTTTGCTATCTCAGCCGCACGTTATCCCGAACCGAGAAAAACTTTTCGCCTACAGAACGCGAATGTCTGGCAGTGCTTTGGTCGATTGAAAAATTACGCCCTTATCTTGAGGGTACAACTTTTACCGTGATCACCGATCACCACTCATTGGTTTGGCTGCAAAACTTAAAAGACCCACAAGGTAGACTGGCGAGGTGGGCAGTACGGCTGCAACAATTCAATTTTACGATAACTCATCGTAAGGGTAAGGAGCATTTAGTGCCCGACGCATTATCTAGAGCAGTGCCAGAAGACGCCTTAGATTGTGTAGAGCTAGAGGATAGGTGGTTTAATTCTAAACTCAAAGAGGTTCAAGAAAACCCTGAGAAGTTATCGTCATGGAGGGTCCAAGGCAACGATCTTTATAGGCATATTTTTCATAGGGGTGATGTTGTTAGCGAAGAAGAGGACAGATGGAAATTGGTAGTACCAAAAGAGAAAAGGAGCGCAGTGTTAAGAGAAGTACATGACGATATCCTGGGTGGACACGGCGGAATGAAGACTACGCTGGCCAAAGCTCAGCAGCGGTACTTTTGGCCAAATATGAAGCAAGATGTACAAAAGTATGTTCGCAAATGTATCATCTGCCAGAAAACTAAACCAGATTTGCATAAGCCAGGGGGCTTCATGCAATCCAGAGCAAAAGAGGTGACGCGGCCTTGGCAACTGTTGAGCGCTGACTTGATTGGGCCATTACCGAGAAGTACAAGAGGTTTTTGCTACATCCTAACTGTGGTGGACTATTTTTCGAAATTTCCTCTATTTTTCCCATTGAGGTCGGCAACCGCAAAAGCAATTTGTACCGCTATCGAAGACCACGTATTTTTAACTTTTGGTGTCCCAAAATGGGTTGTCTGTGACAATGGTGTTCAATTTCGAAGCAAAGATTTTTCTGCTCTAATGAAGTGTTATGGGGTAACCATAACTTTCACACCTTTTTATCACCCGCAGGCAAACCCAGCCGAGAGATCTAACCAAACGGTAAAAACTAAACTTAGGGCCTACGTGGAAGAAAACCATAGGAATTGGGATATTTTGTTACCAAAAGTAGCCTGCGCTATTCGAACGTCGCGGAACGATGTAACAACAAGAACTCCATTCTCCGTTATTTTTGGCCGAGAAATGCCGCTGAAACAGAATGGTGAGCCTATTCCTACCGAAGGGTTTATGGTAGATCGATCAGATGGGGTTTGTTCTTGGTTTCGAAATATGGGAGTCATTGTTAATGATGTGCGCTCGCGCATGTTAAAATCGTCAACGAAAGCAGCGAAAAATTTTAATCTGCGACACCGGGATGCACAATATAATATTAACGAGCTTGTGCTGCGCCGAAATTACGTTTTGTCTGATGCTACCAAACACTACACAGCCAAGCTAGCACCTATTTTTATTGGTCCCTACCGAATTCGGAAAAAGTTGTCCCCGTGGACATATGAGCTAGAGACTATGGATAGACGCAATGCTGGGGTATGGCATAGCAAGGATTTACGGGATTACTATGGCAATCGGCAAAACAGCAGTGAGTGAAAACTTCTTAAAGGAAGGGGGGAGTGTTACGGCCAGAAATAATAATAATAATAATAATAATAATAATAATAATAATAATAATAATAATAATAATAATAATAATAATAATAATAATAATAATAATAATAATAATAATAATAATAATAATAATAATAATAATAATAATAATAATATTAATAATAATAATAATAATAATAATATTAATAATAATAATAATAATAATAATAATAATAATAATAATAATAATAATAAAAATAATAATAATAATAATGATAATAATAATGATAAAAATAATAAAAATAATAATAATAATTATAATAATAAATCCATATAATTGATAATTCTTATATTATGACAACGAGTAATCGGGTTTCTGGTTTCAGTTTCCACATCACTGCTGTTCAGTTAAATATAGTTGCGCGTGGTGAATTGGGTGAATGTGGTGAGTGTTGCTAAAAATAGAACACTACATAGTCTGTATAAGTTGACTTAACTGGCATGGTGACTAGTTACAGGGGTAAATCATATCAGGAATGATATGAAATATATATATATATAACTAAACATAAACTAAGAAAAATGTGTATAATACTAAATGGGAAAGAAACAGCTAAATGGGGTGATCATTGGCGATTCAGCAGAACAGTTCATTATGAATCGCAACATAATTTCCTCGGTTAGCTTAGATGGCTGGGGAATGAGAGTAGAGTTGGAAGAGTTGTGTTGAAGAGTTCGGTTGCGTGAGCTAAGCTGGAGTATCGTGGTTGATTGTGTTAACTAAGTTTTGACAAAAAAAAATTGGTGGAAGAAATAATCCATATAAATTCGTAGAAATTTAAAATTAAAGAATATAAAATCGAAGTTATAAAACGCGTGTAGTGGATTCAACATTTAAAGAAGAATCAACCATGATGAGATAGTAACCACGGCTTTCATCTCCTCCACGAGAGCGAACTTCCAAGAAAGGGGCAGGTTCATCATAAAAGCAGGGGATATCCACAGAGCAAGGAAACACAAAAGGCGACCCATTTGAATGCATTTGGTATATTTAGCCATTGCTCCAGAATTCTTTACCAGCACCAGCAAGCAGTTGGTTGAAATTCTAAATAGCATTGCTGGCGGCGCAGGTTCAATCCTCGCGATCGCCATATAAATTATTTGTTTGGAAGCAGAGCACGAAACAACAAAAGGGAGTAAAATGAATAGAACAACAATGAGTACTTGATTAATAACACTATTTACTCGATAACTATGTTCATTGTTTTTAATAACTTCCGTATTCTTACGATAACTATCTTATTACCTATTTGATTACTATCAGATTGGCAACTATACGATTTTACGATAACTTTTTTTTATGTTCTCTGTTAATTATATTAATACATATTTGATTACTATTCGCTCGATAACTTTATTAGATCTACGATATCTAAATTGTATATTTTTTTTTCTACTGGTTTAACATTAGCTCGATACCTACCTTATTTCCACCTTTACCTAATCACTAAAATTTTTATACTTTCATTAATTTTTTTTTTCTACCTGAATAATTGTTTTGGTTTGTTTGTACAGGGTTATCCTAGAGAAAATAATCGATTATTTGCTGTAGGGAAACTAGGTGGAAAATTCGCGAAATTAACAATAAATTTAATACATTACCGCTTTTATAGGATTTAAACTTTAAGATTAAAATAAGATTTAAATGATTTACTGCAATTGAATTTGAACTAGGATTGATATTACTTAATTGATTAATTGTATCTATGAATTGAATTAATTGAGCTATGATTTTTTTTTTAATAAATAGAAATAAATTGTAAGAATTGAAATAGAATTGTCTCGCTGGATTTATTTTTTTTCTGTTATAATTTAAATCTATTTAGAATCGCAAGGGTTCCCAATGATCGCGATAGCTGGGACCTATCGGAGTTGGGTGCATCGCGTGGCGCCCAAATAAAAAAAAAACAAAATCTCAATAACACCCACGGCTTTCTCCTCTGAGTACGCCAAACTCAGCTCCGATACGCGAGCGGAAACTTGGCGCGTAACAATATTCATAAGAGATATTTTATGAGCACTTTTAGAGAGTAAATTTCAATCTTAATGAATGTTGTATTTTTTCTTGTAAAACAGTTTTAAAACTTTTGTAAAACCTTGAAAAACTGATTACATGCGATATTCATCTCTAAAAGGTTTGGTGCTGCAAAATGTTGTTTTCTTATTTAAGGTATAGATTTAAGTTACAAGATTTTGTAGTCAATAACCTATAGAGGGCGTGCGAGTTTATTATTAAAATAAAATATATTTTCAAAATATTCATAGGAAGGGTTATCAGCATATTTGATAAAAAAAAAATGGTTTTGTTCTTTTTTTGTTTTTTTGATTAAGATTAATATTATTTTCAAAAACACTAAAAAAGTAAAAAAAATCTTAATTACCAAACAAACTTTTCAAAAAGTACGAAGCCATAAAACGGATTTCCTAACTTTTGTCGCTTAGTAGAGCTATTTTTATTTTTGTGTTTATAATTTTCTTCATGGAATCAACATAAAGAATGCACAAATGAAAATAAGAAAAATAAGCAAAGCACTAACGCTTTTCTGCCACACACATACAGAGCAATACAAACCAACCAGCTACTCATGCATTTTGCATACAAACATAACGAGAATTGCCACAAATTAAATTGTTGCATTTAAATAAATGTTGAAGTGTGTGTGAGTTTGAGTGTTTTCAAAACAACAAAAATACACACACTTACACACACAATCATACACACATCTCAGAAGCAGTGAGGCACACACACACGTTCGTGGCATTGCAAGGTTGAGTGATGAGTAGGCGTTATATTTTTCCTTTGCACAGCAAGTAAATGATGTTAAATAATAAAAATAAAAATAATAATAAACGTAATAATTACGGCAGCAACATCGACTGTTGTTGCACTAACATATTTCAACAAATGCATACAAACACACAAGCTTTTAGTCAATTTCGCAGCACACAGTTGTTGAAAAGTGAAAAAATATAGCAAAATTTCTTCAGTTTTTTCTTTAAAAACTTTCTAATTATCATGTTACCAAAATCATTTGTTAAAATTTTCACAGATTCGTTTGAAGAACAAGAACAAGAACAAGAACAAGAACAAGAACAAGAACAAGAACAAGAACAAGAACAAGAACAAGAACAAGAACAAGAACAAGAACAAGAACAAGAACAAGAACAAGAACAAGAACAAGAACAAGAACAAGAACAAGAACAAGAACAAGAACAAGAACAAGAACAAGAACAAGAACAAGAACAAGAACAAGAACAAGAACAAGAATAAGAACAAGAACAAGAACAAGAACAAGAACAAGAACAAGAACAAGAACAAGAACAAGAACAAGAACAAGAACAAGAACAAGAACAAGAACAAGAACAAGAACAAGAACAAGAACAAGAACAAGAACAAGAACAAGAACAAGAACAAGAACAAGAACAAGAACAAGAACAAGAACAAGAACAAGAACAAGAACAAGAACAAGAACAAGAACAAGAACATTCTTTTCTTGAAGTGAAATTTTTTTAAGTCTATATTACAGCTCACTAGAATGGATAGTAAAACTGATGTTACTTGCGTCTATTTTACTATCGATATTGACAGATTTCGTCCGCATTCTGCAGTCTTTATGTTTAGCATGTAAAGTATCTACGTGATGCTTGCTTTTTTATTTATTATATCGACAATGGTTGCGGTATTTACTAACAAGCAAATCCACAACGATATTCATGCTCCAACTGAAACTCACCATGGAATTGTATTCACCTCTACTGTGAAGTGGTTGTGGCTTTGGTTGAATATGATACTGCAAAATCTATTGTTGTTGCATTGGATATCTATTAAAACACCTGAATATGGTTGTTCATTGGCTAACTAAGGAACTGCGATACTGCTATATCTTTCGATATTGCAGAGTAGTGTAAAAATGTTTAATATGTCAATAAGAATATTGTTGACGTTATTGCTCTAAGCAATTTGGCTTTTTTAAGGAATAATTAAAATAATTGTCATGCGTGATTCAACTACGGACTGTTTTCTGGGGGTTTTTGGAATTTATAAAAAATCATTCCCTTTATAAATTTGTATGTAAATGATTGTTAAGCAATTATGCTGCATTATGAAAGCAACACCTGAACTAACATTATCCATATGTTGCGAAACTCAAGAGGCCCAATGAAATTTCGTTTAATAAACACTTCATGATATTTTTGATATTTTTTTTATGAAATAAAAAAAGGAAAAAATATCCAAATTAGACAAGTTGAAATATACTTGGTTGCAGTTAGGATACAAGTTATATGGGTCGGTTGGCCAAACTCAACAATTCTCTTCAGTGTTAATTTCTAGAAGTATTCACCTGCGTAGGTAATCTTCAAAAAAAAAAAAGCTTTCATTAATGCTTGATATTTCGTTGCACAATGTATATGATCCTAAATACATGGGAGGTATGGGCCCTTTGAAGCCCAATTCACCCATATTTGTTTTATTGATTGCCAAAGTATTTGATAATATTTCAAATATCCTTACAAGATTGAAGCATATTTCTGATAAAAAGATTTTAACTTAAATAAGTGCCATGACATTGCTTGTTGGAAGTGGAAGTTCTATGCCACACTCTTTAATGCAATTCGATTTATTTTTGGCTCATAAGTATCAGTAGTGGATTTGCTTGAAGCTACGATTTATCTACAATTTCAGTCTGGAGATCAACCACTGTGCAGCTAACAGAAAAAACAGCTCAGTATAGCGTAGTGCAGAAATGCACGCTTCCATCACTCCGTACACATAAACCTAAAAGGTGATAGCACTCTGTGTACGCATGTGTGTGCTTGTGTGACTTGGTATGACATTGAAAAATTTTGACAAAAATAATATTTTCAGCAACACAATAAATTAATTGCATTTTATTGTATGTGAAACATGCACAGTTGAGATAACAAACGACTATCACAAAAACAAAAACAACGAACAACCACTCAGTACAACATATAATGATGGCTGCTTGTGTATACTTCTGTGTTGCTGCTGGTACTGCTGCCGTTTGAGCGTCATTAAATTAGTCTTAGGTAAACAAAGTTTTTCAAGCTGTTTTTGTGTTAGTTTTTGTTAGAGTGTGTGCGGTTGGTTTGTTTCTGCCTCAGTGAAAATGTCAAAATGTCAGCGTGTTGCACAAATTGGACTCTTAACAGTTTAACCGGGCATGTAATAAAGTTGGCAACCCTACTCTGCTGTTGGCGGTCGTTAGCAGTAATTAGATGAATGCTAAAATAAGTGCATGCGGTGGCGTATGAGTGACAATTAATTGAATGTCAACGAGCACATAGTAGCTGAAAACATTGAGTTTAATTGTTTTAAATAATGTGCTCAAAAAATATGCCAATAAATTAGGTCATTTAAAGTATTTAATAAAAAAAAACTGCTACTTCGAAACTTAACATATATATCTACCCAGCGCTTATGCTACAAGGACATTACTTTCGTTGCATTTACTTAAGCTTTTTCTATCCGGACACTCTAGCAATAATTTTACTCTCTATTTTCAGGTCCATCTCCAAATGCTGTCTAATGAATTCCGTTTTTGCTTGATTCTCTGCTCATCTCTTCTTCGTTTCGTGCTGTTGCACATTTTAACAACTTTGTCCTTGACCAACTCTTGGTTGCTGCGACGACGTGATGCGCCTGCTGTCATTTGCCTAATGAAGTAGAAGATAACCAGATCCTGGCACTGCATGTCTGCGTGTCCTTCACGCTTACACGCAAGCACAACATATTGACATCTTCTGCTGTTTGTGTGTTCGTGCCGTCGTGCGACTTCTCTTTGGGTTCTTATCGTGCATATCGTAACGAACTGTGAAAATGAAGTGCGAAGCATAGAATAGCATCTCGTCCCTAAACATCACTCGTTGGACATGCTAACTTTTAATAAGATGTACAGAGCAGCTGAGCTCAGTTGAACTAAGCTGTATGTAGCTGTAGCACTCGTGTGGCTTGTGGTCACGTAATCTTTGTCTCGGTGGTTTTGCATTACTTTGGTTTCGATTCAATATTAATTATAATTAAATGTTAATAGAGGTCAAGTTAATGCGGTTAAGCCAGAGTTGGTTATTAGGTAATTTTGGACTCATTTAATTACAAAACTTTTTGCATAGTCAGACCACGAAGTCAAAGCTAAGCCTGGAAGAGTTTTTTTAGCAGCTTTGTTTATCTTTTTTTTGTTGTATTGAAAGAATGCAAATAATATTTATATCGTATAAAACTTTTTAATTTCTTTTGTATCTTTTGATTGTTTCAATTGGCATGTGCTCTTTAAACTAAAGAGGAAAAATAACTTTTTTACTTTTTTTAAGACAAATTACATTTAATTTTTGTACATTTTACGTTGAAATTTGATATGAAGCAAATAGACATTTGACACAAAAATTATAGAACTACGTTGTTTGGTTATGTTATCAAAATTTTTTTACATTCTGTCCACGATCAAAATAATAATTGTCATACGTATTTAGTATTGGATTTACAATAAATTTCTAATTTTTTTTTCTTAATATTTTAGGTGAAAAGTTTAAATAGCAATTTTGGATAGAAGTGCAGGTTTTTTTGTATTATGATGTTCTGCGAAGTTATAGACAAGATGATGAAAATTTTGTTTGTAGAAGTAATGAACGTAATATTGCTCACAGTTTCGGAGATATAACACTTTTTTTAATTTGATGGGGTTTTTGACCGCCCTGTGTGAATATTAGGGGGAAATAATGTTTCCCAATTTTAAAGGACATTTAATTTGCAACAGTTTTACTGAAGGTCTTAAATCAAAATTCTACATAGTTAAGGAGTTAAAGGAAATTAACTACGGTCCCATAGTATAAAATGCGACATTGAAAAAATCCACAATTTGAGCTAACCTAGAAAAAACCATTGGCCGATATGTTTTAAGGACCAATCGCTATCAGAAACCATTGGAATTTTTTCAGTAATTTCAAATGACCCTTAAATTGTCGCACAGTGTTATTATTGAGGTTGATATTTGCTTACTTGTCTGACGGTTTGACAGCTAATAACGTAAAATAATTCGTTCAGCATATTTGAACCTTCTTCAGCTTGTTCTATATTTACCCATGCTTACTTCCACATTTCCTTACTACTAACCGCCAGGAGGTTAGCTCTTCAACTGCGTTTTTCATATTTCACTTGATTGTCCCTTTTTTCGCACTAATGACGGAGTAAGTATAGGGTGTTTTTTTAATAGCTTGATAACTTTAAATAATAATACAAGACAGAAATATTGTTGGAATGAATTTTTATTATTTTAATCTGGTAGATGATTTAATGGCCTTCAGTTTTTAAATATGATTTCCGACATATGTCCGTCGCGGCTACGAGTTACATAGTCCATTCGATCAGTTCAATTTTTCACTACTTTTTCGGCGTCAATGGTAACTTGAATATTGGCTTCAAGAGTGGCTGTTTTGTCCGCATAAGCCAATGACTCATAAAAAGTAATCGAGAGGCACGAATGAGGTGGCCAGTTAACGGTACCACTTCTGGAGATAAAGTTGTCACTAAATTGATTTTGCAATAAATTGATGGTTAATCGCTCTGTATGGCAAGTTGCACCATCTTGTTGGATGAAAATGTCGTCGATGTTTAGCTGATTAATTTTTGGAAACAAAAAATTAGTCAGCATGGCTCGATAGCGCTCACCATTCGAAGTAACGGCAGCTCCTTCTTCATCTTGCAAGAAATAAGGAGCGATGATGCCGCCAGCGTGTAATGATGCCGCCAGCACCGAACAGTCAATTTGAATGGCTGTAATGGTTATTCGTTACTGGCTTGAGGATTGTTTTTGCTCCATACACGACAATTTTGCTTATTGACGAAGCCATTTAACCAGAAATGAGCTTCATCACTAAACACAATTCTTCGATGAAAATGCTCATCTTCCGCCAGTTTCAAATTAGCCCAATCAGCAAAAATGCGACGTAAACGATGGTCATTTGGCTTTAATTCTTGCACGAGCTGTATTTTATAGGCACGTAAGATAAGATCCTTACGTAAAATTTTCCACGTAGTCAAAGGACAAAGGTCAACAAGTTGAGAACGGCGACATTTCGGCGTCTTCTTCAACACTTCCCGCTACAGCAGCAGTATTCTCTTCGGTACGCACATTTCTTTGTCTTGTTGATGGTTTTGAATCGAGAAGAGTAAAATTAGTCCGAAAACGATCAATAACTGCACGAATTGATTGCTCACTAGGTTGATTATGTTGACCGTAAAATGGACGAAGTGTTCTATGAACTTCGCGAACAGATTTATTTTTTTCAAAGTAATTTTCCACAATTTGGAACCGGTGTTCTGGCGTTAAACGATTCATGATAAATTGCCAAAGCTTACTTAACAGAAATGTCAATACAGTTTGACGTTCTTAACTGTCAAAATATAGACAACAACCATCGAAAATTCTCGTGCAGCTTAAAAAACACTCTGCCTGTATAACACCTTTCCTCGATATATAGATAAATGAAATAATCCTTGGTTCAAAGATAAAACAAAAACAAAAATTGTATTGGCTGTGCTGGAACATATTAGCGTGCTTTTATCTTTTTACGGTTAATTAAAGAAATCTTTCTAAGAAACTAATTTTCTAATAAATTTCTTTTAGTATTTTATATCAATTCAAAGTTCTACACCATATAGTTTTTTTAGTAAAATAATTTGATAGCAATACATGGACTAGTCATCGGTTTAGAAAAGCTTTACTATCGAAGATCAAAAAAGAACTTGTCTAGCCAAAGCGTAAGCAAATGAATTTAAAATAGAACCAAATGTTCACTTGAAAGATTTTGAGGTGTAACTCGAGAGCATAAAAAGTTCACTAAAAAGAATATTTAGAGAAATAACTGATTTATTGAAGTTTAAAATCAGAAAAACTTCGAAAATAAAAGGCGGATTATCTAAATAATCATTTGAAAATTGGTAAGTTTCAAATAAGTTCAAACATAATCCAGATTATATGAAATGATCAAGAAAATTTTGATGTAACCTCAAATGTTTTGAAACTTTTTAACAACACTTATTAACAAAGATAAAAATGCAAATAACGAACTTACGTATAATCTTTAATTTTTTTCCATTTATTTTTTCTTTCCATTTTCATCTATTTCACTGCATGTTGGTCCACTATAATATTCTGTGACATACATTTATTTGTCTCCTAGCAGCAACGTGATGTGAAAATTTTCCATCTATCCTTACATTTTGCCCACTGCCCACACCCACTAACTGCGCAACTGTTGCACAACAACGGATGTGGACAACCGACCAACTAAGTCCATAGTTATTGGCAACATCGTTGTTGATACACTTTATTAATTTGTTGCCTTCGATGTCCTTGAGTTCAAAGGTCTTTCCTTGTTGCTGTTTGTGTACGTTATGAATACAAAATTTTGCCAACGTTGTGTTGGTGTTGTTAGTGTTACAGGAAAGAAAGATAGGGCGGCGGGGTGATCTAGATTATTTTATGAAAAACTAATTTTAACTTTGTCGTTTCAAGGTTTTGATTTTTGTTGTATTTTCTTCCGTTCTGTGCAGAAAAAAAAATGGCAACCAGGTGTTGAATGTTATTTCTCGTGTTGATGATGTTGTTAATAATAATATTAATGATAATGTTGGTGATGAAATTTTTGTTTCTTTTTTTTTTTTGTTTGTTTAGTTAGTAAACTGCAAAAACGTGCTTTTGTTGATAATAATGGCGATGTTTTTTTAATATTTTTTTTTCTGTTTGTTTTAACAACGGTGTTAATTACAGTGGCTTAAAAGCATCGAAATAAATTCATATTTTTCATTAAAACTTAATTAAAGTTCATTCTTGGATTAATTACATGCACTGATTTTTTAAAATCAGTTGTTATTTCTGATAGTTTTTTATCTAGAGCGCAGATTGGTGACATTTGCTATATACTACAATTCCGCATTTAACATTAAAATCTAGCATTATCCAAAAAAGCAAGAAAAATACCATATGTTACACCCTTCATATTACAACCAAAACTCTTAAATCAGCAACATTCACTCTTTAGCTCATACTTTAACCTGAACCATTAGTAAACGTTACACGATTTTTAACCCACCACTTGACCAGACTCATAAATGCCGACCCGTCAATGGAGCAGACAAGCTAACAGCTCATTTCATTAAATAATATTTAGAAATCCAATAAATTCATTATAGTTCCATTCGCTCTAATTTAAATATGCAGCTTTTAAAATTTTAATGCAACAAAAATACCGCTACTTAGTGGGTGGCTGAAGCCTGAATGACAAGCATTTGCATTGGTGTGTGGCGTTGATTTACTTTTTTTACTCGTATGCTTTCCATCGTTAATCCCCGTTCGTGGTTGGTGGCAAACAAATTATTATTTCCAACTATTAAATATTCATAAATGTGTCTGGCGCTACGTACATGGCAGTCAAGCAACAAAAGAACCGACAGACAGGTAGGCAGCCAGTTGGAAAGACAGGTAGGCACGCAGGATGCTTGCTGTGCATGTCCTGTGAGACAAACTACGAGTACAGTTCACACTCACTGCATGCATGCCTGACATATTCATGCTCAGCATGAAACTACATATGACGGTCTTGCATTCCTTAAATAATGTCTGAATGAAAAATTAAAAACTAATATTTGCATCTCCACTGCAGGATAATTCAAACACATACAGAGTGTTAAATTTATAATAATGCTTTGGGCAGAATGCAAAAAAAAAATCTATTTAATTTACAGGTTCGACTTTTTGAAAGTTATAAAGAAAAAAAAAAACAAAAAACCGCAAAAACTAAATTAATTAAAATGGTCTCTGCATGCTGCATAATTTTTATTTTTCAGATTTTCTAAAGGCTGTAGGGAATAAATTTAGGGAAAAATAAATTTCTATTCTTATCAAGTGTATATAACAAATAAATAATAACAAATAAAAAAACTAACGTCTAAGATTCAAATGCAACACAAACTTGTTTGCATTTAAAAAAGACAAAAAGTCAAAGTCAAGTCAAAGTCAAGTCAAAGTCAAGTCAAAGTCAAGTCAAAGTCAAGTCAAAGTCAAGTCAAAGTCAAGTCAAAGTCAAGTCAAAGTCAAGTCAAAGTCAAGTCAAAGTCAAGTCAAAGTCAAGTCAAAGTCAAGTCAAAGTCAAGTCAAAGTCAAGTCAAAGTCAAGTCAAGTCAAAGTCAAGTCAAAGTCAAGTCAAAGTCAAGTCAAAGTCAAGTCAAAGTCAAGTCAAAGTCAAGTCAAAGTCAAGTCAAAGTCAAGTCAAAGTCAAGTCAAAGTCAAGTCAAAGTCAAGTCAAAGTCAAGTCAAAGTCAAGTCAAAGTCAAGTCAAAGTCAAGTCAAAGTCAAGTCAAAGTCAAGTCAAAGTCAAGTCAAAGTCAAGTCAAAGTCAAGTCAAAGTCAAGTCAAAGTCAAGTCAAAGTCAAGTCAAAGTCAAGTCAAAGTCAAGTCAAAGTCAAGTCAAAGTCAAGTCAAAGTCAAGTCAAAGTCAAGTCAAAGTCAAGTCAAAGTCAAGTCAAAGTCAAGTCAAAGTCAAGTCAAAGTCAAGTCAAAGTCAAGTCAAAGTCAAGTCAAAGTCAAGTCAAAGCCAGTGGCTCGTCATTGGCTTTCTACGGCACCGCAGTCGCATAGATTTGAAAACAGACTTGAAAAGTAGGAAGCTTGATTTTTTCTACCAATTAATGTAGGATAGAAACAAAATAGAATCAAGTCTGACTTATGATTAGTTTTTCAGAAGCAAGTCGAGGCTTGTAGGGTAAAAACATATCAAGTTTCTACAAGTCAAGTCGAAATTTGATTTTTTCAAATTACTTCACTTTTAATTGACTTGTTGCAGTTCTCTGGTACGCATGCGAGTTCTTCCTTGCGCTGCTCAAAACGGAATTTTTATCGGTCCATACTGATATGAAGGCCTCATCTTTAACAATTGCCCAAGTTATTTTCTTATCTTTTTTGTTAATTTCTTGCAAATAGTAAATTGCACAATTTTAGAACAGCTGTTTTTGACATTTCTCACCACAAAATTGTACAAGTTGAATCTGAACTTGTCTTTTCATAAGAACATTAGTATACTTTTAGGGATTTCTCAAATTGAGTTTTGATAAATACAGAAACAAAGTTGAGTTAAGTTGAGTTTCATCTGGCAAAATTGTACTGGAAAGCTCAAAAGTTTATTTTGCGTTCAAAGGAAAAACTCAACTTTGTACTGGAAACTCAAACTAAACTCTCTGTGTAGACATGGCATTAATCAAAATTCTAATAATTTTTACAATTTTAGGCCTGAGTGAAATTAAGACCTAGTTGAGTAAGAGAGGCTTGCAAGAGTTTTCTGTTTGGCTGGTTAAGTAGCAATAATTTGAAGGTGTAATGTTTAAAAAACGCTTGATGGCAAGTAACTTTCGAATTACAAGAATTTCATTGTCGTATTCAAAAAGTATTAGTTTGAACGTAAGCAAACTTATTTGGGTGTAATAAGAGTTCTTAGCTGAATTTATTTTAGTTTTTCTGCGATTATTTGTTATTTGTTGATTCATCAGAAAGTTGAAAATGATTATTGTGAGCATACATATTATTATTAAAATAAAATGTACTCAATGTTGATAAAAAATAAGATATATTTAAATATAGAAAATTCTCTTAAATTCATCAAAAATCATTGAATACCTTAGTTCTTAGTGTAAAATACCAAAAACTTACCAGCATTTTTTATTTTAATTTTTGATCTTCTTGTTAAATATTCAGAATTAAGTTACTGCAAAAATTCATTCTAAGCTTGCAGTTTGCTCAGTGAAAAATAACTTGTGCATATGTGGGTTTTATTGTGTTATACTATAGCTTTTAGCAAATAAACATAAGTGCAAAACATAGTTTAAGTGAGATTACATCAGAGGCTTTGATTGTTTTAAAAATTTCTACAAATATAGAGAAAATTACAAAAGTATCATTCCCAAGTGACTTCGTAATAGCATTTACTAAAAAACTCTTGCATAATAATAAATATTCAATATTTTCCACACAGAATATTGAGCTTGATAAACAGACAAATAGGATTATTTTTATTTTTTTGCCTAAACTAAAGAAAAATCATTTGCTCCAACGTGCTCTCATATTCAGCACAGAAGAGCACAAAAGCCAGTGTGCAACGGCATAAAAACAAATGCACATGTAAGTACAAATACAAACACACACTTAAGCAGAGCAAATGAGATCCACTAGATGAAATGCAAAAACATCCGGCTTATCCAATAAATGCACTCAAAGATGCCAAAATTTTAAAATTCAAAATGTTAGGAAAGCAAAGCAAGGCAAATACCAGATGCTGATCAAATCATATTGAAATGTAGCTGTATTCAGTGCTCAAGAGTGGATGTGGTGTATGTGGCGATGGTGGATTGCTCCATTCAACAGCGGAAGTGGAATTGAACTTGTTACGTCATTGTAGAGTAAACAAAATACAACAAAAAACTCTGAATATTTTTCATAGGTTATAAGTTCTGACTCAATGAAATCAAGAAGAATTGGCTTTAAATACTTCCAAACATCTGGAGAGCAGACATGTTGCCAGAAACTCTATTGAAATCATACTCCAATTCATGAGGCAATATTATATGGGAAAAAAATTTAAATTCGGAAATTTCAATTGCAATTTCTTCTGCACTCATTTCAGTATGAATGGATGTATGAATTACAAGCAGAATGTTCAGACATAGCAAGCTAGGCTAGCTTTTTTCAGTCAATGTAGCTGCTGGTCTTGTGGCAATGCAGGTCATTGCTCTGTTGTTTGCACTCAGCAAATCAGTTCTGAACAGTTTGCTGCTAGCTGAATAATATTTCATTGCTGACTGAAAAATGTTGGCTTAAAATAAGCAAGGATGTCATAGAAATTTGATAGGATTCTGTAAATTTAACCAGCTTCAATATTCATCGTTCATCACTGAATTCAGTAATCTTTAGGGTGACTTGCTTCCAAAAATTTTCATGTGTTGACCTTTGCTTTAAATAATTCTGTTAATGGTTTTGAGAGAGTTATGGAAATAAGAAATGAAAAATAATTTAAAAAATCTTTTATCCTTTTCTATTTATAAATATGGAAACTTAAACTTAACCTTAATCTTAACCTTAAATTTCACCGTAACAATAACCTTAACCTCAACCTTAAACTTAACCTTAACCTTAACATTATCCTTAACCTCCTCAACCTCAACCTCCACCTCAACCTCAACCTCAACCTCAACCTCAACCTCAACCTCAACCTCAACCTCAACCTCAACCTCAACCTCAACCTCATCCTCAACCTCAACCTCAACCTCAACCTCAACCTCAACCTCAACCTCAACCTCAACCTCAACCTCAACCTCAACCTCAACCTCAACCTCAACCTCAACCTCAACCTCAACCTCAACCTCAACCTCAACCTCAACCTCAACCTCAACCTCAACCTCAACCTCAACCTCAACCTCAACCTCAACCTCAACCTCAACCTCAACCTCAACCTCAACCTCAACCTCAACCTCAACCTCAACCTCAACCTCAACCTCAACCTCAACCTCAACCTCAACCTCAACCTCAACCTCAACCTCAACCTCAACCTCAACCTCAACCTCAACTTCAACCTCAACCTCAACCTCAACCTCAACCTCAACCTCAACCTCAACCTCAACCTCAACCTCAACCTCAACCTCAACCTCAACCTCAACCTCAACCTCAACCTCAACCTCAACCTCAACTTCAACCTCAACCTCAACCTCAACCTCAACCTCAACCTCAACCTCAACCTCAACCTCAACCTCAACTTCAACCTCAACCTCAACCTCAACCTCAACCTCAACCTCAACCTCAACCTTAACCTCAAACTCAACCTCAACCTCAACTTCAACGTTAACTTAACCTTAACCTTTACCTTAACCTTAACCTTAACCTTAACCTTAACCTTAACCTTAACCTTAACCTTAACCTTAACCTTAATATTAATCTTAACCTTAACCTTAACCTTAACATTAACCTTAACCTTTATCTTAAATTAAGCTTAACCCGTTACATACATCAATACGTGCATTTTGGCAGCGCTTTAAGATCATGTTTCGAGCTTCTTGACCGAATTCAACGATATATTTTGTAGAGGTGAAAATACTTATCTTCTCTCAACTCTCTTGGGCATCGACGCAGTGGTGGTTGCCTAAGCCTTCTATGCAGGTATTGCCAAGGGGAGTGTTCAAAGGACATACATGAACCGACAGTATCAGCTCGTGTATTTCCCACGCTCATAGTGCATTGGTGCCAAATATAATCCATATAATTCGAGATAGCTCACTATCACTCTTGATCTGTCTAAGCGTTAGTTTAGTCTATAAAAAAAACCAAAATGCTAATATTTTTGGGGTCTATGGGATTTTACTTTCAGAACTAATGAATAATGGCAAACACTGTCTGAGGTTTTTAGATTTTTGAAATTTGCCCATCTAATTATGTTCAATTTTCTTATCTCAGGAATGTTTCAATGAATAAATAAATCTATTGCCATATACTCAACATCAGAAAACTACACTATTGGAAAGCCAACAACGCGTAACGGAACTACGCTTCAGGGACCTTCAGTAGCCAAAAAACAATAAAAACAAAAACATAAACAATAACAAATCTAACAATTACCACCACCACCAACATAAACCAACCTAACACGACGCACTCAACATATAGCCGCTAAACATGCGAGTGATATGTCAACGACGCTTGTTGGTCGAGCATCGGATGGCAACGCAATTTATAAAATACGTTCAACACTGATTTGAAGTTAATAAATTATATGCGAAAGTTACGAAACAAAGAATAGTTCTTATAGTTAGACGTTCCAATCCAAAGTAGCGGGAGGGACTGGAACATTCCATGAAAAACACTCACGAGTGAAAATGCAGTTTGTGAGAGAACAAACGCAGTGTGCGCATGAGTGCGTTTTTTAAGTTGCATACGTAACATTTCTTTATTTTCACATGTTCTCTTTTACATTTATAAACAAAAAAAAAAAAAATCACGGAATACAAATTTTTAAAAAAAAACAAATCCTACCAAGAAAAAAAAAATAACTAATAAAACAAAAAAAAAAATATTTTTAAAAAATTCTATATAAATACACAAAAATTTGTTGCAACGATTAATGAGATATTGCAAAATGCTTAAAAAGTTCTTTCGGGTTCAAAGTCTTGGTTTTTTTTTCGGATGAATAAATCTCTAAACCTTAGCGTTGTCAAATATTTAAAATATTTCTATTTTAAAACTATTAACTCTTGACTTTTAACTCTTAAATCTTAACTTAGAGTTAAATCTTAACTCTTATTCTTAACTCTTAACTCCTAACTCTGAACTCTTAACTCTGTACACTAAACTATTAACTCTTCACTATTGACTCTTAACTTTTAACTCTTGACTCTAAATTCTTAACTCTAAACTCTTGAGTATTAAAACTCTTAACTCTTCACTATTAACTCTTAGTTCTTATCTCTTAACTCTTAACTCGTAACTCGTAACTCTTAACTCTTAAATTTTAACTCTTAACTCTTAACTCTTAACTCTTAACTTTAAACTCTTAACTCTTAACTCTTAACTCTTAACTCTAAACTCTTAACTCTTCACTCTTAAATCTTAACTCTTAACTCTTAACTCTTAACTCTTAACTCTTAACTCTTAACTCTTAACTCTTAACTCTTAACTCTTAACTCTTAACTCTTAACTCTTAACTCTTAACTCTTAACTCTTAACTCTTAACTCTTAACTTTTAATTCTTAACTCTTAACTCTAAACTCTTAACTCTTAACTCTTAACTCTTAACCCTTAACTCTTAACCCTTAACTCTTAGCTCTTAACTCTTAACTCTTAATTCTTAACTCTTAACTCTTAGCTCTTAACTTTTAACCCTAAGCTATTCTGAATTAGCTCTTTATTTGAAAAAAAATTTTTCCTGATTGCTGATTTTTTTTTTTTTTTGTGGAAGCCTAGTTTAAGGGTCATTTATTATTTTCTAAAATACCGCATAAAAAAAAAAAAAAATAAATAACTGGCCATTGCAGCCCTTGAAAGGACTTTGACCTAGCTTCTTATGATCAATTGTGTTGTGCGTGTATTAACCTTCCTATACTCGCGCATACGGTCTCTCAGACCGACGATTTACGTTTGACTTATTATTTTCATAACAAATGACGTTAAAAGACTGTTATTAGCCAATATTATGTAATTAACTAATAATGATATGTTATTAAAAACATGCTAAATTGGACCTAGGAATCTCGGTCTCACAGATCGTACGCGGATATACGAATTACACTATTTGACGCGAGTATAGGAAGGTTAAGTTTGTACACAATTGACCGAGAAATGGACCTACATGCTTAACGCCGACTCCGAACGGCGATGAACGGAATGTTCTTATTCTCAAGAAGCTTTACATGGCATTTTGATTACTCTCTGAGGTTTGCCATTGTCTGCAGATGGCCGTACAGAAAAATTATTTTAATTCAAATAATTTTCTGTCTGGCTGGGGTTCGAACCTGGGTCTCCAAGGTACTTTGACTTAGCGGCCACGCACTTTAACCAACTACGCCACGGACGCCACAAAAAATACCGCATAAATAACAATTTTATTGCAATAGTTTGCATAATATAAGTTTATAAATCATGAATTTTCGTTCCTCGTTTTGAAATGAAAGAAAAGTTCAACTTGTTGGTATTTTCATTCATATGAATATTAAAGAAAAACAAAAATAGTGAAAATCAAACTTGAGGCCTTATTTAAGGGTCCAAAGTTTGGTTGGTTTTGTTTTCAGTGCATACTTATAAATAATAAATTCATAGCATTGATCAGCTTGGTCATTAAGTTCACTCGCGCCACATGTGTAACAAACACGTACCTACACACACACCCCCTTCACATTAGCATCATTTGTCGATCGTGGTTTTTGTCCATGATGGATGAATGATTTTGTGTTCATATCTTCAGAGTACTTTTGTTCTATATTTTGAGCAATGGACAGTTTTTTATTTGTTTTTTGTTGTTTTTTGTTTTGTTAGCTTTTAGAACAATTTCCAAATAACTTCATGGAACTGCAACTTTACTGATTCTGAACTCTATTTTAGTTGTTATTCGAGCGGCGCGAAGTACACACTAAAGAATCTTGTTTCTGGTGTGCCCTTTTCTAATATTTCAATTTTGATTTGAATCATTTTAGTTTAAAAAATAAGCACTTTATTAATTTTAATGATAGAAGAAAAAAAATTTTGTTTTTTTACGGGTATTTAAAGTGGTTAAAATTAATTTCGGTGAATTGATTTCCCGCAGTAATTACTTCATTTATTACTTAGACTGTTATATTACAAAACATATTTGAGGAAACTGACTTAACATCATTGATTAAAAGAGTGACAATAAATAAAAGGAACACAATAGAAAAACTATTAAAATAATAAAAAAAAAATAAAAAAAATATATGTAAAAAATAAAAAAAATATAGAGAATAAAAAAAAAACAAAAAAAAAAATTTAGCAAAAAATAAAAAAATTAAAAATAAATGTGTATGTATACATCAAAGCATTAAAAGCCTTAAATTCACCTAGAGTGAAAAGTAAAAAAAATGAATTTAAAACTTGAAATTATATCAGAAACAGTTAAATTATTAGGTAATTAACAGTATTACAAAAAGTAATGAAAAAAAGAGCCTCACAAAAGTATTAGGTACCAATAATTTTTTATTGAGAAAGAAATGGAAGTCCGAAATGTTCTAGAAATGTTCATAAATTGACCATTTGGGATATTGGCCGATTATTTTATGATAAATTTTGTGGTGCGTTGCATTAAATATTTGTACAGAAACGATTAGAACTGGACCTATAAGTTTTTTATGTCGACTTCGAACGACTAATATTAATGCTCTGAAGAAGCTTTACATGGCTCTCATATTTACTCTCGGAGAATTGACATTGTTTATACAAGGATATATTTTACCTTGTCTTAATTCAAATGAATTGGAAACCCTTTCCATAAGCTACCTTCTTAAAATATTTGGAATGTTATGTTTCTAGGAATATTCCACCTTTGAATACGCCATGTTTAACTTCATATATTTTGATAGAAGCCAAGATTTTATCTTTATGTGAGGAAAAATTTCATCAGCTGAAGCTGCTGAAGCGATATTGTTTCTACGATTATTGCTTAGTGTTTTGAGATTAAGAAAATATGTGCTCCTTGTATTTGAAAAAGCCTCTTTAAAACCGTAAGCTTACACTGAGTCTACCCTGAGTAAAAAATGGACATGTATGAAAAAATTGGTAAATACTATTAAAGTAGCATCAAATTGAAACGAACATCAAACGAAATAGCTTGGTAATTTTTAAATATTTCACTTAAAAATCTTGTGAACTGTTCCCCCAACTGTTCTAGGTTCCAATCCGGACGTTTTATATGTTTCCTATTTGAAATAAGAAACTGTTCTGAAATTTTTTGAAGATTTCATTTCTGAACTATTCTGAAGATTTCAAGAGAACTAATTCCTAAAGTTGTTTTTCTGGCGAAATAGCTAATTGGTTATAAGTTATTAATTTAACATAAAAAGTTAAGTCTCGCAAAATTTTTAATTTGACTAATTTTGGAGCAATAAAAAAATTGGGGAAAATAGATAAAGAACCTGTCTAGAACGTATCTTTGTTTCTTTTTCTATAATTTCATGCATCTCTGAGCACTTTTTCTCGCATCATTCATCAAGAACTATAGCGCCTCCTTCGATAAGTTCTTTCGATTGGTAGATCGATTCTATAGGTCACCCTCTGCTTCATTACCTGTTGCAAAAAAAAAGTGGAACAATTTTTTAAGCAACAATATTTGAAAAAATAA
Source organism: Pherbina coryleti (assembly GCA_943735915.1). Taxonomy (NCBI): domain Eukaryota; kingdom Metazoa; phylum Arthropoda; class Insecta; order Diptera; family Sciomyzidae; genus Pherbina; species Pherbina coryleti. Next base: position 177,756,716 of record OX030950.1, read on the forward strand.
TTCTGGTTTTTTGATTAAATGGTCAGAATTATCTATAAAAATGTTGTCGTTCGATATACTTTTCTGAGATGCTACATATAAATCAATAAAAACTGTAGTTTACTTCACTGAGTAGAAGTAAAATTTTGAGAACCTTCCGAGAATCAAACTCAAAAAAAATTTTAGCTTTTATCACTCAAAAGCTGAATTCAAAATAAAATTACTGTGCATTCTACCTCTTTACTTTAAAGCTCCTTCCAAAAGAAAAAACTACAAGCTTTAGTGTATGTTCAACTTTTTAATGAACTTTAACTTATTCGTATTTTAAAATTAACTAAGAGCTTTCATCTCCACCTTGGTCAATTCGAACTGCCTTTAAAAGCTTGTGAAAGTTTAACTCTCATTTATAAAACTTAACAATGCCGTCATAATTGCGGCACCTAAAGACAACGAAAGAGGCCAACAATGACTGCCATAAAGTGTCCACTAAAGTTGCTACTTATTCCATTGCTATGGTTGTTCCAGCTCTCTTCTGGCCAACAGACAAACGTTGTACTTGATCAGGGCGCCTTAGTGGGTGTAAGTAATGACATATCTACAAAAGTTCAACAAACACACATTTACACACAGTTCATTACAGCTTAAAGTGTTTCCCGATTCTGCACGCACCGCGGTCTATGCATTTCTAGGTGTGCCTTTTGCTCAACCACCGATTGGTGAACTACGCTTTGCGGTGAGCTCCACGCTTTGGTAAAGCTGTAAACTTTTTAAAATTTCTCTATCTAACAGTCGCCCAAGCCACACACTGGTTGGAACTGGACGCTACAGGCAACGCGTATGAAGCCAATTTGTCCCCAATTGACCGACAGCGTTTATGATGAAACGCCAGATAGCAGTGTAGCCGGCAACTTGTTGCCACACATGGATGAGGACTGCTTGTACCTTAACATATGGGTGCCAGAGGTGAGTGAGCAGAGCAATTACTTTAAAAATATCTTGCAGCATTCATTTTAAGACTCCCTCCTTTCAGGTTGGTATGCGTTTTGGTAATTTACCCGTACTGGTCATCATAACTGGTGAACAAATGGCTTTCGATTGGTCGCGCAATCGTCCAAGTGGACTGGACTTTGCAGCAGAGGGTGTCGTCGTGGTAACGGTGCAATACCGCAGCAACATTTTCGGTTGGATTAGCTTGGGCAGTCAAGAACTCGCGGGTAATTATGGCCTGCAGGATCAAGAATTGGCTTTGCAATGGATACAACGTAATGTGCAGCAATTTGGAGGCAATCCACGTCAAGTGACTTTGCTGGGTCATGGCACCAGTGGTGCTGCTTGTGTCTTGGCGCATCTGCTGAATGATACCGTGGTGCCTGCAGATGCTTCATTTGCGAGAGTTATCCTCATGTCTGGCGGTGATGTTGAAGCTGCATTGGCCACAAATTCCTCTACATTGGCTGCATCGCGGCTGTTGATACAAAAGCTTGGGTGCCAGTTTGAAGTACCAAGTGGCCAGGTAGTAAAGTGTTTGCGTTCGAAGAGCGTCAGTGATTTGCAGCTGGCTTTCGAGAGCATCTACGACCATGGCAACGGCAGCCAACAACTGGGGCTATTCCTAAAGCACGAATTACGCGTTGCGCTAACCAACAAAACGTGGATGCAACATTTGCCACCTATGATGTTGGGCATTTGTTCGAATGAGGGTGCCTTTTTGCAGGACTATTGGTTGGACTTGGCACGGGAGAGCTATGCGGCGCTAAGCGACTATGTCAACTATACAATTATGCCACATGCCTTGCAGAGATTCGTAAAATACGGTGATGTTTCTACTAGACAGCTTGTGGATGCTATAAGCTGGAAGTTTTTTGGCGGTGAAGCGGCCGTTAACACCAGCTACTTGCTTCATGCCATGCAGCGACTACTTTCCGAGCTTAACTTCGAAACGCCCTTTTATCAGCTGCTCGAGCACTTGGCAGAGACAAATGTCAGTGGCTTGAGCGCCATGTATGCATACGTATTTGAAGCATCAAATACGATGGACCTACGTGGCAAGCTAAACCTCTTCGGTGGCGCTTCGCACTCCTCCGATCTTCCGCTGCTGCTCGGACCAAGTCTGTTTCAGCAAATTGCGCGTCGACGCTTCACAGCCACGGAAGACAAACTCTGTCGCAAGCTACGCGCCACCTTTGCAAGCTTTGTCAAGAATGGCAACCCTACTCCTGGACGCCTAAATGAAGCGTGGCTGCCCTATACACGCGAGCGTAAATTTGTATACAATCTGGGCGATACTGTACGAGAGGATAATGAGGTAGCGCCGAGCTCTGACTTTGAGAAGAATCTGCCACAAATAGAGAAATTGCTGGAAAAGGAAAAATCTGCACTGTCACGCCCCAATCGCAACGACTATAGGAATATGTATCAGGTCCCAGCAGCGGCAGGTGCCAATGATGTAAGACGCACCAAGTCGGCTAGCTACTTGAGCAATCAGCTGGACTCTGGCTATGCTTTGCATCTGAAGCAAGTCTATGGGTTTTGGCAGTTAATGCTGCCCAATATGGCGGTCTATGGTGGTAATAATGGTGTCCTCACAGATGAGCTCAGTCAACGCGTGCGTCTAATGGAGGCCTCCGCTGATGCACAGCGCTATCGGCAAGGCTTTTTTGCTTTGTTGGGACTGGTTTGCGTGCTACTCGCAGTGCTTGGCCTTTGCGTCTATTTGCTGCGTCGCGATCCGCTGCGTTTGCCATCGCGTTCATCACAGGGGTTTCGCTTATGACGCAAGTGGTTTCTTCGGACGACCATCTTTCGCAGCAGTGCCAATAAGAGAAACGGCAACAGCAACAGCAACAATAAAAGCAGCGAGAAAACCGCTGATTGGCAGAGAGATGATCGCACGAAGCAGCTTCAACAACAAAAACAACAACAACAACAACAACAACAAACAAAACAACACGAGCAGCAGACAGATACACCACGCTTGCCACGCAAGACCAGCAACTTGCGTCGCCAACGACAACTTGAACAGCGAGAGTTCTTTGCCGGCTCTAGATTGCCCAACAATCTCCAACACGAGGCAGCCAGCCAGATTGTTGCAGCCCGAAGCGGAGCTGGCAGCAAATCAGATGCACAAGCAGTGGAGGAACTCATGGACACTGTGCGCCGCAAATACGAGCAGAACGTGGCTCTTAAAAACTGGCAATACCAGCTGACGTGTGACAAGCTCTAACAGTTCATGCGAGTCAGCAACTGTAGCATAGTTCAACCGTAGCTCCACTACGCTTTAACGCAGCATGCTTTTAGGCGTTGAAGCTTTATATTTATCGCTGCAGTGTGCTGCATGTGGCATTATTTATGTAACCAAAGATTTTAATTGTTGATATATTGCATAGCTTTAGGCGCAACTGTACGCGCATATTTATGATGTGAAACATACTTTCGGGCGCTGAGCTCGAAATATGTTGCTGTGGTTGTTGCAAGCGCCCACACAACATTTAATGTTTCCGAATTAAATGCGATTTTGTTATAATTATATTAAATCATAAAAATTAAATAAAATATTTTTAAGACTTGAATGGCATAAATTTTATAAAAAAATATTCGACATATTTCAATAGCAGCTGAATTAGTTTTGTTCGCGTTATTCTGTTATTTACACATGACCAACTCCTGACCCAAGGCCACCACAACAGCCACACTTTTATTTGTGAACTCTTTCCATGCAAATAATTAAAGCCAAAGAGTGTGTTTTTTCCGGTTGTGGTCTACTTTGTGAAGAATAACGTCATGCCAACCGAAAATGACGCGATCACTACCATTGAAAAAAAAAATAATAATAAAAAATATGTATTTTGATAGCCCTGCTGCATCATGTTATGAGCAATTTTTTTGTACCAACTGGTTGTTGTGCTATTTTGCTTGACCATTTAGATTACTTACTGGACCATAACGAATTTTATTTTAAATACATATTCAATTATTTAATAATATTTTGTACGGATGGAAAAAGGAAAATTAATTTGAGCGCAGGCAGCGAAAATTTAGAACCATGTCTAAAACCACCCACCCAAACGTACATTTGTTTTATTTTCGTTTTTTTTCTGTTCGAGAATATAGCGAAACCCTTTAAAATCGCACAAATCATACGCAAACAATAACAACAACATGCACCAGTAACAACAAAACCAACAACGTCAACTTGCACGCTTTGCATATTAATATGAAAAATAGGGTAAATTCATAAGATTGCGGCTATCATTTAGGTTTAAGAGGGTCACGCCATTAGAATTTACAAAAATCGTTTTTTTTTTTTATTTTTTGTTTTTATATTAATGCGTTTCTTAACATCACCGAAACACTCACTTAAAACCATTTTGAGAAATTTGAAGCGGTTTAATAGTTTTGCTTAATAGTGTGATTAACATATTGATTACAAATGAGTACGAAAAACTCGAATTTTTCTATTTGCCAACCATTTGCAGATATTGGTAATTAAGGTTTATTGTTGGAATTCGGGAGAAGTCAAGTTTATCCATAAATATTGGAAGAACATACGATTTATTGGCATTTAGGCAGAGACCATTGTCAGATGCCCACTTGAAAAATGGAAAATCTTCAACATGAATCGTAAATAAGTCCACTCCAGTTATATGAATATAATTGAATGTCAGAGCATTTATTGTCCATCGTCAAGATTACTTTAAAATTTTGTACGAAAAGTGAGAAATAGACGCAATCGATTTCTGCAGAGGAATCCAGAAGACACAGAAACTTAACATTATCAGGGTCATAATGTATGCAAATGTCATCTTATATCTTGATCATAGCTTTCTTATGAGGAACCTTTTGTCCGCTGAACAGATCCAGAGTTCGAATACAAAAATTTAAATTCACTTGAGATGAAATCCAACTACTATATTCTTGTGCACCACTTTGATTTAAGTTCATAAATAAGATTATCTTAGTGTTACGTTAATAATAGGAATTCGTTCATGTCCGGTAATTCGATATTCCTGACAATTCCTTTTGTATTACTGTGTCGGATGCAAACCTAAGACTTATTTTTTAGGTCAATTGGTGTTTGTGGGTCAGGTTGCAAGGACAATTGAGGTACCACTATTGGGAATGGCAATTTATCCAGACATCGCATGGAAAGGATTCACGCACTGGAGTATCATCTCAAACAACACAGTCCAAGGATAGGACTTAGGCGCAGATAAGTGGGTTCAAGCAATAAAACGCATGGATGGGTTCAAGGTGAAAAGTAGAAGAGTCGGTTCAAGTAGCACGACATGTGTAAAGAAATTACGTTTATATTTGAAGATGACTTAACATACTATGTTGACTGCCGTTGCAAAAGTGAATTTCGATGATATTTTGTTTTTTGGTTTTTAGCTCACAACATAATCAAGTCTGCCTTGATTGAAAGTGGGCTGAAAGATTGGTGGAAAGGGAAGGAAAGGAAGAGACAATCACGTGAAACATGTGTAGGATGATATTCTAAGCGCTGCAGAAAGCCGTAGAAACATGTGAAATTGAATCTGAGGCGAGTGCTATGCCTTTATTTATAATTAACTCGAAGCTGACATGTACTGACCACATCACCAATACGATAGGTAAAATATACTGGACTTTACGCTACTTACGGATTTCATCCAACTTCACGCTCATTAAAACTCGTCGCAGACTCGTTATGCAATTAGTTATGCCATACATCACATTCTTTGATGTCGTTTATAGTCAGCTAGACTCACAATCTCAGCATAAACTTCTGGAATCATTCAATAGTGCGACAAGATATGTGTATACGGGGTCAGTCGCTATGATCATATCTCGCTAAGGAGTAAGGGCATTCTGGTGTGGTTTACTTGAGTATTTAAACTTCCGCAACATTTTATTTTTACACAAGATTATGCACACTCAAAGCCCTCATTATCTTTTTGTAAAATTTAAATTTTATCAGTCACAACGGTCATCTAGCCTTGTTGTGCCAAAATTAATTATCTAAACAGTAGTAGGTTATAATTTCCCAGCACCATTAGACTTTGGAATGCATTACCAAATATCTCCGTTTTGCATCTTTAACACTTCATGATGCTTATTTCAGTATTTTTAAGGAATTATTACTTGCAAAAAAAAAATTATTATTTTAGTCTTAAGATTACTTCTTATTTTCAAACCCATTTCAATACCTATTGCTGTACTATAAAAGACTTAGTCTTATTGTACCCCAAAATGTAATTAAAAAAATTAAATTAAATTAAATTAAAATTAAATTTAAGTTACTAAGCAATCCCTTCCTCTTACTTTCTCACCAATTACAACATTTGAGTTGTAAGTATTGAGGAATTTTTAATTTCAGTTGAATAGAAATGAGAAAAGAAATGAAGAAAAATTGAAGCGTATGACAATTACCTGGCCGGGATTCAAACCCAGGACCTCTGGGGTGGCAGTCAAGACCGCTACCACTCGAACACTGGGTAAGAAGGGTTTAAGGACTATAAAGCGATGATAGGATAACGCGTAGAGCTGTCGGTACAAGCCACACAACACTAGACAAAGCCTTTCAAAAGGAACGTCGGCTCAAGCAAAGTAATGCAAGGAAAGTAATTCGGAGAGTTTTAGTTGAAGATGACTTACCAAGTTGACTGATATAGATTTATATATCAACTGTTATACTTTACTCATTAGGCCGAACGCACATGAAATTCGACAATGTCCGACGAAAAATAAACGGGACATTTTTGTTGAACTAATGGTCAAACCTATACGTACGAAATAATTTTTTTGCATACTTTTAGGCTCATAAGTGGTCGTTCATAAATAACGTTACAAATTTAGGAGGTGGAGGGGTTTAATAAGTTACTACAATAAGTAACGATATGGGGAGGAGGGCGTCTCAGATATAGTAAGATAGACCAAAAATAGAAAAAAAACTTGAAAAAATTGAAATCAGTTCAAGATCGTGTCCTATCTGCTTAGTTTATATCGATAAAAATAATTGATTTTTAAAATTTTTTCTTAAATTTATTTTAGTCCTAATCTATTTTTAGTCCTATTTTAGTCCTTTTTTTTAAATATATTTTCAAATATTTTTTGATCAATTCATTTTTTTATTTCATATACTACGTTACTTTATGGGGGGCAGGAGAGAGGTTTTGAAATGTACTACGAAGAGTAACGGGGGGAGGGGGGTGAAAAAAAATTGAAAATCGGTCACGTAATTTATGAACGACCCCTAAACAGATTAAGCACATTTGGCAGAAAAGGTATGCAAAAGGTATAGAGTTGGTAACCGAGTGAAATTTTCGTCCCTAGCTCTCACTTGCCTGTGCAAATTATTATGTTACAATGGTTTATACTCCAAACAGTTATTTATTACAGAAAAAAATAAAAAAAAAATAAAATGAATGTTGGCCTTATATACTGTGTGCGTTAAAACAAAGTGTACATTTTTTTTGTACACGAGTTATACCACATATAAGTCTTCAATACTGTCATTAGTCCCAAAACTTATTATGTTTTTAATTCTTATTAAAGTCTCTCTTAATATAAGTATAAAGTCTTACAAATAATTTACCACAACAAACAAAATATTTAATAAAAACAAAAATTGTCCATATTTATCGCGTCAAAACAAAGTGTACACCTGCATAGTAAGCTTAGAAATTTCAAATATTAAAAAAAAATTTAACGGTATCTCTTTCAAATTGGTTAATTATGATGTTAGTTAATGTTTCTGCATCATTCGTCTTTGGTAAAGTGAGGAAGTAAGTTGTAAGAAAACGTATTTAAAATGCGTAGTTAAACTTCTACTGAAACACGGGAATTAGTCATAAAATTCCATAAAACAGGAAAATCACTTTGCGAAATCGCTTCAATTTTTTATACAGGTCATAATACCATCAAGAAAATCATTGAAAAAAAAAAAAAAATTTGGAGCACTAAAAAATCGATCATGTGCTGGCAGACCAAAACAACAACTCTTTGTAGTTAGAATAGTGCTAAAATATCCAACTGCAAACGGATTATCTTTTCGCATCATCAGGAACCAACGTTAGTGCCAGTACAAGAAGACGAGCATTAAATGCAAATGGTCTATTTGGAAGAGTCTCTCGAAAAAAGCCGTTTGTATCAAGAAAAAATCAAAGGCTACGCATGGCTACGCATTTTTCTAAAAAGTATGAAAATCATAAAATTTAATTTTGGAATAACATGGTTTTAGTGACGAAAGCATATTCGAAATTTTTGGAAAGAAAAATCTACAAAAAATATGGAGAAGCAAAACTCAGGAGTTCAAGAAGCAAAATATTACTTCTACAATACAATAAAGCATAGTGGGGGCTCGATGATGGTGTGCGAGTGTATGACGGCAAACGGCGTAGGAAATTAACCGTTTATTGACAGTACAATGAATAAATTCGATTACTTTAATATTTTAAAAGAACATTTGCCTGCCAGTGTTAACAAATTAGGACTGGATCGCTTGTAGGTCAAGGTAGTGAAGGAATGGTTGGTGTGCAAAACTCGAAAACAGCTGGATCACTCCTAATAATCACCGGACCTCGACCCGATAGAACATTTGTAGGAACATCTGGATAGACAAATAAGAAAGAGGACGATATCCGGCAAGGACTCGCTGAAAGCCGCTTAATTTGAAGAATGGCACAAAATTTCATCAAACGGAACAACGAAATTTGTGGATTCAATGCCAATACGGTTGAAAGCTGTAATTTCGCCATGATAACAAAAAAATATTAATAATAGTACTGAAGTTATTTTTTCTTATTTACAACTTAAAGTGTACACTTTGTTTTGACTTATAGAAAATGAAGTATTTTTCGTTTTTGAATCATGTGAAAATTTGTTGTAAAATAATTTATATTTTTAGTTAGTATGTAATAAGAGCATACAAAATTAATTCCAAAAATACTAAAATTTTTTATAAAATTACTTTTTAAAATATTAAAATAAAGTAAAAATTATTAAAATATATGGTGTACACTTTGTTTTGACGCTCACTCTATATAGATACCGAGGCCTTCTGACTTTCATCCTCACAAGCTTTCGTCTAATATCTTAAAAATAGCATAATGCGTTTAGACAGTAATTATGCACTCATAATAGTGATCGAGGTAAGTGCTGGTAGGTCTGTTATCTTTCAGAGAGGACGCATTAATGACTTTTGCAATTGGCATAGCTGTAGCCAGGTTCCAGGAATTAGTAAAACATTAAACAGTACAGCAGTGGTTGATTTTATGTGTCAGTGGATTCATAATAAAATATATATCAACAAGAGGTCTAGGGTTGCAAAGGTGTATAATTGAACAGTTGGTCGCTTGTCATTTTTGAAAGATATTGTATACAAAACATAATTTCCATTTGTCTACTCTAAAACCCAATAAAAATTTAAGAGACATTCAAACAATTGGTCACTTTTTTCAAAATGCAAATTCTACACATCTTGTTGGCACAACCTTGATATTGGGTCTATATGGCCATTAGACCGTACCACCTCCTATGCAAAAAAAAGTGTGCCGTATACCAGCGAATATGATGCATTTTTGGAAGATAATTAAAAAAAAAATGTTTTTTTTTTACCGAACGTAGGGGTCGCGGCCAAAAACGTAGGGGTATGTTTTTCTTTTGGAGAAAAAATTATTGGTCTCTTTCAGACAAAAAAATCGATATGTCATTCAATATGATCAGACTTTTAATACCGATGATATGATGAAAATGAAAAAAGGGAGCCTTACGTTCGGCAAAAAATTTTCAAATATTTTTAAAAAATAGTTCTGCTGGAAATATCGATATACTTCCTAAGCAAAAGATTAATGATATTTTAAGAGCTTTATTTTTTTGATATTAGGGTGGTACATTAGGATAGAAGAAACTGAGATCTGGAGGGTAAGTACTAGAACCGTGCATCTGAGGTCAATGACCTCTATAGAGGTCTTATTGGTCTCTTTGACAAAAACATTGATGTATCAAGCTTTAAAATCCGACTGTAAACACCAGATATATGAAGAAATATGTCAATGCGCGACCCCTACGTTCCGTCAAAAAAATTTTTTTTTTTCGTAATTGTCTTGCAAAAATGCGTCATATTCGCTGGTATACGGAGGTATACGAAAAAATGAACGATTTCAGATATCAACGAATTAGCAATTTTACTTCGCTTGTGTGATTGTTGAAAAGCGCTGTCATCATTTTTTGATATGTTTATTTCTCGCTTGTTAAGTTAAACTGTTTCTTTATGTGCCATTATTTGCTTACTTGTGCTCCCACCCTATAACAAGCTCACAATGACGAAACAAACTTACACATGAAAAGCCAAAACAAAATTCGGTAGAAGTCAGTAGCTGCCGGATATGAGGCATGGACAAACAGTTATGAATGCAATGGCAGCCGTTATGATTGCCAAGATAAATTGTGCACCAGATTCAGAGCAACCATAAAAGCGAATTGCTTTGCAGAGCTTTTAAAATACCATTCCATAAAGCGCCCCCCAACATATCCCGAAATCACCCGGCAATGTCTGCCAATCCCGAGCAATTGCTTGCCATGCCCAACCGTTTCGGAGCATTCAAATCTCAAACGCAATTCAACGCAATTTATACACTTCACTCAACTGTGTTGCCAGTCAGAGTGTGGTGAGAGGGGGGAGGGAGGCTGCTCATGCTGCACCAACAGCAGCCAAATCAGGCTCGGCCGGGCAACTACATCGTCAGCCAACTAGTCAGGACTAACATGACCAACATGCCTGCATAAAACATAAATTACATTTTTCCGCCCTTTATCCCGATTAACGATGCGCCGACTTGCAGCGCAACCACACGGCCAGGAGTGCGCTTTTGTGGAATTAGAGAGATGGAAAAATATTTCAAATAGTCGTAGTTCACCGGGCGTGATATCGTGTTTGCGCTTATTTTGTTTTATTTGTCGTTTTGCCTTTTTTTCAAGTTTTTTTTTACTATTTGTTGCTGCTATTGTTTGCTTGTTTGTTTGTTTGTTCAAGGTATTGAATATATTGACAGGATGTTGCTGAATAATGATGGTGAAGAGGCCGCAGAGTGCAAAATAAATTGGTTATTTTTGAACTGACTTGTGCTATGAATTTTCACTGACTTCAGTGCAGGCTGCTGGATGATTATTAAGCGTCGAGTTTAAAAAAAAAATGACACCGGAAGTTACAGTGACTTCGAAAAATGAATGCCAACAATGAAAGAATCAATAACTACAGCAAGTGAATGCTTTGAGTTGTTTTAGAAGCTATTTAGTTTAGATGTGCTACAACATTTTTTTTTCAATTAAATTTTAATTTTAGTAAAATAAATATTAATTTTTTATTTTATAATAAATAATAAAATAAAATAACTATTTATTAATTAAGTTGCAAAATTAAAAATTTTCTGTCGAAAATTTAATTTTTAAAAATAGCTCTGGAGAAATTATTAATGGCTGAAGGAATTGTTAAAGTATTCAACAGTTTCTTTTTTTTTACTTAGTTGCAGCAGAAGAATAACTTTTAATTGCATTTAACAGCTCTGTAGGGAATAGTTTAATAGTTTTTGTGACAGATAGTCTGACATAAAAAGTTCCATTTGTTGGCATCTTTAATGGCTTAATTGCCAGCATTAACTTGGCTATGTATCGCCTCGTTGACGCTATTCAAAGCAACGTCAAAGAATGCTCCGGGAACAATTTAATTAAAAGGCTAACAATTAATTCCAGCAGCAAGCCGCAGCAGACAGTAGGATACAGCTACACCTGCACAATTTATTCTTAAGTGAAGCAGGCCAGCAGCAGAACAAAAATAAAAAAAATTAAAAATTAATTTATAAAAAACAAAAAATATGACACTTCGTTTGAGTGGCTGAAGAATGGCGGCGACTGGCTTTTGAACAGTTAACAAAAAAGCGCTTAAAGTTATTTAATAATTTTTGTTCTATTGTCCTTTGTCGCTTTGTGTTGCAGCAATAAAATGACAATAGCAACAACAACAACTAGAGCAACCAGAGTGTACTTTACACAAGTGTTTAAACGAAATAAAAGTTCAAAATACTTGCAAAAAGTATTGTATCCTACATAAAACCTACTTAAACGAAGTTACGTAGAGGCACTTCCGGTTGCAGTTTAAAGTTTTTGACCATCACAAAATAGCCAGAAGAGCTACCTTGACTCCGTTAAGTCAGCACTTTAAGCATGTTTAGTCAGTAGTAGTAGTAGTAGTTAAAATGAAAAGCTAACCAATTTATTTAAGCGTTGCAAAAACGAACGAGAAATATTAAAGCCAATAACCGAGTGCAATTGATGAGCAGTTTCCAAATGACGTGTGTAGAATAGCTAAAAGAGAAAGAAAAACAAAATCGAAAACACAGTGAACTGCTTGAAGCACTTAATGAAGGCTATCAGCACAACAGATAGTTACTATGCAGCAGATGGTACACTGAAAAAAATTCAGTAAATTATCAATATCGAGAAGAGCCATTTCTTGACATAGTTTTGACAGCGACTCAAAAATCCTTAACAAAGCAAATTATCAGCTGCACGATATCGTCTTGATAATGAACGATGACTTCTGCTTTTTGAGATGACCACAAAATTTTTAACCACTTATATTTATAAAAAAAATTATTAAAATTTCACCTTTTATAAAATTATAACTTCAATTAATCTGGTACAAACAATGATCAATAAAGTCCGCTAAAAACATAAGAACGCATAGAATGGAACAATAAAAAGTAAGTATGTGATGTGATCCGCATTTGTATGGACATTCGCCTTCGCGCAAATACTCCGCAGACTCGCATGGCAATACGGAGCCCCGTTCCCATCACTTATAAAATGATTTTATATTGTTTTATGATGGAAAGTCTCTGAGGAGCATTTTATTCTTCATTATTTATTGAAATTAACTGACCACTGTTGAGTGATCATCAATATCCATCTCCCAATCATCTTCATTATTCTCAGGATCAATATCAAGATCAGCAGAATCACTATCCGAAAATACCGTCGCACGTTTTCGTCCCACAGCGACTTTTACGATCACATTTCAGTCGCACAGTGCCACGTCGCACAAAAACGTGCGAGATATAAAAACAGTTATAAAATCTAGAAGAATCAACAAAACAGATCAGGGATCTAGCTACAACCTGCTTGGCCTCTGGCGACGATTTTCGTCAAAACCGCTTGGCACGCAATGTGTTGAGGGAGGTTTTAGGCGAAACATTTATTTAAAAATAGATTTTTTTTATTGATTATTTTGTACAACTCTTCAAGAATATGTGAATTGAATATGAATTTAAATCAATCCCTCTAGTAAAAGAGAATCTACAGCGCTTACAAACTCGGGCGCCAGAGTACTTGTAAGAAGTAAATTTTACTTTAAACACAGTTTGTTTAAAACTCACCTTTTCAAAACGGGCCATACTACTGCAAAAACTAATCGACCGATTTTCATTTTTTTTTTTTGTTTCATCAATTATCATAATCAATTTGTAATATGTAGGATAGACTGGGTACGATTGAAACATTTTAGGGTTTATTGTCCATTGCATCGGGATTGGTTAAACGATCGATGGCGGAAATATATTAAATAAAGGACCATATATCTGTCTACCAATGGGAAATGTTATTTGGGATCACTGTATTGTATTTTATATGTAAAATAAAAAAGAAAAATTAAAATGTGATTTGCTTCAACCGTTCCCATGCCAGGGACGGTTGAAACAGTGCCTGGGGTCAATTGAAACACATGCAAATAATACAAAATATAATAAATTAATATGATTTGTTCATCGTTCAATACCATTTTACGTCTCGTAATGGCACAGTTGAACATCACAAATATTTTTTTATTAATATTCAAGTCGTTCACGATCCTCATAATCCATCATTGTTTTGAATCAGCCTTCAAAGGTTTATATTAAGTACAACTTAAATTATATATTAATCAGATGTTGATAACGACTATTTTTTTTTAATGTTTGTATACTACTTGTTTTATATTTTTCAAAATTCAAAAACATTGTTCAAATTTCAAAATTCAAAAACAGCTCCCATTGTTTCAACTGCCCCTAACCACCCTTCTAGGTATAAAATTGTGCACAGTAAGTATGATAGCAAATTTGAATAAAAACTAATCATACAGCCATATTCTACAAACTGCAATTAAAATGATACAAATAATTCTCTCAACACTCTAACTTTAATAAAATCATAATAATTGTAAAAATGTAGGAACAAAAAATGCTTACTTTTCCGTCAAAAACACAATGGGGCCGCCTATACAGAAGCACAGTGAGCGAAGAGTGACACAATATGAAAATTCGTGTTTTGACTTGTCTTCCGCTTCGTTCTCCCCCTGTACCCCTCAGCTCATCTTGCATGGTGTAGAGATATTAGATTTGTTTCAACCGTCCACCGTTTCAACCGTACCCATTCTACACTTATACACGTCTTTTAACAAACTTATCGACTTTGAAACATTTTTTCTAGTTCTTACACACTGCAATAGGGTAAAAAGTTACGTCCATTTTCCAATTTTTTTTCGCCACTTATTAGCTATCTTTATAATAAATGTTTTTATATATTACATTTTTCCTACCCCTTCATAATTTTCTGTATATTCCATTTTGATAAGAAATGTGCATTCAAGGGTATATTTTTTTTTTTTTTGCAGACGATCCAGAGCAAAACTTTAATTAACACGAAATAGTCGCATACTTGAAAAGTTATTAAAAAATAAAAAAACTGTTAAATTTTTACGAGTAAAATTTAAAAAAGTTAAATCTCCCCAGGTTTCCCGGTATTGGATTTAAGCTTAACCGAAAGATCATGAAATCCTTTTTCAACAATAGTACATTTTTGAGTGCAAAAAGTTGCATTTTTTAAAATATTTAGCTATGGAATCTCAAGAATCAGGTAAGTTTAAATATCCGATAAATAACCCTTTAGCTATGTATTTGCAAGATCAGCAGATCAGTTTGCTATAAAACCTTCGCTTTGATATCGCGCGTATATAATCAAAAGCAGAATTTGTAGAAACAACAATGAAAACAAGCAAGTTTTGCGAAGTTTTGCAAAGCATCTAAATATTTTTTTTTAATTTTGGGACCAGTTTTTACTATAATAATAATTCTTTTACTATCAAGGATGCGGAGTTGAGAATGACACAAAAAACAGACAACACTTGGATCATATATGACCCAAAACCGATAGAGGGTTAAAAAAGTAAAAAAATAGAAAACAAACATCACTTATTTTATATGAAAAACAGTTTAAGATCTACTTGAGAAAAAAGAGGTGGGTCATATATGACCCATTGTTCGCACAAGGTTAAGGATAAAATAAAAATCAGTAAACAAACATCGTAAAATAATATTTTTTCAACAAAACAGTTTGGATGTTCACCTAAAAAAAATTTGGGGTGGGTCAATATGACCCAATGGTCGTATAGGGTTAAGGATATCAAAAATCGAAAAATATACATGATTAAAAACTGTTTAACCAATAAAATAATTTTGGCCGCCTAAATCGATGAAATACCCAAATGTGGGCCGTTGCGCAGTGGGTAGAATGCGTGACCCATACGCCAGAGAACCCTGGTTCAATTTCCATCCGACACAGAAAGTTTTATCAATTGAATTTATTTTTCTGATCGGCCGTCATCTCACTGCAGACAATGGCCAACCTCAGAGAGTATATAATGTCATCTAAAACTTCTTGAGAACATCCACATTTGCCGTTCGGAGTCGGCATAAAACTAGTAGGTCCAGTTCTCGATCAATATACATTTAATAACACGCACAGCACAATTTGATCATAAGAAGTTCGGTCAAAGTCCTTTCAAGGACTGAAATGGCCAGTTTATTATATTATTATTACATAAAGCCGTATCGAGGAGAAAATTTGTAAAGTTACCGATTTATTTTAAGAGTTAAGTCTAGAAAATTTAGTCAGCGTACATTTTTTTTTTGTCGGTTAGCAAAAACCGCGAATCAGTTATTTCCATTTACCGGTGTAATAAATGCATGCAACGCCACTGCTTGATTGTTGCATTTTCAATTTTGGAGCGGCTCTGTCCATGGTCTGAAAATCGTCGCACAATGGGGTATTTTATGCCAAAAGTGACGATTAATTGAAAAAAAAACGTTCAAGGTACATAGTGATGTTAGGTACCTGATGAAACAAGATAAAATTCTGCATCACTAGGTCGAAAAATAGGTGCATCATAGTTGAAAAATATTCTACCGTTTACCCGCAATGCAGTTTGAAAGTCATCATTTTTTTTTCTCTTTGAGTGTGCACATTGACAAACGTGTTTATTCGAAATTTTTAAAGTATTTTTTTGTGTACTATTTTTAAAAAACTACAAAAACTTACGATGGAACCTTCTTGTTCAGGTATTTAAGCAATACAAAATAAAATTTTTTTTATGAAATAGTGTTGCTATATATATATTAATTTATTTATTTTAATTTAACCTCAAAAAGTTGGATTTTTCAATATGTTAACAGAGATTTAGTTGTGTGTTGAGTGGAATTAAGGAAAACTGTTTTGATTATCGTAAGCTATGAACATTCAAGCTATATTCTATAAAAAAAAAGTTGCGTCAATGCTGCGCACTTTCGCGGTATTTCGATTTTTTTACTTTAACTTACATGTCACGAATTTACGATTTTATTTCGAAAAATTAAAACAAACGAAATAAAGTACAAAATAAATGTAAATACTAAACAGATTTTGCTGTTTTTAGTTTTTTTTTTTGTTGTTTACAAGTACTCTTCTTCACTTTGTTTTTTGTTATCCGCTATTTTTTACCCTACATTATGGAAAGCGACATATGCAGTGCACCTTTCCACAATTAAGGTAGATAGTTGATGTTTCTTTCAAACACCGGCTCTTTATATATTAAAAGAAGCAGATGAATGTGTTCAGCTATTAAATTAAATTATATTTGTTCGATTTTAACACTTATTTTCTGATTTTGATATTAGTAAGACATAAATTGTTTGCCCTGTAGTTTGCATGGTACATGTGAAATCAACATCATTGTTTATGTTTATTAACTATTGTTATTGCAATCCTTTGTTTTTGTATAAAATGTCGTTCAAAGCTTGTTTTTTGCAATTTGTAGTAATAACGAAAATTATGTTCTATATACTATGTAATTCGGTAAAAGGTACATAGCTAATGATTACATTTTGAAGCCGCCATTTAGAATTTAAAATTTTTGACTTCGGATTCATGATCAGCGACCCCACAAACCCCAGTATACAAATTTTTACCTCCTTTAAAAGTTTTTTTGTAGAAGTAAGCTTGTTCATGGCCGCCATTTTAAAGCCGCCATTTTGAATTTCAAATTTTTGACTTCAGATTCGTAACCAGCGACCCCACAAACTCCTGTATACAAAATTTTACTTCCATTAAACGTTTTTTGTAGAAGTTAGCTTGTTCATGGCCGCCATTTCAAAGCCGCCATTTTGAATTTCAGATTTTTGACTTCAGATTCGTGATCAGCGACCCCAAAAACCCCCAAAGTACAATTTTTGTCTCGATTGCCCCTATCAATTAATTGTCACTTTTGGCATAAAATACCCCATTGTGCGTCGTAAAGTTTTTGTCTATTTTTGTCGTGAGTGCTTAAAACAACCGTAGCACTTATAATCAACCAGTTATATTTCCATGTAACAAATTTGCAGTTTCGTTGCTTAAGCAGCTTCCTCCGCGTCCCCATGAATAATTGTTTTTTTTTTTTTTTTGTTGTGTTTAAGCCAAATGGTCAAAGAATTACTCTTTTCTGTCTTACCATTATTTTTATCATAACTACTATACTTAGCATAGTAGCATTATCATAACTGCTATACTCATAACTACAACAATTCCATGCAACGCCGATGGATTTTTCAACTTTGTTCGAAACCAACAAGTTACACGTCAAAAAAATTAAATATTTTTTTTAATATAGATTTGAATTTTTTCAAGTGGAGCTATTTTAGTTTCAGAGAGTTGTTTTTTTTTAAAACAAGTATTTGAAAGTGACATTGAAATTGATAGATTAAACACAGCTGATTTTTACACGGTTTACAAAGTTTAGGCATTTAAATATTTTCGAAATGACACTTTAGGCCTTTGTTTTTTGTTGAGTGTAGGGGCAACAATTTGAGTTTCACTTAAGCTGCTGCTGCTAGCTTGTGTGTGTTTTTGTTTTACTGGAAAGTTTAAATTTTTTCGCGTTTTTAATAAAAGCTTTGGTATTTTTTTGCCCCATCTAGGTAACCTTAGCAGCGCGTGCTTGTAACGCTTTTGCAACTTTTATTCTAATGTTGCTTCAACTTTGGCGGCAACATATGTAAAAAATTATGCTTGGTTGAGTCGAGCACGCTTATTGATAAAATTAAAAAACTTTTCACATATCGTATCATGTGCAAGCTGGGGGTTTTTGAGAATCTTTAAAAATGTAATAAAAATCAAGGTACAGAGCATTAACACAGATCATTTAGAAGAAAGTAGAAAATTAATATGAACATTTTTTTCAAGTGTTTTATGTCACAGCTCATTAATGCTACAGACTTAATCATATTTAGATGTATTGGTTAAAAATGTTAAATGATTTAGTCGAAAACAAACTTTGAGCTTTAGGCCAAGTATGTTGACAACAAGACAACATGAAGACAAAGAAGGCAACAACCAACAACAACAACAACGGCTCTGAATAGAGCAAATCATACAGCTTGACTATACAGACTGTTTCGTTGGCCGCTACACCAACTCATCAGAAGTCTTTTCACTGTGATCCAGTCAAAATTTGGCCATACTTGGCCTAAAGCTCAAAATTTGTTTACAATATAAATAAGGAAAGGTCATATTCAAATATTAATGATTAAGTCTATTGTTAGTTTTTTTTTTAAAACTCTGAGATTTATTAAAAAACACTGTCTAACATGAAGCTGTCGATAGCGTCAAAGCATCATTTCATTGCGATTCATGAAGATCTCAACTTTTCTGTAAACAAATTATTTAGAAATAAATAAAAAATTAAAAAAAAAAAAATGAACTCAATAGCGTTTGGCACCCGCTTGCTAGCTATTGTACCAGCTGCTAACAACACTTGAGCGCCAGTGCTGCCAAAATAACATGACACAAAACAAATTGTGTGCAAAATATGCCAAAAGACAAACACAATCAAAGAACTTCAAACTTAGAGTGCAAAAGAAAATGTTCACAAGAAGCTGTTGTTGTTGTTGTTGTTGTTGTTCTTGTTGTTGTTGTAGCTCTTGTTGATGTCAACCAACAAAATCTGCTAAATAAATACAAACAACAGCAGTAGCAGCATTAGACGCAGCAACAACAACATCATCATCATCATCATCGTGATCGTCATGCCGACGCAGCAGCAGCAGTAACTGTCAAGCCATCAAGGTAGCAACCTGACGAAAATCCAAGGAGACCAATTTTAAATTAAATTAAAATCCAAGGCAAAGCAAAGCAAGGCACACTCGGAAATTCAAGGAACTCATCTCAGCTGGCTTCATCACGCCTTCACTTCCGCCATTGCTCTGCCTTAAGAAAGTGCCAAAAGGTAACCTGCTGCTATGTTGTTCTAGTTGTTGCTCTTATTGTTGTTGTTGTTGCTGCTGCTAGTGCTGCTACTGTTAGACTTTCAGCGTTTGGCAGAGACTGGGCTGTACCGTCAGGCATGTGTTGCTTAGTTTATTCAAGTGAGTGCGACATCTATGTGCTCAACAGTGTGTTTCTTTGTGTGTGTGTGTGCATGTGCTTATGTCTGTCGATGTTTGTCATGCAAAAGTGTCGCTCTTAGTTTTAGTTTAATTTTCTTTGCAACAAAAAATGTGTGAAAACTTGAGATATTTTTGTAGTTTTTGCTGCTTATTGTTGTTGTTATTGTTGTGCTTATACTTATTGACAAAAGTATAGCGCAAAAGATTTCTAATGCAGGTGGGAAAAATTTAAAACATGAAAACTTTTTCTAGAAAACTGGCAACTCTGAATGCCCCAAGGTTGTTGCGTTCTAAAAAGTTGCATAATAACAAGAGTTGAGATACTCAAGATGCATTTGCAGTAAATTGCGAGTTACTCATA
This sequence comes from Pherbina coryleti, assembly GCA_943735915.1. Classification (NCBI taxonomy): domain Eukaryota; kingdom Metazoa; phylum Arthropoda; class Insecta; order Diptera; family Sciomyzidae; genus Pherbina; species Pherbina coryleti. The sequence continues at coordinate 177,776,798 of OX030950.1, forward strand.
CGACATGAAAAGAAATAAAAAGAATTTAAACACACTTGGGTAAGCTTAAGATTATGAAAAAGCAATATTCATGAGATAGGGAAGAACAATAAACGTGAAGAATACTTCAAACTCAAGGCATCTTATAAGAAAGTAAAAATATCGATAGTTTCTTCAAAATTTATTTCAATATTTTTCATTGCCTATAAAAATTTATTGATTCAAAATTTGTTAGAATAATAATTAGAGTAACAGTAAGACCCATAATTAGAGATAGTTTAAAGTCAGAGTTAGAGTTAGAGTTAGAGTTAGAGTTAGAGGTAGAGTTAGAGTTAGAGTTAGAGTTAGAGTTAGAGTTAGAGTTAGAGTTAGAGTTAGAGTTAGAGTTAGTGTTAGAGTTAGAGTTAGAGTTAGAGTTAGAGTTAGAGTTAGAGTTAGAGTTAGAGTTAGTGTTAGAGTTAGAGTTAGAGTTAGAGTTAGAGTTAGAGTTAGAGTTAGAGTTAGAGTTGGAGTTAGAGTTAGAGTTAGAGTTAGAGTTAGAGTTAGAGTTAGAGTTAGAGTTAGTGTTAGAGTTAGAGTTAGAGTTAGAGTTAGAGTTAGAGATAGAGTTAGAGTTAGAGTTAGAGTTAGAGTTAGAGTTAGAGTTAGAGTTAGAGTTAGAGTTAGAGTTAGAGTTAGAGTTAGAGTTAGAGTTAGAGTTAGAGTTAGAGTTAGAGTTAGAGTTAGAGTTAGAGTTAGAGTTAGAGTTAGAGTTAGAGTTAGAGTTAGAGTTAGAGTTAGAGTTAGAGTTAGAGTTAGAGTTAGAGTTAGAGTTAGAGTTAGAGTTAGAGTTAGAGTTAGAGTTAGAGTTAGAGTTAGAGTTAGAGTTAGAGTAAGAGTTAGAGTTAGAGTTTGAGGTAGAGTTAGAGTTAGAGTTAGAGTTAGAGTTAGAGTTAGAGTTAGAGTTAGAGTTAGAGGTAGAGTTAGAGTTAGAGTTAGAGTTAGAGTTAGAGTTAGAGTTAGAGTTAGAGTTAGAGTTAGAGTTAGAGTTAGAGTTAGAGTTAGAGTTAGAGTTAGAGTTAGAGTTAGAGTTAGAGTTAGAGTTAGAGTTGGAGTTAGAGTTAGAGTTAGAGTTAGAGTTAGAGTTAGAGTTAGAGTTAGAGTTAGAGTTAGAGTTAGAGTTAGAGTTAGAGTTAGAGTTAGAGTTAGAGGTAGAGTTAGAGTTAGAGTTAGAGTTAGAGTTAGAGTTAGAGTTAGAGTTAGAGTTAGAGTTAGAGTTAGAGTTAGAGTTAGAGTTAGAGTTAGAGTTAGAGTTAGAGTTAGAGTTAGAGTTAGAGTTAGAGTTAGAGTTAGAGTTAGAGTTAGAGTTAGAGTTAGAGTTAGAGTTAGAGTTAGAGTTAGAGTTAGAGTTAGAGTTAGAGTTAGAGTTAGAGTTAGAGTTAGAGTTAGAGTTAGAGTAAGAATAAGAGCTATAATTGGAGTAAGAATTGCTCGTACACTAAGAGCAACATTTAGAGCAAGACTTAAAATAATAGTTTGAGTTACAGTTTAAGTAAGAAATAAAATCAGAATTTTTGAGAGCTCAACTCAAATTAGCTGCATTATTTTGAATAAGAAAACGATTTGAAGAAAACACCGACGGCTTTCTCTTCAATCACATGGCCCAGAATCGATAAAGTTACCTTTATCATGTACGACGATGCCACCGATAGGCATTTGCAGCTCTTCTTGGTAAGTGCAAAGCTTTTAAGTCCTATAATAATTTAAACATTCCGCTGCTCAAATTTATCATCAATGTCCTCTAGCCTACTTTATTTTAATTTATATCCTTTTCACACGCAGTCCGCAGCAACGCACAGCGACACCCTGTGCATTAGTCGAGCGTAAGAGTGTTTCCTGCATAGCTGCATTTGGCTGGATTTTGTTAATACTTTAAATTCACTTGCGTCATGTGGCTGCTTGTCTTCAGCAGATTTTAGCTGTACTTCTTCATGCTCACTTCGGAACTAAGCCTGATCTAGTCCTTGCTGCTCATCCGCTTTCTCGCTCGCTTCCAATTATGCGCTTAAAGTACGACGTATTAATAACACAAACGTGCTCAAAAGCCTGTTACGTCACATGCGTACTCTACATAATATATATCACATTTATTCACACACACACACACAGACACACACACACATACGCACTCACTCATGCAACATTCGCTTGCTGCTTTAGCACTTCCGGTGTGTGGCGGCGCATTAAGCGAAACAAGTTTTAGTTTCAAATTCCTTTGGCTGAAAGTATTTCAACTCAAACATAAGTTGTTCGAATTCCAGGCAACCTTGAGAGTGCTTTATTGAGTTCACAGAGTTCGTGCAGCTTATTGAGGCATTAAGTCACATAACACAGCCGAAGCAGCGCAGGCAGAAACAAACAGTTGCTTGTTACCTTTTATGGAGCAGCAAAAAGTTTGTTAGAGTGGTGGTTGGTACTGGTGGAAGGGGTTTATTTGCTGTAAAGACACTTAATTCAGTTAAGGCTTGAGCAAAATTTACTTAAATCCACATAAGCTTTTAATTGCTTTGCTCTGTATTGCACGCTTAATTCTTAAAGGGCGATGTGGGAGCGTTAAGGATTTTATTTCTACAAATTATTTTGAGCATCCTCTGCGCATTGTCTTAAATTCAACTCGATCTACTGTAACGTGATTAGGCCCTTGCTTCGGGTTTATTTTTAAACATCAAGCCTTGCGAGCTGTTTAATATTTAGATTGGCTTTAAATAATCTTCCAATTGTAGATGCAATCTTGATCATTGCTTTTTTACACCCATCATATTTTCATAAAAAATTCATTGCATTTTTCTTGAGCTTTTTTTTTTGGGACTGCAACATTTCAACCAATTTTCGATTGCAACTCCTTAATTTTTTTTTCTTGCTCCGTTTGCTTTCTTCAATTCAGCTGTGGTCTATTTTATGCATGCACTCAACTTTTACAATACTTGCAAAGTTTGCTTTACTGACCACCACTGCCCACACACAACTGTTCGCTGCAGACGGTTACATATCTACCGGTTAGCTTCAAGAATGTTGGATTCTCATATTTTCTGGCATACTTGAGTGGTTGATTGCAATTTGAAACTTCGGCCAAACACTCAACTCGGTACAGTACTCAGGTGGAGGTGAGTGGTTCCTTTTTGGTGTTGTTGTTGTCATACTGAAGCCAGTGAAAGCTACTCTACTCGGTGCTTTGAAATTTGTTCCAAAATACTTATTATTGAAGTTTGCGGGATGCCATGCCAAGCCATGAGATGCGGAATTTGCAAGTTTTATTTAACTTTGCAACAATGAAGGCAATAAATTCAAAGTGGAATTTTAATGACCGCTTCGCAAGTTACTTTTGTTAACTGTTCTATTTGAAATGAAGTTTTTTGTTTATTTTGACTGCTTTTGCTCGCAATACAAATAAGTATAATCACGGGATGGTCTCTGATCAATTATTAACAATGAATTGGTTTGTAATGCCAATAATATAAATATCTAAGAAATAGAATTGTGATGTCATCATATCAGTATCAGTATCAGTATCAGTATCAGCAACAGTAACAGTAACAGTAACAGTAACAGTAACAGTAACAGTAACAGTAACAGTAACAGTAACAGTAACAGTAACAGTAACAGTAACAGTAACAGTAACAGTAACAGTAACAGTAACAGTAACAGTAACAGTAACAGTAACAGTAACAGTAACAGTAACAGTAACAGTAACAGTAACAGTAACAGTAACAGTAACAGTAACAGTAACAGTAACAGTAACAGTAACAGTAACAGTAACAGTAACAGTAACAGTAACAGTAACAGTAACAGTAACAGTAACAGTAACAGTAACAGTAACAGTAACAGTAACAGTAACAGTAACAGTAACAGTAACAGTAACAGTAACAGTAACAGTAACAGTAACAGTAACAGTAACAGTAACAGTAACAGTAACAGTAACAGTAACAGTAACAGTAACAGTAACAGTAACAGTAACAGTAACAGTAACAGTAACAGTAACAGTAACAGTAACAGTAACAGTAACAGTAACAGTAACAGTAACAGTAACAGTAACAGTAACAGTAACAGTAACAGTAACAGTAACAGTAACAGTAACAGTAACAGTAACAGTAACAGTAACAGTAACAGTAACAGTAACAGTAACAGTAACAGTAACAGTAACAGTAACAGTAACAGTAACAGTAACAGTAACAGTAACAGTAACAGTAACAGTAACAGTAACAGTAACAGTAACAGTAACAGTAACAGTAACAGTAACAGTAACAGTAACAGTAACAGTAACAGTAACAGTAACAGTAACAGTAACAGTAACAGTAACAGTAACAGTAACAGTAACAGTAACAGTAACAGTAACAGTAACAGTAACAGTAACAGTAACAGTAACAGTAACAGTAACAGTAACAGTAACAGTAACAGTAACAGTAACAGTAACAGTAACAGTAACAGTAACAGTAACAGTAACAGTAACAGTAACAGTAACAGTAACAGTAACAGTAACAGTAACAGCAACAGTAACAGTAACAGTAACAGTATCAGTAACAGTACCAAACTAAGACCTTGTTTTGGCCTTGTTTGACTCCGTCCTTTCCCGAACAATTTTTTTTAAATTTATTTTTAAATATTTTGTGCAGGTTGAGCGATGTTTTGTAGAAATTGTTTCGCCCATTTTATAAAATTCATCAAATTTGGAAATTTCAAATTTTAGAATGTGGGGAGCAAAACAAAAAGGATGCATAGAACAAAAAAAAAAAAAAAATAGAATATTGCGTTGCTATAAATTAAGATCAATAATTAAAAATCAAAACAACAACAAATGCATTCAAAATAATTTGAAAAGACGAAGTACAATAACGAGAGAACAACGAAAGCATTCTATAAGAGCGAGATAAGGGAAAAAAGTACCTTAAACCATAAAAAAATCCAACAAGACAAAACATAAACAATAAAATGAAAAAAAAAAAAATCAAAACTGTGTAAGTATGCGAGGCAAAATATAACGACGCTGAAATCCATCTTGCAAGTAGCTTCAAGCTCAAAACCAGTCTGTACTAAAGACACTCTGAGCTTTTTTCCATAAATACATGAAGCGTTTTTCAGCAGCGGTTGCCATCTTCAGCTTCAGCGTGCACTATAGACGCAGGCTAAGTATAGATCTAAATAAATCTAGACTTACCAGACTAGACTGTCTGTTGCCATAAAAGAATAAACACAATGTTTACATTTTTTACAATAATCTTTATTTAAAAATCACATTTCTTGTTTTTTATTTATTTTTGTTTTTTTTTCCTTTTTTACATATTTTTATATTTAGCTGCAGTTAATTTCTTCTTTTGCTTTTTCTTTTGATCTTTTCTATTTAGTTAATTTTACAAACTCAAGCTGTTGTGTTTTTTTATCTGATTTTATACTAAATTTTATGCGACTATAATTTGATATTTATTTTAGCCTTATTTGCATGGATTTGCATTGATTTCTTGGTATGTTAACAATATATTTCATTGAATGTTGCCTATTGCTGCGTTCTGCTGCTGGTTTTAGCACTTGCTCTTTTGTTACTATTTTTTATTTTTTTTTTGTTTTTATTAAAATTTATTCCAGTTTTAATTTTTGCATTTCAATTTTTAATTAACAACTTAATAGCATTTCATACGTACATAACTACAATTATTTGCATAGATATATTTTATACATTTAATACACACATACAAATGTGTATGCACAGTAGATGCATGTTTAAATGCTATGTTTTATATATATATGTGTATATATACATATATCAATTTTATTAAAAAAATCACGTACAAAAATTTACACACACATGAAATTCATATAAAGAATTTCATAGAAAAATTTCACAAATTCAATATGTTACAATGACTATACAAACATACGCGTAGAAATGTGCGCACACACACAAATATTTACTATACGAGTATGTTATGGGCGAGGGGGAAGAAGAAGTTAAGCGAATATTTACAAAAATACTTATTGTTAATATTGATGTTGTTATTGTTGTTGTTGTTGTTTTTTTGTTGTTATAGCTGTTGGGCAGGTATTTAAGCAGGTATCTGCTATATTAAAAAATAATTTTGTATAAATTTTAATATTTTTCAGCACTCAGGTGGAAGGCTGGTTCGCGGTATGGCGTTATGTGGTTTCGTTTGCAAAGCATGGCTGGACCATAAATACATAATAAAATGAAATACCACAGCCAACAACAACAACAACAACAACAGCAACAACAACAATAACAGCAACAAGAAAAACAACAAAAAGAAATAGAAGGAAGAACTACACAAACATAAGCCAGCCGGAAGCGCATTTTTAAATTAAGCTTGCAAGCTGCTGTTGCCGTTGCCGCTTATGTTGTTATGGTTGTTGTTGTTGTTATTGTTTTCAGGTAAAAAGCAATTAATTTTACATTTGAACAAAACTTACTTCTGTCTCCTTTTGCTCTGTGTTTTCTTTCTTTTTAGTTGAAAGCATTTCAATTCATGTTGCGTTGTTTTTTTTTTCTTTATTCAATTAATTATTAAATATTTATTTCGGCGCGACAAGAAGCTGACATTTATTGATTGAATTTCATAAAATAATAATGATCTACATATGCATGCGCACACATTCGCACAAAGAAAGACACAAACAAACAACGAACAAAGCAGCAAGCACAGCGGGACGTATGAGTGACATTTAATGGCATTGAACGGTAATTAAATGTCGCTTGTGAGTCACAACACCACGTGTCTGACAGCAATAGGTGTGCATCTGAGAGTGTGTGTGTGCGCGCTAATGTGTACTTCTCATAGCTGTAGGGAGGGGAAATTTTTAAGGTTGTCTTTTCAAAGAAGCGCCTAATTAAGCTTTATTTTTATACTCTTCGTATTAAATTAACTGATTCTTTTAGTTCCTGGGTGCGTTGGAACTTATATAGAAATGTATCAGTACAGGAGCAAAGGTGAATTAATAACTGAGGAGTAGGGTGTAGGGTTTTTGGGTTTTTGAGATTTTTTTCAAATCTTTTGGAAACGGTTTAAAGGTCGCACTAGTTTTTCCTAAAAATCTGGTTTTTCGGAGAATTATTCAATTTAAGTCATAAGTTGGTCAATAACAGACATTTTGTCTTTGAGTCATCATTTCGAAGGAAAAATATCCAAACTTTACTTTACTGTACATAAATCAAAAGTGTTACCAATTTTTTTTGGACTTTTTGGTGTACCATATTCTATTTTTTCGTGAAATTTGGGAAAATTCTTTAAAAAACTCTTCATAACTTTTAAAAATTTCACCAAACTGAAAAAAAGTAATGATGCACTTTGAGCTATGGTAAAATTTTAAATAAATATAAAAAAAAATTATTGATTAACTCTTGCCGTTCTGAAGTTATAGCCTTTAAAGGGTTGCAACCATTGTTGAATTGTTAAATCGTTGGTTGGTGCATCGATTATGAAATTGCTAAAAATATGCAACGACTCGTTTTGCTTTATTTTTTTTTTTTCTTCTGAATCTTTGAACTTAAGCAAAACATTAATCTATGTGGTCTGTCCTAGGAAGTCAAAGTGAAAAAAAAACGTAGAAGTACATGATCTGTCCTGTTGAGTATAAAGTGTCTTCGATGGTTGACAACATGTATCAGAAGAATTTCAAAGTACAAAGAAAGATCCTTCTAAAATCTCTTAATTTAAAAAAATCACTATTTTTCATGCCAAAATGGATGTCAAGTACACAGTGCAACAAAGAGACATTTTGTTTTGTAATTACAAATTCAACAATAGTTTCCTAATAATTCTATCCTTTTGGACAATAGTTTTTACTGATAGTCATAATCACAAAATTATTTATAAAATAAATTGATAAGAAATGTTTATCATTAAAGATGGTGAATATGCGGCACATAGTGTAGAACCAAACAATGTACTTACAAATTAAATTATATTTAAAACGTTTTCAATTCCAAAAGATATTCGATAAAGAATTATTTTTAAAATAGCCATTTGTATTCAGTTGTCATTTACTTTATAATTCGAGAATGGTTTTGAAGAAAATTCTATTATCTGAATTCTATTCTATAAATAACTTTGTTTATTTAGTCATCAACTCTTTGTTATGGTATGATGATGAAAAAGATGTGTGACAAAAGCTTCATTATGTCTTGGAAAACTTGAATGACAGTGACGGTGATTATTTTCACACTGACGGCTACGTTAATAAACAAAATTTTCGCATTCGAAAACCAACGAGGGATTCAGGAGATGCCAATGTACACAACGAGTGACTGTTTGGCACGAATTGTGGGCTGAACGCACCATAGGGCCGTCCTTTTTCGAAAACTATGACGGATGAACCGCCAAAGTCAATGGAGTGCACAATAGAGAATGATGAACTAATTTTTGTGATCGAATGTTTTTTCAAACAGGATGGCGCCACATGTCATAAAATGCTTCATATAATCGACTTACTTAAGGAAACATTTAGCGAATGCATTACTTCTCGAAATGGAGTAGTCAGTTGGCCGACAGGATCGTGCGATTTGACGCCTATGGATTATTTTCTAAGATTATGAGTAGTCATTGGTTTATGGAACCAATCAAGCAACTATGGACGCCTTGGAAGCCAACATCGTGCGAACAAATGTCGAGATACAGCACCAAATGCTTGAAAAAGGGAAAGAAAATTTAATTTTCAGAACGCATCACATCCGAGCCATTCACGGTGGCCACATTCCCGGAAGTATAAGTGTTTAAAACTCATGTTATAAAATTACTTACCAAATACTTTCCTAATCTGACAACTACCCATCTACCATAACTTTTTCAAACATCTCCTCAGACAACCCAGAAGTAATTACAAACCTATTTTCAAAATTTCTTCAGCCAGTCGTTCACACGTCATAACGATTAACTTGATTATGAATACTTTTCTTCGTTAAGGAACTGTGCTCAAACCTCGCTGACTTCTGTTGATATTACACTGGGTGATGTCTTAGAAAAAAATATATAATCTAAAAGATGATTATTCTCCTGAACCCGATGGCTTACCTGCTATTGTCATAAAAAAATTCGCGTACTTACTGGCTCATCCCCTTTTGGCACACTTTCAACTTTCTATTTCTTAGTCAGTTTTTCCAAAGTCATGGAAGAATTTGTTCATAATACCTTTGTATAAAAAAGGACCTAGAAATTATGTTTCTAATAACAGACCTATTAAAAAACTGTCAGGTACTCTCAAAATTTTTGAAAGTATTATCTACGACATTCTCTTCTGCCATTGCAAATATATCTTTCCTTTTAGTCCACAAGGCTTCCTCTAGGGTAAATCGACTACCACTAACCTCACACAAACACTTTATGTTCATTGGAAAGCGGTTATGAAGTTGATGCTGTTTCTACCAACTTCAGTAAAGCGTTTGACAAAATTTCGCACACCATAATCCTTCTTAAACTTAAAGCCTTTGGTTTTCCATCCTTGTTTATAAAATGGATTAAATCGTATATGGAAGAACACCATTATAATGTCATCTTTCGATTTTCCAATTCAGAATCTTTTACACTAGCTTCCTCTAGTATCCCACAAGGCAGTCACGTTGGTCCCTTGCTATTCGTCTTAACAATTTCTGATGTTGACGGTATCATCAAAGAATCCAATCCTTCTGTGTACGCTGATGATATGAAAATATAGCACCGATTCTCGAAATTTTCAAGAGGATCCTGTTACCTTTTCCACTTGGTGCCAAAAAAAAAAATCTTCTGGAACTCAGAGTCAGTAAATGTCAAGCTATTATATATTCTCCTAAGCGACTCCCCCCGTGAACTTATTACATACTCGGAGAGCCAGTTCCCTCTGTAAGCTATTTACGGTACTTAGGTGTTATTTGCGAGAAGGAATTTAACTTTAGGTCTCACATTGATAATATCATTAGTAGAGCTAACTCAGCACTTGGTTTTGTGAAACACTGGTCCAGAGAGTTCTCCGATTCCTATGTCACAAAATCTCTCTATCTTACCTTTGTTATACTCAACCTAGAATATGCCAGCCCAGTTTGGTCTCCCATTTACAACACCCATTCAACGCGAAGCGAAGCCGTTCAACAAAGATTTATTCGTTTCGAATTTCGTGGTCTTCCCGGTTCTGACAGTTTCAACTAACCCCCTTATGCCGACCGTCTGAAGTTGATTAACATGCAGACTCTTGAAAAACGAAGGGGAGTTGCCTATGTACTCTTCATTCATCAACTAGTAAGCGGAACTATTAACTGCCCAGCACTGCTCCACTTAATATCATTCAATACCAACCCACGCAACCTTAGGTCTATACCTCTCTTCCACCTTAACTATCATCGCACCGATTATGGATGCAGCGAACCAATAACTAGGATGCTTCGTGTAACCAATAATTTGATCAGCGAATTCGATTTTCATCTGAGCAGATCTCGACTCCGAAATACCCTTCTTTACTCCAATTAATGTAGAATTTTATGAAATAGAGTGGTTTTGTTATGAATACTTTCTTTCAAAATATAAGAAATAAAAAGAAATATATCTCAGGAACTATAGCTTCAATGTTGAACGCTTTGGCGTAAGAGAAAAACTTTGGCTTGCTGTTTAATATCAAAAGAATAGCGTTGCGAAGTTCAAATAAACGAGCTTTTTGTCATGTAAAAGATTTGAATAGAAAAACGCTTAATTCTCACATGCTAGAATATTAAATTAGTTCAATTTTGCAAGTTTTGATATTTCTTAAAAACATTCATTATAAATAATATAAAATTAATAATTAAAGCTATACAAAAAAATACCTATTTGCTTCTTAGTAAGTTTAGTTCATCGTGGCGTATGAGTTACATGAATTGCAGGCTTGATTCATATTTAAACATATTTAAACGTTATCATTATAGAAACTTAACATTTCCAGAATATTTTCCATTTAATTTCAAGAATTAATTAAAAAACAAAAAAAAAAATAGAGGTTCAATATAGCCATGATGGGCGCCAAGAGCTTTCAACACATTCAACAACACTTATTACAAAATTAATTATTACGCTAAATTATAATGAATGCTGTTCGCTGTCTAAGGTTGTAAAAAATTATATATGTGTATATAATGCATGTATATATTGAATATATATATATATATAGTATATATATATATATATATATATATATGCATTAAATAAATCTCTTTTATTATAAAATTTACAAGTATTTTTAATGGTTAATTTTTGAGATTTTTTTTTTGTTTTTTTGTCACGTAACTGTTATGTGTTTGGCTTTTTTAATATTTTCAATGCTTTTAACTTTTTGATATTTGTTGCTGTAATAGTTGTGGCTGGTTGCTAAGAGTATAACTGGGTGTGTGTGTCTGAATGTGTCTGTGTGTGTGTGGATTGGTTGCTTTAATTAATTTATCACAACATTCATAATAAAATGACATTTAAGAGTGGTTTTTTGTTTTTATACACCAACAACAATTAACAATGGATATTTTGTTTTTTTATTTGTATTAAAGATTTTTTTTTTGGTTTTGTGTCATTTCTATGCCACACTTACTCGATTTGTTTGTGTGTTTGTATTGATTTGTTCAAAAGTGTTAGTTGATTGTGCTTTTGTTGTATATTTATATGAATTTATATGTATGTTTTTTTTTAATATCTGTTGATATTTGTTGCTTTTATATTGCAGTTTTGTGGCATACTTTTTGGTCGTATTTTTATATTGTTCATAGAATTTTAACAAAATAGCAGATTGTTTCCTTCTATTATGAACACACTTATGTTTTTATTTATGTATAAAAAAAAATTAATATTTTGCCTGCATCCGTTGTTGAATGTTTTTGATGATGTTAAATTTTTTATGGCAATGTTTTTGTTATATTGCACAGTGTTTCATCACGAAGTAGCTAGCGGGACAAAATCTTGTTAAATGTTTAAATTTACGAATAAAGTAAAAACAAGAAAAACATTTGATAAGTTGACGGGTCGCAGTGCCGCCTTTTGCCAAAACTCACATGCGAGCCAGTAATAGTTGAAGAGCTTACAACTATGCGAACTTTCAACTTAAACCTAAGCTATATGGAGGAGGGGGGTAGGTATTTTGTTGGCTAGGAAGATGAGCTGAAAGGTTAATGAACTAGTTTTTCTGCTAATTTTGGCATTTTGATATATATGTCCTTTGAATATTTTTTTATTTTTTTTTGTTGTGGATTTATTTGAGTCGAAACACTGTGCATTGTATAGAAAAAGTAGTGTAATTTTTTACAGACACTTTTTTGCCGAACATAGTGTCAAAATGTTACATTTTAAGCTCATAGGCGTTCATGTTTTTTGTTTTTTTTGCAACACTGCATTTAGCGCCATTTTTTAATGTTTTTATAAAATTTTAAATATTAAATGCACTTTAAAGTACTGTTTGACATATGTGTAATGCTAGCGTGTATGTGTGTGGTATGTGTATGTGTGTTGTGTAAATTGTGTGTTCACGTTTTATTTACAATTTCATATGCTTTACCGTCGGCCATCATCAGCAGCAGCAGTATTTGTAACATTTTTTCAATACCATTTAAAAAAGAAAAAAAAAAGAATACAAAAAGTATTCCAGCCAATATTTTGCTATTCATGATATATACATATATTTTTTTATATTTTTTTTAATGTCACATTTTAAATCAGACATAAAAGGATAAATTAAAAAATACCCTGAAATGACAATGACAAATAAATATATCTATGTATGTATAAATACATAACAAAAGCACTCGCAGAAAAATGAATTTCACAAAAATGATCATTCCAATGTTTAACCTGAGGTGCGTTTGAATTTTAAAATTTCTGCATGTGGCTGAAATATTTAAATATTGTATCAAGTTGTGTCTTTCTTTTATAATTAACAAACAATATTTGGCGTTAAATTAAATTGTGTGCAATTTTAAATGCACAAAATAAAAATGTGCATTTAATCTACATGAGTGTGTAGATCCACTGATATAAAAAAAATACTTTAAATTCTAAATAAAACACTCCATGCAACTCCAAAATCCAAGACAATCTGTAAAATTTTTCAACGCATAATTTCTTATGTTAAAAAAAAGTACGCTTTATTTATTGCTTATTGCAATTCTTGAAACTGTATTTTCGTCTCCATACAACAAACATGAAAAATTATAATAAATTTAAAATAAAGGAATGCACTCGCCCGTACACTTTTTCTCTTAGAAGTTCAACTTCTGGAAGAACCAATGTGTTAATCCTTCTTTTTTATGAATTCGAAATTCACCCGTCTCTGGAAATTATGTTTTCTCTTTGACGGGATCTTTTAAATTCTTAACGAAGATTTTGTCTTAACTGATGACATGAGCGTTGTAATGAGTTGGCATCAGACGTTTGCAGGTTATTCGTTCTTAGGTCGCACAATAAAATTGTAGATAAATCTGCCTACGAACGTATTTCCAGACAATTGCAGAGTTAATTTTAGACAAATGTTCATCGTCATTTCTTCATTTTCTACCCTCCAATTTAATTATTTTCCGTTACCAACACAATGTATTCAACACAATTCTTTATGGTTAATTCGGACCTGCTTTCTGGTCATAGTTTTAAAATTGATTCTAATGGAAATTTTGTACTCGTTGATTTCGAATTTGATGTCAATCTTTGAGTATTCAAAATGACAGATCCAATATGGCGGCACCAATTTTAAAATCTAAAAGCATTTCCATGAAACTTGCTTTATGGGTCGTTTCGGGAGTGCAGATTTAAACCAGAAGTCTAAATTTTAAAATTCAAAATTTATCTCTCTTATGTCTAGCATCGAGTAGACGTGTTTTTTATTCGCTCGTCTTTAGCAACAGTTTCAAAGTGTTTTATTTAACCAATTTTTTCCATTTAAAAACGCGGTGAACGGCGTTGCATTGTTCTTCATTGTATGCAAAAGCGATATTTCTAATAAATTAATTTTCGTAACTATTGAGCAATTATAATTGCTGATAAAATTCATTAGTTCGAGTTTATTAGTTCGTTTTTGTTCCCGCCATAATTGTCTTTACCGAAAACACCATGTCGTCGACAAGAGCTAAGACATTATACTCAAAAAATCTGCTTTCAACTCCTTCGCAAGGTTCTCCGGCTGCCAACAACTCAAACAACTCAGCTCTAACAATCGATCAGCTGGATGAACGACTAAAAAAGCAGAGCGAAGTGCTAATACACAGCTTTCAAACGGAAATTTGCCACCTCCGCAATGAGTTTAACTCTAAGTTTGAAGAACTCGAGAGAATGTGGGCTGATAAAATAAACAACATTAATGCTGCTCTAGCCAACGTCGTGGAGCGCGTAGACAAATTAGAGTCGAAGAGCGTTGCCGACATCGTGGAGCGCGTTGATAAATTAGAGTCGTCTGCTGAAAGTGCTGAAGTGACTGCTCTTAAAGAAGATGTTTGCGAGTTGCACAAACTCATTGGTGATCTTGAGCGGAGAGAAGTTGCAGCTGATGCCATTCTATTCGGTGTTCCGGTGAACAATGAAGAGAATCTTACTCTCATGTTCAACAAGCTGTGCTTCACTATCGGTTGCAGGCCCCCATCAGGGCTGCCAGATATGGGGATTTGTCCCCATTTTGGGGATTTCAAATCAGTTTTGGGGACGAATTTTTTTGTTTGGGGATGAAGGATTTGGTGGGGATATCCATGCCTATATTGGGGATTTTTTGGGGATTTCAGAGGAGAAAGAGCAAAAATTCAGTTAACTCAAAAATTATTTAAAAATTAATTAAAAAAAAAAATTTAAATGAAATTGACGTCTTTCAGACCGTTGACAACATACTGTAAAATTATATTTGTGTAGTTATTGAATATCTTTTTGTAACGTCGGATTTTCAAGAAAAATCTATTTTAAATTTTTTTAATGGGTTTTTATTAAAAAATTACTTATCTTATTAATACTTATCAATTTCAAGTGGTGATATCGTACCCTAACTACAAAACAGTTACAACTCAAAATTTACAAATTTTTAATAATTAATGCAAAACTATTCCTAGTGGTCATCTTCATCAGCAATTTAAATTTTTTACTTATCTTCTTTCTCTTTAATAAAATATTTTAGTCTATTCAGAGGAATCTGTTCTGTAATCGATAATCCACGTTGGACCTTTCTTGTCTTTGTATCTAGTTTATATACCGTCGTTATCAGATAATTTTATAAGAATAATAATTTTCTAGAATTTTAATTAGAATGTATATCAGATAAAGGTGTAGCTTATAGATTAGTAGAAATGGGTTACAATAAAAATATTTATATGAATACAGATTTGAAATATCTGTTGAAAGTGGATTTGAGAGTAAAATAATATAGATTAACTAGTCACCACCGGTGCGCGTTGCTGCCGCCAGCAACTATAATAACCTATATAAATAACCTATAACCTATATACATAACCTATATAAAGAAGAGGCAGAATTAAGTGAAATGTGAGCAGAAAATTGCAATAAAAAAAACTTGTATGTATCTTGGTTGCTAGCGTTCAGCGCGAGCGGCTTGCGAGAGCTTTATATATTTTCTGACTTTCATTTTGTTGTTAACAGACGCTCTATTAAGAAGAGACAGAAGAGAGCGAAATGTGAGCAGCGAATAGTTTTGCTCTGAGTTTGATAACGTTGTTCTCAGCTGCTCTGTTAATAAAAGAAAAACCAACATAACAACAACAATTATATGCAATTATATGCAAACTTTAATAAGCTATAACTTCAAAAATATAAATTTTTAAGAAATAAAAAGTCCAGTTTGCACATCTACAGGTCTAAACCTATCAAACCATACTAAATTTGTTAAAATTGGACTTGTACTTAAAAAGCCTTATGCCGGACAAAATTTGGGTTTGCGTAATATATATAAGATTATTTGATTTTAGCTCTAAAATATGCACACATCGCCCGTCGCTCTTATTATTAAGATAAGTCGTAACATAGTAGATGTACCGGAAGGTACTTTTCTAAATAAGCTTTACGTTGTCATTCTAGATACACCTTCCGGTCAACTTAGCATGTTTTCAAGGAGATTTTTTTTTTTAATTCGGATTGATGTAAAAAAAATGTTATATCTTATACGGCTTTTAAGAAATTCCAAATAAACTTTGAACGCATCTCCTGCAAAATTCACTTGCTAGACTTAGCTTACTCTGGAATGAAGCCATCGATATCTAAAAATTTAAAAGTTGTGAAAAATTACTGTATTTTTCAAATACAGCTTTTTTTTTTAATAGAATCCTTCATTCCTTAGTAGTTCTTTACATTTTTGTTTTTTAATGTTGATCATTTGAAAACTTGAATAAATAGTTTATTGATTTTGTTCACAGAATCTCATTAAAAAAAAAAAAAAATAAATAACTGGCCATTTCAGCCCTTGAAAGGGGTTTGACCTAGCTTCTTATGATCAAATGTATTGTGCGCGTTATTAAGTTTGTACACAATTGACCGAGAACCGGACCTACAGGTTTAGCGCCGACTCCGAACGGCGATAAACGGAATGTTCTTCTTCTCAAGAAGCTTTAAATGGCATTTTGATTACTCTCTGAGGTTTGCCGTTGTCTGCAGAGAGGTGGCGGCCGTACAGAAAAATTATTTTAATTCAAATAAGTTTCTGTCGCTGCTGGGGTTCGAACCTGGGTCTCCAGGTTCGTTGACATAGAGGCCACGCACTTTAACCAACTACGCCACGGACGCCACCACAGAATCTCATTTATGATTGAAAATTAAATATAATTAAGAGGCAAAGAAAAGAGTTGCATATGTGCTTTATTTTGGGTAAATTTTAATGTTTATTTTATTGTTTTAAGAGGTTTTGGACCAGTGATCTCTAGTTGTAATTTTTATTATTCAAATTTGAGGATTTTCAAAGAATTTTGGGGATTTTCGAAGAAGTTTGGGGATTTTGGGGATTTTAGACATGTCAAATGGGGACGGGGGGTTCAGAATATCTGGCAGCTCTGGCCCCCATCGCTTCGGAGTGTGTTTCGAGTGAAGAGTAATGCACGCAGCGCTAGAAGCACTCCCATAATTGTAAAATTTTCCTGCTCTTATGAAAGAGATGCTGTTCTTCGTTCTGCAGCTGTTTATCGAAGAACCAACCGGAAAAATTTATCGTCGAATGATCTGGGGCTCAACTCTCACTCAAACATTTTTCTCAATGAGAGCCTGACTAAGCGCAGCCGTCAACTTTTGCAAAGTGCGATCAAGCTGAAACGCAACAAAAAACTGTTCTCAGCATATGCTAAAAAGGGCCTCATTTTTGTAAGAAGGAGTGAAAATAGCGAGAGTATGATGATTGATAGCTGTAACCAACTTTCTGCTATTGCGGGTGAGCTGGATGATTTCGAGACTCAATATCAGAGTGATTGTCAATATGATTAAGACTGCTTATAATAATTACTTATGTGTATCTTTAATTTACTCTAAGCTTAGTATTAAGATTTCAACTTTACTTTTAACTCTCTCTCTTCTTTCTCTCTTTGTTTTCTCTAGTAAAGTATTCTGGTTACAATTTTTTTCTTGTTTTATGTATCTAAAAGTTTTGTTTACATGTTTTTGCTTGCTTAATGTTTCTGAGTATTATTTTGTTTTTTGTTATGATTGGATCTAGGTTTAATTGTAATGGTGTGAATGAGAATTGCAAAGTTTTGATTAATATTCTTTGTAGACGTTATTCTGGTCTTAATGTTGTGCATTTTAATGCTAGAAGCCTTAACTCATATAAGTTTGACTACTTCAAGTATGTGTTTGAGGAATCGTACGTCGATGTTATTTGTATATCAGAAACATGGTTTTGTTCTGACGTTAAAGACACGGTTTTTGAATTAAAAAATTTCAACCTAATCAGAAATGATAGAACCGATAAGCGAGGGGGTGGAGTTGCTATTTACTGCAGGAAAAACTTAAATGCAGCAGTAATTAATAAATCCTTAGATGAAAGTGTTGAATTCTTAAATATTTGTGTTTCTGATGGCAATACGAAAATCTTTTTGTCCTGTATCTATAATCCTAGCAAATGTAATAGTCTTAATTCCTACTTCTCTCAACTTTCTGTTTTAGCACTGGACTTCGATTATTTTGTTTTGTGTGGGGATTTTAATATAAATCTCTTATGTCTTGATAACATTTCTAAATCTTTGTATGAAAATCTGTCCTCCGTCGGTCTGTCAATTGTAAATGAAACTATGCCAACGCGATTCTCGCATGATCATACTCCCAGTCTTCTCGATTATTTTATTGTCTCTGACCTTTCGACTGTTCTTCTGTTTGACCAGATTTATTTTATTTCTGATCATGATTTAATCTTCTGCACTCTTGATGTCAACCTATCTCGTACTATATCTTCTGAGACTGTCTCTTATCCTGATTTTAAATCTATAAACCTCCCTGCCCTCTATCGTGATGCATGCTTAGCACCCTGGAATAATATATGGTTTCTCTCTGATATTAATGATAAAGTAGAAGTTTTCTCTAATACCCTTAACACTCTCTTTGTAAATCATGTTCCCATTCGTACTACTGTTATCAAAAATGTTTCTTGTCCTTGGTTCAATAATAGCGTCAAAAATGCAATAAAAAAACGTAACAAAATGCACAGTCGCTGGAAAAAAATCCCCTCGCCGGAAAATTGGGAAAACTATAGAATTGCTAGGAATGCTTCGGTTTTAACGATTAAGCAATCGAAGCGAAACTACTGCTCTGCTAAACTTAATACCTCTCTTCCTTCCAAACTGCTGTGGAGGAATCTTAAAAATCTGGGCATTGGGAAAAAATCTAGTTTTGATTGTAATGTTGACCCCGACGTACTTAACAATTTTTTTCTCTCCAGCAATTCTTCTCCAGAATACAGAAGTATAGTTGATGTTTTAGTTGAGCCACACTTCCAATTTTCTGCAGTAAGTGAGTATGATGTTGGCAAGTACATTTCGAAAGTAAAATCTAATGCTGTTGGAGAGGATGGCATTTCAATAAGATTTGTTAAATTAATTATAGCCTACGTACTTAGTCCATTAACCCACATCATTAACCACTGTTTTACCACGTTTTCATTCCCCTACTCCTGGAAAATAGCTAAGGTGGTTCCTGTTGCAAAAAAATCATCTGCGGTTGAAGCCAACGATTTCAGACCAATTAGTATTCTGTCCTCCTTATCTAAGGTGTGTGAAGCGATTATGGCAGATCAAATTTCAACTTTCTTGAACTCCAATAATATGCTATCTTCCCAACAATCTGGCTTCAAAGCCGGCCATAGTTGTTCAACTGCAACCATGAAAGTCTTGGACGATGTACGAAAATCATATGATGAAGATCAGATTACTCTTCTCTGCATGCTCGATTTTTCTAAGGCTTTTGACACCGTTAATCACTACTTATTGTGTCAAAAACTTAAGTGCTGGTATGGCTTTTGTGATAATGCTGTTAGTCTTCTGAAAAGCTATTTGTCAAATAGGTCGCAAAGAGTTAGGGTGGGTGATAAGTGCTCTCAATTTAAATTAGTACACAGTGGAGTGCCCCAAGGTTCGATTCTGGGCCCATTGCTTTTTTCTGTTTTCTTGAATGATATTTTCGCAACTTGCAAACACTCATCAATGCATGCTTATGCGGATGATGTTCAATTACATATTTCCCGTAGAACTGGCCTCTTGGAAGACTTGAGTTGTAGACTCAATGAAGACCTCCATGATATTAACCAGTGGGCCATAGGAAACGGCTTGCAGCTAAATGCACTTAAATCCTGTGTTCTACCAATATCTGCATCCAAAATATATGTTGAAAATATCCCTGACTTGTTTATTGGTGATAAAAAACTAAAGCTTGTATCTAATGTTGTGAGTCTTGGTTTCCACATTAACTCTACATTATCGTGCACCGATCATGTAAACAGCATTGTCCGCAAAATGTATTTTTGCCTTAGAAACCTAAGAATGTCTGCAGACTTTACGCCCTTAGAAACCAGGCGCAAGCTTGTGGTACAGTTGATATTACCTATAATAACGTACTCTGAACTGATATACAGCAAATTAGATTCACGCTCTCAACAAAAACTGCATGTGGCATTCAACCATGCAACGCGATATGTCTATGGCATTCGAAAATTCGATCACATCTCACAATACAAGAATTCTATTCTTGGCTGTGACTTAACTAGCTACCTTAATGCCAGAAATTGTATCTTTCTGCATAAACTTATTAGGTCAAAAACGCCTCTGTATCTCTTCGAAAAATTGCAGTTTTCCCAGTCAGTTCGTAGTAATACACTGATAGTTCCTACGTTTAAATTCCTAAATTCAACGAGGCTATTTTTCGTTAATGCCATTCGATTGTGGAATTCTTTACCGCACCATTTAAGATCACTTGATGGAATTGGAAGCTTTAAGCAAGCTATATTTAGTATGTTTACTTAACTTCAAAGCCTTTGTTAGTGTAACCATTTACTTTTCTTAATTTTACTTTTCTTAATTTTATCTTTCTTAATTCTTATCTTTGTCTCCATTTTCTTTCTTCGATTCTTTTCTGTTTTTGTCATAATATTCTTTATCTTCAATTTTTACATTTTAAACACTTAAAATCTATAGCAAAATTACATACATATGCTTTCTAATATAAATTTACATAACTTAATATAAACTTCTAAATGATTCAATGTAATGTTTAAATAATCTCTCTCAAATATTATTAAATTTTTCTAAAATATGTAATATTTTATTCTAAGTTATATCTTTGTATATTAAAAGAACTTGTTCTTATTATACTAAATTATAAATTATAAAAAAATAAAATAAAATAAATAAAATAAAAAATAAATGGCGGATGCAATAAGGCGTGTAAAATTTTAAAGACTCGGTGTATTTGCATGAAAAAAATGAGTTAAGAAGGAATTTCTAGATATCTAATTTTGAATCTGATGTCAAGAATCTAAAATTTAAAATGGCGGGTCCCATATGGCGGCTGATATTTTATAATTATCGTTTTTGTATAAAACTTGATGCAAGGGGGGTTTAGGAACGATGATTTTGATTCTGATGTCAAACTTTTAAAATAGAATATGGCGGAAAAATTTTCAGAAGTTCATTGTGTCTGCAAACAACTTATTTGAGAAGGATTTTCGAGATAACTGTTTTCGAATCTGATAGCAAAAATGTAAAACTTAAAATGGTGGCCGAAATTTCATAATTTCTTAGTATCTACATGAAAATTTCATTTAAGACCGGCCACGGTGGTCGAGTAGGTAGCAATTTCTGGAGTCGTAGATTTTGAAAGAATTGTGAATGAAAGAAGGCGACTCCTAAATTGTGCTCCTAGTTTCAGTTTTTAGCTTAAGGCTCCAAAAATTGTTTCTTCAACAAAAAAAAAGAAATAAAAAACATCGTTAGGACATTTTTTTAGTGATGTAAATTTTTCACGCAATAGAGTAATTGTTTCTCCAGCTTTGTGGCATATTGCGCAATCCTGTTGGTAATATATGTCGTCCACATGCATCGATTTCGGGCATAAAGAAATCACTCAATATCATTTTGCTGTAAAGCAATTCTTCTGACACTGCCGTTACCAAACCAGCATACTTAAGTATAACCCAATATACCGCCAGCCCAAAAATCGCAGCAAACTGACACTTGTTGTTGATGAAGTGGCTCGTGATTAGTCGATTGGTCTCGTGACAAACAGAATTCCTGTAAGCATCTCGAAATCGATAAATCTGGGTTCTTAGTTAC
This sequence comes from Pherbina coryleti, assembly GCA_943735915.1. Classification (NCBI taxonomy): domain Eukaryota; kingdom Metazoa; phylum Arthropoda; class Insecta; order Diptera; family Sciomyzidae; genus Pherbina; species Pherbina coryleti. Next base: position 177,798,519 of record OX030950.1, read on the forward strand.
ATTCTCAGCTGCATTTTCATCTACAGCTACAGGTGATATTTTCAGTTGACCGAGGCGAAAATATGAGGCGATATTGTCAGTTGACCGAGGCAAAAATATGAGGCGATATTTTCAGTTGGTGTCTTTACATTACATCACTGTTTTTTTTTTTAAATGCGATGTGATGTGAAGTACCATATGACTATGGTGCTTTCTAAATTGTAAAGATTAAAGATTTAATTTACACAACAGTTCTTTTCAAACTTTTGGAAGTACATTGTTGATGTGAACATTTTTGCTCAAAACATTTTTTAAAACGATGTTCTGGTATTGCAGTAGCTTAAAATTATGCCGCTCACTTGTTAAATTGCCAGTGATTGCTAAACTATTACTTTAGTTGTATGTATTTGAACTATTTGAATTGATTCCTTAGAACTTTTATTTCAGTGTCTTTCAAACTTTTAGATTAGTTTTTTTTTTAAATTGTTTCGATATCCCAGTGCTTGTAAGACAGTTGTAAAATTCACTCATATAATATAAACATTGTATAACATACATTCACTCTTTCCTGCATATCCGTAACTTTCTGAATAAGTATCATAGCATTTCAATCAGTATACCAGGGCAATTTGAAAAGTCAGTGACTTTTAGAATTTCCCGCAAAGTAACTTTAAATACAACACTGGTAAACTACCATCTGTTAACATTTTTATTGAGCTACGTCAATACGTCAATTTGTGTTTGACAGTCATTGAAAGCAGACGACCTCGTGAATTTTGAGGAAAATGAAAACAAGTGACTTTCGCGTTTTCAACAAGCATTATTTTTGGCTTAAAAAAGCATGATCGAAAGAAAGGGAAGGATTGATCCATTGGGACTCTGCAAGATCAATTTCAATGGTAAAAAAGTAGTTTAATTTATTCCGTTGTGGTCATACGAGCATAAATGACGCTGAACGTTCAGGTCGCCCAAAAGAGGTTGACACACCAGAAATCGTCGATAAAATCAATGAAATGATATTGGACGTTCGGAGAATGAAAGTTCCTGAGGTGGCTGTGGCTGTAGGCCTCTAAGCTGAGCGGGTATATCTCATGAATAACATGAATATTTGGACATGAAAAAGTTATCCGCGCATTGGGTGCCGCGATTGCTTGCAGTCGAAAATAAGCACAGTCATGTGACCAGTTCAAAGGTGTGTTTGGCGATGTTTAACCGCAATACGAAGGTGTTTTTGCTCCATTTTGCAATCGTAGGCGAAGCATGTATACAGCCAACAAGGCGTGTAAAATATAAAGAGTCAAGGATAAAACAACCATTGGCGAATATTTTTCACAGCTGAAAGACAGATTTAAAGCAAAAATTAACGCATTTTGCGAAGAAATAGGTGCTTTTCCACAAATTGCGCTTGGAAGTGCCACTCCATCTACAATATTCTCCAGATTTAGTCTTTTGCGCCTTTTTCCTATTTCCAAACCTGAAAAATGACTCGGCGGTAAGAGACTTGAGTCGAATAAGAAGATAGACACTGAAACAAACGCCTATTTTGAGGACCTTGATAAAATCTATTATTTGGAAGGAATAAATAAATTCGAAAAACTCTGAACTAAATGAATCCGTCCAAAAGGAGACTATGTTGAGAGATAAAATGCTTTTCCGCAAAAAAAAAAAAACTTTTATTCAAAAAGTCACTGACTTATCAAATTGTCCTCGCAAGAGTTGTCGAACTGTACAGTCTGTTAAGTAAGAGCATGTACGGCATAATTGATCTAACAATTTATTTAAGAACATTTTTCTTTACATACATTCAATATACATGTTCCGAAGCACGATGCAATCATATTAATAAGATGTCCGTCCAATCACCACCAGCGTTAATAATCGCTTGACATCTCCGGGGCATACTTTCCACTAATTTTTCGGCATATTCGACAGGAAGAGCTCTCCAAATGCGTCGAATATCTCGGGAAAGGTGTTTTAAAGTATAGGTGGGTCTCCCTCCCTTGTGGCGTCCGTGGCGTAGTTCGTTAAAGTGCGTGGCCGATATGTCAACGAACCTGGAGACCCAGGTTCGAACCCCAGCAGCAACAGAAAATTATTTGAATTTAAATAATTTTTCTGTACGGCCGCCACCTCTCTGCAGACAATGGCAAACCTCAGAGAGTAATCAAATGCCATGTAAAGGTTCTTGAGAATAAGAACATTACGTTCATCGCCGTTCGGAGTCGGCGTTAAACATGTAGGTCCCTTTCTCGGTCAATTGTGTACAAACTTAATAACACGCACACCACAATTGATCATAAGAAGCTAGGTCAAAGTCCTTTCAAGGGCTGAAATGGCCAGTTATTTATTTTTTTTTTGTTTGGGTCTCCCTCGAAGCTTCTGCTTGATGTAGCCCCAAACGTTTTCGATGGGATTAGCATCAGGCGATTGTGCAGGTCAATCTAATGCGACGATGCCTTTTTCGCGTTTCCAGTCGGTGCAGAGGCGGCTGCGGTGTTTGGGGTTATTGTCCTCCTGCAGAATCCAGTCTTCGTTTTTGATTATAAATTGGCATTTGGCAGTCGGTAGTAAAGCATTCTCATAAAATTTTACCATTCTGGCAGCATTAAGATTCTCGCTAAAAAGGTACGAAGTGCCGAAAACCTTTTTTGAGAAGCATCCCCAAAGATGAATTTTAATGAGATGTTTAACGGTACGCTGGACAAAATTACTTGACGACGAAGACCAAGTCCGCGGTACGATCGAATAACTCTAAACAGAAGATCTGTCGGAAAAGAGTACGTTACTTCAATCGCGATCAATGTTTTTTGTTGCCCAAGCCATTCTTGCCCTTGAGGCAAGCTTAAGCCAGGATTCCGCGATAACAAACTCACTACAATTTTTTCATCCTTTTTGGTCACGTTCCCTGTTGAGCCTTGATCGGGAAGGTTATCGACGTTGTTTGATTTCTTAAAGCATTGCACCCACTCCTGGACAAAAGCCTTTGGCTTTTTCAAATACTTTGCCGCCGCTGCATAGGACATTTTTGGTGCTTTTGGATGGTTGCAGAGGAAAATTGCCTCGAAGCGTTCTGCGTATGCAGCACTCATTATGCCTAACACACTTTTCTAACAAAGTTTCGACCAGCAATTTAACTTTTTTACTAAATCGTCAAGGGTTATGTCTATTTGTTCAAAAAATTTCAGGGTTGCACTATTCACCGACTGCGAATAATGTCGTACACGCTCTTTCTTAACAGACTGTAACTCTATTACATTTGGAATTTTAGGTACATTTCACAGTGCTTGCCAAACTGCTATCTAATTTGCTCTCAAACTGCTAGGGTTTGTTTTCCAGTGCATAACACTCAGTTACTTCAGTGGTTTCAAACTGCTGAAGCAATTACTTAGACTGATAGTGGAATTCCTGATGAGTTTGATAAGAGACAATTGCAATCAAGTAATCACTTTTAGAAGAACTATGAAGTTGAAATGAATTGTTTAAATTGGTAGTCCTAAGTAAGATCTTTACCCTTCAACTAAAGCAAGACAATCTCTATTAAAAATTCTAAATAGTAAGACGTATTTTTTAACATTGCATTTATTGCAAGTATCGGTTGTTGATGTTTAATTGTTGAAGAAAAAAGTTATTTAAGCAAAAAAATAATACAACCAACGTTATTCAGAAAAGTTGCTTGCTTTTTCCATGTTAATTCAACATGTTTCCAAATCAAATATCCAAGTTTTAATCAAATTTCCCTAAATTCTTATTAAATTTTAATTAAACGACTTAATTGAATGTTCAATAATTTGCATTTTATTTTAATCTTTCTAATAACGGCGCTGCCACAAGCAGGCTGTTAAAGATTTTAAAGCAATTCTTGAGCACAACCTGCCTCAGCTGCACGTTGTCCATTGCTGCTAATCACGTTTTACTCAATTAGGTTAACATCTTTCTTACTCACGTTTTCAATGCGTACTTCTGACAGCTTCTACTCCTTGGCGCCTTAAATGATAGTCATTTAATTAGCGTAATTAAATCGCGTCCAAAGCGGCCCAAAGCACGGCACCACCTCTGCTGCTACTGTTATTGCTGCTGCTGCTGCTTCTGTTTCGTAGCTAATTTTAAATGTCAAAATTTAACTTCCGAGTCATTAGTTCATAAATTTGGACACAACATTTCACAATTTGTACATTTAAAACCGAGACACCAATCAAGCAACTTGGGTATTGATGTTAGTGTCGGTTGGCGGAGGTGTTTGGGGGGTGGTGCTGGCTGCAGCAAGTTTATTTTGCAGAAAGCCAGTGTGCAAGTCATGAATCTTGTGTCAACATTCATTGTAGGACATTTTAATGTTCAGTCATTTATTTATGTTTAATAATTTAGTTGCCATTCAAATTATTTATTATTGTTAGTATTGCTCTTCATCGTTGAAAGGACGATGTTGCTATTCTTGCTGTTATTCATGCTAATTGAGTACCTTTTATGTAAGTCATCACAAGTAATAAAATAAAACCAATAAATTGTCAGAGTTTGAAATTAGTTTTGAATGTTTGCAAAGTTTTTGCTATCTTTTTATTTGGGGGGAGGAGGAATTCATTAAAAATTAATAAAGAAGCAACACTGGCAGCTGGCAGCATTGATTGATATTAATAATTCATAGTTTATCTCAAGGGAATGAATGAATGTATGTTGCGAAGAAGTAGAAAAGATGGAAAATGAACAAAAAAAAAAAACAAAATTATACCAAAGCAAACTTGAGCGGTCCTTGGAAGAGGCTAGGAAATTCTTAGCCATTTTGTACGTTTATAAAGGAGCCATGAAAACATTTTACGAAAATAAAAAAATTATTCTAGCGTTTATTATTTTTTCTTTTTTTTTTTTTTGTGCAATCACAACATTTTTCAATGCTGCTTTTTTAAATTTCATCCTTATGCGCAGAGGTTTTAAAATAGTTCAATTAATTATTTTGTTATATTCGAAACTTCAAGGAAGATTCAAGTGAGGAGACCTTAAAGTTAAATAACAAAAAAACAAAAAACAATTGAAATTAACGAGTCGTCAAGTAGTAGTGGAATAAATTGAATTTTGCATCATGAGATGTTGTGAAAATTTCTTAAATATATCTATGTTATTTGTCAACTATAAGTAAATGGTATTAATTATTATACGGACATACTGATTAAAGCCGTTTTTGGGTTTGAAATTACCCAGCCTGCAAACATTATCTGAGTGCTTCAAAAAAAAAAAATTACTCTAAAAAGAGTACTTATTATGCGTGTTTAATGAGTAAGCAAGACTCCTAAAGCAGTCTTTGATATGATTCTAAAATGATTGCTCAGAAATAAGGCTCTAAAAAGAGTATTTATGTCTTATGAGTAAAAATCAAAAGACTCCTAAAGGAGTCTTTGATATGATTATAAAATGACTGCTTAAAAAATAGGACTCTTAAAAGAGTCAATATTATGCTTGCTTTATGAATTCTCATAAAGAGATCTCATTAAAGAATCCTATATAAGACGGTATTATGATTGTTTATAACATAATTAAGACTCACAAAAGGATTATACTTTTATTGTATCATTATGCGTATTTATAAAAAGGCCTCATAAAAGAGTCTTATATAAGACTGTTTTATGAGAACTCTACAAATAGGTTCTGAGAGGATTTTATAAACTTTAAAGTTATACTTTTATCTTCTTAATACATAAAAACGTTGGTGCATATGTATGTCTGACCATCACGGCTGATCCTCTGTAATTTGTAATGTGATGGTAATTTGTGAGAAAGTGAATATTTTTTTCGAAGTAAATGCTCCAACAAGTTATAATTTCATTCGTTCATTGTGTAGTTAAGGAGCTTGCAGAATCGAATGAAGTCGAATCGAATATGGTTAAGTGAAATTTTTAACTTTTAATTTTTCTACATTTACTTTTTTCATTTTTGTCTTTTTTTTTATTTTTCGATCATAAAATATTTGAAATAAATTTTAATCTAAAAATATATTTCAACCTAAACGGATCATTGTTACTTCTATGAGTTCTGAAAGAGTCTTTAAAGATTCCAATACGTGATTCTTAAAAGAGAATTAAATATGGCTATTAAAAGAGTCTTAATTTTGAGTCCAAAAGGCAAATTTATATGAGTTCTAAAAGAGTATTTAAAGTGTCTTTATTATGAGTCTTAAAAGAGTGTTAAATATGAGTCTTAAAAGAGTCTTAATTTTGAGTTTAAAAAGACTTATTTATATGAGTTCTAAAATAGTCTTTATTATGAGTCTTTAAAAGGTATTAAAAATGAGTCCTAAAAGAGTCTTTATTTTGAGTCTAAAATGAGACATAAAGCAGTTATTATTATGAATCATATTTTGAAGCCCATAACCTACGAAAATGTACCCATAAAAGAGTCTTTTTTGAGCGCATTATGACTATAAAAACTCATTTATATGAGTCTTAAGAGGGGGTTAGGTTTGTTTCGTCTAAAAAAGACCTTTTTTCATGAATTTTTTTAGAAGAAACTATAAAAGTAGGTTTATTTTACATATTATTATATAAAAGTACAACATTTTAAGAATATTTAAAAAAATTTTTGTAAAAAAAGAGAGAGAAATAACGGATTTATTGAAGATCTCCGCTGGTGCCTCGAAAAAAGTCTTTGTGCGGTGACCAGCCTACAGCATCACTGGATTATCTGAAACCAAAAAATTAAAATCATTTCTTTAGTTTATTACTTTATTTCTCCAGTGACGTCGATTTTTTTTTTTTGAGTTTTCTATTTTTCAATTTTTGGCACAATTTCGAAGCCAAAATGACGATTTTTGACGAAAAAATCTTCCTATTTGTTATTGTAAAATTGTTAGTAATTAAAAAATTTAAAAAAAGCTCTCAACGTCACTTGAGAGCTACTTATATGTAGAATATGTGTACAAAATTTCAAAAAGATCGGTTCATTAGTAGGCTGGTCACTGTAGGCTGGTCACCGACTTTAAAAATTACATGTTTGGGAAAATCGAATTAAAGTTTTGTACACTAAGCAACACTAGTTGGAGGTACGACCGTTTTGAATTGAATTTGAAGACTTTTATCGAATATCAACTTACCAACCATAAATAAAAAACTAAACTGGCCATTTCAGCCCTTGAAAGGACTTGGTCGGAACTTTTTTTATAATCAGATTGTGTTGTGCGTGTTATCAAATGTTTGTACACAATTGATTGAGACCTGGACCCATGATACAATTATACAAGGTAGGAGTGACAGTTCTTTTGTCTTGCACCAAGTGTCAAAAGTAGTATAAATTAGAGAACGAAAAAGTTAAAAAATAAAATAGAACACAAAATATACAGGCAAATGACAGTGAGAAAAAAGCCTGTTGTCACTCCTATCTTGTATAATTGTATCATGTCTGGACCTACTAGTTTTATGCCGACTATGAACGGATAATGTGCATGTTCTCAAGAAACTTTTCGTGGTATTATTAACTCTTTCAGATTTGCCATTGCCTGCAGAGAGATGACGACGAATCAGAGAAATTAATTTCAATTGAAAAAAATTTCTGGGTCTGCTGGCGGATTGGAACCTTGGATTGGAACCTGGAGTGCACGCAAAGAAATTTTTCGTTTACCGTAACTGAAAAATTCACCAACTACAAAAGTCATATTTTAACTTTTATTTTTGACCGAAAAAATTAAAGTCATTCAACCTACTGTAACTTCGTTAGTTTTGCTCCGAATGACCTAAAAATTTAATACAATATTCTTCAGATGTTGTACTTTCAGAAACAAAAATAAAAAAAATAAGTTGTCAAACCTTACCCCCCCCCCCCCTCCCCCCTTAAAAGAGTCTTTTAAGATTCAGATTAAGATTCATGCTGGGCAGTTACTAGAAAAAGTATGTTTCCTTGAGGACACTTTTTTCTTTTTATACTTTTCTGAAAACTTCAGAAAACTTAAGAGTTTCATCAAATGCAAAAAAAGTATTGCTTGTTGGGCAATGAACAGTTACTCTGCGTAGCTCATAGCTCTGTCTGTTTGGCTATGCATTGGTTTATGTCATTGATGCGTCATTCTGGAAGTAGATACTTGTATGTTTTGAGTGCCTTTAACACACGCATTGGGAAGAATTGACCCCTGGTAATTTGCATGTTAAAAGATTGTTGTCTCATTGTGGCCAGAAATCAAAATGATCCAATCAAACTTCTGTTAGTAGGAAACTTCTCAAATGTTTCGTCATGTTTTTTAAGGTTTTTTTGATTATTTGGACGGTCTTCCACGTTTTGTGGATAGTTTTCCTACTTTGTAAAGACTTTCTGCCACTTACAAACGAAAATTGGCAAATATTCTGTTTTCATAATTACTGCTTTGTTGTTCCATACGCTTATGGAATAGCAATGCATTTACTAATGTGTTATCTATAAATTAATAAAAAATTATTATATACCACTTTTTTTACAACAACCCATAAATTTGTTGTATTGCGAAACAATATTCGGGCACTCAATTTGTTATCAAATCGTTTAGCTTTAGTCTCAGGACTTTTACCGCAAAGGTTTGACATCAAATTAATAACTTCATTATCTCTCCATGAAATAAAAATTACTTTAACATTATCATGGGAAGCTATATATTCCACAGACTCTCTTCGAGATATCTTCATTAATATTGAACACACGGAAGCATTGATTTCGGATTTCTGTTCCGACGGATTGTACCCAATGAATGTATTCCCCTTTTGGCTAGTTCAATCATTAGTGCTAGTGTTGATATAATAATTATCATAAAAACTTTATTATTCATATGAGAAATAATTCCCGTAAAAGTTTTATGTAACAATCTTTGCACAAGCCCCAAGATCCTTTTCTTCGTGGTGACGAAGACAGGGGCTGTTCTCTTGGCCCTAGTAATTTCAAAATTATAGTTATATCAAAAAATACCAGCCAAAATGAAAATTTTAAAACCCATTTGAGCGGCTTGTTTAGGAGATATTGTAGCATATATTAAAGGCAGTTATTCTCCACAAACTGTTAGTCAAATATGGAACAATATCTCCCAATAAAGCCCAACAAATGAGTGTTCAAATTTTTCATTTTGGCTTTTATTATGACGGATAGACCTTTTTTATATGAAATCGACTTGAATTGTTTCTGTTAATGGTCTACTAACTAATAGTTGATCAGATATAAAATTCGCGAAATATTTCAAGGGTCCGCCCAAATTAAACATAGGTTATGGTAATTCACCTGTTCTTTTAAAATCAGTATGCATATGGGGCATTATTTTTGGAAGTGATCCACCCAAATTTTAAAAGTACTCCGATTTTGATGAAATTTTCACCATGTATAGTTCTTAAGGTTACACGTTCGATACGTTTTGACGATTTTGTAGGTCTAGAATAACGGAATAAATTTTTACAGGTTGTTTAATTTTTAAGTTTAGTGTGAGAATGTGGATCATATATTGCATATGTGATCAATTGACGTTCAATTTATTTGATGAAGTCTTACAGAAGATTCTTACTCAATTGAAAATGCTAGCTGGGTGACTTTAAGCTTTTTTTTTTTGTTTGATGAAATTAAATAGTGGAAGTTTGCCATGCATAATTGCTCATAACTTCAAAACCCTAAGAGATACCATCCTGGAGGATATCTCATTTTGAAGTAAATAAGTTTTTTATTTTTGTAAAATTGTTGCGAAAAAAATCGTAGGGGGTATTCTTTTGAAAAAAAATAATTGTTTTTTTAATTTTTAAAAAAACTTTTATAGAAAAAAACTTTTTGCTAAAATTCTTACGAAAGAGTTAAAAAGTACAATAATTTTCTTTCGTTTGACGTTTTATTTAGTCAAATCGATTTATTCGTTAAAAAGTTAAAGACATTTTTACTTCCACATTCTCACACTTAAAAATGAATCACCCTGTAAGAGGTTTTTCCGTTATTATAGGCCTACAAAATTCGTATAACTTGAACGTATAACCTTAAGAACTATACATGGTAAAAATTTCATCAAAATCGGAGTACTTTTCAATTTTGGGTGGATCACTTCAAAAATAATGCCTCATATTATATAATACAAAGTTTTTCTTTCCAAACAGGGCGAGTGTATATCTCTTTTCAAATAATGTCTTTAATGTCAACTTCGGAATGTTCTTCCTGTGAACTCTACTCTCTACTATTAACTCTACGTTATCACCTTCATGATCATTATCATTATTTTCACTTAATTCATCCTCGCTACTTTCGCATGAATCAAAAATTTTTCGAATTTTATCGTCAGTAAACGCTCAAAAATATTTTAGCTTTAAATAAAGTTAAATGCATGGACTTGCACATCTGGAATATAACCTCACATCGGCAATGTAACTTCAAAATGTCCCAAATGCATGATATTGCATATTTGCAATTAAACCATTTATTTTATGAAATTAAAGTTATATTTTACAAAAAAGTAAGCTAGAAGAAAATTAACTTATATTCTAGAGTTTTACATGTGAACGTGTTTTTGATATTTCTTGTATAGTTATTAAAAATATTCCCTTATTTTGTCTACGTATAAAAAAGGCCTTGTTCGAATCAATATTTTGGACAAACGAAATCACCAATTGAGAAAAGGAGACAACAACTTATCAAAAATGTCTAAATTTATTTTGAAACAAAATCCCTTTGCGAATATTTCCAGGGTGTGTATGCTACATCTCTTTGAAGTCAACCTTATATATGTGCAATCCCATGCAACGAAGGGTTAAGTACTCGGTACTCATTCGTAAACTAAATATAAAGATGTTAAATTTTTCAATGTTGATTAAACTGTGATACGATGGTTAGATCTGGCAGGTGTATTATCATTTTTCGCAGTTATTTTACAATTTTTCAAATATATATTTCAAGGCACCTCTGGGTCTTTGAGAGACGTACACAACTGCAACTCCAAAATGAAGTATAATCCTATTGAACAGCATGGCAGAACAGCACTGCGTCATCGAAAATGGTATGAATTTTATGTGAAAAGTCATTCAAACTTCTTACCAAGGTCGTATTTTCTTCACCTCGAGTGGCCAAAATCGTCAAATTTGAAGGAAGGATGGCCTAAAATACATATTTAATGTACTAAATGATAGAATGAATTTTTACTCTTAGTATCATTTTGCATGATATTAACACCCTCTGTTAGGTCAAAGTTATCATCTTAACGCAATAAAACATCGTTCATATCATCTATGATTTGAGTTGCGCAGAAAATAAATATACAAGTCGTTGCAGTCGAGCACGCTACCTACTCGACTATCAAGGCCGCCGAAATTTGACACAACAACGAAGATGGGCAATACACTTATATCCTAATTAATGCACATATACAATAATTTTCCTATGCCAAATTTTATTGATAATTCCTTAATTTAATTATTAAATTTATGCTGTTATACGCTCGGGTTGTGCTGCAACATTCCGTAGATATTCAAAAATTAAAAAAAAAACAAAAAATTTTAAAAGCTCGAAAAGAATCCGTATTAAGTAGTGAAGACAAGGAATTAAATAATATTTCTCATAAATTAGGTAAATTTTAACTTATCTTTAGGTATTGAGCGAGGTTTCAAATATTTAGAGGGATATTTATATAGCTTTCCGGCATCCCATTATTGGTAAAAACATGATGAGTGCTAATTTGCTTTCCCAATATAATATCTCCGAACCTTGGAGTCTAACTGGTGACGATTTAAGGGCAGTCATAAAAAACTTTCGTTTAGACCCAAGAAGTCTAAACGGCAGATAGCAGATCACTCATTTTTGAGATTGGGAAAGCGTTGTGCGTAAGCAATTTGCTTTAAAAATGCTATAATTTGCAAAGAAAATTGAATTATAATGAACCAATTTATTAGAACTTTTACCTGATTTTTAAGACCTTAAGTGTTTTTTTTCTTTTTTTTTAATATTTTTGAAGAAAATCAATTTAAGTTTTTTCTTAAAACTATTTTGTTTAAAATTTTCACACACGAAAACAAAAAAACAAATTCAAAAGCATGTCAGGTAGGGTAGACACAATACTTCCTTTTGAATGTAATGTCTGTATTAAAGGAGTTAACATAAGCACCATCGATACACACCAAATATGATGTCTTGAGAGTTTAAAATTATAATATAAATTTGATATTTCTTTCTAAATGGTATTGAAATATGTTCCTTTTAAATGTTCTTTCCAATTCGTATTGAAAAATGTTCCAAAGAGTACTGCTTCAATATTTTGTGATGGATTTGGACTACTGCGGAGTTATCCGCCGTAAATGATATGTTTATACTTGCGAGAATTGTAAGCTTTCATTGATTTTTTTTTTTAACTTATTTTTCTAATGTTTTTTAAAGCTTAAGCATTTTTCATCTTCTTAAGCTTATCCACACATTATTTCTGGGACGCACAACATTTAATGGTTATTATGTACAAACAAAATATATAACTTAACGGTAATTTTTTTTTTTACACTGAATCATTTGTGTGAGTTGAACAATAATTGGTTCCGTTATAGTGATTTCTTTCTGCTGAACCACTTCTGCTTCTGCTGCTTCTTCTTCTTGTTTAAGCTATAAATTCATTTTTATTTCTGTTAGTTACTTTGTGTGTTATTTATGTGTTGCATTTTGTGTTTTTTTGTTTTTTTTTCTTATTTTGTTTTAGTTTCAAGTCTTCTGTTCGTGTTGGAATGATTTATTAATATTAATGACAAGATTTCAGTAGAAGCATTTTTAGTTGAAGTTCAAGTATTAGATAGAATATGATTTAGTTAATTTTACTAATTTTTTATAATTTTTAATAATTTTTGATTTTATTCTGTGTTGTTTTTTGTTTTTTCTTATTTTGATATTGCTTAATTTGCGATACTAAATAAAAAAGAATTAAATATAAAAGCTGGTACATCGTGGCGTATGAGTGGCATTTAATTGTTATGCGTGCGCTATTTACATAAATGTTACTCATACGCAGCGGGTGTCTAACTGAATGTGAAATGACATTTGCTTATTTTGAGTTAAACTGTGATATGTTTTTTGTTAGAATTATTGCTTCAATGCATGGAGAAAGCATATCGAAAGGTGGAGAATGAAGTATGAATAAGAATAAAAATTAAACACATGTAAAAGCTTTGTACAACAGCCGTAGCTACAGGCAAGATTAAGCGGAAGTACACAGATAAATGCCACAAGTGAGACAGAACGTAACTAAAACATTCGAGTTTCCAAGAAAAGCAACTCACTTAAGGATAAAGCACCAACAAACACTAAAGATGAAACTGAAGCACATTTCTTTATTATTATCTAAGTTTGCGTAGCTGAACAAATAGATGAAATATTCTGCAGAAGAGTGTGTATGAGTGCCCGTGTGTGTGTGTGTGTGAGTATGCGTGTGAGTGCATACTAAGTGAACGGAAACGGAAACAGAATCAGTAAAAACTTTGTTGATTTCATTGCGCAGCATAAATATTTTATATGTTTGAGAGTTGAAAAGCAAAGGGAGGAGGAGGAGAAGTAAGAATGGCCAACAAAAAGCACAAGAAAGTGGTACTAATTTGAAATGTAAATGAAAGACAAGCAAAAAAGTGTGTGAGTGCAAACTAGCAAAAGCAAGACGACTGTATTAGCAAAAGCAAGACGACTGAACGTAAAAACAAAAAAAACTAACAACAAAAACTCGTTGGTGTACTGCCTATGATGAAGGATTAAGACGAAAGATGTTTCATGACAATATATATAAAAATGCCTTAAATCACGCTAGGATTTCAAGGACATTGCTATTGTCATGGCTGGACTAACTACATCATTAGATTTCTTTGTATTGCAGCAGGAAATCCTTAGGAAAAATTCAAGAAAAAAGACAAAACGAATAAATGCATACAAAAAATGTGTGTCCTCCGGCCATACCCGGAAAGAACAAAACAGTAAAAAGCAGCAAAAGCAAAAGCAAAAGATGAAAAAAAAACAATAATTGTTCTTATGGTAAAAATCAGTGCCTGCAGTTGAACAAAAGGATGACCAGCAGCAAGAGGCGAATAAAGCCCAAGATGAAGACAAGGCAAAAAGAACAAAAGCAAACCCAAACAGAAAAAAATTGCACACATGTGCACACTACATGTGCATGCCTAAAAATGCATGTTTAGTAATATTTTATGTATGCAAGGGTGTGAGTGAGTGTGTTTCGTTAACATTATGAGCATGAGTGTGGATGAAAAAGTAACACAGAAACAAGCAGGAAATAAAACAAAAGAGAACAATTGTTTTGTTTTTTTTTTTAAATATTTTTTGTAAATTTATTTTAGACAGATATATTAAAAAATATAAACTAAAAATAAACTAAAACTAAATATTTTCACAATCGTTGCGTTTTCTAAGCTTTTAGAAAACATGGCCACGAAAACTGAGCACGTTCGTTTATGTAAATATATATAAATATATATTATAAGGCAAAAGGAGAAATTAAAAAAAAAAAAACCTATAACGATAAATATTAATTTAGGTGTGTAGGTATGTGTAAAATTCTACAACAATGCGTTATTTATACAAGTAGCTAATGATATACGATACGAAGAATTGACTAAATTGGCTTAAAACTAGTAACTGCTTGGATAGTAATTGTGACCTATTTTTACACTGTTTAACATGAGAACAAAATTGTGAAAATTAAAAAAAAAAAAATAAAAATAAAAAACTGACATTTGCGCATGTATAAATTTGCTTAAAAATATTTACATTTATGGCTTAGCTGCAAACTAAACAAGTTTATTTGTTAAAATTAAAAAACAAAAATATACAACTGTAAAAGCTGCCTACGAAAAAGCTATAGCTTTGCTTTGTAAAGATAAACTGCAACTTTGCTTAAGTTAGATACTAAAGCTAAGTCACAATTTTATAAAGGAGCTTTTTTAGCTTTTTGTAAAATTAGATGAGTTTATTGCTGGCAGTGTTTTTTTCCAGATATTAGCGGCGAGAAAATTGTTAAAATTCTATTGGAAGCCAGTTGCGTTGAAATTTTAGTATCTAGCAATTGTGCTCTTATCAAAAGTGAGCTTTAAAAAAAAAATTTCTTAAAAAACAGTTTAATGCGCAGTTTTGATCATATTTAAACATTTTTTCGTGGCTTAAAAGCTTTCAAGTCTCGAGCTTTTATAATGTTTTGTAGAATTTCTTAGGCTAATTTTCAATTTTGTTTGTTTATCGCTCAAAAGTTGGCCTGTGCGAGTATTTCGAACGGCGAGTAATTCGTTGCGATTCGATTCGAATATTTCGTATTTTCGAGTAACTCGTTTGAGCAAAAAATTCGAAAATTGTCGAATAACTCGTGAATTTCGAGTTTCTCCGAATAATTTGTCGAACAAATTTTTATGTTTCTATTTCCCTCATTCATTTCAACTTAGTTACTAAGACCGGTCCCATATTAGAATGCTTTCTCATTCCATCTTATAAAATTTTTCTGTATAGCATTGTTGCTAAAAAAAAACTCGTGACGATCGAATAACTTCGACTTAAACTCGAAACTCGAAAAAAATCACGAGTTATTCGTAAACTCGAGGCAATCGAAAATGAGAATTATTCGACTCGAATGTGATCGATGCTATTCGCACGGGCCTACTCAAAAGCTTTCAAAAGCTTTTAGAGAAAGTTTCAACTTGGTTTTTTTCGTATCTTAAAAATTTTGTTTGTGGCTTAAAAGCTTTCAAGTATAATGTCAAGCTTTCAAAACCTTTTAAAGAAGTTTTTAGCGTAATTGAGTTTTCGCTAATTTGCAATTTTGTTCGTTTATGGCTCAAAAGTTTTCAAGCACCAATACAAGGTTGAGCTTTCAAAAGCTTTAGGAATAAGTTTAAACTTAGTTTTTTGCTTTTTTCGTATCTTAAAAATTTGTTTATGGCTTAAAAGCCTTTAAGTAAAATGCGCTTTTAAATGTTTGTATAAAAAACTTTTTAATCAGATACAAAAATTTTGTTTAAGCTTTAAGCATATCAACTTTTCACAAGCTTTTATAGGAATATTGTATGTACTTTATGTAGTGCTAACTTTTTGCATTTTTTCAAAAATTTTCTTTCAAACTTTTTTTCAAGCTTCAATTATACATGAAAAGCTTTAGCACAAGCCAACCTTTTTAAGGAGCTTTTTCAGCTGCTTCTATACCATTGGTGGGCATTCTTACACAGCCGCAATCTTGGCGTTTATGTGTATTTGTGCATTCAAAAGCTTTCCAATGTTAAAACAGTGTGTAAAAAGCTTTAACAACGTACGTGTGAAGCGTACGTGTGGCGGCAGAGAAAGCTCTTTGCCCGCGAGCGACAGAATGCCCGACATTGTTCTATACTCATTTTGAAGTAACTACTTTTTATCATATTTTAGAATTTTATTTATTTAAGTTTTCGAACCAACTTTTAAGCATGTTGTTAATATTGCAAAAGTTTTTATACAAACATTTTACTCTTTGTAATGCTCACATTGTGAATATTCGCATTTTTCTTTATTTTTTCTCAGTTAGAAATGATAAAATTTTTCATAGAGAGCCAATATTAGAAAAGCTTTTTTCAATATTTTCAATTATTTTTTTTTTAACTATTTTAAAGAAGTTTTTAATTACTGCTGTTCGTCTTCTTCTACTGGTTTTCTCATTAAAAGTTCGGAAAACTCTTCAACAAATCTTCGTTTTGTCAAATCTGGAAGTTTGTTAGTGGCTTAGCTTATAGCTTTTGCTTTGGAGCTTTTTGAATATACGCTTTTAAGGTTTTTCTTAATTTTTGGTTAAGTTTTTGCGTGATTTTACTTCTCTCGCTATTTCTGAACAAAATTTAAAGCATTGAACAAGCAATGAGCAATACCGTGTCATCTAATGAGACACGAGTGAATACCCGCATCGAACTTTTTAACAAATTTTTCAGTAGATCTTGAAAAAATGTTGGAAAACAGAGCGTAAAAACAGCAATTGCTAAAAAATGTGCTCCAACATGCTTAAAAAGCTTTTTAGATAATTTGAAGCTGTTTATATTCGACTTTAAAAAATTATGGAAAGAAGCGAGGAGAGCAAAGTTTTAAGAATGTATATCAAAAATGTTTGAAAAGCTTTTGTATACGTATTACATAGAGCATTTAACAGTTTAAAAGTAGTTGTTGAGAAAATGAGCTGGAAAAAGAAAATATTTTTTGAAAAAATTTATAGAAAAAAAAAAAAATTTGCCAAGCTTACATTCAGGGACATAATTAAAGAGCCCTTAAGTTTTTTAAATTTTTTCATATAATAAAAAACATGCTCTTGCCAACCAAAAAACCTGTGATATGCGAATAGTTTTAAATTTTAAACTGTTTTTATGAAATTTTAAATATTAAACAAATTCTTTAAGTTTATGTTAATAAAAAAACAAAATCGAAAATTACACTCTAAATTTCAAAATAAAAAAAGGTTATAATAAAAATTTTAAACATATTAGTTCAGTTTGTATTTTATAAGACGAAAATTGGAAAATTAATACTTTAAAATTTAAAAATGAAATAAATGTAAAATTTAAAAAGGAAAAATAACTTTATCTGCTTAGAATGCTGCATAATTTGTTTATATTTATATACAATACATGCTTATGGGAGTGTGTGTATATGTGGCTTAGAGTGAGTGTGTATGTGTGTGATGTGCTACGCATCTTTATAAAATATTTTTACAGTGATATTTTTTTGCTCTGGCAACAATTGTTTTTGTTGCTTCATTTTGATTTAAGTTTCTTTTTTCTTAAAATTAGCTAAAAAATTTATATTATAACAGTTTTTGTTTTTTGTTTTTGTTTCAATAATTGTCTACAAAGTATCAGTTTCTTTTCCTTTCATACAAAATATAAACTTAACATAATAATTGTTGTTGTTTTTTTATATATAAAATATAAATACCTACTTAAATTTAAGCTTAGTTGCCTCAACTTAGCGCTTTTTTTACTTGCATTTTTCTTTTCTTTTTTTTTCATAGAACTTAAGCTAACTTAAGAGCGGAACTTAGGTTGAAGATGGCTTTTGACGTAACTGAGTTTTGCGTCTAATTGAATTGAATATCCTTAATTACTTGCATTAATTAAAACATGCATCAGTTGTTTGTGCAACAACTTCGTCTGGAGTCAAGATAAGTTAAATAAAAAGTTAAACTTATCTGTAGCTGGTGTTGATGAAACGCTAGCTGCCGACCAGCTCGATTTGACGATATTTTTTGCGCAGATTAGAGACAGGATCACGATAGAGCACAGGATCTAGACGCAGATTGGAACGCAGCAGCGGCATGTAGCTAAAACAAAATAGAAAAATAACATTAAGATTTGTTAAAAACAAGGACGCAGCTGGAGTTGAAAATCAGGCAAGATTTTAAACGTGACACTTACCCAAAAACCGCTGCAAACGTGTTCAAACAGCTCTGACGCTGTATGAAATGGTCCGGATCATTCCATGGCGAGCGCCCCGTCTCGCGATCTTTGTATCCCTTGCGTTGCGTCACCTTAATTGGTGGCTTGCGCGTCACATGCGACACCAGCAGATTCATCAGAATATCCTCGCAGTTCGACGACTGCTGCACCGTCTTCAGCAGCAGCAGAGACAACCAGTTCGTGTACAAATAGTTGTAGTAGCGATGATAAAAGGCGGCGCCAGTTAGCACGATGGAATAGTAATTCGTCCACTTGGAAGTATAACCCCAAGCATTCTGCACACACACACAAAACAAAAACAAACACACACACACACGCCCAAGCACACAATATCGAGTAAGTTATAAGTTTGACAGGTACACATAAATCGCAGACTCACCTTGGAATCATCCCAAAAATGGGCACGAGCCGGATAGCCTACAATGCGTTCAGGGAAATCACGCCACACCGTGTAGGCAAAGTCCAGTTCGTCCGTATTTAAAATGGCGTCCTCGTCCAGTGAGAGCACTGCATCGGTTTGTATCTCTGGATAGGGATAGAAACGTTGAGAAATGCTAGGACGTTCGGATTCAGTCGTGTCGACAGTATCTGGTTTGGAACTTTCAGAGTTGGCAGCTGCAGCGCCAGGCCCCGCGTTAGACTCTGCAGCAGCGGCAGCATCGGCTGAATGTTTTGGTGCAAATTGTGCAGCAGCAGCGGCGGCGGCGGCGGCAGGTGCAGAGAAGCTACCTAATGATATCACATGGAATGGTATGTGGAACGTTGGAGGCCAACGCTTTTTTGATGGCATGGGACGATCGGCAGCCCATAAAATAAGTATCTAATAAAGTGAGAGCGTGAAGTAATAGTGACACAGTTAGAGAGAGTGAGAGAGAAAGCTTGCATTTGCCCCCATTAACTTTAGGGGCTTTACTTACTCTATCTACAAATTTGCTTTTTGTTATGCTTTTGACTAGTTTGTAGAGCGCCGCATTGGGGCCAAGCGGAGCTCCTATTTGCACATAAATGACGGCTGTGTAGTTATGACCTGGTTCTACGCCCATGGTATCCAAAAGAAAGGGCGTATATCTACAATAGTTTTAAAATTAAACATTTTGTTAAAGATGTTCATAGAGGATTTTTATAGAGATAGACGGTCATGGAGAACTTTGGAAAAAAAAATTGTTTTCTAGAGTTCAAACAGAAAACAATTGAATTGAAGTTTCAAACTTATTAAAGCAAAATTGCAAGAGAGACAAACATTAATCAAATAGTATTTTTGTTTTTTTTTTTTTCAAAGCTTACCTGGAGGAATCAGCAAATGTTGGAAGCGTTAGCAGTGCCCCCGGTGATGAGTTCCAAACGAAGCTGTTGCGCATCGGATAATCAGGCAAACGTTCGCGTATAATCTGCAAATACACAAGAGAGAGAGAGAGAGAGAGAGAGACAAGTGATGAGTGAAAGAGAGTCATTTAATTGAATGGTTAATTTAAAAGTAACTTAGATTGAAAAAAAAAGGGAAACGCTGCAAGTATTGAAAGTGAAAGAGAGTGTTAACGCCAGAGGTATACATCAGGAAGAGTGAACAAGAGTGTAAGAAAAAACTCGTAAGGACGATAAAATTTCATTAAATTTTGGAGAGTGTTGTAAACAAGCAAACAAGGATTGTAAAATTTAGGAAAAAAGGAAATGCTCGTAATAACAACGTAGTAATAAAACGTATGGAAGTTGGTGTGACACACAAAAAATTTTCATTTGTTTTATCGCAACACATATTTTTTTTCTCCCGTGACTTATAAAAGAAAATATATTCAAGACAAGCATTTTAATGAACAAGATGTTTGAATCGAATTTTAATCAGATCCTTCTCTGCTTTTTTTTTTTTAAGGAAAAATCATTTTCAAATTATGTCAAGTTACTCACGCAAGTTTTTCATTTTCTTAGCTTTATCAGCTGTAATACGCCACAACGATTATGTTAAACACTTAAACTCACTTTTTTGATCTTAATTAACTTGTCTAACTGCAGTTTATCCCAAGCATTCAACTTCTTGTCACTCACTCACTCACACACAAGCACACAAACACCTAAGCGCTTAGCATTAGCAGACACTAAAAAGAAAACCACAGCTGTTGCTGCTTAAGTTTGTCGCTAACTTCTATGTTTCTGTGGGGTTGGTGGGGAAAAACTACTAATTTTCCAGTTTATAATTTTGGATAAAAATGTTATCGCAGCATAGTGGAAATTAAAAGTTTTTCTCGTTATTCACACACACACACACACATACACCGCATACACAGTCACAGCATGTCAAGTAGTGTGCGTTTGTGTGCAAGGCAAGCGGAAGTTGCTGCATCAACTTCCGGTGAAATATTTCTCGCCGTTAATTTCTTTTTCACGCTTCTTCATTTTGCTGCTTTAACTGCTGCTCTGCTCTGCTCTTTGCTGACATATGCTAGTTGTGCTGAATAATTTTTGTTTCCTCTAAGTTGTAGGGGTCTTTTATTTTTTTTTTTTTATTTTCTTTACTTTTTTCCGGGCTGCATTTAACCGAGTGACAAATAAAGTGCGCGCTGGTTGCCTGAGTTATCAACCTGCAGCCTCGTTTATTTGCTAAAAACCCAGTTACATGAATGAAAGAAGCGGAAAAATAAACAAACAAGTACACACACACACACCCAGAAACAGGCAGAGCCACACCCTCATATGCACATATACACACAAATGCACACGGAAGCTCGTAATCAGCCTAATTAGCTGCAACAACAACTTTGCTGCTTTCACTGAGTTGTTCGTTCATGATTTTGACTTTGCTATGTTGCAGCAACACAAAACAGCAACAACAACAACAACAACTACATCATCTGCTGCTGTTGCTGCTCGACGCTGTGCTCGAGTGAACTACATTTTGGTGTTGTTTGTGGTGCATGTATTGTTGTTGTTGTTTTTGTTGTTGTTTTTGTTGTTGTTGTTGTTGTTATTGTTGTTGTAGATTTTGTTGGTTGAATATTGCTGGATTTTGGCAGGCTAGCAAGTTTAAAGCTTAGAAGAGAAAATGGCTCCATTTGCATTTCGTGTAGTTCTTTTTTTTACAGGTTCTGTTTACATTTTTTTTTTGTTGGTGTTTAAAGCTTAAATGCGGGTTGCTTAAGCTTTAAGCGTGTTTTTTTTTAAATGCTTACAATTTAAGGAGGTTTTTAAGGCAATGATGGTCAGAAGTTAAATGTATTTTCCTCATATTTGTTATTTTATGTATAAAGCTGACTGCGAGTTTTTCTCTATGCATTTGATCTTCTACCGCACCCCTAACACCCCTAGCACCCCTAACACAATTTGATATTAATGAACCTACTTATGAACCTACCCTGGCCATATTTCATGCAACTCAAATACAAAACAAAGTATGCATTTGGCTGTGTCATCAATACACCCGTTGTATTAAGACATTACAAACATTTTTGGTCTTCTATTCATCCTCTATCCACCAAAACTGTTATGCCTTGTAACGAAGCTGCCGGTCTTCCGACTCTATAGCTGAGGTATGCTCAGCCGCTGTCCAGGACTCATCACAAAAATTGTATTCCGGGATTTTAAAATATAGCTTTATTTAAAAATATTTAATTTGTATGTGGTTTACAATAATTAACAAATTGAGTGGGCGTGGCGAGCGATGTGGTGTTGGTTGGCATTGACTGTGCGTCTTTGACATACAGGAGTTATCGATTTGAATGATGCCTCTTGTGTTAGTCAGGCTCTTATTCTTTTTTCCTGACTACCCACTTCCCGAGTGGAAATCAGTTAAGGAAAACCATATTTTGGTCCGAATTCGATCCGGATATGATATTGATAGCCCTTTAAAGCAAGCCTGGTTAATATCTGATCAAGTGCATATTATGTTTTCCTGAATTTATCATCACTTAAGGAAACCTGAAGAAAGTATGATCAGGGTTATACCAGGAAACCTTTTCTTTTTTTGTGAGACACACCTTATTTTATTCTTATCAGGTTAGCATTATGATTGCCTTTTCTGATCCTTACTTACGGCCCTATTATGAAATACTCATCAGGTTGACATCATGACAGCCTTTTCTAATCCTTTTTAACGGCATTTTTATGAAATACTGATCAGGTTGTGATCAAGTTACCTTTTTGTATTCAGTTAAGGTTAATGAAAATCTTAAGTTTCAATGAAAATCTGAATCGGTTCCCGATGGATAAGTTCGTTCATGCTTAGTATTCAAAACTGAAAAGGCTTCCTTATAAGGTTACCTGATCAGGTTTAATATGCCAACCTGACAATGTTACGTAGTAAGGTTACCTAATCGGGATGATTATCAAAAAGTGCGTCACGGTTAAAATCAACAGCTGATCTGGTGACCTGATCCGATACTTATCAAAGTAAGGATATCCTTAGGCAAATTTCCACTCGGGTTACGCTCTGATGTCAAACAATAGTCTTGTCGGTGGCAATCTGACGATGCGTCTTCCGTCTTTTACCTCCCGTGCGACCTGACGATACGCTTAATATTAAACTTTCGAAATCAAGTTTACAATCAAGCGACCTGAAGGCGCGCTTCCTAACCTATACTTGACCACCCGTGCGACCGACGCGTGCGACGGTGCACCTAATTATAATCTACCAGCTCTTAAGCTTAGCCAATGCGACCTGACGGTACGCTTCCTATCTTATACTTGACCACTAGACCGTACCTCAAAAAAAAAAAAACGTTCGCCGTATACCAGCGAATATGACGTATTTTTGCAAGACAATTACAAGAAAAATTGTTTGTTTCTTTTGACCGAACGTAGGGGTCGTGCATTGACATATAACTTCATATCTCTGGTGTTTACGGTCGGATTTTAAAGTTTGGTATATCAATGTTTTTGTCTCAAGGAGACCAATATGACCTCTATAGAGGTCATGGACCTCAGGTGTACCGTTCTAGTACTTACCCTCCAGATCTCAGTTTCTACCATCCTAATGTAACACCCTAATATTAAAAAAATAAGCTCTTAAAATATCATTAATCTTTTGGTCACGAAGTATATCGATATTTCGAGCAGAAGTATTTTTAAAAAATGTTTGAAAACTTTTTGCCGAACGTAGGGCTTCCATTTTTAATTTTCAACATATCATCGGTATTAAAAGTCTGAGACAAAGTCTCCTTGAGACAAAAACATTGATATACCAAACTTTAAAATCCGACTGTAAACATCAGAGATATCAAGTTTACATATGTCAATGCGCGACCGTAAAAAAAAAATGATTTTTTTTGTAATTTTCTTGCAAAAATACGTCATATTCGCTGGAATACGGCGCACTTTATTTTTTTTTGCATAGGAGGTGGTACGGTCTATTGACCACCCGTGCGACTTAACGGTGCGCATAAGTAGATAATCTATCACTTTTCCCACAACAAAATAAAATAACTTGTTTTTCGTCCTCAGCCTTTACCTGGTATTCTTGTCGCTTGATGCACCGATTCCTCAGATCCTTCTGGAGCTTTTCTTAGCCGTAACAACTCCTCTTTGCCACCTTTTCCTTCAAGTTGTATTGGCTCTTCTTGCATTTCAACTGTTGATAGTTCGTGAGCTCCTCTATTTAGTTAGCCTTCCGCCCCAATGGTTCGTCAGCTACTCCTTTTTGTGAATCTCTTCATTCGATGGTCAGTCAGCTACTACCTCAACTCAGCTTTGCTGAACTTCAATTTACCTTCACATCTCTGCCGACCTAGTTCAATCTCGGCTCAACAACATCGCTGCTATGCATTTCGTTTCATTCTCACTCTCGCCTTTTCTTATGTTTACTTGTACTCAGGGTTTGCATCAAGAATGATAGAAACAAGATTACGCGTTCCACAGTCCCGTTATCTAATGCTCTCTTTCTCAACTGAGTGCATGACGTCACACAGTACTTTTGCTTGACAAAAACGTATGCAAATGCGCGATATGTTCGCATTTGCTCATTCATGAACTGCTTATTTCTGCTCTTTTTCATTCATTTTAGAATATGAGTAAAGAATAAAGTTTTCATTTTCGTGAAGAACTGAGCTATACATACAGCTATACATCTCTGCTATACATTTCATTTCATTCTCACTCTAGACTTTTCTTATGTTCACTTGTGCCTCTAGTTAAGCTATGCTTGCTGGTCAGTGTTGCCAGTCTAGCCTTTTTGAGGCTAGATCTAGCCTTTTTTACTGTCGTCTAGCCTCGAAAAATACCATCTAGCCTCTAGCCTTTTTTTAGCCTTTTTTTGTTTCGTTCTAGCCTTTTCTAGCCTTTTTTGATATATTGCTTAAGATGTGTGAACCAGAGGATGAATGAATGAATGGATCCATTTTTTGTTTCAAGTTCCTTTAATTTTTCAACTCCCTGCAAGTCGAGGCAGGGAAACACCAAGTTTGCGCGAATCATAGGCAGCAAGAAATTAGTCGCCAAATGTAGAAAACTGGTAATGTACACGCAAAGAAATTTTTCGTTTACCACAACTGAAAAATTCACCAACTATACTTCGTTTGCGAGCTGTATTTGCCGCAAACGAATATTCAGTTGTCTCAACTTAAAAATGTATCTTATATATATATACCGCAAGCTATTTCGGTCATTATTATTTATTATATTAATAATCCTTCTCTTTATGTCCGTCCGTCTTCTTATGGATTGCACCTCCGTTGCTATCTCCGTCCGCGTATTAAGCAAACTACCAATTTCCTTATATAGTAACAATTTGTCCAAAAAGTAAGTCTAAACTATAAGCGTTATGTTTTTACAACGAAGGGAAAAATAAACAAAATTTTCAATTGGGAAAAACGAAGTTTTCAATTGCTACAATTTAAAAATCACTCGCGTTTATGACAAACGAAATTAATTTCCTGCAACTATATGACGCGTTTCTCGCAAATGAACTGTTATTATGACAACTGTTGAAACGTTTGCAAATAACGATTTCAAGCACGACAAACGAAGTTCGTTTGCGGCAAACTGGCGATAAACGTTTTTTTTCTTTGCGTGTAGAAACTCGAAATGTAGGGAAAAAGTAATTATTTTCCCTACAAATCCTTTATTTTCAAGTCTGTTTATGAAGTTCGAGGAAATAACTTCGTGTTGTCAGTGCAAACTTCATTTCTCGAGTTAAGAATGCAGTTTAACTTAAAAGCATTGGATTGAAGTATGTTTGTGTTCTTTTTGTTGTTTTTTTATTTCCTGCATCTGAACAGGTGAGCTTTTAGTAGGGCCGGAGAGAGTTAATATGTATGACCGACCCCCATTACTTTTGCAAAAAGGAACATTTTTCCCTTGGGGACGTATTCCCTCCGACCACTCCGTAGGTGTTAATTAATTTCGTCACTTTGAATAGAAAAGTATAAGTAAACGCTCGTCAGTGGCTTTTTACGGCAGCGCAGTCTCTTAGACTTGAAAAGTAGAAAGCTTGATTTTAATAGAAATCAAGTCGGACTTATATAGAATCAAGTCTGACTTATGATTCGTTTTTCAGAAGCTAGTCATGGCTTGTAGGGTAGAAACATATCAAGTTTCTACAAGTCAAGTGAAAACTTGATTTTTTTCAAGTTACTTGATTTTCAATTGACTTGTTGCAGATCTCTGGTATGGACCCAGTGCAACCCTGTGCTCTAAAAATAATGTATTTGGCAGTACTTCATAAATGAAACGTTATTTTAGCTGGAAATGGAAAAAACAAATATTCTTTGCAATTTTGGTTTCCATTAACTAGATATTTCAATAAAGTTTCTAAATTCATGTAAGAAATGAGTTAGAAAATAGGTGATTCTAATGATGAAACTGAAAGTACTTCCAGCTCCAGCAATGGGGCTTCGTCTGATGAATGGAATTTGAGGAGCCGAGTGCAAGCAAGAAAAATCTGAAAAACTCGAAAAGATACGGTTTTTACACTTATTATATATTTGAGTTTGAAATACTGAATTAAATTTTAATCAATTTCCTCTATGTTTTGTTTTTGGTATTGTTTTATATCATATTCATATAGTATGTAAATATATAAATACGTACGTATATTCACAGAGTAAAACATAATGTTAACAAATCTAGCCTTTTTTTTAGCCCTTTTTTTAAGTCAGCTAGCCTTTTCTAGCCCTTTTTTAAAGCCCATCTAGCCTTTTTCCCCAAAAATTTCTGGCAACACTGTTGCTGGTACCTCGACTTGTGTTTGTGTTTGCTAGTGACTCTCGTTAAGCTTTGCTTTGTTAGTGTTGTAATTGTTAGTGCTTTAACGCTGGTAGGGGAAATACTGGGTTTCAGCCTGTGCTTCTCTCTATCTCTAACTGATGCTCACTGTTGTTCTGAAATCGTATGAAACGCTTTGCTGTACTTTTGCCGCATTGACTGCTACACCAACAAAATATATATATACCTTATGCTATGCATTTATGTGGGCACAGGGTGCTGGGTTTCATTCAATATCTTATGTCTCTAACAGAAATGAAGTAAACATAATTCAAGAAAACTTAAAGCTATTTTACAGAGTTTTTTTAACAATTCAGAAATTTAATGATAGTAAAAATAATTTAAAGATAAGTAATAATAAAAATAATTTAATTTTCTCAAAATAAATTCAATTCCAGACTTCATGACTGTAACAGTGGGCACGCAAAACTGGTGGCAGGTTTTGGGTCGTTACAGCCTTTACCGAGTCCATTCAAGTTATTAAGTAAACCCAAGTACTACAACTACTAAGCCATTGTTGATTAGAAATGAGCAAAAAAATGAAGAAAGTAAGGAGCGTAGGACCATCATGGTCAGAATTCAAATCAGGAACCACTGTGTTGACAGTCAAGCGCGCACCACACGACTACCGAGCTTTTCTTTTAGGCGTCAAAAGGTAAAAGAATATTGTAGGCAAAAACAAAGAAAGGTATTTATTTTGTTAGATCTAAGCTCCAAACGCAGTAGTGGTACCTGTTTTCTACCACACCATCAAAAAGTCGATAACTTGACTCTACTTGTCACATCCAGCCAGTAAATGTATCATTTATGAATTATCGTCAATTCTTACGTCTAATTGTACGTCATTTTACTGATAATTTTATTTATTTGCTCTTTATCATTTCTATTCCTTTTTTTTATATTTTTTATAATGTTTAACTTCAAATATGGCATCATTTCACACCAGAAGTGGCGGTTGTACTAGGCTAATGATTATTATTTTTTTTTTTGGAGTGCAGAAAAGTTTAGAGTTTGTTGCTGCTGGCTAAGCAAAAAAAAAAGCTGTTTCGTCTTAAATGTCGCTACTATCATGGCCAACAAGGAGCAACAATGTTTGTTGATGTTTTCATCTTTGCCACACCGGAAATGAGCTGCTTGCCACCGCGATCTCGTTCGTATTGCAATATTTTTTTTTCATTTTGTTTGTTCCGTGTTTGCGTTGTTTCCTTCCGTTGATTTCGGGAAAAATTGTCAGCAAACAAAGTTGTCGTTGTTGTAATTTCCACCAAGTGTGCGTGAAATTTGCACGTTTGCTGATGCCTTGCAGCTAGGCAAGATGGCTAGAACGAAGATAATGATGATGATGATAATGATAATGATGATGATGATGATGATGGTGATGATGATGATGTTGGTGATGATGATGATGTTGGTGATGATAATGATGATGATGATGATGATGATGATGATGATGTTGGTGATGATAATGATGATGATAGTGATGATGATGTTGTTGCAGCTGATGAGTAAACTTTAGTCGCGTTAAACAGGAAGTGACGTTGTTGTTGTCACAACTATGCTGTCGCTTATCGCTGCGGTTTCACGCGTTTCCTGCTGCTATTCTACAGGATAAGCTTAGTGCGCATCCTGCTTGAGCAGCAGCTGCGTAGCTTTCCGTTGCTTCACGTTCACCTCATTGTTGCTATCTGTAGCTCTGCGACGGAAAATTAAGCAACTTGGCATCGCAAAATTTGTGTGCATGCGGCGAGCAGTTCCTGTAGGAAGTGTTTAGCGCCGTTGTTGCTCGGCTCTGCTGCTTGAGAAAGCGCCCAATTTTCACCGCAACATCTAGATTTTTGCTGTTGGCGGCATAAAATATTAAATGATAAAACACGGAAACATGTTCTTTGAACTCGGAAATTACCAAAAAGAAACAAAAATTAAGCTCTTTAGACGCTTGAACTCTGCTCAAAACTTTCGTTACGCTTATTTTTATTGTTGGTAATTTAGGTCAACAGCAGTCAAGCGGTAAACTTTTTCTTTTTATTAAAATAGGTTAAATTAGACGCTGATAAAAAATAAACGCTTGAATGAGTTTCTTTGGAGAGGCAGCACATTTTATCCAACTCTTTGTTGCCCAATCTGACCATTAAATATTTTATTGCTGCTGCTCGTAGACTGAATCTCATTTCATCGTTTTTTCCTTTTTTAGTTGCTGCTGCTACTGCTGCTACCGTCTACTGCTGCTATCGTCTTTTATTTCCTTAATTTTATCGATATCAGCTCGTTAATTTTATGTTTTTGTTTCCAATCCGTTCATCCACATCCTGAGCAGCTAGCTAAATCCTTTTGCGCACTGCTTGTTTGATTGCAGTTTGGTGCTTCTGTCTTGGAGCAGCCATACTTTGCTGTTGGTTCCTTGCTGCCAATATTAAATCACCATCACATTTGTTGCCACTTGAGTTCCTTCAACTAACCTCATTTCTAGGCAGACTTTCGTAGCGTATCATCAGTTAACGGCGTGTAAAATAAACCAATAACAAAACAAAAACAAAGACAAACATAAAAAACAAAAACAGGAGCAGCAGCAACATATTGGCAGTCAATATGTGAGCGTGTTTGTTCACTCATCTGTGCTTTGCTGGGCTTGTGTCTGTGCATGAGTGTGTGTAGCGCTGCACTTTCTATGTCAGAAAAGAGGCAACTTTATTGCGTTTTTACGTCATGGTAAGCGCGTTTCCTTGATCTATTTAAAAATAAAAAAAAAATTTTTAGGTCGAGTACAAAATGTGGCCAATGCACTCGATGCACTCGATATAGTTTTATTGCTCCCGCTGGATTTTTGGGTTAACTTTTTTTTTAGTTTTTTTTTTCCAATTTGTGGGTGGTGCTTTATTGGTTTCTCTTTATCCAACAATTGAAAGTAAACATTTATTTAAACTTAAGAGAGTTTTTGATCAACATTATTTTTACGTAGAGTGTCTCCAACTCTTCAATAAAGTAAATCTTATATGTATACATATACATCGTATATACCTGATTTTGATTTTGGATCAAATTTGAATTTGATAAGGATAGCGATAAGGATAAGGATAAGGATAAGGATAAGGATAAGGATAAGGATAAGGATAAGGATAAGGATAAGGATAAGGATAAGGATAAGGATAAGGATAAGGATAAGGATAAGGATAAGGATAAGGATAAGGATACGGATAAGGATAAGGATAAGGATAAGGATAAGGATAAGGATAAGGAAAAGGAAAAGGAAAAGGAAAAGGATAAGGATAAGCATAAGGATAAGGATAAGGATAAGGATAAGGATAGGGGTAAGGATAAGGATAAGGATAAGAATAAGGATAAGGATAAGGATAAGGATAAGGATAAGGATAAGGATAAGGCAAAGGATAAGGATAAGGATAAGGATAAGGATAAGGATAAGGATAAGGATAAGGATAAGGATAAGGATAAGGATAAGGATAAGGATAAGGATAAGGATAAGGATAAGGATAAGGATAAGGATAAGGATAAGGATAAGGATAATTATAAGGATAAGGATAAGGATAAGGATAAGGATAAGGATGAGGATAAGGATAAGGATAAGGATAAGGATAAGGATAAGGATAAGGATAAGGATAAGGATAAGGATAAGGATAAGGATAAGGATAAGGATAAGGATAAGGATAAGGATAAGGATAAGGATAAGGATAAGGATAAGGATAAGAATAAAGATAGAGATAAGGATAACGATAAGGATAAGGATAAGAATAAGGATAAGGATAAGAATAAGAATAAGGATAAGGATAAGGATAAGGATAAGGATAAGGATAAGGATAAGGATAAGGATTAGGATAAGGATAAGGATAAGGATAAGGATAAGGATAAGGATAAGGATAAGGATTAGGATAAGGATAAGGATAAGGATAAGGATAAGGATAAGGATAAGGATAAGGATAAGGATAAGGAAAAGGAAAAGGAAAAGGAAAAGGAAAAGGATAAGGATAAGGATAAGGATAAGGATAAGGATAAGGATAAGGATAAGGATAAGGATAAGGATAAGGATAAGGATAAGGATAAGGATAAGGATAAGGATACTTGTTGTTTTTTTCCGTTAACGGTAATTTTAAGATACATCTTAAAAATTTTTCCAAATTTACTGAATAATTCATCATTTTCAATGAAGAAAATTCGTTTCAAATTTATTTCAAAGCAGTTCAATCCTTGAGCCGCCATTTTGAAACAAAATTTTTGTGAAAATCTTGTGACGTATTCTGAAAGTACAGCTTATTTTACGTCCGATATTATGATAGCTAGGGTAAATTTTTCAACATAATTTTTTTAGAAAATACATTTGCTAAAATAGGGAAAAATAAGTGCGTCCCAGGTAAACTTACCCGGTATCTAAACAAAACAATATTTTCAAATTTTGTTATTTTTGAGTTTTTTTTGCATTATTTGCTATTTTTACCAGCTATTTTATCTCTCATTCTGCCTCTGCCCGATTGACTTAAATGCTGAAAAGTTCACGTATGTTGGGCGTTGTCTGTTACAGAAAATGTCACAAGTTTGCTTCTGAGTGCACGCAAATATTTTGGCAAGCGAAGGCATTCATGATGCTTCAATGAAATGGCAGCTACCCGACCATCTTAACACTCTCCAGTCACTCTTGCACTCACTCAAAGTGTACCCAACAATGTTTGGGCATCTTGCCAGTGTAACAGAGTCCTTGTTGGTTTTGTGATACTTTTCTTCTTTTTTTTTCTACAAATACTTTTGTAAGCTTGTGTTTTTTTCTGTATTTTATATCTTTTGGCTTTTCCAGTCTGCTGCACCAATTTACTCTAGTATATCTTTCAGTGGGCCTGATTTTTCCTACATTCTGTTCTTTCTTCTGTTCTACTTTATATATTTTCAGTTTCGACTGCATTTTGTTTGCCTACATTTTCTATTCTTAAGAGTTCTGTTACTTCAGAGAAGTTGTTGCAGTTCTTTAAAAATCTCAGTTGATGCAACAGCTTCTCTCCCTTCACTGCTTGGCTGCATCAACATCTTTTTGTCTGTCCCTTACATGACACTTCCGCTAGCTTCCGTTTGTTATGTGTTCGTTTATGCCACATTCGTCTGCTTTGGAGCGTTTCTACTGAATTTTCTTTTTTTTTTAATCTTCTTTTACTTGTCTCAAATAACTTGCAAATCTTGAGTTGTGGGAATCCATTTTGTTGAGCCTGCCGTTGTGACAAAATGCAACGACTTTGGCTGGTATTTAAAAATCTTTCATCTTATTTTTACAGCTGTCACAAAATTTAAAGTGCTCCCAAGTAGAAGAAAAACTAAGAAGAAAAAGGAGAAGGAACTAGCAACGTCTTGGCTTTGAGAAGAACTCGGAAAAAGTTGAACAACAACACCACAGCACGTAGACGCGTTGGGAACACGACAAGGATTTTAAGAATGTTCTTAAAAAACATTTTTGTATCTCGCATGCATGCAAACAACATAACTATTTGTTGTTGTTGTAGTTTAGTAGTTGTTGTGAACGCCATTTTTTGAAGAGTCGCGTATGTGTGTGTGTGTATGTGTGTATGTGAGTAAAGTGTGTGAGCATGTGTAAGCTAGCTGTTAGTGTTGCCAACTATGACGACGAA
The DNA here is from genome assembly GCA_943735915.1 of Pherbina coryleti. Lineage (NCBI taxonomy): Eukaryota > Metazoa > Arthropoda > Insecta > Diptera > Sciomyzidae > Pherbina > Pherbina coryleti. The sequence continues at coordinate 177,830,686 of OX030950.1, forward strand.
CATTTTAAATTCCGCTTCCGGTTGCATCAACAGAAAAGTTATCTTCCGCCGCTGCTCCTGCTCGTTCTTCTTCAACATCTAGGCTTCAAAGTTGCAACATTAGACGTGACAAAAATTCGTTAGCGGAAGCGGGTTGTTTTCAAGTTACAGAACAGGCTTTGATAAATACTTAAACTGCTCGTGTGCAGAGTTTTTAAATTTTTTTTTTTCTAAAAAATGTCGTAACTTATTTGTAAACAACGAGTGGAAGTTATTAAAAATGTTTATAAAAGTTTTAAAATGTTTATGTTTGAGATTGTTTCGAAGCTGCCAGGAAATGGCTCTATGTTCAAGTTTTAAATTCTTAAAGCGATATGTTATGTTCTGGGTGTTTTGCTCAGCAGAAAAAAAAATCTTTAATTTTCACACAAAAACTTATAACCTGGAAAAGAAAAGATTTCATTCTTATCTGCTGCTTCTGCCTGGTTTAATAGTAACAAAAGAATCCTAGCATTTGAACCGTTTTTTCTAAGTGCCAAGCAAAGGATGCCCGGTATACCTCGTGTCATGCAAATTAAGCAATGCATAAAAGCGTACCTAATTAAGTAGCTAGCAAGGATAAGGCGGCAAGGATAACGGGCCAAGTGGCGTTAGCTATAATGTTTATAACCTTACCTAGCCCATATCTTTTTTTTATTTCTTCGTCTTCTTCGTGTATTCGCCCTTTTCTTTTCATTTGCACAAGGATTACGCCAGGGATAACAATAAAATTGCAATAATAAGCTCAGAAACGATGTGTTTATATTTATTTGCAATGGCAACATTTGCGGCGTAATTGGTGTTGTTTTTGCTCAACCCCTTTGTTTTTGTTCTTCAGATGCAATTTATTGGTGTAATTAAACAGCATTTAAATCAAGATGTAGGCAATAAGAATTTTACTTCGACTTTCCTGAAATTTTTTTAGAAATAGTTTTTTTATTAAATCGGAAGGAAAACTAGACAAATCAGTGGCATTTGGAAAAGTTCCGATGAAGAATTCGTGAACTGATTTATAAAATATTGTCTTTTTACGCTATCATCTCGAGCCAAGGAGTTATGGGCAAATATGCGAAAAACGTCCCTCTTCTATTAATTTAATTACATACTTTTCTTATTAAAAATATTTGGTTTTTAACTTCTGAATATAGTTGGAATTTCACGATAGACCATGAGAACTCTGTGTGGAGGATATTTCTAGAAAATAAAATATATGGCAGTGGCAAAGGGACGGAAGTTTTAAAACATGTAGATGTGAGCATCCTAAAAAAGCATATCTTTTCTTTTTTTTAATCTTATCCTCGTCGTTGTCCTTATCCTTGTCCTTGTCCCTTTTACTTATTCTTATCCCTATCCTTATCCTTATCCCTATCCTTATCCTTATCCTTATCCTTATCCTTATCCTTATCCTTATCCTTATCCTTATCCTTATCTTTATCCTTATCCTTATCCTTATCCTTATCCTTATCCTTATCCTTATCCTTATCCTTATCCTTATCCTTATCCTTATCCTTATCCTTATCCTTATCCTTATCCTTATCCTTATCCTTATCCTTATCCTTATCCTTATCCTTATCCTTATCCTTATCCTTATCCTTATCCTTATCCTTATCCTTATCCTTATCCTTATCCTTATCCTTATCCTTATCCTTATCCTTATCCTTATCCTTATCCTTATCCTTATCCTTATCCTTATCCTTATCCTTATCCTTATCCTTATCCTTATCCTTATCCTTATCCTTATCCTTATCCCTATCCTTATCCTTATCCTTATCCTTATCCTTATTCTTATTCTTATCCTTATCCTTATCTTTAACATTATCCTCATCCTTATCCCTATCCCTATCCCTATCCTTATCCTTATCCTTATCCTTATCGTTATCCGTATCCTTATCCTTATCCTTATCCTTATCCTTATCCTTATCCTTATCCTTATGCTTATCCTTATCCTTATCCTTATCCTTATCCTTATCCTTATTCTTATCCTTATCCTTATCCTTATCCTTATCCTTATCCGTATCCTTATCCTTATCCTTATCCTTATCCTTATCCTTATCCTTATCCTTATCCTTATCCTTATCCTTATCCTTATCCTTATCCTTATCCTTATCCTTATCCTTATCCTTATCCTTATCCTTATCCTTATCCTTATCCTTATCCTTATCCTTATCCTTATCCTTATCCTTATCCTTATCCTTATCCTTATCCTTATCCTTATCCTTATCCTTATCCTTATCCTTATCCTTATCCTTATCCTTATCCTTATCCTTATCCTTATCCTTATCCTTATCCTTATCCTTATCCTTATCCTTATCCTTATCCTTATCCTTATCCTTATCCTTATCCTTATCCTTATCCTTATCCTTATCCCTATCCTTATCCTTATCCTTATCCTTATCCTTATCCTTATCCTTATCCTTATCCTTATCCTTATCCTTATCCTTACCCTTATCCTTATCTTTATCCTTAGCCTTATCCTTATTATCCTTATCCTTATCCTAATCCTTATCCTTATCCTTATCCTTATCCTTATCCTTATCCTTATCCTTATCCTTATCCTTATCCTTATCCCTATCCTTATCCTTATCCTTACTCCTATCCTTATCCTTAACCTTATCCTTATCCTTATCCTTATCCTTATCCTTATCCTTATCCTTATCCTTATCCTTATCCTTATCCTTATCCTTATCCTTATCCCTATCCTTATCCTTATCCTTACCCCTATCCTTATCCTTAACCTTATCCTTATCCTTATCCTTATCCTTATCCTTATCCTTATCCTTATCCTTATCCTTATCCTTATCCTTATCCTTATCCTTATCCTTATCCTTATCCTTATCCTTATCCTTATCCTTATCCTTATCCTTATCCTTATCCTTATCCTTATCCTTATCCTTATCCTTATCCTTATCCTTATCCTTATCCTTATCCTTATCCTTATCCTTATCCTTATCCTTATCCTTATCCTTATCCTTATCCTTATCCATATCCTTATCATTATCCATATTCTAACTCTTATCGTTTATCATTTAGTGCGCCCTTTTTTATGTGGGCGTGAGTGTATTCTGTTTTAATCACGGCCACTTCTGCGTTAGTGGTTGTACCAGTACTCCCACTTTTAGTTTTTTCCTCCAAGTTAAGATAGAATTTTTTATCACAGAGGTTTTACGATTCAATTCCGGTTTCTATAGCTATATTCGGTTACGCCCACTTGACCTAACCTACTCTTGTACCAAATTTTATAATTCTTGAATCAATGTTTATTGAACTGTAGTCTTTTCCATTATGAAAATTTTCCGCCCACAAAAGAAGGTGTGGCGGTACGCGGGAAGAAGTTGTGGGTTAGATGTGCTTTGTTTTAAAAAAAATTAGATTATCCAAATCAGTAAAGGGGCGTGACACCAACTCAAGAAAAGGAGTGATAACTCAAATTGTTTGTATCTTTAGTTTCGAACTATAAACGATCAAGCAGGGAATCTTGGTAGGGAGCTACAATTTGTAAGCATAAGCTTAATGGAAATAGTTGAAGACACTGGAAAAGGGGACGTGGTACTTCGCAAACTACTCGAGCCGTTTATATGGCTTTGTTATTAAATTATTATCGATTTAGCATGGAAACTGTGTGGAGTAATTCCATGCACTCGCATAATCTTCCTGAAAACAAATTGTAGACATTGGAAAAGGGGCGTGGTTCTTCCAAAACAAGACAAATTGTTTATTTACATTCGTTTTTTAATTATATGCAATATAACACAGATATGTACTTGGTATGGAGCCGCAAAAAGATAACATTATATTACGGAAAATATATAATAGTTTTGGGAAAAGAGGCGTGGCATAATCCATACAATTCCAATATTTAGTACGATTTAGATTTTGATATATACACGAAAGATCATGGAAACTTCAAATGGAACAAGCGTTCATCGTCGTAATTTGATCGCTAATTGTAGGTACTGAAAAATAACTTAATCTGCCGGATCCCATATTTGTATAGCTTGTACCAAAACAGTTGTCAGTTTTAAAGTGCATTTTCAGATATAGACAAATTACAACATTGGTTTGATCTGGAGATTTCCTTTAGATTCGACAACACGATTTGCGGATTTGGAATAATCTACAAATATATATAAAATAACATTTAAATAAAAATTATAAAATAATTTGACTGCTAAAAAAGTGGAGACTTTGGAGACAATAGGACTAGCAACTCTAATCCAAGTGAATTTATTATAAAAATTATTTTTGGAACTAAATAGTGCTATGAGTATGAAAAGTTTATCATCTTAATCATCATCTTGATCATCATTTCCTTGGATAATATCTAATGCCAAGCAATATGAAGTCAAGGACTTTCCTTATTATATTAATATAAAGACTTCCAAAGCATGGAGGACTTATCTAAAATTAATGCTGCAGTTGATTAAAAGCTTAAACCATTGAGCTTCGATTCAACTCATCATTTAAAGGGTTCCTCCTTCTTATTTAAAAAGTTTTGTTTGAAAAATTTTTAGAAATATTGGTAACCGGTTTGAATTTTTCTGCTGAAAATTGTCCGGAAATCCCTTACTTAGCCTTACGACGGCAAAATTTTGAAATTCTTATAATAAGTGTACAGGTGTTTGTATAAAGAGTACGAATCAGAGTCATTCAAAAATTCGAAGAAAAATTTAGATATTTTTTTCCTAAAGCTTAAAGTTAAGGAAAGGGCAAAGAAAATGCTAGGAAATTGTTTGCGTTTTCGTCTTCGAACTAATTTCGAAGCATTTAATGAAAATTATATCAAATAAAAAGCATTCTATCCACAATCTATGCCACTTGCAGTTTTGTTGCATCTTTGAGCATTTATTCCAGTGCTTCTCGATAACAATTCATTAAATTTCAATTATATACAAAAATATACAGTTTAATGAAAAAACGATGAAGCGAAAATATCCAATTACCGCTCGTTAAGTGCAACAACGTCAGAGCACAAGTGCAGCTGTTGCACCCCAACTCACCCTCTTCTCCCACACCCACACCATCAAATGAACTGCAACTTTTTCTTCATAGACAGCAACATGCAGGACAACAACAATAACGACAACATGAAATATCATCATGTCTGCGAGATGCTTTTTCTTGCTTTTCACTTCCGCTTTGGTAGCGCGTTTTTTTCTCATTCATTCTGGTGGCAATAAAAAACAGCAAATATACGTAAATTAATTTTGAGTTTGTTTGTAAATTGAAATTGCAAATTTTTTTTTTGTGTGTATTTGTTGTTGGTTTTTGTATTGGGACAGAATTTTTATCAAGAATAAAAAGCAAAAATTTACAGCAGGGACGACTACAGATAAATATGAGGAAGAAAAAAAAAGGAATATAAAAGAAAATAAACACAAAACGAATGTTTTTTTTTGGAGGATGCATGCATTAAAGCAGCAAAACTTCAAAAACAGCTGCCATAAGAAAAGAAAAATAGAAGAAGAGTTGAAGAACTACTAAGGAACTATTCTGCAACAAAGGCAGTCGGTTGAAAGGGAGAGAGAAACAGAAAGATGAATGAAATGTAAAGTATGACAACAACAACAACAACAACAACAACAACAACAGAAAAATCTATCTTGAGCATGTTAATGAAATTTTCAACAAATAATACAACATTTTGCTGTGTCCTAGTTGTTGCTGTTCCTGGTGGTTCTAGCAGTACTTATAGCGGAAATGGTGGCAAAAATTAACTTATTGATAGATTTTCTTTAATTTATTTCTTGCCGAATAATGAAAAACTTTTTTTGGCACAGAGCTTGTCAGACACACAAACCTAAAATAAGAGCAATAAACACGCTTAACAGCTCACAGCGAGGAAAATTGGCAGGATAAATAGTAAGGAAAAAAGAGAACAAAACACTTAAGTATAAAGTGTCCAAAAGTTGCTGTTAGCGGCACTGCTTTTTAAACTTTTGACGGCTTAACAACAACAATTATTTAAAGGTTAGGTAAAAATAGGGTGAATCTTTAATTATTAAGTTCAAAATCTTTAGAATATATCTCAATATATGCCCATTATAAAATATATGAAACTAATTGACTCAAAATCTACCTCAGATCTCACGACAAGTTCAACTCATGTAGAGCTTACTTAAGAGTTAACAAGTTAACTTAAAGCTCTACACTAAATTTAACTCTAACTTTAACTCTGACTCTAACTCTAATTCTAACTCTAACTCTAACTCTTACTCTTGTTCTAACTTTAACTCTAACTCTAACTCTAACTCTAACTCTAACTCTAACTCTTACTCTTGTTCTAACTTTAACTCTAACTCTAACTCTAACTCTAACTCTAACTCTAACTCTAACTCTAACTCTAACTCTAACTCTAACTCTAACTCTTACTCTTACTCTAACTCTAACTCTAACTCTAACTCTAACTCTAACTCTAAATCTAACTCTAACTCTTACTCTAACTCTAACTCTAACTCTAACTCTAACTCTAACTCTAACTCTAACTCTAACTCTAACTCTAACTCTAACTCTAACTCGAACTCTAACTCTAACTCTAACTCTAACTCTAACTCTAACTCTAACTCTAACTCTAACTCTAACTCTAACTCTAACTCTAACTCTAACTCTAACTCTAACTCTAACTCTAACTCTAACTCTAACTCTAACTCTAACTCTAACTCTAACTCTAACTCTAACTCTAACTCTAACTCTAACTCTAACTCTAACTCTAACTCTAACTCTAACTCTAACTCTAACTCTAACTCTAACTCTAACTCTAACTCTAACTCTAACTCTAACTCTAACTATAACTCTAACTCTAACTCTAACTCTAATTCTAACTCTAACTCTAACTTTAACTCTAACTCTTACATTAATTTTTACTCCAACTCTGACCCTAGAGGTAATTGATTTTTAAATTTTTACAATTTTAGAAAAATTGTTCAATTATTTACCTTAAAAAATATTCATTCAATGTCAAAAATTTATTGTAATTTTATTTGATTTCAGTTGAATGAACTTGTAAAAAATTTGGTTTTGGTTCGGCGCTTGTAAAAATTGCCAGGGTCAATTATGTGCATGTGTGGAGGTGGCTTTAAAAGTATGGCGAAGGTTAACCGGGCAAAGCATGACAAGTAATCGACTGCGAACCATTTAAAACAAACAAACAAAGACAAAAACTGCTGAAATTGCGGTATTTTCCAGCATGTAGTCGTTAATATTGCTGTTGTGTCCTGATGCAACTTGATGCAGCTATCAATGATCTGGGCTGGCGGCCATTTGTTGCTGCATTGTCATTTTGTTCGATGGGCCAACAATTGACGTTAGTCACGTTAAGTTGGTAAACCATGAGCACAGGCACACAAACCAAACATACTCTACCTAATATGAGCATAGAACACTATGTGTGGTCAATCTCTGAAGCAAGTACAACGCTTATTCAAATTCACCGACAAGCGCCACACAAATTCAGACCATTAAAAAAAAAAAAAAAAAAAAAAAACAATTTGCCAATTAAGGTGTTTCATTTACACATTTTCAAGGAGAAAAAGAAAATGAGTCCTAGTTAATGTTGGACATTAACCGATAACTCCGACAACAAAAGAGCACCATATTATTTTACGCATATTTGACAGTTACATGACATATTCAGATGTCGCGAATAAAGGAGTTGTAAAAACAAAATTAATGCAATTAGACGGTTTGATACCCATGGGCGAGAGAGAGAGAGCGAGTGAGAAAAGGAAAGAGGGCAAAAGAGCGATAAGTTAGTTATTCAAGCAGAGATAACATGAATTCTAATCTGATGAACAAGTATTTTTTTTTTCGTTTGACATGCATGTAGAGCTGACAGTTTGACAAATTGATGTTGTTTGTTCAGTTCTATGTTGGCATAAATGAAATGCGTTGAAAAATAAAATAAATAAATATATTTTGCCAAAACATCCACAATATTTTGCAAAAAATATTGATGCTATTATTTACCTCACTTAAGCTGAAACAATTTTTCACTTAATTTAAATCGTAACGCAAAAAATTTCGCGCTTTTTATTTACGTGTAGGTTTTATTTAGGTGTAGATACAAACGTGTTTGTTTTTTTTTTATTAATAAATAAAAAAACGTACTCAATCAAATTTTCTTAGAAATTTTCGTAAATCATAATCACGAAATTCGAAGGCAAAGACAAAAAAAAAAAAAAATTAAAAAAGCTGTGCGTGAAAAAATAAAGAAGAATAGAATAAAACAGTATGCAATTAAATGTCTTATCCACATTCAATTCATGTGATGATTCATCGCTTTCATTGTTTTGTCTAAGTTTTACTCTAACCCGAACTTGAACTCTTACTCAACTGAAACTCTAACTAAAGAAACTCCAATTAAAGAAATTCCAACTCTAAATCTAAATTTTCTTTAACTCTTCTTTTGATGCTAATTTTTACTTTATCTAACTCTAACTCTAACTCTAACTCTAACTCTAACTCTAACTCTAACTCTAACTCTAACTCTAACTCTAACTCTAACTCTAACTCTAACTCTAACTCTAACTCTAACTCCAACTCTAACTCTAACTCTAACTCTAACTCTAACTCTAACTCTAACTCTAACTCTCACTCTAACTCTAACTCTAATTCTTACTCTAACTCTAACTCTAACTCTAACTCTAACTCTAACTCTAACTCTAACTCTAATTCTAGCTCTAACTCTAACTCTAACTCTAACTCTAACTCTAACTCTAACTCTAACTCTAACTCTAACTCTAACTCTAACTCTAACTCTCACTCTCACTCTAACTCTAACTCTTACTCTAACTCTAACTCTAACTCTAACTCTAACTCTAACTCTAACTCTAACTCTAACTCTAACTCTAACTCTAACTCTAACTCTAACTCTAACTCTAACTCTAACTCTAACTCTAACTCTAACTCTAACTCTAACTCTAACTCTAACTCTAACTCTAACTCTAACTCTAACTCTAACTCTAACTCTAACTCTAACTCTAACTCTAACTCTAACTCTAACTCTAACTCTAACTCTAACTCTAACTCTAACTCTAACTCTAACTCTAATTCTAACTCTAACTCTAACTCTAACTCTAACTCTAACTCTAACTCTAACTCTAACTCTAACTCTAACTCTAACTCTAACTCTAACTCTAACTCTAACTCTAACTCTAACTCTAACTCTAACTCTAACTCTAACTCTAACTCTTACTCTAACTCTAACTCTAACTCTAACTCTAACTCTAACTCTAACTCTAACTCTAACTCTAACTCTAACTCTAACTCTAACTCTAACTCTAACTCTAACTCTAACTCTAACTCTTACTCTAACTCTAACTCTAACTCTTACTCTGTCTCGTGATCTTAATCCAACACTAACTCTTACTCTCACTATTACTCTTACTTATACTCAAACTCTTACTCTAGCACTAACTCAACTTTAATTCATACATTTTTCGAAATGATAAAGGTTTTGAAATCCTTTAATAATCATCAAACAGTTGATTAAAACAGCCTAGTGTAAACATTATTCGATCCGCGTGTTGCTTCAACGCAACACCAAATAGGCGGAACCGTGGCGCTGCAAAAACGACACTGAAAATATCAACATTTACAAAGGCACACACATACATAGAAGCACACATTTATAACTGCTAGTACAATAGCTAGTTGTTTCCCCCCATTCCTCTGTTGAACTAGTTATCCTGTTTGTTTTAGCGATTGCACAAATTGCCGAAAACCAAATAAAATGTTACAATTAAATTTTTTTTTTCTGCTTTTGTTAGAGCCATGTTCTATTGCTACAAGCGTCTAATTTAAAGAGTTGATGCTGCCAATTACAACATTTTTAGCAAAAAACAAAAAAAAAATTGTTTAAAATTGCCGAAAACAACTAAATTTATATCATCATGTAGTTAAATCCTATGCATGGGTCCAAACCAAACCAAACCAAACTAAACCACACACACCAACTTCTACACAAACCACACACATGCAACCACACCCTCTGCACTGCGTTTTGTTTACTTCATGTGTTCGCGTGTATTTGAAACTCAGTGCGCACAGTGGCGCAACTTAGACGAAATCATGATTTTTAATTAGCTTTCTTTTTAGATGTTCAGTGCTTTTTGGTTTTTTGACCACAATGATTTACATTATATCAGAATTACAAATTTTATAGAATAACTAAAAGTTTACTGAACAACGCAAACTTTATTTCTTACCAAACATATTGTAGTCCTCTCAAATAAATATGTGTTTCCATGTAAATACATACCGTTTGGGTGAAATAATTCAGTGGTTGAAGAAAGGTTTACACAAGCATTTTTTATAGGTGATGTGATTTTAAAATTAAAATTTCTCTACATCCATGATGGCGGCTCTTATTATATCTACGAGTTCTTATAGAGCTTCTTAGGTCCGCTAACTTTGGTTGTGAAATAGACAAGCTTGCATTTAGAAATTGAATAATTTTTTCATCATTTATGAGCAAGGAATGAAATGACCAAGGAATTCTTACGAAATATTTTGTACGTGATCTTACAATAAGAAAAATGTTTGAACTCATGTAGAAACAAATATTTAAAAAAAAAAAAACAAAAGCATCATTTATGATTCGCTTACGAGTTCGTTTACGAAAAAAAAACATTCGTTTGCGAACATTTCCTTCTAATAATATGAACAAAAATATATTTTCCTCAGAGAAGAGAACAAAAAAGGCTTCTTTGAGGAAACATATATTCAAAAAATATATGTACTGGACGATATACCTGGTTTTGCTCGGGCAAAAAAAATTTTAAATTTTGATATTTTTTTTTTTTTTTTTTTGTTTATTTGTATTCATTTTGTATTTTTGTAATTTTGTTTGCATAAAAAGTAATCGTGAAGTGAAAGAATCATGACATTTCCTCAATTTGTTTCTGAGTTATACTTTCAAATACCCCTTTTAACACTGCCACAGCAACAACAGCGCCTTCTACCGGGTCAAACTTTAGACCTTAACCATCTACAGACCCAACCGCACACGCACACACACACACACACACACCAAATTTCATTAAAATCGGTCAGGCCGTTTAGGAGGAGTTCAGTGACAAAGCCATGTACAGAAGAATTTTATATATAAAGATATTGTATTTGTATTAAATATATAAACATATAATTTAAAAGAAAAATGCATTTGTTACGAAATATTTGTTCAGACAAATTAAACAAAAACCATTTAATGACTTTTTGTTGTCTTCTAAAATGAACGATTAGGTTTCATTTATGATTCGTTTGCGATTTCGTTAATGAACAAAATCAAACGTTAGCTTATGACAAGACATTCATCTAAACCAAAGAGGATATCGTTATTTGTATTCTTTTTCTCTACAAATTAAAGAAAAGGTTCGCTTCATATGGAAGGTAGGCGAATATTACGCCTATTTTTAAATTTTGCTTAACTAGCTGTAAGTAAGACGCTTTTCATACAAAAATTATTATCTAGCAGCACTTATTATTTTTCAACAAATCTCTTGAACCATCCCACTGTACATAGCCGCTAGCGTGTTCGGAAAGTGGTTTTTGTTTGAGCATAATTTTTTTTTTATTTCACCCGACAAGCAGTGATTCCCTAACTTAAAACATACCACACTAGAATTGGTCAGTGAACTTGAGCAGTCAGTTTTAAGCCAACTGAATGCTTTGTGGGAATTTTTAATGCAGGGATGGATAGTTTTTGGAAGACAGTTACTCAGAGCTTTCAAAGTGGCAACAATTATAAAGTTAAGCATTACAAATAAAGGCCTGGTTCAATTTAAATGTGGTTTTTCAGAGTTGACGGCGAAAAGGCATTGTGTTGGAGTGTGTATAAATTTGTGTGCGATTGTGTGAATGGTATTGTCATTAAGAGTTTAGATTTTATGGGGAAATATAAAAAAAAGATCTAACCAACAAACCAAGTTTATTAGCAAAATAATTTCATATTTAGGGCAGATTTCACAGAAGTTAATTAAAAGGTTTGAGAATGTAACTCAACCTATTTTTTTGTAGAAAAAATGCTGCTAATTGTCATTAAATTAATAACACGTATTACAATTACAACAAAGGCGATTGATTTCGTGGAACTCTCTGTGTGTGCTTAAATCAAATTTTTATTTTGTAATGTTTTTTTTAATTGAACTGTGTGAAATATTTAAACTTGCATTAAAAATTTTCAATAAATTAAATTCCAAAAATATATACAAAAAAGCTTCCACAATACATAAAAAAATTTGTATAATTAAAATCAGCTTTGTGTTCAATTAACACGTGCATTCACCATAAACATTAAACGCTTCAAACCGTCAAAGCACACACAGAATACAAGCAGAGCGACAAAGAAGCAGAGAGAGTAAAAAAATATAAAAAACAAGAAAATTAAGCTTTATGCATGTCAAAATTTCTGTTTTTATTTCTTTTTTTTTAAACATCAGAAAGCTTAATTGAATGCATTCATGTGAGAACGAGAGCGAGTCAAAAACACAAACTTATTGAAGCCCATGGTATAATAATACAAGGTAGCATTGACAGTTGCTTGGGAAAACATATTCTGTCAAAAAATATACGCAAAAAGAGAGCGCTCACAATCCGCCATTGAAAACACAAGCAATGTGTAAAACGTTGAATTAAAAAAAATCAAACAACCACAGCAGCTGCTGATGTATTTCCACAAAAAGCTGTTTTTGACAGTTTATGTTTTCCTGTTGTAGAGAAGATAAGCAGTTGTCAATGCTACCATGTATTATTATACCATGATTGAAGCCAAAAGCCCAGCTCAACTTTCAGCAGAGTGCATTTGACCCACGCACACTAATGAAATTTAAGCTTAAAACTACAGCAACGTCATTGATTTATTGTGTTAATTAATTATGGAGAACCGAATGAAATTCATGCATAAATTTATGAATGACAACGACGTCGAAGCTCTGCTTACGAGCTTATGATGTCAGGGTTTAAAAATAAAACTTTGGAGCCATAGCATAAGCTTGAGGCTAACTTTTGTTGAATGGCAGATATGTTGGTAAGTCTCTTTTTTTTCAACATACCCCTTGAAAACAAGCTTTAAAGCTGACTTTGAAATTTCGAGCTTCGCTCTTTACACACAAAAGAGAAAGAACATACAAACAAGCTGCACATGTTTGTCGCTGCTATGCTTAGCACACGATGACGTCAGCAGCAAAATGACGTCATCAGTGTACATAAGTAACGAGTAGAGCGCGTTGCTATGGCTACGTCATTTCTAATTATGTACGGCTGATTTCACAGACATGTAGCAAAAAATTACATAGCGATATATTTAGCAAAGCATGCTACGCATAACTCTGCCGATTATTTTCGTTACTAGCTATTTTTGCCTTCTAATTTTTGTTTGTGGCATTCTATAGTAGAAAAATGTGTACAGCTTTTGCGTTATACTTATATATATACGTATGTATATATAAATAGAAGAGCGGCAAAAAAAGCTTTTCGTTATGGGGAAACTGCGTTGTCAAGCACAGTCATTAATTATATTTAATTTTTCAATTGAATAGAGATGGAAAACTGGTGTAAAGGAAAGCAAAGCAGAAAAAAAAACAACAAATTATTAATGAACCCTTTTTGGCATTAACTAGCCAAGCATTATCTGTAGCTGCAAAGCATAGAAGAGGCACTAAGAAATAAAAATTGAGTGCACTTAAAAAATTTTTTGTTGTTAATAAGTTTTGAGAAAATTTTAGTTTTAGCTTTTAGCTTTCATAAATACTTAAAGATTTTACTCAATTTAAATATTGCTATTGAGAGTTAGGTTTTATAGAGAATAGTTTAAAATAATATTCTTAAAATTTTAATTTTTTTTTTCGCTATAAATTTGCGACATGCACGAGGCAAAGTTTCGTATAGATCAGCAGTGTCTAGCCTGTGGCTCAGTTGGCTTAATTGACTGAATTCTTTTATAATATATATATATATAATATATTTCACCTATGCAACAACAATCACATGTGCTGATGTTGCTTATGCTGACACTATCTTAACTTATGAGTGCTCGAAAATAATTCTTGAATATATCACTTTCAGAAGTCGATGGAAGTGCTTTCCAGCGCTATAATGGTCAATTCGTATTTTTGTACCCCCATGTTGGGTACAATAATTTAGTCTCTACCAACGCCTTTAAGGAAGGTAAGTTTATACTATATTATTGATTAGCATTACCAATTGAGTCGATTAAGCGATTTCCATCTGTCTGTCCGTTCATCTGTTTGTCTTTCCGTCTTTACAGCTGTAATTTGGAAGCTATCGTAATGAAATATAATATATTCTTTTTTTTTCAAAAAAGGAAGATCAAGTTCGAAAGTTAGTTAAATCGGACGAAAACCACGCCCACCTCCCATACTAGTGAAATTCCACAAAATTTTTGGAAATAAGCTTTGATTTCAAATACACACATTTAGAGCTTGAAATTTGATAAGATCACATTAAAACCACGCCTACCTACGATACAAGGTGACGTCATCAAATAGGGAAAATCTTTAAAAACTTCACAAGAACTAATCACTTAAATACTTGAAGCTCTGCACAAAATCTTTGATATCAAATACTTTTAGTTTAAATTTGTCAAAATACACGCCTACTTCCCGTACAAAATGATGTCATAAAAATAGCAAAACCTTCATAAATTCAACAAAAACCTTTGTATTGACTTTATATTTCACACATTAGCTTTGATATTTAACACCTACACCAACGTTGGTACAATTTGAATCAATAAAATAAAAACAATGTATATTCCCCATACATGATGACGTCATCAAGAATAATAAAATTTTCATATCTGCGGACATTATATATTAATACATACGAATGTGTGTTTGGTCAAACCGACGATAATACATTTCTTGCAAGTTTGAGTTTCTTTTTTATTAACAATGCTATGTTCCGTATAAATCATTAGTGTCCTCATTTAGTGTCAACATTAGCTTTTGACTCATTTGGTTCAATTGGCTAAATTCTCGTAAACCATGCATAATCTACTTATGTAACAACAATCACATGTTCTTACTTTGCCGAGGTTAAAGCCGGTCGAATTCGTATTTTTGTATGAGACTTTTTTAATTGAAATAAGAAATCAGGAAATCAAGTCGTGTATTAATTAATTTTGTTTTAGGACATACATATGGTTTGGCTCATTTAATAATTATTGTGGACACGGCGGACTGTGAGATGGCTCAATACATGTGTTGGATAAAATAGTGGTTAAATAAAAATGTCATTTTGCATGCTTGGTTCATAACGGAAAGTTCAAAAATTTTTAAATTTGCCTAGAATCGGTCACGCCTATCTCCCATACAAAGTGCATCTATTTTTTATTTGTAGAGAAACCGAAAAGATATATCGAAATGAAATTTAGTTCAGATCAATTAAGTCTCTATATGATAGTTATGGTTTAGTTTGGAATAAATCAGTGAACGGGTATATATAACGGGTATATCGGTATACAAATGTATGTATATCCACTAAACCTCTGCACGAGTGCGCTTGAAATGCGTTTCAAAGCACTCGTTTGTAGTGCAAGCTTTTGCTATGTTTTGCTCTCATCAATGAAATCAAGCCTAACACTACAGAGAGCACTCGTCGCTTGAGCAGAACAAGAACAGACTAAAACCAAAACAATGTTATGCACGATTCGGAAAAGAAGTCTGCACTGACTCGAAAGTTATGTAAACAACAGCAGAACGCTTGAAGTTATGCTATGTTATTTAAGTTTCATACTATACATTTTCTTGTAAAAAATCATTAGGTGCATATATTTAAAAAGCTAAAAAAAGTGATTTTCTTATTAATTATTCAAATTATAATAGAAGACTTATTTGTTTTGTATTAAAATGCATGTTTTCCGTTTTGATAATAATATTTCATTAAAAACAAGTTACAATTTTAAAAATTTGTAAGTAACAAAATATAAGAAATTCATCAAATTATATAAAATAACAATAATTAAAACAACAATAATGTAGTTGTAGGTGTGTTTTTACTTTTATTATTTGTGGTTATATTGTAAGTCTGGTGTAGTTAGTTTATTATTATGTTGGATTGTTGATATTGTTGCTGATGATGATTTCGTTTGTTGTTTATGGTAGCATTGGTGTTTGTGTGATTGTTGGTCTATTGTGGTGATGTTTTTTTTTTGTTGTCATTGAATTGTCGTAGATGTAAGTTTTGTTGTTATTGGTGATATTGTTTGTTAAGTTATTATTAAAAAAAAAAAAAATAAATAACTGCCCATTTCAGCCCTTGAAAGGACTTTGACCTAGCTTCTTATGATCAATTGTGTTGTGCGTATTATTAAGTTTGTACACAATTGACCGAGAACCGGGCCTACATGCTTAACGCCGAATCCGAACGGCGATGAACGGAATGGTTCTTGTTCTCAAGAAGTTTACATGGCACTTTGATTACTCTCTGAGGTTTGCCATTGTCTGCAGAGAGGTGGCGGCCGTACAGAAAAATTATTTTAATTCAAATAATTTTCTGTCGCTGCTGGGGTTTGAACCCGGGTCTCCAGGTTCGTTGACATAGCGGCCACGCACTTTAACCAACTACGCCACGGACCCACGGACGCGTTAAGTTATTAGTAGTGATTTGTTATTTTCGCATTAAAGTTTTGTTACTGGTGAATGTTTCAAATGTTATCAGTAAAGTTAATTAGATAAGTTGTAAGTGTAATTGGTTTTAGCAATATTGAATGTATTGGGAAAACGGTTTTGAAACTAAAAAATAAAATTAATTATTTGTTAGTTGCTTTTGCAATTCTCTGCTCATGTCCAATTTGTTTATATTCGAGTGCAAAAACATTATTTGGTTAACCGAAATAGAGCTTGAACCAATGCTAGTTCTTTTTTCGGAAATCAAATTTCGAGCTACGGAAAAAACTCTTTCCGAAGCTGAGCTGCTTGCTGGCGTAGCTAAAATGCTGCAACTCATATTATTAAGTAGGGGAAACTCATTTTGTGAACATCCCACTACTGCAAAATATTAAAATCGTCGTGAAAAATTGTATTTGAACTTTCGTACATCATTATTTCTCTTTGTATTTTGAAATCCGAGTTTAAAATTTCAGGTTGTTGCACAAAATAAAACCACAAAATAAAAAAAAAATGTCTGGCGCTATCTTGGTTAAACATTCATGATAATAAAATTAAAATTTAAATAATTCTATTAAGCAATTATTTACAAAATTTTCTCAAAAAAAAAAAAAAATTCAAAAAATTGTCAAAAAAAAAACCCCACTCACTACGAAATAAAAATAATTACTTCCTATAACTAATTTCTATAATAACTACTGCCAAGGCTCTGCCGCTTAAAGGGTTAACGCTTAGCAAAGTATTGAAAAAAGTACCAATAATGCAGACGTTAACTGTGCTTAATATATATATATATTAATAAACAAGTGACGCGCAAAAAGGAATGATAAAAAGAAAACAAGCAACAACATTAACTAACAACAAAAACTAACAAACAAACTTTATAACTTGAAAAAAAATTACGCAAAATTTACATATATAAATTAATGATTGAACAAAAAATAAACACAAATCAATTATATTAAACATTCATTATAATAAATATATAATATTAAATATTAAATATTGTAATAAAATTAAAATTTTAATAACTTACGTCATTTACATCCATTCTTTTTAGCAATTATTTAAAAAATTCTCTCCAAAAAAAATAAAAATTAAAAGAATTGTTAAAAAACCACCACTCACTACGAAACAAAAATAATTACTTCGCCAAGGTTCTGCTGTGTTAGGTGTGATTGGTGCATTTTTCGCTGTTATAAATTGTTCTGTTTTTATTAAACAAACAACATCGTGCTCTGTTAAAGCAAACGGCGAACATAGTTCTGTTTGAAGTCGACGAGTGCTCTGCAGTGCTTGTTTGTTGTTATTAAATGACTTGGATAAGCTCTGCTTGACTAACAGAGTTCTGTCAAGCTCTGAACTCTGCACTGTTGGATCTACTGTTGTGGAAAAAACGAGTGCATTTGTGCAGAGGTTTAATATCCACCCATTTGGAACTTTGACTTCGTTAAAATTTGTTTTTTTTAAACAATAAAAGGTCAACGGACCTTAAGTGTCTATATCTGCTCAATGAGCAATAAAATGGAGAGGTAAACGCAGGAAATTGCTAAGTAATATTATGGCTTAATATGAGGCTTTCATAGATACATACAGGGTGTATAAGGGTCTATTAAGAAAAGGTGTAGGCTGGCAAAGGCGTATTATTGAACAGATGACTGCTTGTCAGTTATAAAATGTTGATATTTGTCATTTATAAACGCGGGAAATTTATCATGGAAGACTATACACTGAAAGAAAGTAAAAGATCTGTTGAATTTCAATACAAAAAAAAACCGAAGCCCAAATTAATTAAAAACTGCAGCCGGCAGACCACTAGCAGTGACGTACGTTCTCTAATTGGGTCTTGGAAAACATGTAAAGTTCTCTGATCGCGTATTTTTAAGTTTGGGGATACAGAGTGGCCACCAAGCTCTTATAATTTAACAACGTTACACTTTGGGAGTATGTTGAGAGTAGGGTCTTCGCTATCCATCCAAAATAGATTTAGCACCGTTAGACTTGGGGGTTATATTGAGACTATGGTCTACGTAACCATCCGAAATAGAACTTAATTAGGCGAAAAGTAATAAAAATTTTTAAATTAAAAATGAGTCTACTTTATAATCTAAGAAAAATTAAAGAGACGTGCAAATAATTGTCTGTTCTATTATGTCCGTTAAACAAAACATTTATTTCTTTTGTATTTTCCGGCTTACCATATATTTCCAAAAAAAAAAAAAAAAAAAAAAAAAAAAAAAAAAAAAAAAAAAAAAAAAAAATGGAAACTGAGAGACTCAACCAAATAAAAGTTCTTAAAATACGAGTACAAAACCCTTTTAAGAGAAATAACTCTTGGATTGTAACATGATTGATTTACCAATTAACACATTGAAAAAGTATTTTTAATGTGTATTTGTAATATGCAATGGTCATGAAAAAACACCAGGTAACGAACATGGGGAGCAAGTAACCCAAATATATGCGATTATTTTTTTTTTCATTTTGAAGCATGATCGTTTTGAAATGGTTACTTACCCATTTCCCATTTACCCGAGCTTTTCGTGATCTTTAGAAAAATCAAAGTTTTTTATAAAATTTTTAAGGTTTCAAACTATTTAAATATTGCTTAGAACTTCTACTGAAGAATTAGAAATAAAGCCTCAACCTCAAATCTTGAGAAATTACTAATTCTGTGTCCACAAGCAATAATCACTTAAGTCGACTTGAGGCAGAACTGAGTTATTTGTATTTCTATATTCCTTGAATATATCGTCACGTACACATAAAATCTGTAGCTTCTAGCGTGAACTAACCTAAAGTTATGACACAAAAACCAATGAAGTTTTCATGAAGAATTAATGTTGAAGTTTAACATTTTACTGAGTGTAGCTCTTGGTACAAGATTAAATATTTTTATAATGTAAACATTTATAGACAAGTTCCGATAAATCCGATCATGTCATAGAAAACAACAACAACAACTAATTTTTCATAAATCATGATTATCTAGTAATCTTTTTGATTTGCGAATGTTTTATCTCTATGCCTCTCGCATTTTGCTTTTTTTTTTTTCTTCCATTTCATTTATTATCTCGTCATTTCCTCTTGTCTTATCTTCTGACTTATTGCAAAAATATTTTGCTAGCTGATAAAACCAAAGCTTATACGAAATTATTTTGTGTTATTTCAGGTTTTACTCTCAAAGTGAAAGTCAAGAATAGACAGAGATAAGCTTAAATGAGGGAGCATAGAAAAAAATTTTTCTCTCACTTTTTGTAGAAAGCGAGCAAACCATGCGCCGGTCGATAGCTAAGCTAACCGGTTCCGTGCAAGAGTGTGGGTTCCATTTTTTTTTTTCAGTCAACAACTAACTAATTAGTAGAATAAATAAGATATGCTCAGTATGGAATAGTTGCCGGCTAGATGGGGAAGAAGACAATAACAAAAACAAAGACAAAAACGAAATCCAACAATAATAATACAGCCTGAGAGACTTACAATAGGCATCCCATCAAGACCTTGAAGCAATTTGAACATGCGTGGTAATCAATTTTATTTGGCTTATTTTCTTTTTTTTTTTCTTCTATTAAAACCGTGGAAACTCCATTCAAACCAACATAATTACAAAAATTTTGTGCGCAATTTACTCACACTTGAGAAACAGCTGAGTAATACTGCTGGGGGAAGCAACGTTTGCGTTCTATGATAGAGTTAGACAAAGCGAGAGCGAGTAAGAGAGAGAGCGAAGAAAGAGTGGGAAAGAATTAATGAATTAATTTATTCAAGTCAACAAGGTATGAAAATCCACAACGGAGGGAAAGTATTCAAACTACAAACACGTCATTAAGTCATAAAATGCGGGTTGGCACTGAATGTATTAGAAATGCTAGGGAGAAGAGAAAGAAAAGAGAGAGAGAGAGAGAGAGAGAGAGCAAGAGCAAGAGGAAAACTATACACATAAATTAAAGGTATGTAGATACAGGGGAACAAAATAAAAATTCTATTTTTGAAATAGAACAACTATGGAAAATATAAACAGAAGAAACATGTGCAGGCATTTCCGTAGAGGAGATGAACGATTTTCATAAAAATTACTTGAACTGTTAGTTAAGCGTGAAGACAAAATTATTATTTTGAAAAAAAAAAAACCAAAGGAAAAGTTGGAAACATTCCTCATCGTATTTTCTGGAAACTTGTGGGAAGTTTTAAATTGATATTGTTTCCAACCCGCTTTCTTAAAAATGTATGTGAAACAGTAGCATTGGAAGTGATAGGTTAACATTCCTCATGGTATCTTTTGGAAACTTTTGGGTAGTTTTAAATTGATATTATTTCTAAACCGCTTTTTAATGAATGCACGTGGAAACGATTTCTTATTTGGGGCAATTTCAGTTTCCATTTATTTCGAATAATAATGTAGCATAGCCGAGTAGCCGAGTAGGTACCGTGCTTGGCTTCCACCACAGAAGTCCCCGGTTCGAATCCCGGCCAGTTTTTGTTATTTATTTTTTGTTGTTTCCACATTAATTTTTAAGACAATGGAGAGGAACGTTTTCCTCCAATGACTAGAGCGTATAAAAATAAATAGAGTGTCTAACGTAAAGGAATCTTTCCTACATTCTATGGAATGTTTCCTGCTTATATCCGGGAATGTTTCCACTTACCAGAGGGACATCTCGAGATTTTTGATCATTAAAGTTTAAAAAAATAATTCTACATTCATAGCAGTACATTTTCTTCTCTTCAGTACACATTCAGTGATTTTCAATGATTACCTCACCTTTTTCAATGCCTAATAAACTTATATAAAATAAAAGAGAAAACTAAATTTTGAAAGACTCCCTGAAAAAACAATTTTTTAGGCCTTAATTTATTTAAAGATCTCCTATGATAATAAATTCCAAATTAATTACAAAGTTTGTTTAGAAGATCATAACGAGTCGTTAACAATATTTTTTTTTTGTTTTTCTAAAACAATTTGTGAAACTTTTGCCAACTGTCACCGCTATACTACCAACAAAGCAAACGCTTAAGCTAAACAAAAAACAACAACAACCAAGAAGAGCTAACAAAAATACTAAAAACGCGAACAAAGCGAAGCAACGAATAAGAATTACACACACAAACACACACAGTGAAAAATATACAATCGCCTAAATTCGTCGATGATGATGATTTCATTCATTTTGTATACGAACCGGGCAACGATTCAGTTCAACACTTGAAGTCAAACCGAGCGGATGTGCTTAAGAAATTTATAAGATACATAAAAAAAGATTGAGTGAAAAAACAAATAACACTAAAGAGTACAAAAATCATTGAGCTACAAAGCACTTAAAATATTCCATAAGTTGTACGCCTAACAACGAAATCATCCCAAAACGTTTTTAAAATAATTTGAAACAAAAAAAAAAAAACAGAAACTATCTGAAAATGTCGGCAAAACGTGTCACTGTCAGTACTCGCGTCTCACGCGCTAGCACCTCTACTCCCGTGGCGGGTGCTAGTACAGTGCGAGGTGGTGTTACGAGTCCCACCAGCCCTACGCGTACCAGCCGTATTCAAGAAAAAGAGGAGTTGCAGCATTTGAACGATCGTTTAGCTTGCTATATTGATCGCATGCGACATCTCGAAAATGAGAATAATAGGCTCACACAAGAGCTGCATCTGTCGCAGGATACCGTAAATCGCGAGACTTCAAACATCAAGGCCATGTATGAGAAGGAGTTGTCTGCGGCACGCAAGCTACTCGATGAAACTTCTAGGGAGAAGGCCAAACTGGAGATCGATGTCAAGCGATTGTGGGAGGAGAATGACGATTTGAAGCAAAGGTAGAGATTGGCAAAGAGAGCGATATAGAGAAAGAGAATGGAGGATTTTTTACGCATAGATTAGGTAGTTTTCCAGGATTAGGGTTGGGTTTTCACGTTGAACTTCTTTGGTGTTGCGTTGTGGTGGTACATTCAACCACCGGTCGGTCGGCAACCTTGTGTTGTTGGCACATGTAGTGCGACATACATACCGTGGTGGACAATGATGTCATCAACGTATTTTTATGTGAGACAACAACAATAACAGAAACAACTCGTTTCAATGCTAGAACAAACGAATACAGACGATGCAGTGATGTCATTCGTTTTGTTGGCAGCGTTAGCGCGCAGTCGTTTGCTCAGAGCAAGAGCGAAAGAGAGAGAGAAGCGACAATGTGCGGCTAGTTGGCCCTGCATTGTTTTTGTTTACAACATGTGGCAAGGTTACAAACGTTGCTAGTTAAATGGGGCAGGCAGGCGGGTCGGCAAGCAAGAACAAGAGGGAGTTTCTTGGGAGTAAGAATCGAAAATAGAGCCAAGAACAAGTTTCTCTTTATTGATTATGCTAAACATTGAGTTTAGTTCAGTTTTAAGGTCAAGTCATTGGTAGCTATGTTGATTTTCAGAATTTTAAATAGATTAACGAAGAAATGACGAAGCGAGCGCGTGAGAGCAAACATTATTTTTACGGTTTAACGAGGCAGAAGATTTCAGAATTCAATTCAAATTGAATTTTATTTAAATATTTTTATTTGAAATGAAAAAAGATGTGTCGATTGAGGTGGCGAATAATAGATGAGTGGAATTTTTTTGGTTCAAAACTCGACTAGAAAGAAAATAATTAGTAAAGAAAAAGAGAGAGAGGTTGGCGTGAAGGAAATATCAGAGAGAAACATTAGCTAAAAGCTTGGTCAGTATGGCTCACTATTTAGAGTTTTTGTTAAACGTTATTAAAAGCATAGTGGGTAGACTTTTATATCACAGGGGTTGTGGGTTCAAATCCTGGTTGAACTTCTTAAGTAACAAAAAACTTGAAAGAGTGCGTTTTAGATATATCATCAGGGAGTATTCCTGAATTTTTTTCAGCTGTACTTCCTTTAAACTGCTTGAAATTGGAGAAAAGTCGTGGTCATAGAGCTTTTGAAGACTTAAGTGCCTTGCATTTCAGAATTTTAATAGTTTTTTTTTAAGGGAAACAGCGACAGTAAAAGAAACCATTTATAATTGTTTTTTGAGAAATATGTTCGTAGCCTTAAGTCTCTCAAGTTAAGTCTCTCATCATAAATCGTCGGAACAGAAAAAAGAAGCGTTTAAGAGCTGTGGGTGCTCAAAAGCTTTAGAATATTCATGAGATATAAGCTTGGTTTTTTGGGAAGAGCTTAAAGATTGTCTGTTTGGCAGAAAATGTTGGAGACTGCAATCGCAGACTTTTGGGTTCAAATCCTGGCTAAAATTTTTACAATTGATATAGAATTGAAGAATAGTCAGGGTTTTAGAGCTTTTCCGCGCTTAGAAAGCGAAACAGGAGAAAGCTGCGTTAGGAGAGGGAAAAAACAGTTTTATTTTCCGTCTAACGAACTTGGTAGCCTAGTTAAAGTGTTTGATAGGAACATTGCAGAGGATGTGGGTTCAAATCTTGCCGAACTCATAAGAAAATCACACGATTATGCTATTTTTCAGACAAATTTAAGGTTTTCAGACTTTTTTGTACGCATTTAAAAATAAAGGACTGCGGTTGTATATCCGGCTATTGCGACAAATATTATTTAAATAAACAGATATATAACTGTTGGCCACAATTTCTTATTTTTCATGAGAACTCTATGAAACTTGAAAACTTTAATGAAAATTGTGAAGTTTTAAACAAAAAGAAGCAGAAAGGTGTCAGTTTCAGCACAAAAGAGTGTATTTTGGCTTCGCATATAAACAAAAACGCACAACTAACTCACACTTATAAAAGCTTTTGTAAGACAAACAAAGCAGATTTTGATTTACAAATGGTTTTTTTTTTTAAGAACATCATAGGTGCCTCTACACCTGCAAGCTTCAACTTTTAGCGCGAAAAAACATGTTTTTGGGCTTTCGCCAAAACTTGTTTGCTTTTAAATAATTTCACCGTAAAAGTTCAGTTCTTAGAAATTTAAACTTTAAGATGCAAATTTATTTTTTCAATAAGAATAAAGATTATGTGCTCATAACGTGCATGAGTTGCAGTATTTTTAATAAAAAATTGATAAATTTTTTTATGATTCCATTTTCACAGTTAATTTAACCAAATTTTTATGTAGCTTTTACGCATTTATTTTTTCCTTTGAGCGAAAAATATGTAAATTGTTCTCCAACGTGCTGCGAGCTTTATTGCCCAATCAAAGATTAACAGCTTTGTTTTAAAGATTTTATTTATGTTTTTTTATTTTTTGCGTTTTTCAAACCAAATTTAGACAATCAAAGCTCTCTACAAATAATTGGCAAGATAAATCGTTGCTGTTCTAATAACATTTTTTTATCGTAGCGCACATTTTTCAACGTGATGCTTTTTGTTTTTGGTTTTTTTTTTTGTTTTTTTGGTCTTTCTTATTTTTTGTTCCCATGCTTTACACTAAAACTAATTTATGCAAATGTCAGCCTTTATTTATGATGTTGATGGTGACTGGAAAAATAGATGAAGAGCAAAAAAGCTAGCAAGCTAAATAACCTGCAACAGCTGTTGTTTAGCCAAGCTTACACAAAGCTTTAGGTGAAAAATAACAAAAGACAACAGAAAAGGAAGTAAATTCCTTCAAGGTCATGCAAGCACAATTAATAGCAACACATAACAAATATTCTCTGTGATGTCATGCTGCCAGAAATAAGCTTAAGACCCACAACCAACAACAGCCTAAAAATGATGTCAACATTAAGTTGAGATTAATTAAGACCAAAATGAAAAAAAGAAAACACAAAAATAAGAACAGCACACAACACAACCCCAACATAAATACAAGAAACAAAAAAAAACCAACAACAACAAAAAGAAACAAAGCGCTTAACAGCAGATATTTGTAGATACAAACAAATAAACAAACAAAGAACTTCGCATTAGGCCTAAAAGCACAAAAAGCACTATAAAATTGAGTTAAATGCTTTTTAGCAGCAGACAAAAAAAAAAAAGAAACAGAAAGAAATGCATGAGTCTTGAAAGCATAACGCAGATGATTGCTAGGGTGAGAGTGCGTTTGTTTAAGATTTAGTTGCCTATAAATATATATTTAGGTCGCTTAAATTTAGCGCAATCAACACGCAGCCTTATAAGACAGCCTTGGGAAAAATCATTAATATGTCTATGAAATAATGGCGCAATTTTTAAAAATTAATTAATTCAAATGTGCAGAGAGGGTGGATGGGAAAAGGTGAGAAAGAGAGAGATGAGAGGGTATGCATTTGAGCAAAATAAATTTGAATTTTATTAAAAAAATAGAAACAAATTAAATAAAGTATTAAAACAAGTTCAAAGAAAAATCAATAGGCACACAAAGCTTTTTACGTGGGAGCAACAGCACAGAGAGGAAAGAAGTAAAAGATTAAATGTTTTTATAAAACGAATTTATAAATAAAAGCAAATGATTAAAGTTGCATAAGCAAAAACATTTCTCACATTTCTTCAATAAAATAAAAAATACAAAATTTCTAAAAAAAAAGATTTTCAAAAATTTTGTTCACACACTAAAAAAAATCAAGCGAAGAATTAAGCAAAAAAGGGCAAAGATCAACAGAGACGTGAAAATAAAAAAGGAAGCATTTAAAATAAAATAAGAAGAAGGAAAATTCTAAAATAAAAGCTCTTTTAAAAATTGTTTCACGCTTTAAAAAGAATCAAAAGATTTAAATGCAAAAATAAGCAAATATATGCAATGAATCAAAGCTTTTAACGATGGAAATTGAATAATCAGAAAGCTTTTGCTGTACTTTGTTAGATTTTATGATGACATGCTCTTGTACTCGTGCATAGACTTTAGATTCTGAGGAGAATTATGCGCTGTTCAATTAAAAGGAACAAATATTAAGAAGCGAAAAAAACGAAATACAAAACATAAAAATAAATATAAATGTAAAAAAAAAACAATAAAACTTCGGTAAAAGTTATTATTTACAATTGTTTTTGTTTCAAAAAGCTTTTGTGCAAAGCTTATAAAAGTTATTTTGAAAAGTAAATATAAAAGTAAAAAACGAAATAAAGCTTCGGTAAAAGTTTTTGTTTACTTAAAAGCTTTTGTGCAAAGCTAAATTGCGCAAAGTTATTTGGAAAAGTTTTGAAATTATTTAATGAAAATTTCTTACACATTTTAAAGATGTTAAAAGCTTTAAAAATTTTCACAAAGTTGTTGTGAACATATTTTAAAATCCTTTGTCTTAAAAAATTTTTAAAAGATCTTTGCCCTTTTTAAAAACTCTGTAAAAAAACTTGTTAAAAGCTTTTTTGAAAAGCTCAAAAATATTTTAAAATCTTTTTTGAAAATTTTTTAAAAGCTTTTTGTGAAACTTTTTTTAAAAACTTTGAGAAAACTTGTTAAAAGGTTTTTTAAAAAGCTGAAAAATATTTAAAAATCCTTTGTTTTGAAAAGTTTTTTAAAAGCTTTTAGTGAAATCCTTTTTAAAAGTTCTGTGAAAAACTTGTTAAAAGCTTTTTTGAAAAGCCGAAAAATATTTAAAAATCCTTTGTTTTGAAAAATTTTTTAAAGCCCTTTTGTGGAACTCTCTTTAAAAACTCTATGTGAAAAACTAGTAAAAAGCTTTTTTGAAAAGCTGAAAATATTTAAAAATCTTTTATTTTGAAAAAACTCTAAAAGCTCTTTGTGAAACCCTTTTTAAAACTCTGTGAAAACTTGTTAAAAGCTTTTTGAAAAGCTGAAAAATATTTTAAAATCATATTTTGAAAAATTTTAAAAGCTATTTGTAAAACCTTTTTTAAAATCTCTGTGAAAAACTTGTTAAAAGCTTTTTCGAAAAGCTGAAAATATTCGTAAAAAAACTATTAAGCTTTATAAAAAAGCATTTTAAAATATTTTTTTAAAAGCTCCACAAAGAAAGCTTTTGTTTAGCAATAACTTATAATAATACAAAATCTTTGAGAGGCTTACTTTCCACTTAAAAGCTGCTTTCAAGTGGTACTTTCACTTTTAATGCTCATATATATTAACAAACAAATAAATTCAAACTGCACTTTAGATAAAAAAGAAACGAAGAACGCCCACGTTTTTATCTACATTTGAAATGATAAAATTTAATTTCAAGTGGTTGCAGCTATTTTTGTTGCGCGAACAAACAAAACTTTCTAATCTGTAGATATTTTAAATTCTTTTCAACATATATCGGAAAAAAAACAAAAAATAAAAAAACACGGCAAGTCATCATAATCAGCACTAATGCGTGACGAAATTCTTGAGTTAGTTACGAAATGTGCCAATATTAAAGCTTCTAAGAAATGTCAAAACTATTTAATAGCAACAAATATTGCGACATATGAGAGGAAAGAGCTTTGAAGTTAAAGCAAACATTTGAAATTTGAATGACTTTTTCTTTTTGTTGTTGTTGTTGTTAAAATGTCGTTCTCTATAGCAGCTGCATTACGCAGTTTATTAAAGGCTGTTTAACAGCTTCACACTACAAGCTGTAGGGGTTTTATTTCATACTTAAAACTTTTAAGTTCAGTGTCAACTAGTTAATTTATAACGGTACTCAGTTAATTTTATAACTGTATTGGAAATGATTTATTTGTATCCAGTCGAGCCAATAAAAAGTAATGAAAAGAATGTTCATCAATTACCCCCCTCCCCTCCCCTTCTGCACATGCCAAAACCATTTAAGACAGAAAATATAAATTTTCTTGAAATTTTGTCAATTGAGTCAATTGTGACAATCGAGCCAATTGTGTCAATTGAGCCATTAGCGTTTTAGTATTGACTTTAATCAGGAAAAGTTGTGACTTCATACGAAAACCAAAATTTTGAACTCAATTCTTACTTTTCGACTTAGAATTAAATTTAAACTTTGAAAGTTTTGACAAGGTTAACCTTGAAGCCATTATTTTATATTGTGTTTTGAGCTATTTATTCGTTATGTGAACTTAATGAACATTTATCCAATTTGGTAACATTATAAGAACACTCTGAAAAATAAATTTTAGAATCATAAAAAATTAATGTTTACAGTAAGCAGATTAAAGCTTTTTTTTAAATGTCTTCACATCACGTCTGCCTGACATAGAGTCGAACAATTAAATTTATTTAGGCATTGATATAAAAATTCAATTAAATACACGTCAAACGTGTTTGGAACGCTTTTAGAAACCGGTCGTAATAAGCTTCTTTTTTTTTTTTTTTTTTTGTTACTCTCAAAGTTTGTTAACTGCATAAATAACTTAGTACAACACCAACAACAACAACATTAATATACAACTCAAATATTGTTTTTGGTGCGTATACAAGCGAAGCTATTTAAGCAAGTTCATTGTTGGTAATGTTGTTGGTGATGTCATTTTTGCCCAGCTAGTTTAGCTCGTTCATTTTAGATTTAAGCCATTTTTTCATAATTATTTTTTTCCTTTTTTCATTGTTATTCCTACAGCATAGCCATAAATTATGCGACGATTTGAAAATATATCATTATCTCTTTGTTTCAAAAGCTTACTAGTTTTTGTTTCAAAGCTCAAAGTTTAGCTAGTACAGTCACGTTTTTTTTTGACGAGGTATTTGAACTTTTTATTTATTCTCTCTATTTTTTTTTTGCGTCGTTTTCACAGACTAGACAAGAAGACCAAGGATTGCGCCATCGCTGAGAACAGCGCTCGTGTCTATGAATCGCGCTACACTGAGGTGAATGGCAAGTACAATCAGGCTCTAGCCGATCGCAAAAAGGCCGAGGATCTAGCCAAAGAGTTGGGCATTGAGAATGCACGTCTGCGCAAGCAACTCGAAGATTTGCGTAAACAGTTGGAAGCCGAGACTTTGGCACGCGTTGATCTGGAAAATCAGAACCAGAGCCTGCGTGAAGAGCTCAGCTTCAAGGATCAAGTGCATGGCCAGGAGCTGACCGAGACTCGTTCACGTCGCCAGATCGAGATCAGCGAGATTGATGGTCGTCTAGCTAAGCAGTATGAAGCCAAATTGCAACAATCTCTGCAGGAGCTGCGCGATCAGTATGAGTCGCAGATGCGCGCCAATCGCGAGGAGATCGAGTTGCTCTACGACAACGAGATCAAGAATTTGCAGGCTGCTGCCAATCGTGCTGCCAACTCATCGTCTCATGCCACCGAAGAGGTTCGTATTATGCGCACCAAGATCGATGGTTTAAATGCCAAGCTGCAGGACTTGGAAGGCACAAATGCCAGCTTGAATGTAAGTCGCAAAATTTTAAGTTTTTTTGTTACAAAACTTTTCTAACTGTTATTTTCTTTTCTGTTAGTCTCGCATTCGCGAACTGGAGAATCTTTTGGACAGCGAGCGTGCACGTCACAATCAATACGTTGCCTCGTTGGAAGCCGAATTGCAACGCATGCGCGACGAAATGGCTCACCAGCTGCAGGAATACCAGGATCTCATGGACATCAAGGTGTCGCTGGACCTAGAAATTGCTGCCTACGACAAGTTGCTGTGCGGTGAGGAGCGTCGTCTAAACATCTCTTCGCCCGGCCGTACCGTCACAAGCATAAGCACTGCTGCCGATTCAGGCTACTCCAATGGCACACATTTATCTGTTAGTTCCAGCTCGGCTTATCAACGTTCTGGCCGCGTTACACCCAGTGGGCGCGCCACTCCTAGCGGACGTCGTTCGGCAACTCCTGGTGCCGGTGGTAGCACCAGCGCCGTCAAGCGTCGCCGCACCGTCATCGAGGAGTCCGAGGATCGTAATCTTGCCGATTTTACTGTGAATGCTACCGCCAAGGGTGATTTGCAGATTCTCGAAGCCGATGCCGATGGACGCTTCATCAAGCTGCACAACCGCGGCACCGAAGAAATCAACCTAACCGGTTGGCAGCTAACACGCATTGCCGGCGATGAGGAGCTCGCCTTCAAGTTTACACGCGGCAGCAAGGTTACCGGTGGCGCAAGCGTCACCATTTGGTCACTGGATGCCGGCGTTGCACATGAGCCACCACAAAATCTCGTCATGAAGAAGAAGTGGCCCGTAGCCGATTCCATGCGCAGCATTTTGGCCAACGCCGACAAAGAGGTGAGAGTTCTGTCGATTTACAACACTTGTAGTACTTGCCACACCTGTCGCCAATGTCAGCATCTCGAGTTTTTGCTCGATCAGTAATTTAGTTCATACCGGGTGATGGATCAACTAATATTTTTCTTTTCTTTTTATTTTTTAGGATGTTGCCAGCTACGAGCGTGTGCGTTCTAACGTTTCCAGTCACGCATCGAGACAGCGTACAAGCGGTACCGGTTTCACACTCGGTTCCGGTGCTGGCTCTACAGGCGTGAGAAGCTTATTTTCACTGTTATTCTAAGTCAGGTCAGGCGGGAGATAAAGTGGCGCGACGCGACGGTGGCAAGAAAGCTTAAAGAGGCGACAAGCCAGCACAAGCAGTAGATGTTAAGAGATACAATCCTTTTCTTGAAATTAAGGTGCATTTAACATATCCTTAATTTAAAAAATTAAAAAAAAAAAACAAACATACACAAAAAATGATGTACAAGAAAATAAAAAAGAAAATATAAGATAAAAAAAAAATGTAAAAATAGAAGACGCTACAAAAAGCTGCAAACTGAGAGAATAACAGTGAAAACTAGCAAAGCACAACAGCTGGAATTAGAGGAGAGGAGGAACCATGTGATTAAGAGAAGAATGTATGGCACAAATACAGAGATTTTAAAAAGTATTGAGCAAATTATAAATGAGAAGTTAAACACACACATACAAAAGACCTCAACAATACCAACAAAGCTACTCCATTTAATTTAATGTTATTTAAACACAAATGCATTTAATTCAAAAAATATTTAAAGAAAACACAAAAAAAAAATTAGAAAGTAATAAAACAGATTCAATGAAAATGCAAACAATTTTATGTTAAGGTAAGTAAAAAAAAAGAGAAATAAATTTAATGTTACTTAAAACACACACACAAAAAATGGTGGTTTTTATTTGATGGTGGCATTTGAAATTTTATTTTATTTTTTTATTTTTATTTTAAAAGTTTTACTGAGATTTTATATTAAATTGTTGAATTTGTAAAATTTAAATAAAAAAATTATTAATATAAAAAACATTTGTGTAACAATTTTTTCATTTTTTAAAATTTTAATTTTTTATTATTTTTAAGTTAAAAGTTTTCAATAATTCAATAAAATATATTTTAAAATATATTTAATATATTAAAAAATATTTGATACATTTAATATACATTAAATATTTTTTATATAACTAGGAATCAACTCATTTCAGATTAAATTTTTGGTACATTATGTATTTATTTATTAACCGTTGGTTTTGAAATTTTTATTTATATTTTAAATATATTTATATTTATAAATGATTTTAATCATATATTTTTATATTTTATTATTTTTATGAATTATTTTTTATATTTTTTTTTAATATTTGTTTACTTATTTTGTTTTTAAACTTTCAGAATTTTAAATTTAGAATATATAAAAAAAAACGTTATGTAAGAATATAAATAATTATCTGTAGTTATATCAATATTTTTAATTATAATTTTAATTCTTAAAAGAACATTTTTTCAAAATTTTTATTTATTTTTTGTTAATTTTATTACTTTTGCGATTATTATAAGACCATTTCTTTTTTAAGTTCAAACTTTCAAACTTAGAAGGTTAAAAAACAAAAATAAAAATTTAATTTAATATTGTTTAACATATGAATAAAAAACAAAATATTTATTCTTTTTATATTACAATTCCAGTACAAGGGGTACTATTTATATTTCGGAAATAGCAAATAATAACAAGCATTTTTAAATGAAAATGGCTTTGTTATTTTCCAAAATATTCCCCTTGATGATCAATACACTTTTGCATTCGTTCAAACAATTTTTCATGGCAGGTTTTCCAGTCCTCTTGAGACACCTCCAAAGCATGGTTTTTGAACGCTCCAACTGCTTCTGCGGCGTTCGTAAATCGTTGACCATGCAGTTTACCTTTGATATTCGGGAACAAGAAGAAGTCATTGGGTGCCAAATCAGGTCTGTATGGAGGATGAGTTATTAATTCGACGTTTTGACTGCTCCAAAATGCACATGCTTGAGGAGATGTGCCAGAGCTTGCATTGTCATGATGGAGAATGATTTGTCTGGTGGTTGGTTTTGCGAATTTCTCCGAAGACTTCCAGCAAACAAATGGTCGTGTACCATTCAGAATTGACCGTCCTACTTTGCTCAAGCGGAACAGTTGCCACATGACCCATTCGGTGGAAGAAACAGGCGACCATTTGCTTCGCAGTGCCTCGTGCGCTACAACTTTTGTTGGATTTGGCTCGTTTTGGAATACACACACGGTCGATTGCTCTTTTGTTTCCGGCTCATACGCATATATCTTTAATTCGTCACCTCTCACGATTTTATACACGTCTTTTGAAGCACCACCATTGAACTTTTTAATCATTTCCTTACACCAATCGACGCGAGACTTTTTTTGAGCGATTGATAAATTATGGGGCATTCAACGAGAGCAAATTTTTTTACAGATAAATGTTCATGCAAAATCGAATGTATTGAAGTGGAACTAATGTGCAAGGATTCCTCTATCTTACGATATGTCACATGACGATCTGGCATTGGCTACGTTCAGCAGGCAAAATTGTTGTGCAACTGTTGAGTGTGTGCCTGCTGAACGCATAACTATCAGTTTCTGATCAGATCAACATGTTGTGAAAACTATCAGTTTTTGGTATAATTTTATTTTTCTGATACATTTACTCAACATGTTGAGCACAACAGTTGTGCCTGCTGAACATAGCCATTATTAGTTCACGAACTGCAACGATGTTTGGTGGCATAAGAACCGATTTTGAACGACCTTCAAGGAATTCGTCGGCGACCGAACTACGACCACGATTGAATTCACTATACCAGCCATATACTGTGGTTTTTGATGGTGCTTTATCGTCATACAAAGAATTGAGTTCATCAACACATTCTACTTCTTCTCTTGAAATTTCAATTTTTTGAACAAATTGATTTTCTTAACTCACTGTAAACAAAATAAATAGCACTTGTACATCAAAACGTTGTGAGTGCGTTTATGCTAACAAATGTCAAACTTTATTATGGTGATGCCAGATTTTAGCTATTGGCATTAGTGTTGCTAGTTCCCGAAATATAAATAGTACCACTCGTATTACTTCTTTTCTATAAAGTAATAATAAAATCATTTTAAGATTATAAGTTTTTTTTATAAATTTTTACTATTTTTTTTTAAATAAAACTTGAATTTTTTGAAATTTTATTAAATACTTTAAAGACTTTTATATTTTCTGTATTTTATATATACATATGTTTCATTTTCAAAATTGCAATTTTTCAATTAATTTTTTTAAAATTTAAAAAAATTTTAAATAAAAATGTTCTCCGAGTTTCATTATTTTAAACTACATTTTTAATATTTATTTTTGTTCTTAAAAGCTATATTACATTTTTTTAAGTTTTTATTAATTTTAATTAAATTTAATAATTTGAAATTTGCAATATTTTAAGTTGAAAGCTTGAGAAATTTATTTTTAAATTTTTCGAAATTAATTTTTAAATATATTAGCTAGTATTTCAATTTAAATTTGTTTACAGTTATTTTTATTCTTAAAGTTTTATACATTTATTTTAACCTTAATTGTTTTTTTTTATATATTTTAATACATTTTTATTTTAATGTTTTCTTTTATTTTTTCATTTTTTTTTTTTTATTTTGTCAGTTTTGTTTTTTATTTCATTCATTTTTATTTTCGTTTTCTGTAATTAATTTTTTTTTTTAATAAAATTTTAGTTTTTTGTAGACTAAAAGAGTTATTATGTTAATATTAAATCGTTAAAAAATTTTAAGTCAGGAAACCTAAGAAACTAAATTAATTTTATTATAATATGATAGGATTATATGATTATTATTATTAATATGATTATATTATAGTATTCACTTTATTAAATTATATAAAAAGATTTATTTTTCAGTCAAAAATGTAATTAATATTTTAATTTGAATAAAAAATAAATAACCTTAGAATTGCTTTACATTTAATTAACTTAAGGGGCGCTGTAGGTTACAAATTAAAAAAAAATTTTTTTCGGGAATAATTTTCATAAAAGGAAAAAATATCGTTTTCGATGAAAAAAAATTCCCGAAAAAATTTTTTTTTTAAATTTTGAAACTATATGCGCCCTTAAAAGCTATAAATATTTATACTTCATATTAATATCAAGTTAATATAAATATCACAACCATATTAATTAATGTAGTATTAAAATTTAATTTTATATTTATGGGTAAAGTATTCATTAAAGAATTCGAGCTTTACTTCGTGTCAAATATATGTTCATAAGTTTCTAATTTAACTTTCTTTAACATTTTTATACATTTTAAATTAAGTACTGAATTGAATTAAAAAATATCTAAAGTAATCCTAAAACTTTGGCTACCAACAATTTAGGAGCTTGCATGAGCATCACATCAACAAAAAGCTTATCTTTCCCAAACATACATGTATTATTAAAAAACAAGTCACGTGGTATTTTGCCTTATTAAGGATCAGTTAATGAACTAACGATAACCATTTGTTCACAAGCTCATTTTTTGTCATGAAATAACCAACAAACTTTTGGGTCACATTTCAATTGGAGTTTGTGTCAGACAAGAGACAAAAAAAAAAGAAGGCTATAACACAAAAAAAAAAAAAAAAAAAGAAAAAAAAACAATATAAAAGTCACGAGTGACTTAATTTTGACACACAAAATGGTGACGACTAAACCACTTAAATAACCACAAAATGAAGAGTTGCTAAGTTGGGGAGGATTTTTGGGAGTGCAAAAAAGAAAACGTTAACAGCTTTTTTCTAACCTTTCTGCCTTTCAAATAAACTGCACAGGAAGTCAGATAAAAAGGAACATAGACAGTGTAACCAGCGGGGAGTGCTCTCGCAATGAAGAGCTTTTTAATTCCACCTTTTCATTTAACAGCTCAGGGGAGTTAAGTAAAACTTTTCCAAAATTTCTCGAAAAGGTTTTTCGCAAAAATTTTCACCTTAATGGGCAATGTCGTCTTTACAACTACAACAATAACAATTTATCTGTGCCAGCTTAAAAACTAAGGTAAGTTGAAAGCGAATTTCAACAAAGAAAGAGCAGCGCAAGGAGCTCAGAAAGTTGCAAGAAACAGGTTAAGAAAGGTGACAGCAACGAATTAACAACAACGAATAAGGAAAAAGCAATGTTTGCGTTCCAGCCGGTTAAAGACGAGACAATTTGCGGCCAAACCAGAGCAAACAATTCCATAAGAAAAATAAAGAAAAAACTAAAAGTGGCACGTTGATAGCAATAAAGGGGAAGATGTGGAGCAGGAGACTATCACGTGATAAAAGTATTAAATCTACTAATTTAATCCACTTTTCCTGAAGAAGCATAACAGAAAAAAGAAGAAGCAGAAGCAATAGAGCGGAGCACAGGAATAATAAAGACACAAAAGAGTTGTTAAGGAAATGATGATGATGATGATGATGATGATGATGATGATGATCATGATGTTGATGATTATGATGATGATGATGGTTGATAAGAAAATTAAAACAAAATAAAGGGGAACCTTACAAGGTTGCAAGTAAAAGCGGAAGAGGAAGGAAAGAACAACTTGAGGCGGATGCAGTAGAAAACTTAAGTTATCGTTCTCGAAAGTTTAACAAGGTAAGGTAATACGTTGCGACGCTTATTTAATGACTCATTAAGCTACCCTGAGAAGATAGGCTTAGAAGGGGGGGGGGGGGGGGTGAGTAAAAGGGAGAGAAGGAGAATGAAAAGAGCTTTTATGAAAAATTTAAAATATTTTTTTTCATTTCATTTTTCATTTATTAAGCCAATTATTAGTACAATAAGATACAGAGAGATCTTTTAGCAGTACAACAGATAATAATTATAATCAACAAATAACATATAAAATATTTTTTAAACATTAACAAGAAGTTAGCTAGATTATAATTCAAGAATACTTAATAACTATTGATTGAAAATAATTTTATTGAGCTTAAGCAAATACATATTTTATCATAACATTAAACAATAGCGTGAAAATTAAAGTAAGATTAAGAAGAAGTTCAGAAGGAATAGTAATTAGTAGTTAGATGCTTGAATAGTAAGACATAAGAGATTTCCTAAAGTTATTCGAATTGACAGTTGATTTAATTCTGTAAGGTAGTGCATTCCATAGTTTAATGGCGTTGACGAAAAATAACCGCTTAGAATGCAAAGTCTTAAATTTCGGTATAATAAGGTTACCAGTCCGATTAGAAACACTGAAACGTAATTTACTATAGAGGTAAGATGGAGTCCTTAGGTATATTAATTTGTGCAAGAATAAACAATTCCTTGCGTTTAAGTAGTTAATAATGCTACATCCTAAAATTTCTTGACTTTTTACGGACACGTGTTCAAAGCGTCTCAATCCAAATACATATCTTGTCACATCGTTAAATGCAACTTGGATTTTATGCGTAGAGTTTGAGTCAAGGTTGCTGTAAACCAGTTCAGAGTAAGTTATAAGTGGAACTATTAATTGAATAGCAAGTCTTTTCTTGGTCTCAATAGGAACAAATTGAGAGGACAACCGTAGACATCGTAGTGTGAAATATACACGTTTAACAACATTATTAATATGATCAGAACTGGAGAGCTTAGAATTGACATAAAATCCTAAGTTCTTAACTTTAACAACCACTTGTAGCCTATCATCGTTTAAAAAGATCGGTGAAATTTGAAGATGGTCAATCTTGTCCTTAGAAATTGGGAGAATGTACGATTTTTTTGCATTCAGACAAAGATCATTTTCAAATGCCCATCTGGAAATAGCTCTAAGATCTTCATTTAATCTGTAACATAAATCGTCAACTAGTCCAATGCGGTTAGAGGAGTATAATTGGATGTCATCCGCATAAGCATGCATAGATACATCATTGCAAACGGTAAAAATATCGTTAATAAAAATGCTAAATAACAGGGGACCAAGAATCGATCCTTGAGGAACGCCCATTTTAGTGTCCTTATAGGAGGAAAATAGATTGCCAATCTTCACTCTCTGCATTCTACCATCAAGATAATTTGCTATTAAGGTCACAGCATTATTATTAAAACCAAAAAGAAGCTTAAGTTTTTGAACTAAAATAAAGTGATTAACACGATCGAATGCTTTCGAAAAGTCTAACAGACAAAGTAGTGTAAGAAAACCATCGTCATAAGATGTTCGAATATCGTCCATAACTTTTAGCATTGCAGTCGCGCAGCTATGTCCAGATCGGAAGCCCGATTGGAGTGGTGATAGAAGTTTATATGTTGAAAGATATTGATTTATTTGATTAGCCATAAGGGACTCACATATCTTGGAGAATGAAGATAGGATACTAATTGGTCTATAATCACACATAGTTGTTGCCCGAGTAACCTTAGCAATGGGAATAACAGTAGCTAGTTTCCACGATTTAGGAAAAGAGGAGGTGGTAAAGGAGTGATTAATAATATGTGTCAGTGGAGAAATTATATAAGGCAAGATTATTTTAATAAATTTTAAGGAGATTCCATCATCGCCAATAGCATTAGATTTAATTTTCATAATGGAATTTATGACATCATTCTCACCCACGTTCGAAAAAGAGAACTTGTTTGCATCGCAAAACTGGCGACCACTACATTGAAAGTTATCATTACAGACAGAAGAATTGGACAGAAAGAAATCATTTAACAGGTTGGGATCAATATCACACTTTTGCTCAACATTACTACAAACACCAAGACTTCGAACATTTTTCCACAATTGTTTGGCAGAAAGAGAACAATTTAATTTACGGTGGAAGAACCTTTTTTTCGACTGCCTTACTATTGAGACAACCTGATTACGAGCAAGTTTAAATTGCTCCCAATTAATACAAATACGATGTTTCTTCCATTTATTGTACAATTTGTTTCTTTTTTTAATAGATAATAAGACATCTGAAGTATACCAAGGACAAGACTTATTATTAACAATAATAGTACGAAGAGGGACAACATTTTCAAGAGCACTGTTAACCTGGGCGACAAGAACATTTAATTTGTCGTCAACAGACCGAGAAAACCAGCAGTCATTCCAACAAATACGAGACAAATAATTATGCAATAAAGAATAGTCTATAGACTTATAATCACGATAAGTTAACGTCATTGGAACAGAGTGACAACATGGATTATAATTGATAGTACAAAACAACAGATCATGGTCTGAAATAAATGAAATTTGGTCAAAAAGTGAGACTAAAGACACATCAGACAGGATAAAAACATCGATTAGACTAGGACGAACACCCGGTGCAAAACGAGTCGGAGTCACAGAGTTGATAATTGACATTCCAGCAGCATTGACATTGTCTTTAAAACTATTGGATACATTGTCCTTTGACAGCAAGTTAACATTAAAATCCCCACAGATAGTATAGAAGTCGAAATCAGTTAAACGATTATGAAGATCTGAAAAATAGGGATCAAGACTGTAACATCTATTAGGATTGTACACGCAAGAAACAAGAAGTTTTACATTATGACTATTACAAATCTCAACATTTAAAAATTCAACATCAGACCCACAAGATTTGTTCACAAACTTTGAACTGAGAAAGGACTTACAATACACAGCAACTCCACCTCCTTTATTTTCAATCCTGTCATTCCTAAACAAAGTATACGTTGGAATGTTTAGAAAACAGTCGGGAATGTCAGGATTGAACCAGGTTTCTGAGACACAAATTACATCCACAGTTGAACTTTCAAAAACAGTTTTGACATAATCGAGCTTAGAAGAATTTAGACTTCTAGCGTTGAAATGAACAATAGAAAGACCATTACGCTGTTTACATAAAATGTTAATGAGGAGTTTATGATTGACATCAACGCCACTAGCACTACTAGAAGACATATAAGAGATAGACGAAGCTGTCAGACGAATAACATAAAGCTTTTATTATAGTAAACATATGGAAAGCAAACCTATTACTAACAAACATCTTTACAGAAAATAAGCAGAGAAAATAGATAATGTAAGAAGTAAATAAAGATAATAAAGATAGCAGTAAAAATAAAATAAATATCGTAAATAATATCGTAAATAATTCATCAGCCCGGCTGCAAGAACTAAGATGAAGTTTCACCGTGGACTGCATCGTGAAGTTTATCCAGGCTATCGATGCGAATGCTTGCCGAATTCTTTTCCTTCCTAATATGAACTGAGCCACGAAATGTATATGCATTGAAGATCAATTTTTGGCGTTTGTGCAAAATAGCCGTTTGTAAAATTTTACGATTATCAACACTTAGACTTTCATGGATATAGACATTATTATCCGATTCGAACCCTGCAGATCTTAGATTCACAGCTGATTTGGTTCTCATCCGATACGCGCCAAAAGCTTTTAGAGCGCGATTTCGATCGTAGGGCGAGAGGAATTTAATAATAATCAGAGAGTTTAGATTCTGCGAATTCGGTCTAACCCGAAAAATATCTCTTAGTAAAGGTGGCTGATACTCAATAAAATGGCAAATTCTGTTAAATATGCTTTTGAGATTTTCATCTCTTGAGCACGGCACTCCAAATAACACGGCATCCGATAAAGTCTCAGAAACGCTGCGCGGGTTGTTGTTGTTAAACTGCCCAGTGCTTAATTTCTTCTCTAATTCCTCACACCTAGAACTCACTGCATGAAGCTGATTATCGAGCAAGCTTATTTTGCTATTAAACTCATTTAAATCCAATTTAAGAGAAGAGATTTCAGCATCGATTTTATTAGTCAGCTTAATTTCGGTACTCACAATTTCAGCGGACAGGAGTTTAAATGAGTTTTCATAATTTTGAAGAAGACGATCTTCCAACTGACGAAACTCCGACTTCAAATTATTACTCAGTCGTTCTTCCAATTCCTGAAATTGAGCGCGAAGAGACTGAGTAATTGCGTCTATACCCTCAGACTTAGGCGTGCCCTCACATTTGTTGATCATTCTATTGGAGTGCTGGAGAAGTTGTTGTTGGCGCGTCAATCGGGGAGACGGCGACATTAGTTTGCTAGGTTGAGTAATTGAGTAGACTAGTAGCAGCGAGATTAGGTTTAAGACCCACAAGAACAACAACAGCACAGAGGAAGACAGCCGAAAAGCAATAAGCAATTGCACTTTGTTGATAGCACGAACGGTAAGACAAACTATTGCAAGAACGGAAGAGCGAAGAGTAGTTGGTTGGCTTGAGCGACTTTCGTTTGTTCGGTTATTTAGTGGTTGAGTGATATTTTTTCTATTGACAGAGGCACAATGTAACACAATGCCAATTGCAGATTTTTTGAGTGCAAATTTGGCGCGAACAAAGAAATTTAAGAAATTAACATAGATTTGTTTTAATTATTTCAGTTTAGTTTAGTTCTATTTTCTTATGTTTTTATTTTTAATTGTAGTTATGTTTGCAGTGTTTTTAATAATTACAAACTTATTTCAAACATTTTTTAAATTTATTGTTTGTTGGTTTATTAAGCAAAACATCAAGAGCGCGATATAAATGCGTGCGATCAATGCCACGAACTGATACTTAATTATTAACTAAAAATATATTGTAATGAATTGTAAAATATTTTTAAAGAAAACGCGTTTTTTAAGTTTATTTACATCAATTTAAAAAAGCTTTTATATATCTTCAGTTTTATCTAATAGTTTTATCAAATAATAAAAAAAAAGAAAAAAATAAAAAAAAATAGGAAAAGTCTTCAACAGAAATATTTAAGCAGAGAAAATAAAAAAATGGAAAAGTACTTGAAACAAATACACAATAAAATAGCTTTCAATTTTTAAAACAGTTAAAATTGATTTACTTAAGGTAAGTGGCAGAGATTTTGGAAAACTTTATTTTTTGGTTTTATAAAAAATAAAGCTGTTACTAGCTTGAAGAATGATTTACTAAATTTCATGAAATTTTACCAGCATAAAATTTGTCTTGCATGCTAGTTTGTACAATTTGCTGTATTTCTATTAAAATGGCTTAAAAAATAAATTAGATTTTAATCAGATTAAGTTTAAAATAAGGATTTTTGCTATAAAGTCACACGAAAACACCGTATTATATCATCATTCCATAAGCTCCTACTCACATGAGTTTATGCTCGCATGCAATTTATAATTTAACGCGCGTGAGATTTTGATTGCATTCTTTTAAGCCTTATAATATTTCACTCGCTTACTATTTTATTTTATTTTGATACTTCACTCGCATAAACACTTCACTTATAAGATTTTATATGGGTGATATTTTAAAAGCATAATTTTACTTGCTATATGTTTATTTGTTTAGTTGCAAGACATTTAACTCGCTTAAAAAATTCATTCATGATATTTTATTGGTATGAGATTTTCATAAAACTTTGCTGGCATAAGATATGCTGCGATATTAATATCATGAGATATTTTACTGTTGTTTATTCTAACATGCTTCTTCAACTTTTGATATTTTCCTTGCAATATTGCTCGCATATAAAAGGGTTGCATAGAAAATCAATATACAATTTGCGATTTTGTACAAAATTGATTAGTTCAAAATCATTGTATAGAATTGAAATGACCTTGATTATGATGAAAATATTGAGAGAGTTTTCAAAAGTTTTAGAAGATGTGATTCTTTTTAAAAACGCCAGAAATTGTAAACACAACAACAAGTATATGGTAACACGTATTCGTACAATAAAATAATGGGAACCGGAGGAGGGGATTAAAATTAACTTTTGATTTAATTTTGCTTTTCATAGTTTTTTCATTTTTCATTTTTCATTTTCATTTTGAACCTAATGGATCTTATCAGCCAAAGTGCATCGGATAAGGTTCGTTGCTATTGCTAAGTATGATGTGCCAAATGAGTAAAACACTTTTTTCATAAAAACTAACCCCCTAAAACCATTTTTTTGTGTGACATTTTAGCAACAATTCTGAATAACTACGAAATTAACCCTTTAACACATTTTAAGTTTTAACTTATTTCTTGCATTTAAGTTGAATTTTCAGCTTTAGTGTATTCAGAGATTTATAGTAGAATTTTATGAAACATTTTTTTGTGGAACATTTTAACCCATTACATCCCCTTTTTATGGGTCTTTTTTGCCTTTTATCACAAAAGGATCTCAAAAGGGTTTCACAAAAATATCTCACGTAGTATTTTACATACATTCTCAGAACACATTCTATACCCAAAATGTAAAGATAACATGATTTCCTATGCCGGTTCACTATAAGAATATTCAAAATGGGAGAAAATGAAGTCCCCCATAAAATAAGACTCATACGTAAACTTTCAAAACGCCGGTACACGTGTGTTGTTTTTTTGTCCCCTCTACCAGAATCCGTTGTCGGAACCTTGTTATTTTGGAAAAAAATTGATTTTGTTGTTCAGTGTTATCAGACTTGAGCCACCATGTTTGACGGTGTTTATGTTGTTACGGGGGTCGTATTCTGTGTTTGGTTCACGTCTCACGTTCAAGAATTGTCTAGTGCCTGTTCCACCAAAAAATACAAAGTTACTTTCGTCGGGCCACAGAATGTTTCTCCAGTTTTCAAGAGGCCATTATAATTCGTGCAAGAA
The DNA here is from genome assembly GCA_943735915.1 of Pherbina coryleti. NCBI lineage: Eukaryota > Metazoa > Arthropoda > Insecta > Diptera > Sciomyzidae > Pherbina > Pherbina coryleti. The sequence continues at coordinate 177,873,940 of OX030950.1, forward strand.
TCTTTGTTTAAGATGCTTTTTTGTTTTTAGGGGGATTTTCTGTGGGCTTCGAGCGTTCAAATTATTTTCTCGTAACCTTCTCCTAACAGTTTCTTCACCTGCTTCAAGTTTTAACTCTTTCTTTAATTCTGTAGCAGGCAGCAACGGATTATTTTTGCTATGTCGTAACAAGCGAGTAATGCCGCGATATGACTAGCAGGTTTGCGCCCACGAGTTTCTTTTCTCTTCTCATAGTTTAGTGCATTTGAAATCATTTTAGCTGAACACCCAACAATATTTTCCATTTCTTTATAGGTTTTACCCTGTGAATAGCGAGATTTAATGTTTTTTCATTTCTTTCCCGTGCAATGCTTTCCATGTCCCACTTTGAAAAAAAAAATCCAATAAAAAAAGGATCAATCTTTTCAAAATTCAACTTACTTTTGTTGAAAAAATTTTCTTGAAAAAAATGTTTAGAGAACACACGAGCTAAACGTAACAAGCACTGCGCTAAGAGCCTGAACAGAAGTAAGAGCCCGAACAGAACCAAAGCGGCTGTCGGTTGTCGGGTGCGCTGTGCTACAAAATACATGAAAATATATGCAGCCGCCGAAAATGAAATGGCCATAGAAATCCGCGACGGTAAAACGCCAGAATAGAGTCCGAAAAGAATCAAATATCGTTGCGATTTGCGATATCGCAAAGAAATAGAATGCATGCAAATGTATGAACACGTCCAGAATGAAATCGCAGGTCGGCAGCCGCAACGATATATCGCACAATTAGAATCTATTTTTTTTTCTCACTTGCGACCGACGGTTCTCCTTCTGAATGCCATTAGTGTTGCCATATTTTTGCTAAGAATTGGCTGTGTTTAATGAAATTTGCTTAGTTTTTATTATGTCTTGACGTTTCTTCTTTGTGTGTGTTGTATTAACACAATTCAAGAGAAACCAATACATTGAAATGAAATAAAAAAAATAAATAAAAAACTAGTAAGAAATGATCTTCGACTGGGCCGAAGTTAAAATACCCCCACGGCCGAACCAAAGTATATTCAAAGTCTTAAGCAATCAATAAAATGTTTATCTGTAAAAACGTTTTCGTTATATTTTTAACAGAAAATATTCGCTTTTGTTTTTTTAATAAAGTCGCTTTGTATGGGAGGTGGGCGTGGTTTTCACTCAATTTAGTTGAATTCCATACACATAGTACACGTTATATATCAAAGTGTATATGCAAAATTTGAAGTCCATACATTAATTTTTGTGGATTTTAGAGAAATTTTACCTTTTTGATAAAGTTACTTTGTATGGGAGGTAGGCGTGGTTTTCATCCGATTTGGTTGAATTTCATACATAGAGTGTATTTTAAACATCAAAACTCATATGCAAAATTGCAAGTCCATATATTCATTTTTGTTGAATTCTAAGAGATTTTACCGTTTTGATAAAGTCACTTTGTATGGGAGGTAGGCGTGGTTTTCATCCGATTTGGCTCATTTACGAACTTGACCTTCATTTTTTAGATAAAAGCCTAAATATTGAATTTCGTGAGGATAGCTTTAAAATTACGGCTGTAATCGTGATCACAGACAGACGGACAGACGGACAGACAGACGGACATGGCTAAATCAACTCGGGTGGTGATGCTGATCAAGAATATATATACTTTTCTATACCTACCACGCCTCCTTATGGGCGTTACAAACGGAGTGACAAAATTAATATACCCCCATTTACGTTTTTTAAACGTGGGGGTATAAAAATACCAAATAAAAGCAACTTTGAGTCGTCAGTCGCAATCGTTTCATTCTGGACGTATTCTCTGCGATCGACGACCAGAGAGGATCGTCGGTCGCAACGATATTTGATTCTGTTCGGGCTCATAGAATCAATTTAATTTTTTCTCTGACGGCTGGTGGATCTCTCTTTGAGTGGCGTAAGTGTTGCAATACTTTAGCTAAGAATTGGCTGCGTTCAGTGCTATTTTCTTAGTTTTTACCATGAGCTGACGTTTTGTTTTGTATGTGTGTGTTCCATTCTATGAGCTGACGTTTTGTTTTGTGTGTTGCATTTGTACCATTCACACAACGAAAAGCAACGCTGATCCGACAATCGACAACCGCTCCTATTCTGGCCGCGTTCTCAGCGGATTTCTCCGAGAGAAGACCGCCAACCGACCGCCCCATTGATTCTGTTCGGGCTCTTATTCTGTTTGAATTCAGAGGTTAATGAACTGAACAGCTCTATAACAAAGATCCATTATAGCATTTAAAAATTTTGTGACTCAATTACTTTGAGCACTTTTCAAGTAACGGTATTTAGCAGCAAAGAGAAAAATAATATATTATTTGCTAGTCTAATTTTAATTTTTATGAAATATGTTACCCACTGCTATTATTTTGACCGCAGTTGTATGACTTGTATTTTATAAATTTTGCTCGCATGAGATTTCACTAGCCTGCGTATTACGAATATCATGACAGAAGCTCATGACATGTGATTTTACTCGACTGCAGCTAACCTAAATGTAATTTTGTATGTTTAGTTGCATATGATTTTACTTCCATTAAATTTTATTTGCGAGCATATGAAAAAATTGCGACTAGTTTTATGTGTGTCCGTTTATCAAGTATAATATACGAGAAAACAGCTGTTTGTAAACGTTTAATTGTCGCACACTGAATGGCGTGCGATTTTTTTGGAAAATTCCTGACAAACTTCTTTACGAGTTGGAAACTTCTGCTTTGCGCCATTAGAAAGAGCACACATTAGTCTATCCGAATCGCCAAAAAAGTGAAAAATGATATTTTCACACCGAAGGTCCCTTTTCGTAGACCGGGTCACATATGATGATATTTTATATGCATTAACGTTATTGGTGTGAGATTTTACTCAAATAGGATTTCACTTGAACAAAATTAAACTAATTTAAGCACTTCACTGGAATAAAGTTTTGATTGCAATAAATTTAGAAAATGGTATCTCAATGTTTTGACATCTTTATCGCATGATATTCTTTTAGCATGTCATCTAACACGTATAAGATTTTACATGAAAGAAATTTTTCAAACAAGTGATTGAATTTTAACATTTTACTCGCATGATACTTAACTTGTGTAGGATTTTACTCGCATTATATAAAACTTCAGTGAAATTAAACACGAATTGGTTTTTATTTATTTCTTTTCACAAAATCACAAAATATTAAACTCGTATAGAATTTAACTCGCATAAAATTTAATTAGAGTGAAATTTTACATACATTTGATTTAAACGCGACAGACATTACTCCCATGAATATAAGTATTCATGAAGTCTTACTCGCATGAGATTTGACGTTAATTTTTTATCTCTCGAATGTTATCATTACATTTTTAAAGGTTGAAGGTTGATATCATTACGATATTTGCACAGCTATTAAATAAATAAATTTATTGGTCATTATCTTAATGTTTACCATTAACTTCTCAATTTGACTTGGGTCATATTGAGGCGAATGAAGTCAGTTTCATCCAATTTGTAGCTCAAAACTTTATCTTGACAGCGATCTTTTTATTAAGTAGTTAATTCATTCCTTAGGAATTAAGCTCATATTTTTATCATTGCTCACGACCTCTTTTTCACCAACAACAGTAAAATAAGTTAAACAAAAGTAGCGCATTCCTACACACTGACGCAACTATTTAAAAAACTGTTAAGTCGACGTCTTTGTTTTATTCCTGGTGAATACCATCGTTGATTTAATCCTCTTTCCTGATTTTTCTTGCCTATCCATGAGCAGCTTATAAAGTCGTCTGGCTTGTGCTGACTGGCTTGTTGGGTCAGTTTAAGTCTGAAGTCTTTGCATTTTTACCCAATGTAATTTATTGAGTCAGGTCACGCCAACTGTTAAGCGTAAAAAATTTAATCCCTGTTGAGCGGACAACGAGCACCAGCACCAGCACCAGCACTGGCTTGTTTCAAATTCAAATCGACTAAAACAGCAAAAGCCCTCAATTGTGCACCCCAGACTAACACGGTGCGGTTCAACACGCCTCTTCGGGCAAAACATGGCATTTATACTTTATTTATGCCTTTAGCCCAGAGACCAGCAGCTCTTTATGCTGTACGCTACCGGTTTAGTGTCAGCTAAACAAAAGCCAACGAAACTGAGATCCAGAGTTTTCCCAAGAAGAAAAGCTGCTCAACTGCTCAGTCAAAGCCTGCCTTCATTCTGCTAGTTTATTTTTATTCTTTCTTTCTTTTTCTTTATTCCCTTTTTCGCTAAGCTCGACCGCATTCTCAAGGGTTGAAATCAAAGCTTGTTTGGGCCTAAATCAATTTGCCACATGAATGAGCTTTAAGCGGCCGGATCATCTACCTTCCTAGCCATCGCTCAGCTCAGCCTGCCTGGTGAGCAGCAATACAGCACGTTGGCGGAAGTCACAGTCTCTGACGGATGATATGCTCATCAAAAACCAAATCAGGAAAAAGCCTGAGCATAAAAACATTTAAAAGGGGTGGGAGGCAACGTACTACGGCGTACAACGTACAAACAAATGTTTTGTTATGCTTTGTTGGCAGACTGCGGTTGAAATTGGTTGAATTGAAAAGCTATTAAGCTAAAGGGTTGCCTTAGTTAGTTTGCACAAGATTGCTTGGTCGGATGGGTTGAGGTGTTGGAGAAGGCGTCGTTGTTCAGTGTGTCAGTAGGATGCGTGTGTGTGGCCGGAATAAGAAAACAAAATCGTTCGAAAATATTGTTATTTATAGCGTGTGTTCAATTTTTCAACTTGATAAATTTTGCATAAAAGAGCAAACAATTTGACAGATACAAAATACAAAAACAAAAAAAAAAAATAAAAATAAAAACAAGAAAAATATATAAGCTTTTTAAAAAGAAGTATTATAACAGAATATAAAGTGTGTTTTTTTTATGTGAGTGGCTAAGGAGTGGATTAGGGATATATGTGAGGGTGGGAAAAAGCTCGGCTAATGGTTTACTCAGTTGCTTCATTTATAGGGAGACATAAACAATTAAAATCTTAAGTGAATCAAAATTTTGTTTTTCCAGCAGAGCTTTTATAATACATGAAGCTCTTAATTGTTATTTTTGTTATTAGTAAGAGCTTAAATTGTTATATTACTTTTATCTCATTATTTGTCCGCATAAAGACAGATTTTTATGCGGACAAATTTTATGCGGATTTTAAAACCTTTTATAAATACCTAGTTATTTTGAATAAATTTGGATGAATTAAAAAGATAAAAATATATTAGACAAGAAAAAATACTCACAAAATTAATAAGAAATATAATTTAAAAAAACGTACAACAAATACTTCCCTGGTTGGCCTTAAGACGTAGTTTTTCGAGAACAGTAACCTTGAGTTACTCAAATGACATCTCTTATTACACTGAACAACAAAATCGATTTTTTTCAAAATTAACAAGGTTCCGACAATGAATGCTGGTAGAGGGCGACAAAAACAAAAATACACGTGAATCGGCGTTTTGAAAGTTTACGTATGAGCCTTATTTTAGGGGGATTTAAGTTTTCGCCTGTTTGAACATTCTTATAGTGAATCGGCATGGGAAATCATGTTATCCTTACATTTTGCTTATAGGATATGTTCTGAGGATTTATGTAAAATACTTCGAAAAACATTTTTGTGAAACATTTGAACCCATAACTTCTCAGTTTATGGGTCTGTTTTGACCCTTTTATGAGAAAGAGAAAAAAAGACCCATAAAAAAAGGATATAACGGGTTAAAATCGTCCACAAAAAATTGTTTTATAAAATTTTACTATACATAGGTCTCTGAATACACCAAAGCTGAAAATTCAACTTAAATGACAGAAATAAGTCAAAACTTAAAATGTGTTTAAGGGTTAATTTCGTTCTTATTCAATATTGATCCCCAAAAAATTAATTTTTTTGGGATTCCGATAGGGCCAAATGCTTTTACTGATATCTGTGCCAAATTACACGTCAAAATATTCATTAGTGTTTGAGATACGCGTCCTTTGGTAAATAGCCTTCAATTACTTCTTCGTTTCGGTTTCTATCTCTTCTATTAATTCTAAACGGTGTCTACGGAGCGGTCTCTTGAGTTTAGCAAATAGCCAGAAGTGACATGTTGCTAAGTCAGGCGAATACGGTGGTTGCGGCACGATATGGGTCGAGTTTTTGGCGAAATGATCACGAATTACGGCTGGTCACATGGTGCTAAGTCAGGCGACTACGGTGGTTGCAGAACGATATGGATCGAGTTTTTGGCAAAATGATTACGAATTACGAGTGGAGTATGACATGGTGATGCAAAAATCAAGAATTGTCTCTCCACAAATCCGGTATATTTTGACGCACAGCATTACGCAAACGACGCATAACACCCCAGTAGTATTCTTTGTTGACAGTTTGGCCGGTTGGAAGGAATTCATAATGCACCACCCCACAATAATCGAAGAGAACTGTCAACATGACCTTGATTTTTGACTTGCTTTGACGTGGTTTTTTCAGTCTCGGCTCATTTTTGGCACGGTATTCACCCGATTGATTGGCTGTTTCCGGGTCGTAAGCCTCATCTAAAGTTATGATGCGTTTCATTTTGTCTTGATACTCGGAAAGCATAATTTCACACACATCAACGCGGCGCTGTTTTCCCATGAACTTTAACGTTTTTGGCACATTGAGATTTCACTTTTCTGAGGCCCAAATGGTCACTCAAAATGGTTTCCACTGATCCTTCTGATATTCCAACAAGGTCAGTAAGGTTTTCGACTGTCAATCGACGATTTTGGCGCACCAATTCTTTGATTTTGTTGACTTTTATCAGTTGATGTTAATGGTCGTCCTGGCCGTGCCTCGTCTTAAACGCTTTCTCGACCCTCTTTGAACATTTTGTACCACTCATAAACTCTTGTTTTCGATGGAACTTGCTCACCAAAGACCTTCTGCAACATTTTCAACGTTTCAGCAGCAGAAATTTCAGCAGCAGAACTGCGTTGTCTGACAGACGATTCGTACACTTAGGCCAGTGCAGGACCGTTGGGATACCACATAATCTCTATTGAACCTATGAGAGATTTCCCTCACAGCAAACTATTCGAACGGATTATGAACTTTAGGATATGCTTGATTTCCAAGCATGAGACTTCGGAACGTTTAAGAAGGGATGTCCTAAAGGGACATTTAGGAAGGGATGTCCCAGAGTTGCCATTCTCCTTCTTGTTAACGCCGGGCATACGCAGAGGAAGTGATACCATAAAATCATTTAATATTAGTCCTAACCGAAGAGCATGCGTTCCGATTACACAGTGACCCGTGAGGATTCCTACTATTTTAGACAGGTTTAACCTGCTTAGCTCAAGCAGTGAGTTGGTGCGCTTTAAGTCGTAGGAAGGCCACGTTAGCTTAGCTGTTCTACATGTGGCGAGGTGTTCCCAGTGTTCTTGTGCAAGACTTATAGATCTTTTCCTGCACCGGAGTTTATAGGAGGACATGGGTATACCAATAAATGCCTCATTTAAGAGGGTGTTGGCGGTCGTACCGGTCGTTTCCTTGCCAATTCGTCAGCCAAATGATTGCTCTAGATATCCCTTTGTCCAGGTACCCATATGAGGTGGATCCTGAATAACCTAGCCATCTCGTTAAGAGATCTGCGGCACTCAGTGATAGTTTTGGAGTTGAGCTCCAAGGGCAGCTTGACTATCTGAGAAGATGTAAATATTTTTGCCCCTAGGTTTTTTGACCTAGAATCTTAGCGGTTTCGTGAATAGCATTATCTCTGCTTGATAGAGACTACAATAATTTGGAAGTTCGATTTCAAGATCCTGGGAGTAAATACCTCCCCCTACTTGTTCTTGAAGCTTGGATCTATCTGTAAAAATTTTAATCCCGGTATTTTTAAGGGGGGTTTTGTTAGCCCAGTCTAGCCGTGAAGGGATGAGAACTTCGTAGTTCTTTTCGAGATTTAAACAAGGCACACCGTAATCTATTTTGTGGGGGTCGGGCGAGTTCAGAATTATTGTGTAAAAGCAGCTATTACCTATCAAATTTCCAGATTCTCTTAGTCTGAGGGCTGCTATGTTAGCACATTCTCTACCAAAGATATCAAGAGGAGGAAGGTGAAGCATGACATTCAGAGCACTAGTTGGGGTTGTGGATAATGCCCCGGTAATACATAGAGTTGCACTTCTTTGATTTTTATTTTTTGACAACTGATAATGAATTAAAAATAAATTTTTATTATTTTTTTTTTTACTGACCATTTCAGCCCTTGAAAGGACTTTGGACCTAGCTTCTTATAATCAATTGTGTTGTGCGTGTTATTAAATGTGTACACAATTGACCGAGAACCGGATATACAGGTTTAACGCCGACTCCGAACGGCGATGAACGGAATGTTCTTGTTCTCAAGAAGCTTTACATGGCATTTTGATTACTCTCTGAGGTTTGCCATTGTCTGCAGAGAGGTGGCGGCCGTACAGAAAAATTATTTTAATTCTAATAATTTTCTGTCGCTGCTGGGGTTCGAACCCGGGTTTCCAGGTTCGTTGACATAGAGGCCACCACTTTAACCAACTACGCCACGGGCACCACTTTGTTATAATTCATTAAATTAAAATTTAAGCTCAACCCTGAAAATATGCAACATACTAGGATACTTATATAACACATGGCAAACTTGCATTGAAATTCTTTTTATCTTTGACAGAATTTTGTTCAGGAATTGCAGAGACAAGCAAAAATTTTTCATTTCAATTGATAGAGGAGATTCCTTCCTTTCATTCTTTTACAGTAAAAGGACGTAGGAAGACCGCGCTTACTTGTACTTTTTCTAAGAAAAATGGGAAATGTCTCAATGGAAATGTATCAGTCAATGTTCGGATGACCTCTTTTTAATCGTCCCACTAAATTCTTCTTTAAATATTCCTATTGTCTATAAGCTACACTTTTTATGTTTGGATGATTTTCTACCTCAGTATCGGTCATTTCTCCCACCATCCTGAGTATATATATAGCAGATTTATAATAGCAGGTATATTATAGTTTTACTGTCATATTACCTGTGATATACACAGATATACACTTTGTATTTTTAAAGTGTTTTTAAGCTCTAACATCAACTTTTATAGCAGTTTTGAAAAGTTACAGAAACCAAAAGTCAAGGCAGTAGAGTTAACAATTTTTTAAATTGTGTTTTTATTTGATATTGAACTGAACCAAACCTGTCTATGGCTACATTTTAATTGAGCAGCAATTAAGTGAGGCCATTCCATGGTCACACTTAGCAAATTTTATCAAAAACTCATCTCAGGGTAGTAAAAAAAAATTATTTTTTTAATTGGATTTGTATCTTTTTGCTTTCCAGGAACTTCATTTTATATAACAGACAAAAAAGTCCTTCAACTTGCAATTAGTCATGAATACTAAAAACAACCTTTAACCCGCACGGAAACCTAATGAATGTCTCTCTCCGTTGTCGTACAACTTGTCCACCTTCATTCACAAATTGTGCAAAACTTTTACAAACTCGCAAAACGCTAAAACGGGTCAGATGGAAAAGTTTTCTCCTCAATATGGAAATTTGATTTTCCGCACAAAATGTCACAATATTTTAAGAGCAAAGAAGATGAAGTGCGAATGGTAGCAAATGTTGAGTGTTCGTGATGGTGTTTTGGAAGGTAGTTCTGGTGGTAGAAGCTGTTGTTGTTGGGTATGCAAAGGTAGATATTAAAACGTGCTTTTAATGCTGTATCAAAATTAAATGGGCAGTAAAATAGGGGCGGGTTGATGATGAGGGCAGATTGGTTGACAGCCAGCTGTGGAGAGTTGCTAGTGAAAAGTAGGGTCGAAAGTTGGCTGTCAAAGTACCATTACTTGCTCCTACTCAAAAACGCAACGAGTTGAAAACAATTTGTTGAGCTACGTTTGAGCTCACCTCAATAACAACATCAACAACAACAACTCAACTCCAAGCAACGGCAGTGTTGCCAACAATACTGTGTTTATTTCGTTTAAGTTCACTTTTATTTCTATTATTTTTTTTTTGCGAACTCAACAGCAAGTGTGCGTATGTGAAAAGTTTTTTATTAAATGGTCAAAAGTTTAGTCAGGCAGCAGAAAGTGGCGCTGTTGAGTTCCGAGGAGAGCCCATGGGAAAAAGGAAATGTAAGCGTACAGCGGAAAGCAGCTTTAATTTGCACATATTTAATGCGACATACACACACATACGTTCAACTTAAGTGTTTTTCTGTTTGATAATTTTTTTTATTATGGCCATCGTCAACTGCTGTTGCGCTCAGCAAATGCCACACAATTCATTTTTTAATCGTCGCACATAAATTAAGTGCGCGAGTAATCAAAAAGAAAAAAAAAAAAGAGCAGTTGGCAAAGAGGAAGGCGTGGCTAGTGGGAGTGGGAGTTTGCGGCATTTTGCAAATATATTGCATATTGCTGCCATATTTAATTGTGTGCACAAAAGCTCTGAGGTATTTTTTTGCCAACAGCTCATTTTTATTCAAGGTGTTATTTATTGATATTTGTTATTGGCACGAAAGCATTGCATACTTGTAGGCTGCAGCAGCAAAATAAGCCAACAAGTAATCATATCGAGTAGTTTACTGTTGCCTAGCATGTAAGCTGCTGGCAGGGCTGGCATAAGCCTCAAATTGTGAGAGTGAAACACGCCCCTCTCTTGACATTGTGTTTGAAGTGATGAAAGCTGCTTTTAAGAAATTTATACATTTTTTTATAAACTTATTTATCGTTGAAAATCTTGCCTTTTATTTTGAAAAACTTTAAGTTAAACATAAACTTTTCAAGAAGTTGACTTAAAAAGCGCTTTATTAATGGAGTGACCTATTTTTTAGCTTCCATAGGTTCATTCCCCAGGCAGTTAAGTGTTCATTAACCCAATTAATTATGTTTTTTTCTTATCAACGACCTCGCCAGCAACAGCCAGAAGAGCAATAGCAACAAGAACAGCACCTTTATTGCATCTAAAGCGTCGTCATCATCATCATCATCATCGTCGGTGTCGTCGTCATCGGCGTCGTTGTCATCGTCAACTCCTTGTTGATGTTTTTGCACTTGATGCAACTCGGGGAAAAAGCAATTAACCCAGCGATAAACTCAAATCGATGTTTTACCATAAAATAATAGAGTGCAAATTAGTTCAGGGCTTGCAGCAATAAATCATTGTAAGTTTGTATGTGGGTGTGGGTGTGTGTGTGTGTTTTTGTGCTACATGCAGGTTGGTTAGAAGGTTGTTGATAATGAAGATGATGAGGTTTTTGATTATGAGGTTGGCATGGTAACATTAGCCGATTAACTAGGGACTGCACAACGAATATTTGAAAGCGCCAATTAAAAAATCACAACATTTAGTAACGTGCTAGTGCGGAAACAAGTAGCATTAAGTTTAAGCAGCAGGAAGCAGATAAGACATCAAGAAAAAATACTGCTAGTTTATAAGCGGATAAGCATTAATAAAAGTATCTAAAATGGGAATCATAGCGGTTGTGCAAAAACCTATAATTATTTAAGCCATAGATTTAAAGCTGAATACTATAGGATAGAACTGTAGTTACCAAGTGTTTAAGAGTGAACTTTAGTGAAGTCTAGAGTTTTTTCGAAATTGTTCCATAGATAAAGGTTGTGTCTTTACCACAATCGATTAAATTTATTAACCATTTTTACCCACAAACATCTCTAATCAAATCATATAAAACTTTGAGGAAAAAAAATTATTGAAAATAAATGTGAACTTTAGGACAAGTATGTTGACAACAAGACAACAAGACAACATGAAGACAATGAAGGCAACAACCAATAACAAAAACAACGGCTCTGTATAGAGCAAATCACACAGTAGACTAGACAGGCTGTTTTGTTGGCCGCTACACAAACTCATCAGTAGTAAGCTACTAAGGTCCTATTTATACTGTCAATATGCCGAGAAAGTTACCCGGAAGTTTATTTGGCAGAGAGAACGCTTTTATATTAGTATCTGAGTTCTTATCTACTTATGATGCACCCTGTGTCAAGGTTAACCTTAATCGTGTCATACAGAAAGGGAAAAAAATATTAAATTTATCCAAAAACTTTTTTAATTTATCCAAAAAGCGAGTCATTTTTGCACCAATAACGCATTTACTTAAATCGACTACGTAAATATTTAAAATTTATTTAAATACTTTTTTAATTAAATAAAATATTAAAATATTTAAACAGAATTAATAAAAAATATATTAAAATTATGCACGAACATATTTAAATATCTTTCAAATATTTACTATTTGAAAATAAAACTATCGCATTTAAGGAAAATTTATATAAAAATATTGAAATCAAAAAACTATTTATTTGAATATTTCCCACGAGCTGCGTCCATATCAAACGCTATTTAGTGGTATACTTTATTTTCTTTTTGTGAAAATATGATTTGTGAGTCCGGTGGTGAGTGCGATGCATGATGAAATCATGTAGAGTGGAGTGACATTCTTGAGAAAATACCGAGTTGTCACTCCACCTTACATGAATTCATCATGCATCGCACTCACCACCGCACTCACAAATCATATTTGCCAAATATCCATGATATATTACCCTTGAAACATTAACTAAATGAGAACTATAAGACCTGCAACTGCTGGTGCAAAGAAACTGCAGCAGCATCGCACAGGAACAGAGTGCGATGCTGCTGCTGCTTGGCGGCTGCTTGGCAGCTGTATGGAATATGTGTGTCAGTGTGTGGCATAAATAAAATTTAAATACGGGAAAAAAACGAGTTGTAAGGAAAATATTTGATTTATGCACGTAAATATTTAAATAAAATATATACTCAGGCGTGGATAATGTTAATTTGCGTTATTTCTCTTAGTGTACTTTTAGGCATAGCCTTAGCTCGTGTGCATCTTCGAAAATTCGATCACAGTGGTTTACCACGATCAAAGCATGTTGTGTTAGGTTGTGTTATTTTGTTGTTAGCTCCTCCCTTTTTCCACACTTCCGTTTTAGGGTTCACCTAGTTTGACTGATGGTACACCTAAACGGTGTGAAGAAAATTTTTTATGAAAAACTTTGTTGTTTTTGTGACAAACACACAACTAATCATATTTTAGGAAAAAAAATCAGGAAAAAAAGTTTAGGACTCGAACCCGAAGCGCCTGGATGACAGACAAGCGCGCTACTACTTGCATTACTGAGGCCTCGAAAAAATTGGCTGAAAGTTTTTATCCTATTTTTGGATAATTACTCAACGTGTCACGATGCTAATGGAACTGCTCTATGATATTGAATATTTGACTTATACAAAATTAACTAGCTGGTACCCGACGCGTTGCTGTCGTAGCGGAAATAATTTCTATTTCTATCTGAATCTCAAACTCAGTCTCAATCTCAATCTCAATCTCAATCTCAATCTCAATCTCAATCTCAACCTCAACCTCAATTTCAATCTCTATCTCTATCTCTATTTCTATCTCTATCTCTATCTCTATCTCTATCTCTATCTCTATCTCTATCTCTATCTCTATCTCTATCTCTATCTCTATCTCTATTTCTATCTCTATCTCTTTCTCTATCTCTATCTCTATCTCTATCTCTATCTCTATCTCTATCTCTATCTCTATCTCTATCTCTATCTCTATCTCTATCTCTATCTCTATCTCTATCTCTATCTCTATCTCTATCTCTATCTCTATCTCTATCTCTATCTCTATCTCTATCTCTATCTCTATCTCTATCTCTATCTCTATCTCTATCTCTATCTCTATCTCTATCTCTATCTCTATCTCTATCTCTATCTCTATCTCTATCTCTATCTCTATCTCTATCTCTATCTCTATCTCTATCTCTATCTCTATCTCTATCTCTATCTCTATCTCTATCTCTATCTCTATCTCTATCTCTATCTCTATCTCTATCTCTATCTCTATCTCTATCTCTATCTCTATCTCTATCTCTATCTCTATCTCTATCTCTATCTCTATCTCTATCTCTATCTCTATCTCTATCTCTATCTCTATCTCTATCTCTATCTCTATCTCTATCTCTATCTCTATCTCTATCTCTATCTCTATCTCTATCTCTATCTCTATCTCTATCTCTATCTCTATCTCTATCTCTATCACTATCACTATCTCTATCTCTATCTCTATCTCTATCTCTATCTCTATCTCTATCTCTATCTCTATCTCTATCTCTATCTCTATCTCTATCTCTATCTCTATCTCTATCTCTAACTGGAAAGACTCGTGGAAATTGATAACCAAATTTCGAGGCTGTGCTACTTACAATTCCAAAGTTATTCGATATCGCAAGTTTGGCTTATATGGGCGGAGCCACACCTCCTTGTTCAATGACGTCTCAGTTTTCTAGTAGAAGAATATCACCCAATATTAATTCCATACTGAATTTCGTTGTTAAACGACATTTAGTTCCAAAGCTATCTGATATCAAAAATTTAAAGTGTATGGGCGGAGCCACACCCCTTTTTTCAAAACCCATCCCAGTTTTATAGTAGATGTATCACCAAGTGGCAACTCCATACTGAATTTCATTATTATACGGCATTTAGTTCCAAAGCTATTCGATATCATAAATTTTAATTGTATGGGCGGTGCCACACCCCTTTGGCCTATACTGGCTCAATTTTGCAAGTCGAAAGACACGACTAAATAGAACGTTCTAACCGAGTTTCATTAATGTGTGACTTATAGCTTGAAAGTTATACTGAAAATTTGGCTGAAAAATTGCCACGCCCCACATTCAATGCCCATCAAATTTTACGTGTGGAACGGCTCTTGTAAATTGAGATAGAACACCGAATTCCGATACTATGCGACCTATAACTTCAGAGCTATTCGCTACCGTAGATTTGGGTTGTATGGGAGGTGCCACGCCCCCTTATTTTAGGGGGATGAAAAATAGATGTTGTTCGATTCTCACCCCTGACTAATATCCTCGCTAAGGATCACGAAAATCGGTCGAACCGTTTCGGAGGAGTTCGATCACGCACCCCGTGACAGAAGAATTTTATATATTAGAAGATATTCTTACTTCTATGCAGTGCAAAAACGACGACTGAAGTGATTGTGTTCGTTTTTCTGTACGATCCTACGGTTTAAACTATCCTCTTTTCAAATTGGTAATTCAATTTAACAATCTGCTGAATTCCTTATTCGAAAAGTATCCCTTACCTTACCGAGAGGTATTTCGAGAGGTAAGGACCTGGCATGTTTCACACCCTGAAGTTTTTATTGAACGGATATAAGTTATTGAAGGTGTTCGCTCTATTCTAATGGTGCCTGAACAAAAGGTGGAGACTGTATGACGCGTCCTATATGTAATACAATTTCATTTTGAGAGGCTTAGGAAGTTAAGACCTTTAAATATACAGGAGCCAGTTTTGAACCGAATTCAGTTTAAGTTTTTTTTTTATACCCGAAGGACTTAAAATAATCTATATTAAAATTTTTTTAAGAGACTTCCTAATCGTTACAAACACTTTAAATAAGAGACATTAACAATTTTCTTAAAATCAGCCATTTGGTTGTCGAGTTATGGTGTTTTGTATGTATGGATTGGGTATATGTAAGGGTTGGTTCACATTTCGAGGAAAAGTTTTATGTATCTAATAAAAAAACAAAACAACCCACATTTTAAAGTATAAAGTACTTTTAATCTAGGTTTTATTAAAAACCGTGGTTTTTTGTGTGAAATTAAAATTTTTAATATTTTGGATATGACTGTAAATAATCTATAAAAAATTTTTTTTTTAAATTTCTAATCGTTCAGATTATTGAAAACACTATAAATAAGAGAGGATAACAAATTTTTTTAAAAACACTCAAATAGTAATCGAGTTATGATGTTTATGATTTGTAAAAGTAATAAAATCTAATACAGAAAATATTTTCTATTCTAGTTCGAATTTCGAGTACCATTGAAGACGGAAAAAAATAAACAACCCATATTTCAAAATAAATACAGTACTTTTTATTTTACTCTTATTAATAATTTAACTTTTAAAATTATTATCTTATTTTGTTTTTACTGTAGGTTTTGTTAAAAGTAAAATCATTCGACATTTTTGCCTAAATTGGAAGTCTGTTGGTTTGAAATGTGACACTGGCACGGAAAAGTTAAGAAAAATTGCTTACTGGCTCTTAAATTTCGCGCTCAATTTAGCATAAGGATAGCAACAACTTTAATCTCATACTCAGCTATCGACTTTCTTATCATTTTCACGCTGCCCACATTATCTACACAGAGACGTGACTTATCACGTTCATCCAATGTGATTGCTTTGCTGATGATAACTTGACTCAATGAAGCCTCAACGATCAACCCCAACATCCACAAACCCCAACTCTTGCCTTTTTCATTTCCCTACCGCAGCAACTTTTGCCATCTTTACACACCACAACGAAGTTTCCGCGTGATAACCATACTTCCCGCATTTATGCCTTATCAAAGACTTAATGACACGGAAGCGCAAGTAAGTAAGTCATAGCAACTCAAACACATACACAGAAAAGTTTATATGAACTCTGGGAGTGGTAGCAACCAATACTGGCACAACTAAAAGCGGCCATCTTTGTTTGATTATACTGTGTATAATGCTAGAGCTATTATCGGCATTATTGTTGATATTTTGTTATTTTGAGTATCCGTTGGATTTTTTTTTTTTATGCTTTAACAACACTTTTTGTGCTGTTCTATTTTGTACTTAACTCGGCTAAAAATTCCTTTGAAATATTTGTAATCTCTTTGTTTTCTATGCAGATATTTTTTTTTTTTTTTGTTTGGAAAGCCTCATTTTGTGCTCGACTTAATCATGGTAAAGCATCCATAGCTCACGCCCACTTGGCATACTTTTACAACAGCTGTCGCCGTCGCTTACAGAGACATACTTCATCGCTTCTTTGTTCGGGTAGAGTTGATCAAATGAGCTGGGCGGTGTAAAAACGATGCAGACGATATTTAATATTGAGTGGCAAGGTAGGCGTAAATTTTTCAACAGCGAAAAGCACAGAGTTTAAACATGTTTGCAAAAAACAATTAATTTGCGCATTTTAATTTAAATTTTGTTAAAGACCTGAAGCAATACCATAAGCTTTACTACTGAGCAATCATTCATTACCTACTTCAACCATCACAGCATTTCTCTCAACGCTGTTCCATTAAAAATCACGACAACGACAAAGGCGACTTTTATGCTCTACGTCAGTTGTGTGCACAAAAGTTAATAAATGAGTCAAAGCTTGATTGACATAAGGTACATTATGACCTATGACAACAAAAAATAGCGAAATTTGAACCAATCGAGCCACTAGTTGGGCACCACTGCTCTACGCCATGCTGGGTTTGGCTTGCAGGATGCTTCATTTTTGAACCCTGTGGCAGTTAGCAGCGCAAGGTTAGTCATCGACAGCGACAGTCAAACAAACAAACAATCGTTTGGCATCATGACAATGCTGGAAAATTATATAGAGAGGGCAACACTGGCAGCACCCTCTCAGCACACTTATGTGCATCAACTACGCTGTCGCCGCCGCGTATTCGTAGCCTTCGGTGTTAGAATTTCTTTTGGGCTGTCATCGTCATTGTCATTGGAGTCATTGTTGTTGTTATTGTTGTTTTTGTTGTTGTTATTGTTGTTGTTGCAGTCATTGTCGTTGTTGTTGTTGTTTTTTGTGGTTGGCACTGCTGCTGTGGCACAGAAGAGTCGAATAAAATTTATGAACTGATTATGATACGGAATTGAGTGAGAAATCATGAAAATATTCGAAAGCATTTGCAGCGAAATCGCTGAAATATTGCCAAACGCTGTAGGGCAGCGTAAACAGCGAAGCACAGAACGTAAAGTAAAATTGAGTTGCTCAGAACGAAAACGAGTAGAAGATGAAACGCAAGCTATTGTTATCGATGATGATAGATTGGAATAGAATATATATACATGTGTGTATATGTGTGTGTGTGCAGAAGAATATGCAGCTGGTAGTTGAATTAAATTCCTTTGAATGAAAATTGAAAAAAAAAAAAACGTATTACATATCAGGCAATAATATCTAGAAAATCACTGCTAAGTCATAATTTAAAGAAATATTAAAATTGCAATTTCCCTAAAAATTTCTTAACTGACAGCAGTTGTGTATTTGCACGCATTCTTGCATTGCATCTACTCGCACATGTCAGTCAAAATGATGCATGTCCTCGAGTCTCACACGCAATGTCAAGGCAGCATTTTCATTTCCGGTTCTAAGCTGTCAATTGTCACCACTACCGAGGTATTTTTCACTTCGTGTGTATTTCTCTTTTTCACTTACCTCAAATGTTGTGAACACTATTTTCTCAATCGATCCAAAGTAACGTTCCCAGAGCACTTGAGTCTGTTGGCGCAGCGCTAAAATGCGATTGGCAGATATCGAGCGTACAATTTCCGGCACCTGCAAGAAGTTCAAGGGAGAAATATTAGGAATAATTTAAATATTTTTCAAATATTGAAAATATTTTCATATAAAGTACAAATCGTTGTTAGTTTCGTTATTAAAAATTAAATATGTTATGTTGTAATGTACATATACATATATTGTATATTTTTTCCTTGCTATGATAAATCTATTGGTATTAAGAGCAGTTCCTGAGAGAATTTTTTTTGAACAGTCCAAAATATGATGAATAATTTCTTCATCAAGTTAATTTTCAATTTAGTTTTTGCTGAAGTTAAACACAAGCCACAGCCAAGTACTTCTGTGTATTTCAATTAATGCCTTGGCAGCCAGAAAGAAACTCATCTTCCAAAAGGAAACTTCTAAAAACTTAAAAACAGCGCCATCTGTTGGCTGCTCTGACAACTTAATTAATTACATTTCCTGTCCGAAGGCTCAAAAGTAAATACGAAAAACAATTGAAAACAATTGCAAAGAAAATCAACAAAAAAAAAACAACAACGCAAATGGCACGAGCTCGAAAAAAGCGCCCAAGACGCTATCGCTGAGGCGAGTGTCGAGCATTTTACCAACAATAAATCGAACAACAAAAAAATTGAGCCATTTATCAGGTAGCTAAGAGAAGGCAAAAAAAAAATAAAAAACTCAAAACAAAATCTATCATTTGGTAAGGATATATTTGGACACACACACACACACACACAGACGACACAGTCAACAAAAGGATTCCTGCGCGTTACAGGCCACACAAGGATGCGACTGAGAAATGTCAAATGTGCTTGCGTTTATGTATAAGTGTGCGTGAGCGTGTGTATGTCTGTCTGCATGTTTGCATGTAATGTGAACTTTGTATTGACACAAAAGCAAGCCGTTCATTCGCAAAACGTGCCAATGCACTTTGCTCTTCTACCCTTTTCTCCGCCCCTCCTCTTCCCAAGCAACTATCCAGCCCAATGAACCAAGCAATCATTTATATATTCACTCAGTCATTCGGTCACTCGTTCCATGCTGCAGTAAGGCCAGCGCACAGGCAACGAAAACAATAACAACAACAACAACGCACTCAAATAACTTCAACCGTTGCAATGCAACAACACGAAAAAATGTCCATTATCCAATTTTGTGTGCATCCTTGAAACTTTTCTTGCTGTGCAGCAGGCACAGAATTCTAACGCCACGTAATGCTTGCAGTAACAGCAAAAAGTAGCAGCAAAAAAGCAGCAACGCAAATAAAAAACAACAAAAAGGATACTTTCGCAGTTGAGGCGCTAAAAATTGGACAGGAAAGTGTTGCTCGTCGCCATTGAGGAAAATTAATTCGTCATTGACGAAACAATGCAAGGATATCAACGAATTGTTGAAGCGAGGCACGCGACAGCAGGACATGCGGCGCACGAACGTGAGTGTGCTGGGCGACAAAAACAAACATGCACTGCAGCAGCAGGAGCAGCAACAACGTATTCAAAAATTTGGTTATCAGTGCACAAAAATCCAAAAGAAAAAAGTTGCCAACAAAAAAAAAAATTAAAGTTCCAATAAAATACGCAGCAGTAAAAGTTGAAAATTGCTGTTCAAATTGTGAAGAGGGCTGTGAGGGGTGTTGAGTGTGTGGGGGCGGCCAAAAAACATAAACACGTTAACAAAATATGACAAAAAAAAAAGGCTTAACACAGCCAAACTTACCTGCAGCAAAAGTCTTTCGTCAGCCCAGATCGCCGCCTGTTTCCAATCGATTTTTGACTCAAACGGTAGAACCCACGCATTGGATAGAATAACCGGTATACAGCCTGCTTGAAGGGCTTCTAGGAAACTAAACGTATGCAAAGCAATAAAAAGGAGAAAATTTAAATAATGACATTGAACAAATATGGAAAAAATTAAATGAAACCAAAAAAAATTCCATAAAACTTGACTTACCGAAATGACCCTAGGCGTCGACCGCGTGGAACCAAGCAAAAGGTTGAATTAAGCAACAACGTCTCGTAGTCATATCTAGAAAGAGAAAGAACAAAGCAGACATAGTCAGTACAAATAAGGAATATATTTTTTTAAGTTCTTTTGTATACTTAATAAAAGTGGGGCAATATGGTCATGGTTACAATAGTTTTAATTATTCGAGAAATGCGAAAATAAATTGCAAACCCTTGTCATTCACGGAAAACAAATTAAATTGGTTCATTTATGACAATAACTAAACGGGCTTCTAAGTAATATTTCAAAATATATATTTTGGGGCAGTTTAGTTAAAATAAATATTTAATATTTGATAATGCAGTAGCAATAATAACATATCGGGAAAACTGGGGTTGTTTGTTCACAAACAGTTCCCCTAGTATAAAGCAAAATGTAGAATTAAACAAACATGACAGCCCAAAGTATAAACCTATGAAAGAGTACTATTGTTCCTAAACGGTTTTTTTTTTTTTTGAAATTTAAATAAAATGGTTTGAAATATAAGCTTAAATGCAATTATGCGGAAAAAATACAGAGTGAAACTGCTTCTTCTTTTTCATAAAAAGATCGTAAATTGAGATATTTTTATTTTTATAGGAAAAAGTGGGGCAATTTGGTCATAAAATATTTTCATACCATAGAGCAAATATAATAACCCCGAATTTTATGCAAAACACTAATAGAATTATTAAGATTTAATTAACAAAGTAAAGGTAAATAAAATATTTATATTAGAAGAAGTATTTTATGCTTTTTGAGATAATTCGACTTTAACTATCATATGTTTTGATGTTAAAATAATAGTTGTATTAAACACAAAGAATGCTGCAGTTCCTATGTGGGGCAATTTGGCATAAGCAACTGCTACAAAATGGGGTAAAACGGGTTAAGAGTACACATTTTTCTAACACAATTTTTGTAACTAATATCATTAAAGTTAACTAATATTTCCATTTTAGAAAAAAGAACTTTTCAACTCACATGAAATGCTATTCATTTGTGAGTAAATGTTTCAGGAATTTAAAAATAGGTTTTAAGACATTTGCTACTTTAAGCATAATAGTTAAGGTGTACAATGGAAGTTAAAAATTGATTAACTATTATTGTTCGATATAAGTTTTTTACGGCGGCCGTGGCGCAGTGGGTAGAGTGCGTGGCCAATACGCCAGAGAAGCTTGGTTCAATTTCTACCTGATACAGAAAATTTTTCCAATTGAATTCATTTTTCTGTTCGGCCGTCACCTCTCTGCAGACAATGTCAAACCTCAGAGAGTAACTCATGCCATGTAAAGCTTCTTGAGAACATGCACATTCGGCATGCACTTCGGAGTCGGCATAACACTAGTATGTCCAGTTTTCGTTGATTTGTGTACAAACATTAAATAACACGCACAACACAATGCGATCATATGAAGTTCGGTCAGTCCTTTAAGGGATGAAATGTGAAATGGGTGATTATTATTAGATAACATTGAATATTTTTGAGGCAGTATGGTCTAACTAATTTATCAAAGAGTATTGGAGATTGGACAAAGAAATAAAGTTGATTATAATAATAAACGGCGTCCGTGGCGTAGTTGGTTAAAGTGCGTGGCCGCTATGCCAACGAATCTGGAGACCCAGGTTCGAACCCCAGCAGCGACAGAAAATTATTTGAATTAAATAATTTTTCTGTACGGACGCCACCTCTCTGCAGACAATGGCAAACCTCAGAGAGTAATCAAAATGCCATGTAAAGCTTCTTGAGAATAAGAACATTGCGTTCATCGCCGTTCGGAGTAGGCGTTAAGCCTGTAGGTCCATTTCTCGGTCAATTGTGTACAAACTTAATAACACGCACAACACAATTGATCCTAAGAAGCTAGGTCAAAGTCCTTTCAAGGGCTGAAATGGCCAGTTATTTATTTATTTATTTTTTTTATAATAATAAACATAGCCGAGCTGCTATTGAAAACCTTTTTCTCAAATTCGAAGAGATATACAATTTGGTCTGTCTCATGATTATTATAACTAGGGCGAAGTTGAAGTGTGAAAAGAATCTATAAAATTCAAGTTTCTTAAAGCATTGTTGTTATGACGGTTTTACTCATATTTAGCATAAAGTATGTTAAAAAAATTGTTGGGGTAATTTGGTCTTTCCTATGAACGAAAGTAATGTTTGAAAATCCAATATGATATAAAAAACTTTAATAGTTGTTCACTAATATTGAGCATCATTTTGGGGAAATTTTATTAAGAATTCTTATTTCATTACATGGGAGAAAGTGGATAAGAACCAAATACAATTTCTTTGAAATCTTTTAGAATCACATTAATGTCAATGTAATGACAAGCCAAAAATATAGTAAAAATGGTTTATTTCGAAAATAACTTTGGGGCTATTTGGGTCCATGATTCACATACACATAGAGCAAACGGAGTAGGTAAAAGCTATTTCTTACAAATTAGCTGATTGCGGCGCTCATATTGAACAGCATACCATAGTTAATTTCATATTGAACACCATTTAATTGCAGACCATTTTAAAATTATGAAATAATAAAACATTCTTACGTGACATCTTTAAATAAAAACATTTTTATTTTTAATAAGCGACAACCAAATGCTACTTTCAAGTTGTGCCAGAAATTTGTGGTGAAACTCGATCTGACTATTTTGACTATATTGTCAGGGATTTAGAACCATTTATTATCAATTCATTTTTCAATAGTTCGAAGTCCAAAGAGCTATTTTTTTTTTACTGAGTGTATAATAAGAATTATATTATTATGTAATAAATAGTGCCTCCCCATATGCTTCATATTTGATTTGAAGCAATTGATGCCAGAGCCGCAATCAGTGTTACATTTAAATTGTAAGTTCACAAAAATTAAATTACGAATTTATATCATTTAAAAGATTTCTCTCCATCCCAGACTCATTCATCAATAAATTTTTTTAAGGCAACCATATAAAGCAAACATTAAGGTTCACATGCTATGAAATGGGCGCTTTTAACCTGCTTGTAATTTACACACACTCACACATGAAATTGCATGCAAATCCTTTAAATTGCAAACTGCATGAAATGTTGATGACGACTCCTGCGAACTCTCACAGCCAAACGCAAATACCCACATACACATATCCTTACACAGCCATTCTTGCAGATGAAACACCTTTTGCCAGCAGTGCAAGACCCAGCAGACCAGTTATGATGAAAAAATGCGGAGTTTATGTAAAGATGACTACTTGTACTTTTTTTTCTGATTTTCTTTTATTTTTACTTTTTTTTTTAAAAAAAAAGATAGGTGAAAATGGTGCATGCTGATGTTGGTCTTGGTGAGTAAAAATGGCGCAGTGAAGCAAATGTTTTCATGAGTCTCGAGTTTGCTGAAATGCTGAAAAGTTTACGAGTTAACTTGCGCGGAAAATTGTATTCTGATCCTCAGTAATACTTCAGGGCACCCACCAACCGACCAAAAGACCGTCGAACCCACTCTACTGTTTCTTCAACCATGTAACTGGCTCATACATCGAGCAGCTGAGGGCAAACAACAGCAAGCACAGCATCATCGACGTTGTTTGGTAACCGTTCTGTGGTCAGAAAGAAATATTTTTTTTTCTTTTTAAATTTTTACCATGCTGATTATATGAGCAAAGCGTTGATGGTGGGCGAAGAGCTGGGTGGTTACCCGAACTTATTAAAGTGGCTGGAGTGAAACGCTGAGCAGAGAAAATAAAGAAGCAAATCAAAAGCAAAAGCTTGGCTGGGGAATTGAAGGTAGCAAAATCAGCAGAAAATATTTCAAAAATGCTAGAGCTGCGCTTTTAACAGGATTCAAAGCATCGAATGAAATCGCAAGGGAATAAAATTTATAACAAGAAGAAGACAAGACAGCGCAAAAATAAAGCGTAACGGTATGACCAATAAATGCATGTTGATATGATATTGGTTTTTTAGTGGTGTGGAGTGGTGTGGAGAGGGATGCTTGAGAGGAACGGTTGAAATTGATTGAGTGGCAATAAACTGGTCAAACGAACTGAAATTCATGTGTTGCCGCCTGTGCAGTAACAGAAAAAATAATGCACTAAATAACTTTTTTAAAAGAGTTTTGAAACTATCGAATTTATTGGAGAAATTTTATGGAAAGAATTAAATGAAAATAAAAGTAATGTAAATTTTACTCAAGAAAGCTTGTTAAAGCAAATTGAATATTTAAATTGTACTTGTAAAGCCCAACATTGTTCTTTCAACAAAAAAAAAAAAAAAAAACAAAGTTGGCTATCTCAGCCCGTGAATGGACTTTGACCGAGCTTTTTATAACCAAATTGTGTTGTGCATGTTATTTAATGCTTGTACAGAAATGATTAAGAAAGGGACCTACTAGTTTAATGCCGACTCGTAATGGCAAATGTAAATGTTCTCAAGAAGCTTTACATGGCATTATTTACTTTCTGAGGTTTCATTGTGTGTAGAAAGGGGAAAAAAACTTTCCGTTGTGGCATTGGCATAGCATTGGCTCGCATTGGTCCACATACTGTTTAAGTCACTTGGCTACGGCTACCACTGGATTTATACTTACAAAAAATTATGAAAATCGGTTACTATACGAAAGTTCAAACTCACTTCGACATTTTAAAAAACACGAACTTGAACTACATGTGAATTTTGAACACGAACTAAACGTGAATGTTGCCATAGTGCGTGTACATGTGGAGACGAGTTCGCGTATTCGAATACTCATGCCTTTACGACTTTGCCGCATCTGAGGTCATTTCCGCTGATTTTTACTGTGGTATTCCGATGAAATCGACCATTTTGCCCAAGGGGTCAATGGAATCCATAAAAATGTCAGTAACCTAACTGTGGCCTTATAAATATAGTTCAAGTGCCTCTAATTGATCACAAAATCATAGAATCTTGTCAAAAAACTCCATCGGGCATTATTGTAAACTCATGTGTAGTGCTTAAGGGGTTATACGCAGTCAGGAGGTGATTTTTCATGAATTTTTCCTGAGGAGACATTTTAATTCATTAACTAGAAAGTTTTCACACATTTTGTGAAAGCTTTTAACTCAACTTTCATACTTTTTATTTGTAAAAATAATTATTTTTAACGCAGCTGGAGCCGATCTGTAGTAGATACTAGAGCTGTAAAATCATAAGAAAAATGACTTGCAAGCCATCTGTCATGCTTTCAAGTACTTCGTCTATTGAGCAGTCGCATTAGACGCAAAACAAGCAGTGTAGCTAGTAAGATTTTTTATATACACTTTAATACAGTTGTAGAGATATTGCGTAAAGTAGTAGTGATAGACTCACTCTACGGGTGCGTCCTTTAGAAAACTTTAAACCATGGCGCCAAATTTTTCTATGGTGCTTTTACTTCACTGTCGCCAACGTTTTGCTATTTTACTTCATAATAAAACTTAAGCACTGCTTTAACACTAACGAAAAGCTTCCAAAACATGCATGTTTGATGTCAATACTACATTGAAATACACTGCAGGCAAATATTGTACACTAGTCAAGTTAGTACAAAAGCTACCCTAAAAACGGTCTTCCGGTGACAAGATATCTCTGGACTGGATCATCTGAAATGAGAAAACAACAAAAGCAATTAAATTTCGTAAGCATAATTTATTGTGTAGTATATAATCGAAGAAATAAGCAAAAAATATTTTTTTTTGTGATAAAATGCCATCTTTTCAACATAAATGTAGTTCTTAAATCTAACAAAGTAGGGTTAGTTCCACAATTTATAACTCAAGCAAGGCAGGACTGATTTTAATAATATTTTATTTTTTAGAATTTGTGTTCTACAAAATATGGGGGTGGCACTTTTTCAGAAGCTCAAATTTTTAGTCAAGCCCAAACTTTCGAACTATAAGTCGCACATCAATAAAACTCGGTACACGTAAAGAAATTTTTCGTTTACCGCAACTGAAAAACTCACCAACTACATTTCGTTTTCGAGTTGTATTTGCCGCAAACGAATATTCAGATGTGATCAATATAAAAATATATTTTATATATATATATATATAAATAAAATATATTGGTGATATATATATATATATATCGCCAGCTATTTCCGTCATTATTATTTATTATATTAATTAATTTTCTTTCTCCCTATGTTCGTCCGTCTTTTAATGGATTGCACTCGTCGCACCGCTGTTGTTATCTCCATCCGCGTATTACAAATTTGCTTACATAGTAACAATTTGTCCAAAAAGTAACTCTGAACTATAAGCTTTGTTTTTTTACAACGAAGAGAAAAACAAACGAAGTTTTCATTTGGGAAAAAAAAATTTTTCAATTGCTGCAATTAAAAAACCACTGGCGTTTATGACAAACGACATTAATTTCCTGCAACTAAATGACGCGTTTCTCGCAACTGACTTTTATTATGACAACTGTTAAAACGTTTGCAAATAACGATTTCAAGCACAACAAACGAAGTTCGTTTGCGGCAAACTGGCGATAAAAGTTTTTTCTTTGCGTGTAAGAACTTACTGTTTAGTCGTATTCTCTGACTGGAAAAATTGATCATTGGACAAGGGGGTGTGGCTCCGCCTATAAAGCCCAAATTTTGACATAAAGCTTTGGTAATACAAGTCACAGAATATTGAAACTCAGAATACACAGATATACTCGTATATAATTTGCTAATTAACTTTGCTTAACAGGTTGGAACTGTCTTCCTTATTTGATATATTTTTTTACCATATTGATTTAGAGACCCAATTGGAATGTGGAACAAATGAATATTTACGGAGAATTTGATGTGGAACAGAAGAAATGACTTTAGCATCATGATGAGACTTTCAAATGTACCTATAATTATTGCAAAATTAAAGAACTAAGGTAAAAGTTGGCTAATTTTTTCTACCATATAATTTAATCGAACTAAGAATTTTTAAATAAGGGCTGCCATTCGTTTTTAAGGTCAAAAGCCTGAGAGTTTTCAGCCGATTTCATTTTGTAAAAAATCACAATTCATAAATTAATTTTGTTGAAACTTAGTCTGTAGGCAATATTTTAATTAACAAAAGAGATGAGGTTGGTCAACACCTATTAATAATTTTTCTGAACTCAGCAACATTTCAAAACTACTGGAAAAGTACAAACTTTTAACAAAAATTAAGCACGTTGATGAAGTGTTTTGCAAATAATAATAATCGTGCAAAATTCTCCAACTATTTTACAAATGAAAACGTGTTAACAAGGCAATAACAAAAGCACTACATAAACCGAGACCCAGCACTTTTTCTCTTTTAATTTCAGTTGGTTCGGTTTTCTAAACGTTCAAACGTTATATCATCTAGCCAGCTTCTATGTGAAAATTCTGTGCAGAATCCAAGAAAATTACAATAGTTGGCTAAAATTTTAAGCAAGACAGGTAAACTAGGCAGGTACAAGTTGGGGCAGGTCATTAAGCATAATTTGTTGCTGCTGCAGAACAAATTGTGGCCTGAATGGCAGGCACAGCCTGCCAGGCAGAACAAGATTTCGACGTCGAATGCATTAAAACGTGTCTAAAACAGCACAAATAACAATAACAAAAACAACAATAATAACAACAACATGGTGGTTACTAAGGCTTGCGCACGATGAAACTAGTGCACACATTATTACTTGTCAAGTTCAAAGAATTCAAAAACTTAAAAAAATTTTAATCAGGTTGCCTTTGAAAAATATGTACAAATCTTCATGTAAATTTTTAAATTCATTCGATTGTTTTTGGCTTAACCATGAGCAGCGAAGTAGAAATGCGTGAACTAATTTGTAAATTATTAAACGAAAATCCAAATTGAACTTTCAAAGCTATTGCTAGAAAAGCTAAAGTTTCGCGAAAAACCGTTTCTCGTGTTATTAAGACCTATAAGGAACATTTAAATATTACTCGAAAGCAAGGAAGTCGCAAAAAAAAAGGGTTTGAAAACCCAAATGCTGCCAAGAAGGTGATAGCTCTTTTTAAAAAAAATTCTAATATATCGGGTAGAAAAGTTGCTGAAAAAGTGCAATGCTTTGAGGCTTTTGTCAGAAAAGTGAAAAAGAGGAAGGACTTAAGTCATTTAAAGACCAAAAAGTTCCGGACAGGAATTCTAAAAAAAATGTTGAGGCAAAAAAGCGAGCCAAAATACTTCACCAGGATTTCTTAAAAAAATTCGATTGCTGCATTATGGACGATGAAAAATATGTACTTGGTGACTTTTCGCAGCTTTCAGGTGTCGATTATTATGTTACCGATCAAAGAGGAAATGTCCAGCAAGAATTTAAGACCCAAAAAAAATCAAAGTTCCCGAAGAAATTTTTGGTATGGCAGGCCATTTGTAACTGTGGAAGACGAAGCAGTTCATTTGTTTCAACTGGGACGATTAACACCGAAATTTATATTCAGGAATGCCTGCAAAAACGCCTTTTACCATTCATAAGGCAGCATGAGGTCTCTACTTTTTTTTGGCCTGATTTGGCTTCATGCCATTACAGCAAATCTGCTATTGAATGGTATGAAAAGAAAAATGTTACATTTGTACCCAGGTATGCAAATCCAACAAACTGCCCGTAGCTCAGACCCATCGAAAGATATTGGGCCCTGGTAAAAAGGATAATGAAAAACACTAAACAGGTTGCTGAAAACATAAAAATATTTTCAAGTAAATGGTCAGTGGCAAGTAAGCAAGTCTCTGAAGAAACGATTAAAAGTTAATTGGGAGGTGTCCCGAAAAAAGTCAACCATTTCATGAATAATTAATAATGTTTCATATATTTGTTATTAAAATAATCATGAATAGAATTGTTGTTAATAAAACGTAAATATCTTTTTTTAATATCAATTTGTTTGGAAGTTATTTAAGATTATGTGTGCACTAATTTCATCGTGCGCAAGCCTTATTACACACAAAGAAGTAAATACAATGAGAAGGAACAAAGAATTGAAAGTCATTCAATGAAAATTACATTCATTGTGGATATAAGACCAAGCAATGAGTGTGCAGCGTAGCACCCACAACAGTTTCTGAGCCAACATTCATCTAAGCAGGTTTCGTAAACTTCGTACTGCCGTTGCTGCTGCTGCTGGACATAACTAGAACAGTCCATTTACCAGCACTATTAGGTCCACCCACTTCTATTCGTGCTTCACTTGAGATTTTCTCATTTATATTGCTGGCGTTGCGTGTTTCACAAAACTTTTTTAGACTATTTTTATTTTTGCGAAGCTCATCAATTGCAATGAGCGCACAAAAAGAAGCAAACCGAGGAAATTCAGAAACCAGCAACAGCAAAGTTGAGCAGGGTTTTTTTTTTTTTTGTGGAATGTAGTAGTAGACTGGTTACTGGCACAGTTAAGTAAACGTTAAAACAAACTATTTTGCAATTTACAAAATGGTGTCGTATTTCTTGAAGTTGCAGGACTTCGCAATACTATAAAATGTAACAATTTTTGGAATTGTTAAAACAACAATCGCTGGAAATCAAAGTTGTTACTGTTTAAGTTGTTGAACAAGTTATGTGTTAAGAAAGTCAAACATTTTCTGTCACATTGTTTTTTTACTCCAAGGATGTTGTAGGACATGGGCTTGGATTTATTTCGAGCTGAAGCTTAGGTATTTCAAAAACAAAAACGCAGACCAAAATGAAAAAAGCACTTAAATGACAACGAAAGCGACGACGACAATGAGAACGACAATGACAATGACAATGACAATGACAATGACAATGAAAATGACAATTACAATGACAATGACAATGACAATGACAATGACAATGACAATGGCAATGACAATGACAATGGCAATGATAATGACAATAACAATGACAATGACAATGACAACGACAGTGATAATGACAATGACAATAACAATGACAATAACAATGACAATGACAATAACAATAACAATGACAATGACAATGAAAATAACAATGACAATGACAATGATAATGACAATGATAATGATAATGATAATGATAATGATAATGATAATGATAATGATAATGATAATGATAATGATAATGATAATGATAATGATAATGATAAGGATAATGGCAATAACAATGACTACGACAAAAACAACAACAACGACAACAACGATTTCATATATTTTTTTGAATATGAGGAAGGGAACAAAAAATGTTAAGCTCCGACCAACAACAACGACAACGACAACGACAATTTCAACGACAATTTCAACGACAATTTGAACGACAATGACAATGAAAATGACAATGACAATGACAACGACAATGATAATGACAATGACAATGACAATGACAATGACAATGATAATGAAAAAGACAACGAAAACGATAACGATAACGACAAAGACAACAACACCAACAACAACAACAACAACAACAACAACAACAACAACAACAACAACAACAACAACAACAACAACAACAACAACAACAACAACAACAACAACAACAACAACAACAACAACAACACCAACAACAACAACAACAACAACAACTTTGTTTTTTTTAATGGTTTCAATTTTATCATAAAACCGATTTAAATATGTTTCTTCCTGCTTATTACAAAACCGTTATAAATGTAAGTTTATAAATCAAGATTTAAAAATGGTATATTGTGCGCTTTCACACACAT
This sequence comes from Pherbina coryleti, assembly GCA_943735915.1. Classification (NCBI taxonomy): domain Eukaryota; kingdom Metazoa; phylum Arthropoda; class Insecta; order Diptera; family Sciomyzidae; genus Pherbina; species Pherbina coryleti. The sequence continues at coordinate 177,904,923 of OX030950.1, forward strand.
GCACGCACACATACACACTTACAAACGCCATTAGAAAGCAATTTACCCGCAGCTATTTAATATACATGTGCTCTTACATAAGCTGTGTGTAGGTCAGTGATCCTTGGTAAGGATGCTTGCAAGAAGTGCGTGCGTGCGTTTCAGCACAAAGTTGGTTCATTTTTTCTTTTATCTTTTTCTCCGGTTTTATTCTGCAAGCTTGCAAAAGCGAGTTTTTGCAGGAATTGTGTACTTTGGGTGGATAGTTGTGTGTGTTTTGGCCTGTCAGTGGGTGTGTTTAAGCAATTAAGTGTTTTACGTATTCAGATAGAGAACGCTAGATGGCGCTGCTGGTAGCATTTAATTAATGATTAAATGTTTTCCGGTTTCTATGTTTTTGCTCAACTTGTCCATTGTTTCGCCTTTTATTCTCATGACATTTTAAATAATGCTGCGTGTTTTTTGTATGCTCTCTATGTTAGTGTTTTTTTTATCTGGTATTATTTATATTAATTAATTTGCAACGAAGTCATTACAAGCCATTAAATTTAATGTGTCTAATTTTCTTCCTGACTTAACGGAAATCCTGCCAACAATTAATATGATGTGTAAGGCGCTCATTCAAAACATTCATCATGCTAACTGGGACTCACGTGTGTGTGTATGTATGTTATACGGCACACAACACAGCTCAACTCATTCGAGTCACCGTTTGCACACTCAGTGTTGCCACTTTGCATACAATTCATTTCGTGTGATCATCCTCTAAGACGTTGACGTCAAACATGATGCTGCCGCAGTAGTTGCCTGTCTTAACAGGCTTGCCTGTCTTAACAGTCTTCCTTGTCGTTTTTACCGCTTCTACAACACCATCCGTCAAAGACACTCATTTCAAAGTAATTTGCGTTTAACCAACAAAATTATCATAGTTAAGTCAAGAAGCTGCTGCTTCTCCAGCTCTTGCTGTTGCTGCTGCTGCTGCTAGCTGTCGAAGCAGTAACTGGGACAGATTATCAATGCGCGGTTTGCGTCTCTGAAAACGTGCGGGTGTGTAAGTGCCAAGCAGCTGGAACCAGCTGAGGAAGTATCTAAACCACACACTTAATGCGAGCGAAGTGCTTGTCATAATTTATCCAAGCTTTATATAAATATTTGATGTATTGAAAGTTTTTATTTTGTGGCAAGGTAAGGATGGATGGAAGGATAAGGCAAGGGTGTGTAACGGTACAATACTTAAATTTCATATCCTTTGAATTACTATTTAACAAAGAAGAAGTTGTTACATGAATAAAATTATTTTGAAATTGTTTACTATTGCTTTTTTATTGCTTTCTTAACCCTAAATTTGATAATTTGGGGTAAAATGGTTTGTACAAAGTATGAAAGAAATAAGGGAGTTAAAGTAGAAAGGATTTGTATACAAAGCAGCACTATTAGGGTTGAATTATTCAAATGAAAATGATTCTGATGACTTTGAAGCTATTAAGCAGATATATTTAAAATATTTAATTGTTTGGGGTGAATTGGCGAAAATTTACTACAAAAGCAAATCATTTGAAAAAAAATTTATTCAATTTATTTTGCAGATTTTTTTATTATTGAATTTATTCATTAAGTTCAAAATGGTCCACAATGGCCTTACAATTTTTACAAAATAGGGACTATAATTTGGTAAGGATACAAATAAAAAGAATTTTGTTTAAAAACATAATAAAAATTAAGTTTTTTATATAAACTAAATCATTTTACCCCCAACTTTGGCAATTTGGGGGTAGAATGATTTTTTTAAATGTATGGAAGGGACATTTGGGAAAGAGGTGAAGAGAATGCGGATAAAAACAGCGCCTTTAGAGTTTAAAAATTTGATTGCAAGTGATTTTTACGGGTTTGAGGGAAATTTTTTCAACATATTGTGGTTTTGGGGTCATTCGAGCAATTACTTAAGGCAAAAATAATGCATCGACCCTTTTGCGCGAAATTATCGTATGTTACAAAAACCAAATTTTGCAAGGGAGGATTTTTTCTTACTGTTCTGGATATTAACTTGAAATATCAAAACAAAAACAATCAAATTAATTTTCCGATTTTGATTTATTTGATTAATTTTGTCAATTTTTAACGTACTTAAGAGACTTCAGCTATAATATTTTACCAGGTGATGTAGAACAAATTTGCATCAAAAAGTAAATTTCGAAAAAATTTTCTTGCTATAAATGATACAATGATTATATTCAGCGTTCTATTTTGTGGTAATTTAGAAAAAAAGAAAAAACGAACAGCTGACTTTATGAGAATGAGAATCATAGTTCGGTAGGATGTTTAAAACTTGTTTCAATTTTTGTTATAGGAGGGGGCAAAACGGGTTAACCTTACTATAAAGATTTACACATAGTGCAATACAGTTATTTCATTTTTTGTAGATTTTTTATAATATATTCTATACATTTGGTTGAACTAGGCCCATATTGCCCCAAGATTTTACGAAATAAAAACGATAAGAAGTTATTTTACAAGACAGAAATCATTTTCAAGCTAGCTGGGTTCCTTTAAGAACGGCTAACAAAATTTAATCATTTTTGCAATGCGTTACCACAGTAAATGGGGGCAAAACGGCAAATAGGTAGCAGAAAATTGGGAACAATTACTACAGCGTGGGATGGTGATATATTAAATTGCTTTTACAGCATCTTTAAGGAACTTAAGTTATGAACAAAAGTTCTTGTGTAAAATATAAAGTTGTTTGGTTGGATATTGTACACAAAGGGGCAATATGGACTTTTGAGGTGTTGAAACCATAAGAATGTAAGACAAGAAACATTGTTTTCTTTAATATACTTTAAGTTTTTCAATAAAATATATTTATTTTTTTGTCATAAAGAGGTGAAATATATATAAATCTCACAAATTATTAAACATTTTAGGTTAAAAAAATGGTAAGATTTTGTAGATTATCAGTACAGTAAATTATATAGAAAATCAAAGAATGCCCATTTTGCCTCAAACTTGCATTAGAGAAAAACTTTACAGACTACAGCGACAGAAACACCCAATGATTCACAGCTATTTTGAATCTAATTAAGAAGCCATCAATCGAATATTCGAAGCTGTTGTGCCTGTGCGTGGGTCTGTATCCGAAAATGCTTAGGCCGAAAGCTTAGGTTAATTACATTTGTGTATGTTTGGTTAGTTGGTGCAATTCACCGGCAACTAATGTTCAGTCATCTAGTCTGTCAGTAAGTCAAGAGCTTTTTCGAGTTGCCATATAATTGCGCAAATGAAAGAATGCGAGCATGAATGGACGAAATTATCTGCCAGAAATCGTGAACTGAAACGTAATCTTCAATTAAGAGTGCACAATTGTACGATAAACACGACTAAATGGCGGGAAGCTAATTTTACACTCTCACTCTGCAGCAAAAGCTGGAGTGTCACACAAGATGGCAAGATCGCAGAAATACCAACATAAATACCTAAGTTGTGTTTGGAATAACATTTGTATGCTTTGTGTTTATGTTTAAATTGGTTGTGTTTATCTGGTTGTTAGTGCTTCTGTTTCAGTTATATTAGTCATTGTTTATACTCACAGCAAAGTTAACTAGTTTAAGCCAGGTTAATAGAGTCAAATGGTGACGTTTGGTCTGAAGGCAATCAGAATTAATATGAAATTAAAGCTGTTGTTTATTATGAAGAAAGGACAAAATGAAACTTAACCCAACTGCTTATCTTCTTGGAGATCAGGAACTCGTAGGGACTCGTTTTGAGTGACTTAGGGTTGATAAGGACAAACTAATTAAAGTTAAACCGTAGAAAATAAAAATAGTTCCCCATTCTTATAATACTTTGAAAAAAGTTTGTGGCAATTTTTTTTTTTTTTAATTTTACAAATTTGGTTGTATAACAACAATGTATGACAAATTCTCGAAAATAAACACAAAGTTAATTGTGTTTATTTTTTTTTTATTTTTCCGAGATATGCTTTTTTATTTCAAAGTTGAATCAGATGTTGCAGTACCAAACTTTATTTTTATCAAGAACAAGTTTCTCACAAGAGTTTTCGGTCATAGTTCCCAAACATGACCAAATATTTTTATTATACACAAATACAAAATAATTTTTTTTTTTCGAAAAAACAGAGTCCTTTTTATTTAATGTTGCAAACATTTATTTGGCAAAGTAAAATTTTGAAAAACTAAACAAAATTAATCATTACTCCACTCAAATTACAATTTATATTAGAATTTCTAAATGTGAAAACAAAACAAAAATTTCAAACTTGATTGTTTTAATGAATAAAAATATTAAAATATTATTATTATTTAAAACAAAAATGAAACAAAACACGCACAAATTAAATAAATTCTGCATACATTTTAATAAAAAAAAATACCAAACGTATTATGGCATCATAAAAGCTATTCTCATGTTTCAAGAAAACCACATTTAAGTAAACTGTAGAAACTTAAATATATAAACACCACATAAAAGGGAGGACATCAATTGTAAGGAGGACAAACAAGAAAACAGCTCCAACAAACAATACCTACTTTTGTATTGTGCGGTGCAATTCAATGCAAGAAAAACATTAGAAAAAATTACATAACAGAAAAAAAAAAACAAGAATTGAAGGGAAACAAAAACTGCATAAAGATTATTATTTTTATTATTTCGAAACACTTACAACAACGAGCTGCACGAAGAAAAGCTAAACATTTAGCAAACCTCACAAGAAACAAACAACAGCATTTTGTTGCATACTTAGAATAAGGAAACCCCAAAAGTATGCAACAAAAACGAGCGCATAGGATTTCAAGCAAGTAACACAAATTGATGCAGCCAACAACGTTTCTGCTACTGTTGTTGAAGTCGTTTTTGTTGTTGTTGTTGTTGTTATTTTTGTTGCAGATAATAGCACGAATAATGAATACAAAAACAGTCACAACAAGGCAGCGCCAAGAAAGCAGCACTAAGAATCCTTAAGATATTCTAATAACAACAGCCAAACAATGTCTTAAAAAAATACTTTAATTTGAACAAGCTAGCGATGTTCGGGCGACAGCAGCACAGAGAGTAGCTGGTAGCACAAATTTTACAATTTCAATTGTGGTGAGGAGTGGCGGCGCAGAACAAAAAGCCAACGAACGCAGGACATTCGCATAAATTGAAGCTACGCAAGGACAGCTGAACGCTGGCAAGATGCTTGCTGTGTTATAGTCAAGACATGAATGGCAAGAAACAGAGCACAGAACCAACAAGCAGCGGTTGGCCGGATTAGAAAAACGAGTTAAGTTAAAATCAATAGAGTGCGGTGAAAAGTTACTGCAAGATGATGTGCAGCGGTTACATACAGCATCTTGTTGCTTCAAAAGAGCCGCAAAATGTTCAAAAACAAGATAAAGCTGATGGCAAAAAAAAGGATGAATGTTTTGGTAGAAGAAATTTTAATCTATTGAGACAGGCAGGCACATTTTAGATAATTTACTTATATAAGATAAAGACAAAATATTTTTCAAACGGGCAAGCATAAAAAAAATGAAGTAGAAATCAGTTCAAAACTGCTTCAATCGACTGAATTTTTAAAATTAATTTTTATCCTTGTTGTTTTTATCCTGTTGATCAATTTCACAGAGTGAGGTCAGTTTTAAAAAATCTTAATTGAAGAAAAGTCTATAACAATTTGTTGAGTTGAGCTCAGTTGGCTCAATTGGATGGATAGGATCATATTTTTTTATTTAAAAACAATTTTTACAAAAAAGTCGATATCAGAAATCTTAAGCTAGAAGATGATGGGTTGGCTCAATAGACTCTTTTAGTTTAAAGCACACAGTATTTTTAAAAAAATAACATATATTAAGAAAATTAGAAAGCAATTGTGCCTAGTTCGTGTTTTAATTGTCTCAGTTTGACTCAACTAGTCCAGTTTTAAAAAAAATTATTGAAGATAATTCTGTAGCTTAGTTGACTCAATTGGTTATATTTGAGAAAAAATTCTTTTGTTTATTAGGCTCAATTTGACTCAATTGGTTAAGTTTAAGAAAGAGTTATTCAAGAAAAATACATAAGAATAATGCCACAGCAGTTACTTAGTTGGCTCAATTGGCTCTATTTCAATATTTTTTTTTCAAGAGAAGTGTAACAGTGTATAACAGTGAATGGTTAGTGGTTTGATTGGCTCAATTTGACTCGACTGGTTCTGTTTATAAAAAGTTATTCTAGAAAATTATTTAACACTAATGCTACTACAGTAGCATAGTTGGCTCAATTGGTTAATTATTATAAAATTATTTTTTAAGATAAGTCTAAAACAATGAAGCCTAGCTAGTGGTTAAGTTGGCAGAGTTTGACTCAATTGGTTTAATTAAAAAAAAAAAAAAACAATAAAAAGTTTATAACAATAATTCCACTACAATAGCTTAATTGACTCAATTGAGCGTACTGGCACAGTTGTCTTTCTTTTAAAAATGCGTTTTTTAAGTAAATTTCAACTTAATTGCGACCAGCTAGTGGATAAGAAGGATCCAAACACTCAAATTGCTTGATTTAAAAAAAAAAAATCAAGAAAAGTTTAATGCAATAATTCTTACAATAACGCAGTTGGCTTAATAGGCTTAGTTGACTCAATTGGCTTAGGTCTAAAAAATATTGTTTTTCTGTTCACAATTTCCGACACACGATACATAGTCTTATTTGAACAAGTGGCTCAATTTTAAAGTTTTTAATTCTTTTGTAATGGGCTCAGTCTTTAAAAATAAATAGTTTTCATTTCACAATATTTTCAAACAAAGGATTCATGATCTTTTGAGCTAATTGACTCATGTATTAATTTTATGTTTTTTTTTTTAAATCTCCCATAATAATCCTGGCTCAATTACCTGCCTAAGCAGATCAAGATTATAAGAATTAAAATTTAAGAAAATTTAAAAACAATTGCAACAAACCAGTGGCTAAGTCGACTAAATTAACGCCATATGGTAAGCTATAAAAAAAGAAATGCAGTCTTGGGTCAATTGGCTAAGTTTCAAAGAATTTGTTTTTTCTGTTCACTAAATTTACTGACAAGTGATTCCTGTTCATTTCTGATCGGATTGTAAACTTTATCGTGCCACAATTCAAGTAAAAATTTTAGATTGGCTCATAATTTAATTTCTGTGGACACTCCTGATCAAAAACTTCCAGGATCAAGATATGGTAGGGATATGCCTTCAAAAAAAGACACTATCAAAATAAGAGGATTTCATAATGAGCCTGCCAAGCTGTTTTGACATATGTAAGAAAAGGAAAGCTTTTCGTCTCTATTTAGAAAATAATTTAAAAGCACGCACATGCTGGCAGAAAATCACCAGCTGATTTATAGCAAGAACAACAAATCAGCATGAGCAGAAAAGAAGTGCGATAGCTAGGTATAATACTCAACGACAAACGAGCTCTGGCAGCACATGTTCTTCAGTCAAGCGGTCACTGTTGTATACGTTATGTAAGGCGTGCTGTAGCTACAGCGGTTTCTTACAACATAAGAGGACCCAGTGATAAATGGCAAGTAAACGTGAAAGTTGCTCATGGGAAAACTTGAAACGTGTGCAAGACTTAAAACGTGCGGTTGACTGTTAAGAACTTAGGGAATGAGTTTGTTTTTCTATGCAATGATTGCGATAAAGCAAAAGCGTAACAGCGATAATACAACAACAAGACAGCAGGACGCAACTTTGTACAGGGTTGCAACTTTTGGTTGAAGGAAAGAAACGACTCTAACAAGGAAAGTCAGAGACCATCATTAATTATGACGCAAGGGTTAAAAGGGGCTTAGCTAAGAAAGTGTTGCTCAAGATGGCAACTTAGAAACTGAAGTTGGCATCAATTTTCTTACACAATTCTTGAAAATCGGCGTGCTGCTGCACAAAAACTGCGTTTACTTTTTTTAATTTCTTTGCAAGACTGTCGCAGCTTTTTGAGTTGATTTATTGTGAATTTGCTTGAGCAACAGCAAGTGACGAAAAATAAAAAAGAAATAAAAAATAGGAAAGAAAAAGGAATTTAAATAAAACGATTCAGTATGCTACGCAGGTGCAGGAAACGCCAGGTATAACATTTTATTCATCTCTTATTTCCTCTCTCACTCCCTCTCTCTCTCTCTCTCTCTCTCTCTCTCTTTCTATCACTCTCTTCCTATTTATCTGGGGGACAGTCAACTGCTAAGCTTGGCAATGAACAGAAAAACAAAAAATCAGCTAAGGACCAAATTTATTACCTTGCAAAAAGCAGGTCATAAAAATGCAAATATTTTTTCAAAATTTACTCTTACATTATAAGAAAGAAGCACACACAATTTTTTTTTAAATCTTAAATTTTAAAGATTTATCACGTTTTTTTTACGTTAAGTCGAAAGTTATACCCAAACCGCCACATAATCGCGTCAAAGTCGCTTCGCAGTCGCTCGCAGCTAAACACATAACTTTCATGCATTTTAATTAAATCTTAATGAGATTTTCGCAACCAAAATAGCCGAAGGTATGACAAAACAACAAATTCTCTGCTGCTTTGACTTTCCTTGAGCTTTAAATTTTTAGAGTGCTTAATTAATGTCATCAACTGCTGTTGCTGGCTGTTATTTTAACCTTTTGAAGGAATTTGTTCATTGTTATTCGGTGCTTAACAGCAGCTTAAAAATCACGCAATAGGCATAATTTGCCGTCTTATGGCATAAATTAAGAGCATCAGCGCAAAGGAGGCAATAGAAACAGGCGAGAAGAGCAGAATAAAAAACGAAATAGCGCAACATAAATATTATTATTATTATTCGCAAAAGTTATGATTTTTTTACAGCGCTTAATGCTAATTATTAAGTACAATATTTTAAGAGCATTTTGTCACACTTCTTAACAATAGACTGTCAAATATTTGAACAAGTGCAGCTACGGAGAGCAATTTTGCTACCATTAACAATCAACTAGATAATTGCAAATTAGCACTTATTTTTTCATTTCTAGGTACATAACTGAGCAAGTGGCAAACTAAAAAAAAAGCATTACATACTATGTACTTAACCATTTCACTAACTAATTACTTTAATTCTCATAATTTTGTGAAGAAAGTTATAAGCTATGTTAAAAACAAGGTTAATAAACATGTTAACAATATACATTTATATGATCGGTAATACTTTCGGTCGTGGTCTATGCCTACGGGCATCCTAAATTATGTGCTTCTTGAAAGTACAGCTTGAACCAAAACAGTGGACGAATGAAAAATTTGGACAGTGAGGACATTTCTTGAAAGAGTATTTTTTTTTTCTCATCGGGAAGCTTTGCTCAAATTTCTCATCGGGAAGCTTTGCTCAATTGAGAAATATCCCTGGTTAAAGATCATAGACTAGTGCTGAAGAATAATAGGATAAATCCTATTATTGCGGAATTTTGGTGCCAAAAGGACATAAGGGGAAAAGCAAGCTTTAGTAGGAAATTTTAAAAGGGACACATCTTTTTTTCACTTGAAATAAATAAAATCAAAGTTAAAACTATGAATAAAGAATGGTTATCTACCACTCTATTTCAGTGAACAACCATATTTTGGATTGAGATATTTCCTGAACTTTTATTACAACTTCATATGATGCCTCTTATGTGCAATTCGAGAAGTTAATTTAAAAGGTTAAGTTAAGTTTAGTTACGAGGCTGGGACACATATGTTCCCACCTAATATTTTCCCTCCCAATCCTATTATTCAAAGTAATTTACATTCTGCGTGTGTACATTTTTACTGTTTTACGGTATTGAAATTTAACAGAGACAAATTTATACGGATTTTCCAACTTATTTAAGGGCTCATGCGAAATTAAGAGGTACCAAAAATATCTTCAAAGTATTTTTCCTTGGAAGATATTTTAATCTATCAACTAAATAAAAAAGATATATGCTTACAAGTACTGGTGCATCTTGTAGCTATACTTTCATATTTTTTATTTGTAAAAATAATTATTTTTAAAGTCGATCTGTGAGAGTTCCTCTAAAAAATGGCGTTTTTGCGGTGCGAACGATATCTCTGAACTGGATGATCTGAAATGAAAACCAAAAAGAAATCTTTAACATAGGTACTATCTAGTATTAAATCGAAATAATAAGCATAATACACAGAGGGGCTCAAGCCCCAGGCCCCGCATCTAAGGGGGCCTCTAAATTCAGAATATCATATTAAAAAAAAAATTAAACAGAAATGTTCAGATGAAAAATTCCTATAGGGGTAATAAATATAAAACTATAGAATAAACTAGTAGAGAATAATAGTTTTAATAATAAATAGTTAATAATGAATAGTTAATAATAATAATAAACAAATTATATATATATATATATCAACTCATAACCGCCAAAATATCTTAAGCGCCAAAAAGAAAATTTTACAGGAGAAGATTTTTTTTAATTATCTTTGCTATTAATTTTATCTTTTATCTCTTATCTCTTTGCTATTAATTTTATTTTGATAATTTTATCTCTTATATTGATTAATTTCTTTTAGAGAATTTCATCTTAAGCGACACTTTGCTGTCATGAAAAATGTAAACAAACATGTAGTGTGTACTTAAGCTAAAATTGCTTTTGGTTTAAATTCATAATCTAATTTCGTACACCTATGAAATTTTGACAGACGATGTAAACCATCGCAAATTATCGATTTTCATCAAAAAACATAAATCGGATATTATGTCGCTTAAGATATTTTGGCGGTTATGAGTCGATATATATATATATAAATAAATAATAATTTTTTAAAGGGGTGTGGGCTCCAAAAAAGCACGTGCCAAGGGCCCCTCATAGGCTCTGAAAGGCCCTGACGGTTGATACCGTATAAGAGTTAACAATTAGTTCTAGTACATCCAGGTTTTTGTTGAACCCATGGATGGGTTTAATTTTTTTTTTTTAAAAACAAGACAACTATATTTTCCAAAATAAAAATCTTTACTTATTTATATATTATCTTTATTTATAAAACAATAAAAAGTTTTCGTTAAATTTCAATAAAACTCAATATTTTAAAGGCGAAAGAAATCGGCTCAATCTCAATTAAATCGGCAAAACTTGTTGCACGACAATTTTTATCTTCAATACACTTGAGTCGCCTCTTGTTTTTTTTTTTTTATTCTCATTGTTGCTCGCCATAGCACCGAAAAATTGGCGCATGTAAAGCTTCCGTTCGCAATCGCCACTAGTTGACCTTGAACTGCATGCAACAACATCAAACCGTTGTAGGTATGACAAACGTAATGGCAGAAGAGCCGTGTTGAGGCAACGTAACAGACCGACAAACCAACAGATCGTCAGACAGATAAACCAAATATGAAAAATAACAAACATTAAAAACAACAATTTAGCACAAAACGATGTTACAAATAAAAAAACGCTAAGTAAATGATGCATTAAAACTGCACACACACAACTACAAACACACAACTGCAACAACAGTTTATCAAGCTCAGGGTTGCTACATGCAGCGTCGTGTGGATCTACAAGAAATTGGCTTGCATTTCAAATTAAAAGCGCGCGCGTGCACTTATTTCCAAAAGCTTTAAGCTGTGGTTTTTGCGGGGGAGAACGCTCAAAGTAAGCGTTTATTTTTATGAGCTGCAATTGTTGCCATTTATTTGTTCATTAGGATTTTTTTTACGTTGTTATGTGCGCGCGACTTTAATATGGCGACAGGTTTTAGTGAAAAAAGAAAAATATATAGCAGAAGCAGAAAACATGTTAGATATGTCTGTTCACCTTACATGTTAGTTCACAAAAAATATTGAGTTTTTCACAATTGTTGTTGATGGTAGTGGTGGTGGTGATGGTGAAGTTGTGTACTAGACTAGGACAACCCAGCGCTTCGCTGCATTATTGAGTTGAAGCACTTGCACTGCGGCACTTGCACTGCGGCATTGCACTAACACACTTTTTTAATAAAAGCTATAAATGCAGACAAAAAAATATTTAATGTAAGTTATATCAATGACTCACTTCTTAGCTTTGAAATTTTGTTGATACATTAATCAAATCAATTGAAACTACGCCATGGCGCAATTGAGTTAGCGCATTAGGCTAATATATGTTAGTAAACTGCTGTCAAAGTGGTGTATTAGTGCTGCTTTATTATAATCAAATTTTATAATAATTTATTTTTTTTATTATTAAAAGCATAATTAATCGATTAATTTCAAACTACGCCATGGCGCAATTGAGTTATGGCTTTTGGCTGATACAGTAAACTGGGCTTAAGTTGGAGTGTCAGTGCATCATTTTTTCAAGTTTTTAATGAATTTTTGAGCATTATAAGTGATTTCATTAGATAAAACATACATCCACTAAAGTATGCTTTGAGTTATTTTCTCTAGGTGAGCTTGAAATGTGCTTTGTGCTTCACTTCACAACTCAATACAATACCTAACTCACCGCACTCAAAAAAATATCCATGTAATAACCAAGCCGTTGACTTAGTAATCAACTCATTTCAAACTACGCCATAATGCAATTGTGTTAGCGCATTTGGGTGTTACAATTAACAGATGTGAGTGTGTGAAATCAACATTTTTGTTATTGAATTTATTTTTTATAATCAAAAGCATAAGTAAAGGAATCATTGAAAACTACGCCATGACTCAACTGAGTTAGCGCATTTACAGTGCGATACAGTAAACTGCGCTCATGTAAGTAAGTCAAAGCAGCATTTTTTACTACTTTACTCATATCTACTGTGCGTACAAGCAATTTGCCAAGGACGTTCTACTGCTTCTTGTAATTATTTTTTTTTATTTTTACTTGCAACAATAAAACCACCAAAAAATTATATACAAAAGCAGAATAAAAAAAACCAACAACAAAGCAACGTTTAAAAAACATCGAAAAACTTTGCGCAACGAAAGTTTTTGAAAGCGTTTTTTGAGGTGAGTTTATTCCTGCAGCAATACTGTCGCTAGTGAATATAATGTACTTTTTTTTGCTGGCAATACTTTTGTTTATTTTGCGCCCACGTATGTGCAAAATAATTGAAGATTAAGCAGCAGAAGAACGAATTTGAAGAGTATATTTGTGGAAGAGGTGGGCGCCAGAGGGATCTGGATTTATTATAATAAACAGTTAAAACTGCTTAAGAGATAAGACCACAATAAGTAGCTTTATAAATAAAAAAAAGAGTCAAATATGTCGACATTATTCAAATTAAGAAAACAAACAAAAGCGGCCCGAATGGTTCACCCAGACACGTTGTCATGTTTACTTAAGACAAAAATTTACGTCTTTTATATGAGCCTTAAAACTGCTTCTTCTTCTACCTTTTTTGACGACTGCACGACAACATGTGGCGCCAACAAAACTTAATAAAATTTATGCATGCAAATTTGACAGTGAAAAAAAAAAAATGGACGAAAACAACAACAAACACGAGTATGCGTACATACACCAGTAGATCAAGACATACTAAAATAAAAAATAATCCAGTTACTGCGGATCCATCATATAAATGCGTTTTTTTTTTCTTCTTGTATTTTATTATTTGTGTTTATTTATATTCAACTAAACAGCTAAAAGCATGCGCGCCTAGCAGCATATTTCAATTTTAAGATTAACATTTTAAGCACCATGGATGTAAGAGTGCGAACATTGTTGTTAATGCAGCCTGCGGTTCTTAGCAATTCAAAAATAAATAAATATTCGAAATACAAAAAAAAAAAAATTCAAATAACACTCCAAGGATTTCCAAGTTAGAAGCCTCTCAGCAACTTTTATTTCATAGCACTTGCATATAAAAGCTTACCGAAAGTATTTCCATTTGTTGCCTGTTGTTGCTGCTTTGATTTTAATATTATTTCGCTAGCAAAACGTAGAAGCAGCTTGAACTGTTGTCGCATATCAACCACCTCTTCAAACGTTTCTAGGATGTGTGTGATTTTTTTATTTAAAGGTTGACGAATTTGGGTGCACTTTAGCGTTAAGGTGCGAAACGTCGTTAGCATGAATGTGTTGTAGGTATGTATGTATGAGTATGTTGTTGCAAATGGAGTTACGCGACCATGGCGGCTGATGCGGCTTTCGTCAATCTTTTTTATTTATTTATTTTTTTTTCTTATTCTTTTTATTAATTGCATTTGCTTCATTGCAATTCAATACCAGAATCTAATGTATAATTATAATTTAAGGCCACCTTTTACGTTTAAAAATTTTCTTTTTTTTTTAATGACTTTTTTGCTGACATAAACTTACTAGCATTATAAACATATTCTGAAAATTTCCGGAAAATTTATAAAGTTTTTTTTTTACGGGACGCGGTGGGAGCTACTTAAGCAACGCAATTGTAAATTTGTTACATGAAATTATTACTCCCTGAGTATTAGTACTAGGCTAAAAAATATGATACACCAATAAAGGCCTGTTCTAAGCCCTCACAACAAAATTAGACAAAACATTTTTGATGTCATGGAGACACAGAGAGAGCTGCTCAAAGATCGACAATGCAACATTGAGCAACGGTGAGTATATAATCTACGATAAATGTTTGCGAAGGAAAATGAAGGATTTATACTTGGCCTTACGACAAAAATAAAAAAAAATAAAAAATCCAACGTCACCAGATTGTGAATATAGCAACGTATGTAACAGAAATGTAATATCGTTGCATAGAATTTTTACCCACTCCGGAGACGTGCTGCAAAAAATTTTTTTTTACGACAGCATAGATGTGTTATTACGCCTCACAACTAAAATAAAAAAAAAAAAAGATACAGTAGTTTATACTATGTCGTAAGACAAGACGTAGAATTATTCAATTCGCTTTTGATGACATCTTTTTTTAAAAACTATTTAGCAAAATATTTATTCCATACACCTGAGCATATGACCTTTAAAAGAGTGCCGGAGAGGGTTAATATGTATGACCGACCCCCATTACTTTTGCAAAAGGAACATTTTCGCCTTTGACACCTATTCTCTCCGACCACTCCTTAGGGGGGCTCCCATACAAATATTATGGTTTTTGCATATTTATTCCATACACCTGAGCATATGACCTTTAAGAGAGTGCCGGAAAGGGTTCATAGGTATCACTGACCCCCATTACTTTTGCAAAAGGAATATTTTTGCCTTTGACACTTATTCCTTCCGACCACTCCTTAGGGGGCTTCCATACAAATTTTATGGTTTTTGTTTATTTATTCCATACACCTGAGCATATGACCTTTAAGAGTGCCGGAGAGGGTTAATATGTATGACCGACCCCCATTACTTTTGCAAAAGGAACATTTTCGCTTTTGACACCTATTCCCTCCGACCACTCCTTAGGGCGGCTCCCTTACAAATATTATGTTTTTTGTATATTTATTCCTTACACCTGAGCATATGACCTTTAAGAGAGTGCCGGAAAGGGTTCATAGGTATGACTGACCCCCATTACTTTTGCAAAAGGAGTATTTTTGCCTTTGACACCTATTCCTTCCGACCACTCCTTAGGGGGGCTCCCATACAAATTTTATGGTTTTTGTTTATTTATTCCATACACCTGAGCATATGGCCTTTAAAAGAGTGCCGGAAAGGGTTAATGTGTATCACCGACCCCCATTACTTTTGCAAAAGGAACATTTTTGCCTTTGACACCTTTTCCCTCCGATCACTCCTTAGGGGGGCTCCCATACAAATTTTATGGTTTTGTCGATAAAACCGGAAACTGTCGATAAATAGGTAGCAAGTTTAAGCAAACAAAAACATCAAATGTTGGCTTTATATTTCATGTAATTGTGTAAAATTTATATAAGTTAGAGAGTTCGAACATGAATTTTTGTCGCATTGAGGATCAAGCAGACCAACAACTGCTAACATCAACATTGTACGATCAGTACTTTAGGCCCACCAAAGGCTCAAAAAGTTATATAAATACTGACACCTGATCACTATCAACCACCCTACTTACCTCCGAGAATGACGTATTCTACGTCAAAAAATTCTTGTCATCATGATTTCAGGGTTCGCTATAGCATGTTCCTTTCTTAAATACTATGAATTGTCGAAAGAACGGGAAATCTCTTCATGCATTCCAATTTTTTTTTTTTTTTTTTTTTTTTTTGTCTTCAGTAGTAGTATCAGCGGATTTTCTACCCATTTTTTTATAAGTATTAAAAACGTGCAGCAATACAAGCGCACTTTGGAAAATTCATACAGCTGATGCCAAATTAAGTGGAATTTATAACGGTGCATTTAAAAAGAGCAACGCTACTGAGCATATTCCGAATACTTTTGTGAGTAAGATTTAGGAAAACTATTTGATTTTTGTTGATTTCTGTAAGATTTATTATTTTCATTTTTATTTAAAAGGTATTATTATGTTTATTTTTATTAAAATATTTTTTATATATATTTAAAATAAATTTATTTTTGATTTATTTTGATTTCTTTGCAAAAAGCACAAGGAAAGAAGTTAATAAGAAATAATTATAAAGGAGAATGCTTGTATAACAAAAGATGAAATAAAATTTAACAATTTGATTTGTTGAGCTAAAACTTTCAACATATAAAATTTAAAAGAAAAAGCGAAGAGTATAGTGCTTGAACATTACAAAGCCACTCCATTCTAAGAGAAGATAATCACAATATGATGCAGATTGCAAATTTTCCGCATTTTTAAGTCTGATAAAAGAAAAATATCGCAGATTGAAAGCAATTTCAGCAAAGAAGAAAGGAGGAGGAGTGGGGGGGTGGTTGGAGGCAAGTTTCGAAAGGAATCTTAGAACGCAATAACTGTTTAAGAAGCAGCAGCATAAAGAAAGTAGTATGTAAAAAGCTCTTAAGAAAGTGCTTTGACTTATGTACACACGCGCGCACATACGCAAACACACTCATACACACAGACAGACACTTGACTATGCATAACACACGTGCGAATATATGAAAGAAAATCGCATTCATTAGCCTCAGGATATGCAATGGACTGTATAAATAGGCGGCAGACGCGCGCAAATACCGGCACGCACACAAACACATTTAAAGCAGACTCTGAGCAAACATAGACAGTCGTAAAAAAAAAGAGAGATAGTTACATATAGAGTGAGTATCAAGGAGTGTATAAGACTGAGATACAAAAGTCACAAGATTATCCACCTTTGAAAGGAAGTTGTAAAAACGTACTGGCTGCTGGATATGCAAACGGCGAAGAATTTAAGCAGAAAAATAAAGAAAAATACAAAAAAAAAAAAAACGAAAGCCACTCGTTGCAACGGCCGGAAGATGGCAAAGCAAAAGCGGAAGTAAGGAGGGCGTCTAAATTAAGAGCGCTCAACAGAGGCACAGGTGGGGTTTTTTTGCAGATTTTTTCAAAGAACTTTTCGGTCTTTTTTTTTTAAACAGGCTGAACTTTGCATAAAGTCAACTGCGTCTGGAATGCAAAATTACCAAAAAAAAAAAACAAAACAAAGCAAAAAAAATCCATTCTTTTGCTACTTTAGAGAGGAAGAGGAAGGGAATGAGAAAACAAGACAGAGTTAGAGTGTATGAAAAAAAAAAAGTTTAATTTAAATGTGTCAAGCTTAGCATAAGAATTTTCTTAAGCAAAGTAGTGCACTTTGTAGGAAAAGAAAAAAGAAATAAGAAATAAGTTGAAGTGTGCGCTTCGCTTCGTCTCGTTAGCTTAATTTCACTACTTCGCATTTAAGAACGGCATAATAAATTGCAGCAACCACCCACCCACAGCTAAAGTGCCAGCTAAGATTATGTCAAGCTCCTCAAATGGGAGTATTTAAATTAAGCTTTTGTTTCAGAACGAAATTCTAGCTTCAGCTACAAGATTCTGACATGCACGGGACAGGTGAGTCGAATTAATGCAGACTTCCTCCTACCGAACAAACGAACGTACGAAGGAGTAAAGTTTGGAAAATGCATCAAGAACAAAAATAGAAAAAAAAAAATTAGTCAAGCAGAGTGAAGAATGAATTCAAAGCGAAAGAAAATGTCGCAATTTGTGTCAGAACTTTAAAAAGTGATTTGCTTGACTGGGTTAAAAAATGTACACAGTGCACCAGAGACTATGCTTGTAAGTTGCCATATCAGAGGAAGGCGGAGAGCGCAAGATGCTTGTCAGGTAAAATCAAGACAGATCCCTACCAGACAGCAAAAAGTAGCAAAGTAACAAATTACATCCAATTAAAGTTTGATAAATTTATGAATGAATGCAAGGAACAAACTCAATAAATAAGTGATAACATCAAAGCAATGAGAAAAAATTATGAATGAACTGATAACAATCTAAGCAACTTCATCTTGTGCATCATCTCGAGATGAAATCAAGGGTTGAGAAACGATTTTGAAAATTGTATGTTACGCAGAACAAAGTTGCAGTCAGCTTCAAATAATGTCTGAGACGACTGTCACACAGTTACTTCACAGAACTTCACTTTGTTGCTCCTGGTAGACATGCAAAAAAATCGCATGAGCAAGACACGAACAAAATCTGAGCGAGGCGCAAAAATACTGATGCACAGTGTAATAAAAAAAACAGTCAGATAAAAAATAAAAACTTTGAAACTAATCCGAGAAACCTATTTTCATCTATATCCGAACTACATAGGTTACTACATATATTTCGGGAATTCGCCGAATTTTTTCCTTTGCTTTTCGAAATTATTATTATTTATTTGTGTGCTAAGCCTTTTAGGCTTTATAGCAATTTGAAAAATTTTTTTAAATTTAAATTCAGAAATACAATTTTACTAATACTTAAAATGCTAACAATAATACTAATATAAAGAGCTCAGTTCATTTCAAATGCAAAAACAAAACCAAAGTAAAATAAGTTCAATTGTAATGTAATGTAAATTAAAGTATGAGCGTTTAAAAATGCACAGACTAATAGATAATATGAATAAAGGTATTATAAAACAAAAAATAAATAAATTAATAATAAATCATCCAGAGGGTCCAAGGCGGTGGTATCGAGAGTTAGAATATGTATAAAATATATATCGTTCTGTCTTGAAGCCAATAAAGTTTTGGCTTAACAAGATGGTAATCCGACGAATTGGGTCGTATTTACCACACCAATTTCTTGTACGAAAAGAAATGGTTGCGAACGCAGGCACTAAGACAAACTGGGTCTCATTGGCCACTCATATTAATATACATATAACACCTCGAAGCGGAAATGTGGTACATAGTATCAGAGTGTGAGATCTAGAAAAATGTTAGGTATCAAGGCAAACAAGGCCCGGTACGCCATGCTGAATAGTATATATACAATATTATTCATTCTGTGATTTTAAAGCCGATGATGTCTTGATTCATCTTTTATTTATCACACCAAGTTCCTAGCAAGCTAAGACAAAGGTAACGAACGCAGGCACATAGACAAACTTGGTCTAATAAGCCACTTATATTAATATATATACTATGCAGATCGTTCTCAAATTCTATATAGGAATAAGTCCGGCAAGTTCAGGTCCATTCAGATGTAAATGCGTAGATTGATTACCATCCAACAGTAAAAATTCCGTATCCTTGGAAGAGTATGTTGAGAATCAGTGGCGGTGCTGCAGATAATCTATTATTTTAAGTTTAATTGAGTATAGGGTTTCATTAAAAGATATAACATCTGAAACGGAATTGAAGTCTCCGCAAGCGCTTCTTAGTGGTTCATTTTGCAAGTAGTTAGTTCTACAAAAGTTCATAAAAAGTAGCTCAAAAGATCTTCTTGGTCGAAGAGGAAGATTAAAGTAAATTTTACTCAGTAAGTATGGACTGTCAACAAATCCATGTATAAGTTGATAAATCCAGCAAACATTAAGCATGATTCTACGATTTCTTAGAGAAGGTAGGTTAACAAGCTTTAATCGATATTCATAGGGTGGTAAGTGAATGTTAGTATGACAATATATATTGCGTAAACAAAACAAAAGAAATTGTTTCTGAACTGATTCTATATCGTCAACATAACACCCATATCTAGGACACCAGACAATTGACGCATACTCAAGTATGGGCCTTACAAGCGAAGTGAATAATGTTTTAGTAATGAAAGGATCATTAAACTCTTTTGACCATCGTTTAATAAACCCTAAAGTACTGTTTGCTCTGCTTATAGCTTTATTAATATGAATGTGAAAGCGAAGTTTTGGGTCCATAGTTACTCCAAGATCGTCGAAAACTTCTAAGGACTCAAGTGTATAGTCACTTATTTTGTAATAACTTCGAGAAGGTTGTCTTCGAGAAAAAGTCATGTGTTTGCACTTTTTCAAGTTAAGCTTCATGCAATTGATTTCACACCAGTCACAAAGATGGTCAAGATCGGTTTGTAAGAAAGAATGAATGGTCTATAGTTCTTGAATGTTCTATAGTTTGTTCTTGAAGTAAATGCATCTAGATCAGAAGATTTCGTTACTTCAGTGTATGTTTTGAAATGAAAGTGTAGAAGACTGGAATTTTTTAAAGCATGGCTGATGGCTTGCAATTTATACTAGCAGACCATTGTGGACCGCGTCTTCACCACGGACGTTACCTCTTTATCAATAGTTTATTTTTAACGAAAACAAATTTTTGAGCTTTAGGCCAAGCATGTTGACAACAAAACAACATGAAGAACAAAGAAGGCAACAACCAACAACAACAACAACGGCTCTGTATAGAGCAAATCACACAGCTTGACTATACAGACTGTTTCATTGGCCGCTACATCAACTCATCAGTAGCCTTTGTATGACTACACTGTGATCCACTCAAGCTACGAGATATGCCGAGAAAGTTACCCGGAATTTATTTTTGGCAGAGAACGCTTGAATTTTTGTAACTGAGTTCTTATCTACTTTTTGATGCGAACTGTACCAAGGTGTACAAATATTAAGGTTTATTTTTAACCTATATAAAAAACTTATTGAATCCAACAATGCCACTTCTATAAAAGTAAAAATTCAGCCGTTTGTTCCTCTTGCTCATTTATAAATAACAGGAAAACCACGATACATTTATACTATACATCAAGTCGGATTGAGTATCATTGAAAGTATAGAGAGATAGAGCCGAAAAACTCCATATCAAAAAATACTTAAACATGCTGAAAGGGGTCAGTGACTGCCCATTTAACAAAACTGTGTTGGATTAATTCACCACATCAAAACTTATTTCAACATATTAGATTCTACTTCGATCCAATTAGCAATTGGTGTGGTGAAGTCATTTGTTCTTTTGTTTTAAGCTCAGTAAAGTATGCATGTATATCTATTTGTTTGTTGATTTTGTTGTGTTGTGCTTGCTGAGAACAAAGAGAGAATAGAGTAGAGAGCAACATGTAGTTTATTGAAACTCTCGCAGCACAAACGAATGAAAAGCTAACAATCAAGCAATGCGTGGCATTGTGAATGATTTTTTAAAAAACTTTACACTTTAATTAAATATACTTTTTATTAAAAGTTTGTAAATAAAATACCCCTAAATCCTTTTGTAGTACAAATGTGACATTTTAAAACTTATTTCATAAAAATCGGACCAGTACTTTTGAAGTTTGGCGGCAACAAAAACTTTACACTTTAATTTTATATAATAGTATAGATAGATATAGACATAGATATGCTTTCACAACTTTTTAGTATTTACTAGTGACAAGAAAACAATTTTTCTTATTTTTTTTTTTTAATTTTCTTGATTTTTTTTTTTTTTTTATTCTAAAACGTTTAATAGATTCAAGATAAAAAGAAAAGAAATTTCATCATAAATCAAAACAATTAAATATTAAATTGAAACAAAAGATTTGATAAAAATTTAATTTTTTAAAGTGTTTCTTGGGAAATGTAACTTCAAATTTTTTATATCATTAAGCTTAACACTTATTTAGTATGTGAGGCTTTGCAAGCATTTTTATGAATTGATTTAATTTTTATATTATTTTTTTATCCCGAATGTTTTGAAATAACATTTAAATTATCTTGTTTTTTAAGTTTTGAAAACAAGGAAAAATATATAGAAATATTTGAACTTTGGCGTCGTACATGTCGTTGCAGTTTAATTTCGCAATTTCAAAGCTGTATAAATTTTATACAATTCTTTTACTGCGACTGCACGCACACTAGACGCTTACCTGTCATATTCACGATTGTCCTCATCGCATCTGGCATCTTGTAATTCGCGCCAGCTCTTGCCGTGACGGCACGTTGTTACTAGCACCATATCCCGACCGTTATGCAAATGGAAGAGCGAATTACGTGTCTCCGAACCAATGCCATGAACATATCTGCAATGATAATGAAAGCAAAATGATGCAAATTGCAGAATTAGTTAAATTTCAATGCATAATGTTTGTTGCTGATTTGAATTTTTTTTTTTAAATAATATCTAAATTATACGAATATAAAATTTAATAATAGTCCGAGATTGTGTGATATTCCTTGAACTCCGGTCGGAAACATTGCGTTTCCACAAATTGATAAAAATAAAATTGAAATCTTTGCCATAAAATGCTAAAACCTTTGCAGATAACATTTTTATAGCATGCGATAAAAATGTATATATCCGTTGAAATAAAAATCCACACTAATGCAATAAAACAAATACACACAGAAGCACACCAAAGCCAAACCAAGGAGCATTCGACCACGGACAAGCATTAAAGTCAAGATTACAGAAGATCTGTGATAAGAAATAATAAAATGGAAAGGAGGAAAGAAAATCGCACAAAAGATTCAAGTAAAGCATGGAGTGATTTGGAGAGGGGGCAAGTGAGCGAGAGGTGGCGGGAAAAGTTGTGAAAATCGACACAGCAAATGTCAAAATCAATCGACATCGAGAAAATAGGTTGCAATAAAAGTGCACAACAACAAAGCCACTCACGCCCATATCAAGGAATTGACGAGTGTTTACGTGTGTGAGTGTGTGTGTTCTTTTTAGAGCTGTATTAGTGATGTATGTATATGTGAGTAGTTGTGCGTTTGTGTAGTTCAAATACAATAGAAACAAAGAACTTTATTCGAACTAATCTAAAGCTGAGCAGATTTAAGCTGAAACATTTGGCTTATCTCAGACAAACTTTGACAAACACACACATACACACACCCACATTTGGACTGCAAACTTGGTTGAGATGAAAGCGGCTAAGCAGAAAACATGTGGCAGTCAGCAAACAAGCCAACAAAATCAAATGCAACAACAAGAAATTAAATAAAATAAAGAAAAACAATAAAAATCAAAGAGAAACAAGAACGCATTTTTAACTGATTTGATAGGGCAAGGAAGAGGGAGACCGGAGCTTACATGAAACTTCTTGCTGGTTGTGCCAAACTCAAGGGCTGGCTACTCTGCTCATGACCATCGCCGTAGGAGCTTTAAACTTATTTGATTTCTTTTGTCTTGCACGAGACAGCATAAAAGACAAAGTATAAAGAACGACGAGAGCGTTTTATGTGATGAGGGTGAAACAGCGATAATGCAAGCGATACTAGTTATTTACCAATTTTAAGAGAGCATAAAAGAAGAGAAACTCTAGAGAAATAATCCAATGATAGTGAAGTTACTGGATTATTTTATCCACTTGTTTGTATTGGTTGTATTTTATCGAAAAGTTTATTGCGAATAATACGGCTTATTGTGTCAAGCAAGAAAAAAACAACTTTCAGAATTAGTGAAATTAAAGATTTTAGCGGTGTTTTTCTTAAGGAAGAAGTTTTATACTTGGTTCAAGATTAGAAAGAGGAAAGCGAAAAGAAATTTTGAATTATTTAAGAGTTAGTAATACCAAGAGTCTAGGTTTGGTTAAGCTAGTATATTGAAAAACCTATGTTCTATTCCCGAATGATTCACTTTCTATTGAAGTAAAAAACAACTCCGAAATAAAGGAGACTTAAAATTAAAAAACTTTGCAATATTTTTGTATGAATTTTTTCGATAAAAAAATTAAAAAAGACAATCTATAAGAATTTTGAACTTCATAATTTGTTTAGCAGGTAGTCCTTTCTCTTAAGGCTAATTTGCAATTGAGAAAAAGTGCATTCTTTTGTGAACCTCTATTAACAAAATAGACGTATTCACACTGACTTGGGTAGTTGGGTAGATTGGCATATGCCGTACATTTTGTTTTTGTAAAGTTTTACTCAAGTATCAAATACTTAAGTACCCAAGTACTTATCTACCAATTTTATCTAGCTGACCCCCCGGACTTGTTTGGTTGATTGACTTCTTGCTTTTTTAGTACTTTTCCACGTCAGCACCTTTTGCAAAAATAGGCAATAATTGAATTGACAATAAATAAAAACAAAGTAAACTAATTACAAGTGATGTAACGAACCTCCGCTGGTTCTTTTATTTTGCTGGGGTAAGCTCAACGGGCTTCCACGGTTCTTCACAAGAAATTACACAAGAGAAGAGAATGTTCTTTTCCTTTACAAAGATGTTATTTTTATTAAATGAGGCCTTTATCTTTTATACAATCTGACAAGATGTATGTATTTATATATTTATGTATATTGATTTAATGGGCCTAATTTCTCCGGGTCTGTCACTTCTCTTCTGCGTCTCGGCTTAACAGGCGGGCCTACAAACCGCAGCACTGTTACTCGATGAAAAAAATGGGAACACGCGGGCTTACAAGCCACGGACAATGTTCTGGTTTAAGCAGGCGGGCATGCAAGCCACGGATTCTGCTAAAAAAATAGTGTGAAGACAGGTGGGCCTACAAGCCACCGACTCTGTCTACTGCTACTGCAGGCGGGCCTACAAGCCACCGTCGCTGCTTGTTGTTGTTAATTGCAGGTGGGCCTACAAGCCACCAACTCTGCTCTTGCCTTTGGATAAACAAGTGGGTCTACAAGCCACCGAAATGTTTACCGTTTTCTATGCAGGTGGGCCTACAAACCAACGTATCTGCTATTAACAAAATAATCCCACACACTTTGGTCATCCTTTGCTTTTGCAAGTTTCCGCGATTGCTCTTCCTTGGTTGTCGTATTTTCCTTGAATACTTCTTGATCCAACTGCTGTACTTCACTGTCTTATAATTTACTTTCTCTTGAATTCACTTTTCTTTCACACTGCGCGCTTTAAATGTACAATACATTCTGACCTCAGTATCGATTGCGGCCTATTTATATCATCTTCCTCTTGTTGTTTGTGAGAAACCAGGTACCGCAATCGAAAGTTCTGGGCTTATTTTCCCGTAAACAAAGTCCCGTACGGAGTAGCTTTGTTGTTGCCTTACTCCAGAAACTTTCACATATTTGCTCAGCGATTTGTTTTCTGTTGCTTGCATTATATGATCCGTTACTCGACTCTGAGCAAGATCACACCAGCTTTGCGCATATATTTTCGTAGGTTTTGCAAGTCTCACACGTTTATTTATGCTCTCCCTTTCTCTCTCTTTGTTTTCGTGTAAGGAGAGTGTATGGGTGTTAATTGTTTTGCATTCATGTGTTTGTTTAGATATTTAATTCAGTGTTTATGTGTGTGTGTAAATGTAAAAGAAAAAAAGCAGTACACAATACTGGTGGTGTTCACTACGTATCCTTCTTGCATCTCGGCTGTTGTGCGGCTAAAAATCGCCAGCGATTTTTTAGTTGTCACACTGATATAGCGAGCATTGAACAAGGGGGCGTGGCACCTGCCATACAACCCAAATCTGCAATATCGAATAACTTAAGTATTATAGGTCGCACAGCATTGGAATTAGGAATTCGGCCTCGATTTACATGTTCCGTTTCACTGGTAAAATTTTGGTAAAGTCCATATACAATAAAACTTAGACGAGCATTGTACAATAGAGTGTCCCTTATTTTGCGATTTTTGGAAATGTCAAGGGGCTGAAAGGTTTTTTTATGCGTTTTTATATTCTAAGAACGAAACCAAAAAAAAATTTTTTTTACGACAACGTTTACCCGTGCCAATCGGGCCCGAAAGTTTCGAAAAACTGTCCATATTACACCATATTTGCACAAATTCAAAAAAAAAATATATTCTCTGCTTTTTATAAATGTTTGCATGTTTTGGAACACATACATAAGAAATATGATATCTACAAAGTTTTTTTATAGTGGGCGTGGCTAACGCCCCTGCTGCATCGATATTTCTCCCGCAGCCTTTTCCCGCTTTTTCATGAAATTAGTGCAATTTAGATATTAAAATCAACAATAAATAAATACATTTTTATTATGCTAAAACTATTATTAAATTTCATTGAATTCACATTATGTATTTACAAAAATTAACAATAAATTAAAAAAACTAGTATTTTACCCTGCGGCGGGCGCGCAACTTCTGATTTTGTAAGCTCGAGAAATTCTTGAGCAAGTTGTACCCCACGCTCCGCAACATCAGTTACAACACAAAAATCTTTAAAATAATTTAGTAATTCGTTCGTAAATATGTTTCGTTCTTAGAATATAAAAACGCATAAAAAAACCTTTCAGCCCCTTGACATTTCCAAAAATCGCAAAATAAGGGACACTCTATTGTATTGTACATTCGTCAAAGTTGTGCGCTTTTTTATCTCTGAAAAAAATTTGTCTAAATTCATTATTATTTCAATTAAAATCGTCTTGAAATAAATCGGTTTCGGTTTTTTTTAAGTGTTCAATACTCAAGTTGTTATTAAAGATAAGTAACTTTTCACATTTATTTTGTTTATCAAACTTTGTTGCTTACATATTCATTTGCATTTTAAGTGTTTTTTTTTTTTTGTTTGCTTTGTTTATCTGAAGTTTAAGACATCTGCCTAGTTACAGTGTTTTTTAAACTGTGGAAATAATTATTGCCATATATTAAATAAAAAAAAAATAAAAAAAACTTTGCATACTTTTAGTCACTTTTGAATTAAACAGTGTTGGCATACTGCATAGTTCATTTTTAATAGCTATATTTACTTTATATTTACTCTTTATTAATTAATTATACATTAATACTATTCTTATTATTTTTTTTTTGTTTTTGGTTTTTCTAAAGCATTTTTTAAATTAGAACATTATTGTTTACGCTTGTTGAAATCACTACATTTCTTCTTTTTCTTTTTAATTTTTTTTTTTACAATTATAAATTTTCATATCTTCATTTAAAATGATTTGTACCAAACCTGGCTGCTTTACGAAGGGTGATACCGAGCGGTTTTTGTCATGTTGGTTATGTGACAACGCTGTTCATATCAAGTGTGCAGGCGTGTCAGGTCGAGTAGCAGACCATATTGATGAAGGTAAAGGCTTACGTTGGTCTTGCGAAAAATGTAGGTTGGCCGACATAAATTTCTACAAATTATTCAAGCAGACGAAGCAAGGTTTCTCTGAAATGAGTAGGGAACTTTCCTCGCTTTCTGCTAAATTTAATAAATACCAAACTCTTTTCAATGAGTTTAAATATATTGATGAGCCAAATTCGTCACCCAAGCGAAAAAAGAAACACATGACCCTTCGAAGCAAGCAGAAAACTGACTTGACATCACCACCACCTTCTTCCGAACAGGACATTGTTGAAGACATGGACACTTGTACTATTAGTACCCCTCTTCCTACTGTTGCTTCTTCTTCAAATTTAACTCTTTTAACTGTTTCTGCTCCTTTGCCGTCGTCGGCTCCATCACTTACATTGCCAGATATGTCGTACGCCCAAACTGTTTCTCTTGCTCCTACTGTTGTCGATGCTCATCAGGTTGCACTTACTTCGGAGGCTTCTGTTCCAATCTCACCTAAACCATTGATTGCGGTTCCTCCAAATAAATCAATCTTTGTTTCGCGCTTAGCTGCAGATACAACGGAAAATGATATAGACTTTTTTATTAAAGCAAAGTTGAAGTGCTCTTTGTCTCTTTCGATCCAAAAATTCAAATATTTAAATCCGAGACTGACTACTTCGTTTAGATTGACTGTTCCGGAAAACTTATTTAATACTCTTGTGGATGTAAACTTTTGGCCTCGTAATACAATTGTTCATGAATTTGAATTCAAAAACAAACCGCGTATTGCAAATGTTGTACACTTGCCTCGTCCTTCTAATAATCCTCAGTACCATACAAAAAACGATTAAAAAATCACAAGTCTAAATTAGAGCTTGTCTATCAAAATGTTAGAGGTCTCAATTCTAAACTTTCCGATATTTTCATTAACAGTTTTGATTTTGAATATAACTTTATAGTTTTTACTGAAACTTGGCTTCGCTCTAACGTATTAAATTCTGAAATAATGTGCAATAAGTACCAAATTTTTCGTAAAGATCGCTATGATAAGATCGGTGGTGGCGTTCTGATA
This sequence comes from Pherbina coryleti, assembly GCA_943735915.1. Taxonomy (NCBI): domain Eukaryota; kingdom Metazoa; phylum Arthropoda; class Insecta; order Diptera; family Sciomyzidae; genus Pherbina; species Pherbina coryleti. The sequence goes on from OX030950.1 coordinate 177,933,103, forward strand.
GCTGTCCATAACTCCCTTGCTTCTGAGGAATTAACAATTCCTGGCACCAACGATCTGGAGTTTATTTGTGTTACAGTTAAATTTAATAATAATACTATTTTTCTTACTTGCTCTTACATTCCACCTAAAAGTGATTTATTAATTTACTTAAACCATATTAATGCCATCGAAATTGTCCATAATATGCTTAAAAATATGGATACTATCATTGTTTTAGGTGATTTCAACTTACCTTCCGTGTCCTGGAGTTTGTCCGATGATTCCGAATTTCTTACTCCTATTTCTGCCTCTGATTGGATAAATGATTTCTTAGATAAGTTGTCTGATCTGTGTCTTCAACAGGTTAATAATATTCTCAATAAAAATTGTAGATCTCTTGACCTTGTATTTGTAGACAGATGCACTTCTGTAAATCTCCGTCGTTCGAACCCAGTTTCTGTTCCGGAAGATGATTATCATCCAACTCTTGAAATAACAATATTACTTGCCAACGAAAGTGAAAATAAATCAGCTCCAAATACGCGAAATAATAAAATTTTTAACTTTAAAAAAACAGATTATGTTAAACTTAATGCTCTTCTCGCGCGGATTGACTGGTCCCCAATTTTAAATAATAGGTCTTCGTACTCTTTTTATGATGTCGAATCTTCAGTGCAGTTTTTCAATGATACCTTGCAAAATTGCTTTTCATTATCTGTGCCAAAACAAAATAGTAATTTCAAGCCTTTAAACCCTCCTTGGTTAACTAGTGAGCTTAAGTCTTTAAAAAATTCCAAAAATCGCTTATTTAAGAAATATAAAAAGTCAGGCTCTAATTTAGATTTCGCTTGCTATTCCTCTTGTCGTTACAGATATCAACTATTAAATAAACAATGCTACTCAGCCTATATAGCCAAAATAAAAACTCAATTCAAAGATAATCCGAAACTTTTCTACACTTTTGTCAATTCAAAACGAAAAACCTCCAGCTTCCCACCTCTTATGAAATTCAATCATGAAGAAGCATCTTGCGACATCGAAGTTTCCAACATGTTTGCAAGCTTCTTTAAAACAACCTACTCCGATATACCATTGAGCACGAGTCTTGAATATCCCTACCTACCACCAGTTAACTCTTTTGAAATCCCCGTAATAGATTCTAATATAGTTATGCATTACCTTCGACAAGTTAAATCTACTTTTACGACTGGTCCTGACGAAATACCGAGCTGCATTTTAAAACATTGTTCTATTAGTTTGTGTTCTCCCCTATCAATCATTTTTAACACATCCTTGCACAGTGGTCATTTTCCCTATATATGGAGAAAATCTTATATAATACCTCTTCATAAATCTGGCTCAAAAATTGATGTTTCCAATTACCGAGGTATCGCAAAACTAAGCGCAATCCCTAAGTTATTTGAGAAAATTATAACTGATCAAATAACCCACGTCGTATCTTCCTCCATTTCCACCTCTCAACATGGTTTTTTAAAGGGAAAATCTACGATAACTAACCTCTTGGAGTTTACTACGCGTGTCATTAAAGGTTTTACTTTAGGACGACAGACTGACGTTATTTATACAGACTTTAGCAAAGCTTTCGATAGTGTTAATCATTATCTTCTTCTGAAAAAGCTTCATCTAATTGGGTTTCCCGTCAAACTATTACACTGGATTAAATCGTACTTGTCGAATCGTTCGCAAAAAGTTTTATATAAGAATTCTATGTCAAAAAATATTTTGGTCACATCAGGTGTTCCTCAGGGAAGTCATCTTGGTAAGGTTTTATTTTTACTGTTTATAAATGACCTTCCTTCTGTAATAAAACACTGTAACGTCTTAATGTACGCCGATGACGTAAAACTTTTTCTAACTTGCAAATCGCCTGAAGAACAACAACTCTTACAATCCGATTTAAATAGTCTAGTGGAGTGGTGTAATTTAAACCTTTTAAAATTAAACTTAAAAAAATGTAAGCAAATGACATTCTCACGTCGAATTGCTAATAGTATTAATTACACTATAAATAATACTAACTTAGAAATTGTACACAGTTTTCTTGATTTAGGTGTAATTATGGATCCTAAACTTCGTTTCAATCTTCCAGTTAATTTGGTCGTAAATAAGGCTAGAGGTGTCCTTGGTTTCATTAAAAGATGGGCTAAAGAATTCAACGATCCTTTCACTACTAAGATACTTTATACCTCTCTTGTTAGACCAATTCTTGAATATGCATCCGTTATATGGAACCCTCAATACAATGTCCACATCGATGCATTAGAATCGGTCCAGAAACAATTCTTACTTTTTGCTTTACATTATCGTTGGAACCCCAACATTATCCTACCCCCTTATGAAACCCGCCTTAAAATTATTTCCCTGCCTTCCTTAAGAAGCAGAAGAATTATGCTCAATGTCTCCTTTTTATACAAACTTCTCAGTGGCGATATAGACTCACAATACCTTCTTTCTTTATTAAACTTCAACATCCCCAGGAGCGGAGCCAGACATTTCCAGCTTTTTAAGTTGAGTCAGTGCACTTCTAATTATGCCCTTCACGACCCTTTCCGATGTATGTGTAGTGATTTCAATGGTAACTTGAACTTGATAAATTTTTCTGACTCGGTGGATGTCTTAAAACGTAAAATGATATTACATTTGAATAGTTAACACATTCATTGTGATAACAAATACAACTCGCGATAATTGTGTAGATTTTACGATTTAACAAATTTAACTCGCGATAATTGTGTAGATTTTACGATTTAACAAATAAGCATCATCGAATATGTTAGATACTTTAAGTTTTCTCTTTATTCAGTTTCGTTGCTTTATTTTTTTTTTTTTTTTCATTAAATTATTTTAGATCTTTAGTTCTATAGCTTCCCAAGTTTGAAATGGGACCATGAAAACCGTGTCTCTCGGCTTGGTGCGTCAGAGTTTATCTCTTTTCCATACAAGTTTTTACCTGCGTTGGCCCAAATGCATATCCAAATAATAACTTTAGCTCGGTGTTCCCTTATTTTAGTGACCCGAATATATAAATATATTGTGCCTGCACAATATATACTTGTACAGCCTTGGCCAAAAGTATGAGGCACCCCCCTTAGATATGAATTATTGTAAAATTAGCTAACGAAGTAACCATTGCTTTTTAAAAATGCATTGCTTATGTGTTTAAACGTTCATTACAATAAAAAAATACATTCTAGGAAAAGTCATGGCACACTTATCAAAAATTATCTTAATAATCGAATTATTTAAGAAATACTTCAAATGATTTGTTAGTTTTTGAGTACTCTGCAAGGAATAAAGAAGCTTTTGTGTAAGCCATGTTTGTGAGTAGATATTATTTTCTTGTCGAAATGCCCGTAAGAAGTGAACTTTCGTTTGAAAAAAGAGTGAGAATCCAAATTCTAAACGAAGAAGGCAAGTCTCAGGTAGAGATTGCCAAATTGGTGGGTTGTTCGCGGTGTGCAGTGCAATGTGCACTCAGACGATTTGCAGAGACAAAATTTCACCATAATAAAACAAAAACAGGAAGAAAACGCCTAACTAACGATCGGGAAAGCCGGAAACTTATCCGTGAGTGTCTAAAAAACCGCAAAAAATCATCTTCTGCCCTCGCCGCTGTCCTGTTGAATGATATTGGGAAAAATGTTAGTGCTCGAACAGTCCGGAGAAGACTCATGGAAGCAGGTTTGAAAGGACGCAAGGCTCGAAAGAAGCCGTGGCTTTCAGACAGAAATCGCAAAAAACGTTTTGAATGGGCTCTCCAACACCAACACTTCACAGAAGAAGATTGGTCGAATGTTCTGTGGTCCGATGAATCCAACTTCGAGGTTAGCTTAAATACAATATTTTCAACACAACCATAGCCAGTTTTTTCTACCATAATACGAATTTAAAGAAATAATGTACATTTCATAAAATGTGTTGGTTTTTATTTCTTACAGGTATTTGGAACACCTGGTGTGACGTTTCTGAGGCGACGCGTTGGTGAGGAGTACCATCCAGATTGCTTGGTATCCACTGTTAAGTATGGAGGAGGCAGCATAATGATCTGGGGCTGCATGGCTGCTGATGGGGTTGGCGAAATGTTCATTTGCGAAGGCCGCATGGAACGCCAAAAATACATTAATGTACTAGAAAATGCACTTTTGCCATCATTAACCCACATTTTTGGCGACACTAACTTAGATGGAGTCAAATTTCAACATGATAATGCTCCTTGTCACAAATCAACGGCTACGATGCACTGGTTTAGAGACAACAGTATTCCCTTGTTAGACTGGCCAGCGCAGTCACCAGATTTAAACCCTATCGAGCACTTGTGGGCTCTACTAAAGCGTAACGTAAAACGACACAATATTACATTAAAAGCAACCTTGAAAAAAGCTTTGATCCACGAATGGAGCATCATAACAACAGTCGAATGTAGAAAGCTTGTACGCAGTATGCCACAACGGATTGCTGCTGTCATTAAGTCGAAGGGTGGACCAACTAAATATTAATATTTTTTTATCTTTTTTGATGTATTTTTACTAATTTATAAATAAAAAACCATTACTTTACTTTTAAAGACGGAGTATTCAGTAAATTAGGGGGTGCCTCATTCTTTTGGCCAAGGCTGTATATCTGTGCTATGTTTGGTATTGGTTTGGTGTTTGAGAGTTGCATCTCTTTTCCACGTAGGATCTTGGGTTGGACAGTAGCCCCAAGCCGAATGACAGCAGTTATGAACGTGGTTATGTATGGTCTGGTGAATTACTTTGGATGTTGTCTTGTATATCTTCGTATTATGAAGATTGTGCTTTTATTCGATGATGTTTATGATGTTTACATAAGCACAAAAAATACTCAAATTTAAAATGTTTCTTTACTTAATTTTGATTTCCGCTGAAAGGCCAAGCAATTGTGCTTAGTGGAGGCTTTTATTTGCCAATAGGTGGTAAGTTTTAGCACGTAGGTGCATTCTATTCAGTCCGGCTGATCCGGGAACTTCTTAGAATGTAAATCGTGCATGCGTATGGCGCGGGTCATACGTATCTATGAAGATTTCTTACCTCCGGGCGAATCCAAAAAAAAAAAAAAAAAAAAAAAAAAAAAGGGGGTATGGCTTCGCCCATACAGTTAAAATTTTTTGATATCGTATAGCTATGGACGTAAAAGTCACAAAACATTGAAATTCAGAATGGAGTTACTATTTGGTGATGTACTTCTACTTAAAATACTGGGGCAGGTATTGGTCAAGGAGGTGTGTCTCCGTCAATACATACTAACGTTTTGACATCGAATAGCTATGGAAATTAAAGTCACATAATATTCAAACTCTCCATGGAGTTTCACTTGGTGATGTCGTTCTACTAGAAAACTGGGACGAGCCTATGGGGATGTGTTTCCTCCCATACAAGCCAAAGTTTTGATATTGAATATTTTTGTCAAAAAGTACTCAATTGCAATTTAGGGTGCTCGCAATTATCAAAAGTACTCAAACTACCTATACCCAGCTATCCAAGTCAGTGTGAATACCCGAATATAAAATTTTGAGTTTAAGGGCATGTGATACATAACGTATTTTCGAGTGCATAAAAGATAAAATAAAAAAAAAATGACCGGAATCATCAGCTAAAACCAAAATTTTTAAAGTTTTTATGAAAATGAACTCTAAATATTTTGAAAATATTTAACCTCTAAAAATTATTTTTTTTTATATAATTTTACGAATCGTAAGGGTCGGAAAAATAGCATAATTTTCCAATTCTGTAGAAATTGGCTCGCGAAATTTACAAGTTCGTTAATTTTTTTGATGTACTAAGATTTTCTAGGCCATTTTTTTGCAATTTGGTTGCACATATGGTTTAAATTTCACTGTGCGACACAAAAAAAATAACTAAAAACCTCCATTGGTTTCTCATAGCCAAAAATGGCGATTTTTGGTAGAAGGGCCGGTTTTTTTGTATTATGATGTTCTGCAAAGCTATAGAGAATTTGATAAAAATTTTGTTTCACTTTTTAATGAAAGTGATATCTCCCAGAGTTTTCGAGATATAACATTTTTTTTTATTTTATGGGGGTTTTTGACACCCTTGTGTGAATATTAGGGGGAAATAATGTTTCACAATTTTAAAGGACAAAAAGTTTGCACGAATTTTATTGAAGGTCTTAAATCAAAATTTTACTTAGTTCAGTAGTTGTAAAATTTAAATTTTTATTTTTAGTATATTTTGGATTTTTTGTTTTTATTTTTTTTTTTATCGTGTTACTCTAAGCAAGTGGGGTACTACTCACCCAATAGAATATTTTTTTTTTTCAAAACTCAATGATAAGCGTACATCACATATTAGAATTGATAACCAATGGATATCATTGCTATTTATATATAATTTCCAGAAAGTATCACGCAGAGGAAGATGTCACTCGCCTATCTGATTGCAATATTAAGATGCTTTACGATGGAGTACCTCTTTTATTCACATCTGAAGTTAAATTTTAATATTTGCATGATTAAACTTTGAAAATATTCACCCAATAAATAAAAATGTTATTCCATTCTTACTTAAACTCTTTGGAGCAGGTTTTTAATTTTGATTTTTTTTTAATATTTTCCTTATCGCCTCGGGTAATCCACTCATGGAATTCCTAAAAAAAACGTACTTAACTTTTTCTCTTACAACTCAATGCGTTTAATATTAATTTTTAGCATAAATTCAATTACTTTGTTTTTTGACTAAATCTTTCTGCTTTTTTATTGAATTTATTTTCATTGAACACCTGCAACACTTCATTTATTCAAACCATGCTAATCCTTCGTCAATATTTGTTATTTTTTGTTGTGTTTGCATTTGGTTTTGATTTTCGTTTTTTTTTTTTTCTAAGCTCTCAAGGGGGCCAAAATACCATAATTTACATTTGTTAGAAGACCTACATCACTCGACCTGCTCCCTGACTGCCTCTACCTGCCTCCTTGCCTCCCTGACATAACCAGTGAACATTGTTTAGCTTAAGCCTGCCTAATGCGCGCATAAATAATTCAAGTAAAGCTCACTCAATTATTTTCGGATTATATCAGCCTGGAGTTTGTGGGCCAATTGATGGTCAGTGTGGCCAGAATGTATGTATTTTAAATTTTTTCAGTTCTCTTTTTTTAATTTTTCTTTTTAATTTTTGTTTTGTTTTTTGTTGTTGCTTTCGGTACTCATATCCATGGACTACAACTGTGGATGAGATTAAAGCGGATTTCGCGGTTACATAAGGAGCAAAGTTTGATGTGTTAATTGAATATAAATTTTAATGGATTTTTTAATCTGCTGAGTGCTGTGTCTGCTGTGTTTGCTGTGTTTGCTGTGTCTAGTGTGTTCACTGACTGTGCCGTTAAATTGGTCAGAACAAAGTTTATGAAAATGTCACATTTTGTTGTTGTTGTCTTTCTATAATTTATTGTTTTTTCTTATCTCTGTGACAAGAAAAAATTTTCCGTTTCCGGTGCAATAAAAATCAATGTTTTGTCGGATTTCTTGGCCATTGACCAACTCTACTTAAGAGACAAACAGGGTTTGATAAAAAAAATCCAATTTTGCCTTCTTAATCCTCAAGTGTCAAAAAGACCTTTACTTATCATGATTCTGCTGCTCAATGTGTCTGGCCCTGCACACACACAATACATTGTCTATATTTTTTTTTGCTCCTTCAACGGCTGCTTGCGTCTGCTACATGTGTTTCGCTTTATTCAGTTATCCTCATTACAAGAAAATTGACTTCCGTTTAATCCTAGACATTGGTATTCCAAGAATTTAATGCGATTAGCTTCGATATTAATAGAGGCACGTTTCCTTGCTGCTCGAACAGCTTTCTTTCGCCCCTACTCACGTTCTCTCTTTCATTTCATCTTGACATACTTAACGGCGAAAGTTATGCGTGCCTCAGGATCAATAAGCACCGTCCCACTAATATCCAAGCGAGGCGCAAGAAAAAGAACACAAGGACTTTCGCAAGGCCTTGGCGCCCTCTAACGGCAGCTGCCTAAATTAATATAAATTAATCGCAGACGCTTGCATTACAAAGTCAAACGTTCGCAAATCACATTAAAGAACGTTTTAGCATTTTAAGTGTTTTAATTCAATTGAAAAGAGGCACAGGCAGTAAGGGCGCTAGTAGGCAGGATGCATTAAAAAAAAAAATGCTTTTAACTGCTTTCAAGGTTTACTGCTCTTACTGTTAGAACAACGTCGAAAAGATACACCAAAGAATTCACTATTAAGCATAAGAATTGAAAAAAAAAGTACAAATTGAAAAAACGTTTTCAAACGAACCAAACGTTTGATGGTTCTACGATGACATTTGTAGAGAAAAACTAAGCGCTAGGCGTGCCATTGTTCTAAGGCTTTCAGACGAGAAAGTGAAAGAGAAACAGTTAGTGAGCAAGCTAGAAAGCTACTGACAGCTAATACTTAAATGTGATTTATGACCTAAATAGGTCAATTAAGCATTGATTGCTACTCGCTGTGCGCCAGGATATCCAAAGCGGCGTATAAACACAAACGTCGCTGTTGAAAGGACGATTTAGTGAATTTCGATTTGGTGAAATTGAAATGAATTGAACAGCAGAAATTAAATGATATGAAAGAGAGTCGTTTGGAATGTAATGACTTACAAGCGATGGCATTGAAAGGTTTTTTTTGTTTTATTTTTGTTTTTGTACTTCAACAGAAATGGAAATAAGATAGAAAGAAGAGGCGAAAAGAAACTAAATGGTGCGTGGTAATGAGATAAGACAAATGTTCGTCAAAAGGACAGGAAAGATAGGGCGTGTGCACTCTTCGATGCTCTTTGAACTTGGAATTCATTTAAATATTTAACTTTAATGGAATATTAATGCTTGCCTCTTAAAAAAAAAAAAAAACACATTTGTAACAGCGAGGTATGCTAAAGAGACTCAAGGGCTTTTAAATATCAAAAATACTATTTTTTTTATTTTTGTAAAAATTTAATAAATTTTTTAAATTACTCATTACATCGCAAGCTACACATGCCTACTAACTGAAAATAATAGATAATGGCATCACAAGATATGCTGACCACCGCGAGAATACTTTTTTTTAAGAGATCTACCAAAACCAGGTCACAAATGCTGAATTTTGGAAATTATTAAATGAAAATTTGATAAAATAATCTTAAATATTGCATATTTATAGGCTGCACAGGTTGAACAAAAAATTCTTTAAATTTATTTTGAGAAAATATACTGATTTTTAACTTTCGAAACCCATGTAACCCCTTAAGGAAAAGTCTTTCATGGTTTGGTTATGAAAGCTTTGGTGGTAGCGGCTATTGTGATAATGGTATAGTGGTGATGATGGTGATGGTGATATTGATAGTGATAGTGATAGTGATAGTGATAGTGATAGTGATAGTGATAGTGATACTGATAGTGATAGTGATAGTGATAGTGATAGTGATATTGATAGTGATAGTGATAGTGATAGTGATAGTGATAGTGATAGTGATAGTGATAGTGATAGTGATAGTGATAGTGATAGTGATAGTGATAGTGAAACTGATAGTGATAGTGATAGTGATAGTAATAGTGATAGTAATAGTGATATTGATATTAATAGTGATAGTGATAGTGATAGTGATAGTGATAGTGATAGTGATAGTGATAGTGATAGTGATAGTGATAATGATAGTGATAGTGATAGTGATAGTGATAGTGATAGTGATAGTGATAGTGATATTGATAGTGATAGTGATAGTGATACTGATAGTGATAGTGATAGTGATAGTTATAGTAATAGTGATAGTGATATTGATAGTGATAGCGATAGTGATAGTGATAGTGTTATAGTGGTAGTGACAGTGATAGTGATATTGATAGTGATAGTGATAGTGACAGTGATAGTGATAGTGACAGTGATAGTGATAGTGAAAGTATAGTGGTAGTGATAGTAATAGTGATATAAATAATCACATGGCTCACATGTCTCACTCGGTTCGGAGTTTGCTCGTGTGTGCTTGTCGAATTGTTTTCTTTTTGTGCGTTTTTTTGGTGGAACTTTCAGCCGTTAAGACTCCTGTTTAGGTGGCTTTTCTGGAAGCGAGGAGCAGGCTGATGTCCGTTACAGATCTTGAATAGTCCGGCCCGAGTTAAAACGTTTCATTTTAAAATTTTAATGCAGGCATAATGAGCAAGGGAGTAGGCAGGATGAAAATTAGGGGTGGAAAGACCTTATAAATTTCCTTTTTACCTTATCTTTCATATCTTTACCATATCTTTTTACCATATCTAGTTTCAAAGAAAAAGGAAAAACCACATATTAAAAAGGAATTACATACAGAAACTACTTTCAAAGCCATCGATTATATAAAAAATCTCATATTTAGGGGGCTATTTCCCCCCCTTGCTCACTCCTGGCTACGCCCTTGATAATGAGTACTATTGAATATTGCAATGATGTTTATATCAAAATATTCGAAATTTTTTGTCTCGAACAGAACCAGGCTCACCACCCACAATTGAACAGTGACGTTATTTTTTCAGAGGATGATTTTAAAGTCTGAATAAGCTCTATGGTTTATCACAAACTTCATAAATCTACTTTATAAAACTGAAACTTTGTACAGGGTTTATTTTTTAAAGCAAGTTGCTGCCATTCGCCACATATCTCAGACCAGAGCTTTAAGATAATTACTCAGATTATATGACATCAACCAACAGCTTGTGGATGTGATTTTTCTAGTTAATGCAATAAATCTTAAGAGGTTGTTCCACTTAAGAACAGCCTTCACAAAAGTCTCCAGAAGTGGTTTCTAAGCAAAGCCAGAGCATTAAAATTATAATCTTTCAACGCAATATTCAAAATTGCCGAAGGGGATTTTCTACATTTTTTACACTCACTCGGAAGAGAAAAAATTTATCACGAAAACTGATTCAAATTAAACTGAGTGCAGCAAAGAACAACGAACGAACGAACGTAAAATGTTGATTTTACCCGGTTTCATTGTTGGCTCTACTAACTGACGGCGAGCCTCAGCCAGAGCCCAAGCTTGAGCCAGAGCCAGAACCAGATCCTAAGCAACACTGGAGACAATTTGCGTGGCTTTGAGTTGAGAACAAAAGGAGAAAAGATTGCAATGCGCGCCATCATCAACAGTGGCATAAAAAATAACTGGACCCAGGGTGTGCCTGAGTGTTAGTGAGTGAGTGTTCAAGTGGGTGTGTGCGTAAGTGTGTGTTTGGTGCGTTTGAGTGTGTTTAAATGGTTGCCACAAGTTTTAAGCCGGCGAAAACCACAGAGGATATATTTTGTTGTTTCTTGTTTCTTTTGTATTTAGCAGTTGGTGTTGTTGTTGTTAAGTAAATTGTGAAACTATGTCAACAGAGCACAATGAACGAACGAACGAACGAACGAAGCAAAAGTAAACGTACGAGCGTATGTAAACTATGGGGAAATTCGAGAAATGGTTTATTTCTCCATTTTTTATTTTTTTTATTGTGGTATGAAAAAAGTGCTTTGTTTGAATATGTTTGCTGTTGGTTGTTCCTTTTTTCTAGCTGAAGGACTTTCAAGAGTGTTACTAAATTCATATTTTATCACAACAGTGCAACAAAATTAATTCCCAATTCTAGAATCCCAAGATATCGAGTTCAAAACGCCAGTTAAGCATTGCTTGGTTTAAATTTTTAAATATGTGGGGTTGAAAGCTTTTTTCCCCTAACAATTTCGGGTACAAATAATGACGGTAAGTTCTTCTTATATATTATTAACACTGTTAAAACTCATACGTTAAGCCCATCATACAAGTATAGTAACTAACATTTTATTCCTACCTTCAGCTTTCAGTACGAGCGCTACTCTTACTGTTATTTTTCTTAAGCTTTTCGCAAGTACTGTTTTGCACTCAGCGCAAATGTGATGCGATTCCTACAAGTTAGACGGAAAATATTATTTTGTGGATTTTTTTGGTAGTATTCGATGTTTTAGGTATAGGAAAATAAAAAAAAACCTATTTCAGAAATTTTGGACAAGGGGGCGTGGCAGCTGCCATACAACTGAAGCATAATTTGCGCTATATCTTAGAAATGAGGTGTGCTACAGTAACAAAATTAAACGTAGATGTCTTGTATGTAATTTGAAAAAAGTGAAAAAATTTCAGCGTGATTGAGCAAGTGGGCGTGGCAGCTGCCATACAACTTAATCACATTTTTCGCCTTAGCTGAGAAATGAGTTAAGCTACGATAACAAAATTAAACGTAGATGTTTTGTATATAATTTGAAAAAAGTAAAAAAATTTCGGGTCGATTGAACAAGTGGGCGTGGCAGCTGTCATACAGCATAATCACATTTTACATTTTTCGCTATATCTTAGAAATCAGATAAGCTACAGTAACAAAATTAAACGTAGATGTCGTGTATGTAATTTCGAAAAAGTGGAAAAAATTTCGGCGGGATTGAACAAGTGGGCGTGGTAGCTGCCATGCCTGTGGACTATATTTTGGTCCATAACTAAGAAATGAGAAAAGCTATGAAATATTTCGATATATAAACTTTTCTCTGAAAAATAAAGGTCAAGTTGGAAAATGAATCAAATCGGATGAAAACCACGCCTACCTCGCCCATACAAAGTGACTTTATTAAAAAGGTAAAATGTCTTAGAATTCCACAGAAATTAATAGATGGACTTGAAATTTTGCGTATGATATTTAATATGCACTCTGAGTATGAAATTCAACGAAATCGGGTGAAAACCGCGCCTACCTCCCATACAAAGGGACTTTATTAAGAAGGTAAAATGTCTTAGAATTCCACAAAAATTAATAGATGGACTTGAAATTTTGCGTATGATCTTCGATATTTAATACGCACTCTGAGTATGAAATTCAACGAAATCGGGTGAAAACCACGCCTACCTCCCATACAAACTGACTTTGAATATACTTTGGTTCGGTCGTGGGGCTATTTTAATTTCGGCCCAGTCGAAGATCATTGCTTACTAGTTATAAATTTAATTTACAATGAATATTAAAAGCACTAGCAGCTTAGGCTATCGACTTATCACAATTATAAAAAATAGTTGACACCTGGTTTTGAAATGTAAATAAATAGCAGGTAATAAAACACGGAAACCGGCCATTTGCGCATCTTGGCACTTTTAGAGCTTAAATAAGACATAATAATGGTTAAATAAAAAAATATATTTTTGCAAATATAAAATGGTCCTTTTTTTTAATTTTACAAAATATTTTATCAATTTTTACTTTTTTTTTAAAAAAACTTCAGCTAAAATATTTTTTTTTTATTTAATATATATTACAATATTTTTTTTTAGTGTAAAAATATTTTGTAATGTGTTGATAATATTTAAGCACCATATACAGTCTAGTCGACCTCAAATTCAATACATTTCATACTAAACGGTCAGGTCCTAGTTTATACATGCATTTTTAGGACCATCAAACAGGTTAAAAAACAAGGCAACTGGCCATTTGCGCACCTTGGAACTTTAAGAACTCAGAGTAGACATAATAATGGTTAAATAAAAATACATTTTTGAAAATAAAAAATGGTCCTTTTTTTATTTTCCAAAACATTTCACCAAATGTTCATTTTTTACGCAGTTATATCGATAAATACCGTTTTATAGCGCGAACATTTTAAAAGATAGGTAATTGAAGATATTTTGTTTTGAAAGATCTTATCTTTTTCATAAAGTATGCCGATTTTCAACTCTTTTGGGTACTGGGAAATATTAAAAAAAAAAATTAAGTATAACTAGAAAACTCGTAAGCAAAAATTTCAAAAAATCACTTTTTGGGTCAACTTTCAAGAATTTTTGCATTTTTTGTAGAAATCGCAGGTAAATAAAAAAATTATTCCTGAGATCAATGAATATTATTTAACAGTTTTAAAAAAATTGTAAAATGTAAAAATTCGATTTCGACTTTTTTCCGTCTAGCATGCCCTTTCGCATCACTGTGCAGCGTTGGTTAGCTTTGATTAGGACTCACTTTAGGTTATTTTGCAATTTAACTATTTAAATATTTTTGACGCAAGTTCTTCAATTTGCTTCCTTCTGAAGCTTTCGCAACTACTACGCAGCTCTTGAAAGTTATTTTCGTCTGATCATCCAACTTCGAGTGTTTAGCTAGGAATGTTGGTGAACGCGTTGATGATAACGCCACTCTTGGTTGCTTCGTTGGTTGAGTGTGCATAAAAGGAAGCTTTTAATTCTCAAAAGCTCCTAAATATTTTAACAATTGCCTCACAACAGTAAGGTCTGGTGTATGTTGATGTGCTACCTAAATAGAAGTCAGAGTTTCCATGTGCGAATAAATGTGCGTCGTATACTGGAAAAATCTTTTCAAATTTTTCAGGGTTATGTTGTACTAGGTCGCTCACTCGTATGCTGCTCGCATGGAGTACACTTTGTTTGATTGAAATTTGCCGATAAACGAATGCAATTTTCTAAAGCGGCAGTTATGAGCACTTGAATCCTTTTTAGCACACAACGAAATATTGAAGAAGGGAGAAAGCGCATGCTACTAGAACCCAGTGGAATAGGGCACTGCTGCAGTACTGCAGAAATCCTTACAAACTACGCTAGAAAATGATACGAAGCAAGAGCAAAACGTACAAGCGCAACATTATTGATGAGCATCGATGGCGAAGAAATGAAAAGTGGCACAACCCAGCTGGGTAAGGATTGCATAAAAACGGCTTCCATTGTTACTGGACAGAAGGTGAAAAATGAACAAAATAAAATAGCGCAAAAATTGCTAGCAGGGCGTCGGTATTACATGATTTTGCGTCACTTCTGCTGTGAAATTTTTCTATAGATCAAGTGCAGAGAGTGAAGTCGTTGTTATTGTTGTAGTATATCAGTGAAATTATATGCGGTTGGAGAGGAAGGGGTGTGCAGAGTGTGAGAGGTGTGAACTTATCTGTGTAAATAACTGAACGTGAGTCCAACAAGAAGTGTCACAATTGTTGCCAACTTAAAATGTTACTAAGTGGCCAATAGAGGTGATTGCTATGACTGCAGCATACAAACGCACACATCTAAATACAGACACACACAAGTGATCAGTGTAGAAGTCAGAGTCCTTAATTTTGATTGATGGAGTAGATTTAAGGTGTTGTTTTTTTATATGAAAGTGTTTATTTTAACTGACATGGGTTTTTTTCTGTTCAAACAGTTGATAAAGGTTGTCTTAAGTTGATGATGAGATTTTTTTAAATGTTTGTTGATGGACAAATGACAGTTTTTAAATATGTTACTCAAATTTTTCATATATTGCCTTAGATTCATGCTTTGAAGTCGTAAAAAATTCAACGACCAATTTATCTATCAAACTACGAGGATAGTCAACCTTTAAGTTTTATGAGCACTGGGCTTACAGTTTTAAATTCACTGGATAATGTATTGAAAACCGTTTAGTATGCAGACTATAAGGAATATAAGAACCCTTAAATCAAACTATAAGGATAATCAACTTTAAAGTTTAATGAAAACTGCGTTACAGTTTAAAAATCACTGAATAATGTATTCAAAACAGTTTAACCTCCACTGAAGAATTTGCTCAAAAAGTAATAAAAGCAGAAAATGGAAAGATCAGTAACTAATAATTGAAGCAATTATATTTTTCTCTTATGTTCTTTTTTGCAATTTTTTAGTTAAAAATTAAATTTACTTCCCTTTTAGACTTTTCCCTACACTAAGGGAAAAAAATATTAAATGTATCCAAAAACTTTTTTAATTTATCCAAAAAGCGAGTCATTTTTGCACCAATAACGCATTTACTTAAATCGACTACGTAAATATTTCAAATTTATTTAAATACTTTTTTAATTAAATAAAATATTAAAATATTTTAACAGAATTTAATATAAAATATATTAAAATTATGCACGAATATATTTAATTATTTTCCAAATATTTACTATTTGAAAATAAAACTATCGCATTTAAGGAAAATTTATATAAAAATATTGAAATTGAAAAACAATTTATTTTAATATTTCCCACAAGCTGTGTCCATCGAATGCCATTTGGTGGTATATTTAATTTTTTTTTTTTACTTTTTCCGTTCTCTAACTTTTACTATTTTTGACAGCCGGTGCAATAATATGGCATCAAATGTCAAAAATAGTATAAACTATAAACAGAAAAAATAAGCTAGAGAATAAGAAGGAAATTATGCAGGTAAATGACAACCGGTTCAAGAACTTCTTGATAAAATACCGAGTTGTCACTCCACCCTACATGATTTCATCATGCATCGCACTCGCAAATCATATTTGCCAAACTTACAGGCTATATTACTCTTGCAACATTAACTAAATGAGAACTATAAGACCTCTAACTGCAAGAAATATACTGCAGGAACAGAGTGCGATGCTGTTGCTGCTTGTCGGAATATGTGTGTACGTGTGCGATGCTATTGCTGCTTGCTTGTATGGAATATGTGAGTACGTGTGTGGTATAAATAAAATTCAAATACGGAAAAAAAACGAGTTGTAAGGAAAACATTTGATTTATCCACGTAAATATTTAAATAAAATTTATACTCGGGCGTGGATAATGCTAATATGCATTATTTCCCTTAGTGTACTAAGGATTTTTTTTAAGCTATGGAGTAAGCAAGTGAAGTTATCTATTTATTATAAAAAAAAAATAAATAACTGGCCAATTTCAGCCCTTGAAAGGACTTTGACCTAGCTTCTTATGATCAATTGTGTTGTGCATGTTATTAAGTTTGTACACAATTGACCGAGAACCGGACATGTTTAACGCCGACTCCGAACGGCGATGAAAGCAATGTTCTTGTCCTCAAGAAGTTTTACATAGCATAGTTGATTACACTCTGAGGTTTGCCATTGTCAGCAGAGAGGTGGCGGCCGCACAGAAAAATTATTTTAATTCAAATAATTTTCTGTCGCTGCTGGGGTTCGAACCTGGGTCTCCAAGTTCGTTGACATAGCGGCCACGCACTTTAACCAACTACGCCACGGACGCCATCTATTTATTATATTGAAATAAATTTGAGCTTTAGGCCAAATATGTTGACAACAAGACAACATGAAGGCAACAACAACAATAACAACAACGGCTCTGTATATAGCAAATCATACAGCAGACTAGACAGACTGTTTCATTGGCCGCTACACCAACTCATCAGTATACTAAAGTCTTGTATGACTTTTCACTGTGATTCACTCAAGCTACTTAGGTTCTACTTATACTGCTAATTTGCCGAGAAAGTTACCCGGAAGTTTATTTTTGACAAAGAGAACGCTTTTCACATTAGTAACTGAGTTCTTATCTACTTTGATGCACCCTGTGTCAAAGTTAACCTTGAGCGTATCATACTTTTAGTAGTAGTCTTAAGTCAGCTACGAAAATTTGATCACAGTGGTTTACTGCTATCAGAGCATGTTGAGGTTGTTATTTTGTTGTTTGCTCCTCCCTTTTTCCACACTTCCATTTTAGGGTTCAGTTAGTTAAACTGATCGTACACCTAAACGGTGGGGAGACCATTTTGTTATGAAAAACTTTGTGGTTTTGTGATAAACACACAATTAATCATTTTTTTGTTTTTTTTTTTTTTTTTTTTGTTTTTTTGCTTGGTGGATACTTGAAATAGTTTGTATTATCAGGTTATTTACAGCTTTTTTGGGGACCACCTGTAGAAGGTTTTTGGTCTTTTAATGAATGAAACTCTAACATTTAGATCTACCCTTAGGTCTTATCCGTCCTTAGATCCGTCCTTATACATCTTAACGTCTTATATCTAAATTTAAGTTAAGTTTTAAGAAGCGCTTAAAACGAGTATAGAAAATTACCGGGATATGTCGGTTTGCATTATGCTTACTTTAAAGACATTTTAGGAATAAGTCCGGTTCATATCCATATTAAAATGGAGGCCAAGTTTAGCCTGAACAGGCCTTTCCACTTGAGAAATATTGAAGGTAAGACCCTCTTCAAGGTACCCTCTTAGACGTAATACTTCCAAAGTATGGCTGCAACAAAAGCTTCTCCGTAATAGTCCTTCCAATGCCTAGTTGGTATTAAGAAAAAATAACCTCAACCCGAATAGATCTAGAGGAGTTTGCGGATATATCTAAAATGGACGGAGCACAGTTATCTTCGGAGCAAATTCCAACGAGAGCAACTTCTTCAGCTTTTGCTTTTACTCCATGATCTTCCAAGCGGAAATATTTGCCATGAACATATGTGTACAATTCAATAGTTCAATTCACATGAACACAAAATCATTTTTAACCCTCTGCAACTGACGTGCTCCAAATTGAACAATATACCTGACGTTGGGTTTACCAGACCTCACTTTTAAACTAATTTCCTATGATGAAGTTTCCGACTGTAATTTTCTTGACATTATTCCATATAACAGCAAATAATTATTAGTCTAACATAAGAATAATATTTGAAATAAAATACGTTTTTTTTTTAAAAAAGATTTGGTCGTACGCCCGAAGTTTTGATTTTCGGTGTTTGTCAGACTATGACGTCAGCTGCAGAGGGTTAAATTAACGATTTTTTTACTCTATTTTAACTATTTTTTGTCTCAGAAAAGAACAGAAAGGAATATGTTTTTTAAGAAACCAATGATTTTTATCTTTTAACTTGAATCTGGTAACTTTGAAATTTTTCCCGACCTCGCCGAGTGTATTCAATTCGGGGCTTAAATAAATAAATTCTTCTTTCCCCTTCCAACTTCATATTTCTAATCAAATTCTTTCATAATGTTTATTAATTATTTATTCATGCTGAAGTCATGACTTCTTAATGATTTGTTGCTGCTCAGATTTTAGAAAAGCTTCTATTAAATAATAGCTTAATGTACTGTGTATAAAGTTGGTAATTTTCTTTGAAATTGTGTTAATTGTGTTGTGTTAATTGCGTTGTGTTGTTTGTGAAGCAAAGAGCTTCAATATTATTCAAAATTCTATGGCTTTAAAATAACAACAATAGAGGAGTCAGTCACTTGCATTAATAACAACAACAACACCAACGACAACAACAACAGCAGCAGCAAAATGTAAACAAATTGTGGGAAAGTCAATTACCTTCCATAACAATGGACCGAACTACCCCACTCTAAAAGCTCGCTGCTAGTGTTGGTGTGACTTATGTGTGTGTGTGTGTGCGTGTATTTGTTTTAAATGCTCACCATTAGTGAATTAATTATAATTACAGTTTCCACGTTGTTGAAATATCGTTTACAGCAGCTTACGCTTGGCCAGCATTAGCAGCAGCACCAACCCACCAGACACGACATAAAAACATTACTGGGCATAATGGAAATATTGACGTCTTGGAATTATGATCGAATATTAAGCTCAAGTAAATGCAAGAAAATCGCTCACAATTAATAACAATTAAAATAAATATAAAGTAAAGCAAACTAATAGAAACTTCATTGCGGAAGAAAGGAAGGAGGAAGGAAGGAAGGAAGGAAGGAAGGAAGAATGAAATAATCAAATCAAATGTTATGTTGATGGAACTAATTGTTAATTCAATAAGAAAATGAACGAACACGAAACCAATTTTTTTTTTTATTATTTTTGCTATTTTTGCTATTTTTATTATAATAAATATGTGAGCATTAATGCGCGGAGTATGTGCAGCACATGTGCTACTGGAGCCATCGCTGATTGGGGGCTAATACAACAACAACAACGTGATATATAACAGCAATACCACAGGCAACGTTTTAAACACTCTGCCACGGGTGTTGATATGGAACATTGACTGAAGCTGCTACCGCGTCAACTGCTACTGTAGATTATGATGATGGTGCAAAAGTAAAAGTGTATAAAATCCATCGCAGCAGCAGTTTACGAATCAATGTTGTAATCAACGCGGTAACGAGTGCAACCAATAACTTTGAATTGGCTAAATAAAGCTGATGAAGGGGCATAGAAGTGCGGAGTGTAGAAAATAGCAATAATAAAAATTATCCTTGAGCTGAAGAAATGCTTTGTGAGTTTGTTCGTTCGTGGCAGCGATAGAGCGAGTGTATTTATTGAATGTGTGCATCTTTGCAGAGAATGCTGTGGAAAACTAAACACAACATGGATAATAAAGCATGCATCTTTATTTGTATTTATCTGCTGATTGTGCGTGTGGAGTGCAAAACATTCTGGAACAACAGGTGAGCGCGAAAAGAGAACTAAACTTATAGAGCCTAAAATGGGTCTTAGACAAGCAAGGTGAAGGTTTTGACACGGATTCATGAATGTCGTAGTAATGATATTTGTGCTTCAGCAAAGTGATGCAGGATTAATGCTCAGACAGATGAATTTTATAAATTTTTCAAGTGAAAATGTGCAGGATGTGTGTTGAAAAAAAAAAAATGTGGGCACCCCACACAATCGAAGCTTAAATGAAATCTGAAAAAGTAGAGTTTAGTACTATAACTAACTATGGATTAGAGAGTCTACAGCAAACATGCCCACGTAGTGGCCCGTATGGCCCGCGTGGCCTTTTATACAAATTTTTTTCTATCTTAATTTTATCTTTGCGATGAGCCAAAATCAAAGAACGCCTGCAAAAAACAACAACACAAACCGCTCTCGTTCAGTGCTCAGCACACTTTCCAACGAACTTTACAAAAACAAATGCATGCAAAGCCAAAATAAGAAAACGCACACTCGATGATATCGATGCTGAAGCCGATTGTCCCATTACTTGTGTGTCGAGCTATTTTTTAATGGCATGTGATTTTATTGCGAGAACTGAATGCGAGATTTTAGTCTCAAACCATTTGAGAGAACTTTAGAATTAGGATGAGAGTTGAGAGTTTTACAAGATTGCAATCATTTTTACAAGATTGCAATCAGTGACTTCATAGCCAATGACTTCAAGTTACGATTGAAATTTTGAAATTATCGTTATAATTGCAAAAATAGAAATAGTTTTTAAATTTTTGACTGCAGTCAAAAAATTGAAGTCAATTCAGATTTCAGTCAAAATTTAAATCTATGTTATGACTGCAAAACCAAATTAATTGCAATCTGTAATTCACTTCAAAAGATTGCAATCATTTAAATATTTGTTAAAGTCCTTGAAGTCAGCTTGAAGTTTTTGAAGTCAATGATTGACTTTAACATGAAGTCTTTGAATTCAATTGATTGACTTCAACCTGAAATCTTTGAAGTCAAATTAATTGCAATCTGTGCAATCACTTCAAAACATTACAATCACTTAAATATTTTTTTAAGTACTTGAAGTCAGCTTGAAGCTTTTGAAGTCAATTGATTGGCTTTAACATGAAGTCTTTGAAGTCAGCGTAAAGTCTTTCAAGTTTTTTGATTGAAGTCCTTACAGGTCACTTGAAATATTTGAAATAATTAGCTTTCAGGACACTAGTTTTTGCAGTGATAAGAATCACGACTAAATGAAAAGCTCACTTATTCAAAAACAAAACTAAGTGGCTCACATCCAAAGTATGCAATAAGTTCAATTGATATTTATTTAGCAAAATTGAAAAAAATTAAATGTATGTTGAAAGTAATTTATTTTGGTTTAACTTACAACAAAAACTAATTCCATATTTTGAAACATAACCATAAAACAAAAAATATAATAATTCCATAAAAAAAATGGTTACATTGAAAGTCGTGCAAAATGATCTTTTTGTACTTTTACTTGATTTAACTGGACAATTCAATATTTTGATGCGTAACCTATTTGTTTCTCCACTTTCTGGAATCTGCCTGGTATGCTTTCAACCAGTTACGGCAAACATCTGAACTTATTTTCGCCCATTCTTCCTGTAACACAGCTTCCAATTGGCCCTTATTGATGCACCTTCTATTTCTAACCCCCCAACCTAGTACGTCCCACAAATGCTCTATAACATTCAGGTCAGGGCTTTGAGCAGGAGTTTTTATTACCTTGGGGCAATTATATAGGAGCTATGTCTTTACAATCAACGAAGAGTGTTTAAGATCAATGCCCTGATAAAACTTCAAGTTATCCAAAATATCCAACATGCGATTACTTTCTTTTACATTTGATTTTAAGACATGAAGGTAGACGTTTTTATCCATGATGCCTTCAATAAAATGGAGTTTGCCCACACCCCAAGGTGCCATACATCCCCAGCCTCCTCCGTGCTGTCTTTTTCGTGTTTTTATTATTAAACTTCTCATTACGTTTGCTCCACACGTTACGTCTGCCTTCAGATCTGAACAAGTTAAATTTGCACTCATCTGTGAAAAGCACCTTTAAAAAAAATTAAATAAATTATTAAATGTTCTAAAAATAAAAATAACTTACCTGGCTCCAAAATGAAAAATGTTTTAATTTGTTTTCGCGAGCAAAATCAAGGATCCTTTCTATTGTTCAACCTAATGCAGGCCTTTTTACAGGCTTCTCGTTCGTTTAAATTGTTTTTATGTAGAACTTTTCGTACGGTTTCAGCACAGACATTAAGCTGAAAATTATTTTAAAACTGAGTCAAGTTTTTTTAAAGCTGACAGAAATGGATCTTTCTGAGTTTCTCTTATAATAAATTTTTCATCTCTCGAGCTCAACTTTTTCTTAGCTCCTTTCCTCTGCTTGTTTTCTATTCTGGCGTTTTCTTTATATCTTTTTAATATATCATGTACAGTGGACTTACTTTCATTTATTTTTTTAGCCTTCAGCGTCGTTTTATGTGGAAGCAAATGGACGAAACGGTTGATGATCTCATGGATGGCGTTATGTCTGGAGCGCGAGTAATGAAAAATATGCTTGGTGAACTACTGCCATCGTCCAGTAGCAGTGTACGTCATCTAAGCAGCCCATTCGACTATCTTCCTTCGGAAACAACGCGTGTGAAATATATCATCCGTTCACCATCTGGAAAACCCATGAAAACCATAAAGATACGTCCGCCAAAGAAGACTATCAAGATTATGGCAGTACCAAAGGGAAATATGGAGGGAAAATACTACAAGCCAAAGATGAAATTCCCCAGTGCTGAAGACATGCGCAAGCTAGAGAAGCAACAGGAACGTATTTTAGAGGGAAAAATGCCAAAGAAAAGTAGTGCTGAAATGATGGCCGAGATAGAGAGCGAAAAACAAGTTAAGGAATTTAAAGAGGAAAGTAGTGCTGCAGAACTTAAGAGCAGTCAGGAGCTTAAGGCAGAACGAGAAACTGAGAAGAAAGTCACCAAATATAAAGACAAAAATACTCATGCGCCACAAGAAAAGCCACAGAAGCTACAGATACCAAAGCCGGAGAAGCAATACGCTGAAGATGATAGCGATATTGTTAGCGGCCACATACAAGAGTTCGACGAGGAATGGTTGCCCGTACAGCATCAGCCAGAGTATCACGAAGAAGCAAACCTGCCAGCGCCATTTTCTACCATCAAACCCTTTGCTCTCAGTCATCTTCACACCAGAATTACTAGCTCTTGGCCTACACAGCGCTTACATCAAGAGGCACTCAAAAGCCGACCTTTGAGTAAGCTACACACCACCATCATAGGATCAAAGCGGCCACAGGTACTGCAAGAAAAGCCGATCTACGAGTATCCCGAGAATGATCAACATCTATACGTGGAAGCACCAAATAGGCATCACACCTACGAGGTCACTGAGCATACCGCCGAAGAATCTATGGCTCTGCCCCTGCAGCAGGACTATTACCAGACAAGAGCACAAAATTTGGCATACGAGGCTGCTGCGGAAGCAAGTGTCAGCTATAAATCGCCAGCGGCTAGAAACACTACACCATCCAGTATCACAACCAGTTCCACAACTAGCACTAGCACCACGACCACCAGCACTACCACCACCACCGAAGAGCCCAACTATCCCGCAGAGTTTTTGAGAAAATATCGCGAACGTTCAGCAGCTGCTGGCACGCCACAAACCGTTATACGTTATCGTTCCAGCGACAAGCTGCTTGACGATACAGGTTGGTTACCGTCTACTAGAAACCGCAGTTATGCGTCCGCACTTAAGTCGCATAGAAATACAAACATACGCACAAATAGTGAAAAATGGCCGCCAGTAGTGCCGGAGCCAAAACAATTTGGAACAGAGGCAGCTGCATCGGCGGTAGTCGAGAGTGCGGCGCAAATTAAGATAGAGACGACGCCCGAACCGGCACGCACTAAACGGCGTAAGCAAATGCGATTTATTACGCCACTGCCGGAGAGCGGAGAAGGCAGTGAAAGTAGTGAGAGCGCGGAAAGAAAGCCGAGCGGGGTGCGACAACGTGGACGCGTGAGGTTTGGCGATAAGCTAAATCCGGATGAGTATTAAAGGCAAGCACAAAGAGTGAAAGAAAGAGAGAGAGAGAGAGAGAGCGAGTATAAAGAGTCATATTAAGTACAGTGTGTAAGCTAGCTTAAGCTAAGTTTAAGTTGTCGTAAGTAAATAATTGATAATGATTAAAATTTAAGTGTTGTTTTTTTCCACCAGCCAGCAAGTTGGCAACACTGCTTTGTACTTCGTTGTTTTTTTTTATAGTTATAAAGTTGTTTTTTAATTGGTGCTGTGACATATTTTCTTTTCATCTACTATTCTTTTGACAACTAGGCCATGTGTGTGTGTGTGTGTGTCGAGCGCAAAACAAGCAACTCGGTTAATACGCGGTAAATAGTTATTAACTTAATTAACTTAAGCTGAAAGGAGATTAAGTAACACACGAAGCAATATAATAGAATCAAAGCAAACAATGCAGTTGCAGTCAACCCCAGACCACAGAATGAAAATGTAAACAAATGAATGAAGTACTTGTTGGGGGAAACCCTCAAGTAAGCACTTGAACATACATTTGCATAACCTCACAAGCACACACACTTATACACATACACATGAGCCTACCAACATGAGCACACGCATACAGCTGCAATTGTGTTAATTGAAAAATAAGCATCGTCATCATCATTATCGTCATCATCATCATCATCATTGTCGTCATCACCAACACTAGCCACTGCAGTGACACACCCTATCCTGAGACCAAAAAGAGATGAAAACGAAAGTGAAGGATTGACACTTGTTGAGCCTCTGAGTGTGTTAATAAAGTATGTCTGTGTGTGTTTGTATGCGAGTGTTTGGCTCTTTTAATGTGCTCTGCGTTATTCATTCTGCTATGTGTGATTCAGTTTTTTTTTTTTCATTTTATTTCATTTGAGGGGAGAAAAATCCCTTTTTAAAACCAGAGCAGATACATATAAATTTTCACAAAAGAATATTTTAAGTAGTTCGCTTGAAGGGCTGTGGTTTAGAGAGCGTTATTTCTGCTAAAGGTCTATCAACTTTGCACAGTTTGCGATTTGCCCAAATTTGCGAAAAAAGATTCGAACCTGCACTCGGACTCAAATATTTGTAATAATAAGAAACTGGCTATTTCAGCCCTTGAAATGACTTTGACCGAAAATTCAAAGTCATCATTCGAAAATTCAAAAATTAATTCAATTGAAAAAACTTTCTGTGTCAGATGGAATTGAACCAGGGTTCTCTGGCTTATGGGTCACGCCCTCTACCCACTTCGCCACGGTCGCGACTCAACTACTTACAAAGAATAATTATCAAAGTCTGTGAGTGAGAGTTCGAGTTCGATTTTCTAAGATTTGAGTTTAAAGTCCTTGAATATAAGTTAAAGAAGTCTTTCACATTTTTCTCTGCCAGTGTTTACACTGTAT
Organism: Pherbina coryleti; assembly: GCA_943735915.1. Taxonomy (NCBI): domain Eukaryota; kingdom Metazoa; phylum Arthropoda; class Insecta; order Diptera; family Sciomyzidae; genus Pherbina; species Pherbina coryleti. The sequence continues at coordinate 177,958,760 of OX030950.1, forward strand.
TGCTGAGATTTTTTGGGTTAAATTGGCTCAGAATAGTTACAAGAATTTGACTATTGGTGTTGTGACGAAGTTGACGGAGAAAGAATACAATTGTTTGAAAAAAAAATTATATGAAGAGTTTTCTGAAGTATGTAGTTCAGTTGACTCAATGGGTTACGATTGGTTTGTTGGCATAACTGGGTCTATTGACACAATAACGTCTGTTGACTCAATTTGGTCAGTTGGCTCAATTGGGTCAGCTGGCTCAATTGGGTCAGCTGGCTCAATTGGGTCAGCTGGCTCAATTTGGGCAGTTGGCTCAATTGGCTCAGTTGGCTCAAGTTTTTCAGTTGGCTCAATTGGGTCTGCTGGCTCAATTTGGTCAGTTGGCTCAATTGGGTCAGCTAGATCAATTTGGTCAGTTTGCTCAATTTGGTCAGTTGGCTCAATTGATTCAGCAAAATCAATTTGGTCCGTTGGCTCCATTGGGTCAGTTGGCTCAATTAGATCAGTTTGCTCAATTGGGTCAGTTGGCCCAATTGGGTCAGTTGGCTCAATTGGATCAGTTGGCTCAATTGGATCAGTTGACTCAATTGAGTCAGTTGGCTCGATGGGGTCAGTTGGCTCAATTGTGTCAGTAGGCTCCATTGAGTCAGCTGGCTCAATTTGGTCAGTTGGCTCAATTGGGTCAGTTGACTCAATTTGGTCGGTTGGCTCAATTGGGTCAGTTGGTTCAATTGGGTCAGTTGACTCAATGAAATTTTGGGTTCCCTGCATCAATTTGAAGTTAATGCAAGATCTAATAAAACTGTTTTAAAAAAAAATTACTTTAATTTTAAAAATTAATGATCCAAAATAGTTTTGAAAATCTTATTTCCAAAATAAGCCGGGTCCGTCAAGCTCTGACGAATACGTAACAAACTATTTGTGCGCAACTTATCCAAAATTGCTCAAAAAGTTCACTCTACATAGTAAAGCGCGCGAAAACGGCGAAAACGTCTGACTCCAGAACACTGTTGAGACCTAGAATCTGTGAACTGGGGTTTGAAAGGGAAGGAGCTCATTTTCCAAGTAATAAATTAATTTTGAAAGCAGAAAGATATGCATCCAAAAAATATAAAATACAACACCGTCGCCAACCCCACCCTTTAAGAGACAAAATAACATTTAAAGTAACATTTCTGTCATGGCCAAAAATGAGTTGCGAAGTGTAAAGCATTGATTTATTGCAACATTTACTTTCTTTTTTTTTTATTTTACAAACAAATGTCACTGGGTTCCAGGCACAGCTTAGTGGGATCAAATTTTATTAAAAAAAAAAAAAAAAACTATTTCGCTTTTTTTTCTCATATATTCTGACAGGCCAAATAATGACGATGATTCGAACCATTTTTAACATTCAAGCATGTGGTCAGAATTAATAATTGCTTTTTTGCTATGCGAAATAAAAAGTCATACATCAAGTCAACCTAAAAAGTTTTCTAAATTTCGAGACAAAAAACACAGTTAAAAAAACAAAACGAAAGCGAATAAAAGAAATGCACACACATGTTAACCAAATTGGTAGCATCCGCCTGTTTGAAAAATCCCTTTTCCACTCTAATGCTCAGCATACACAATGCTACACAATGCTACACAATGACAGCGTATTAAATGCTTTCAATGATTTGTTGTTTAGGGGCGTAGCAGTGGAGGGCGGAGGATTCGTTTCGAAGTAGCTACTTGAAGCTCACATTCATCATAAGCAAATTTATCATTTTTGACTTTGAATTTAGTAGAAACATTTGTGGAATGCGAATGAGCAAGCAAGAGCAGCACCGGCAACAAAGGAAGAAGAAACAAGAAGAGTGACAGGCGGCTGAACAGTGAAGTAGACCTTCAATTTGGGTCTAGATAGGTGGGTGACAGAGGAGCATACATACATAGAAGCTGCTTAATTTATGCAGTCAAATAAACGAGTACTTAATAGTTGAAGATAACGTGATGCAGTGGCCTAAATGCAGACAGGCAGACAGAAAGAGTCCAAGGGCTCAGTGTGTAATGCAAAGTGGCCCACTAGTAGCGGCGTGTAAATGTCAAAAAACTGCATTTCGAAAATGTAAATGTGTATATTTGGCTGACAGTGACATATAACACTGGCGAAGAGAAGATTGTGTGAGTGGGAATCAATGGTGCGTACATACACTTAGAATGTGTTTTGCATATAAATAGGAGAAAATTGCTTGTGCCGTGATGAGATTTTGTGACAAGTCTAGACAGCAAGATTGACAAAAAAAAAAATCAGAGTCCCAACCGAGGACAGCACAAGAAGAGGTTATTTATTGTTCAGCATGACGTCGAAAGACTTCATTCACATTTGTCACAAAAAATTGTCAAACCTTGATTATAAATAAAACAAAGTAAGTAAATAAAAACATCGCTAATAAACCAAGTAATAATTAAGGCTGAACTTAGGCCTTTAGACTAAAAGTTTTAATTAAAATTTACTCAAACTCTGCAAAACAAAATCTCGATTTGATTCACATCAGCTGGCTTTAAGGAGCATGGCATAAAATTCTTTTTCCTTAATCAAAAAGTATTCACATGAAAACGTGCCAGTTTCGCAAACTAGATGTTTGAAATTTTACTGACTTAGTTAAAAAGCAGGACACCTGAATACAGACGGTACAGGCATGACACGACACAGTAAAGTCAGCAAATTGTGCCTGGCACAGCAGAAAATAGAAAAGAAAAAATACAGGTGGTGGTCACGGTTTCAAGGACACTACGTGACCGTCGTGTTCACTTAATAGAACTTAACTAGATTTGACTGGACTCGACCGGACTGGATGAGTGTACAAAATATAAATTAGAATTTCTATGGGTTGAGTATTACGGTGAGTCAGAGTGTGGGGTAGGAGAAAAAAGTGAATCTTTGTATCACTCATAGGCATTCATTGCGGAATGCAACTTTAGCAAAATGGAATAAATGTGACATTGGAATTGCGATGATTGAGTTATGTCACTGCTTTAACAAGGACAGCAAAACAACAAAAAACAACTTTTCAATAAAAATAATCCACTTGAGTATTGCTTGTGGTTCATTACATTAAATGATTAAATGCCGAAATAATGCTCTTAACATCCGCATGTTGCTCAACATTATGTAAGAGGAGAGCCGCACTCACACTACACTCACACACTTGGGTGCAATAATTTTATTGCGCTCTCAACACACATCGCAGCAATCACTTGGCTGTCATAATTAATTTTATAAAAACAGTTCGAGTGACAGAGCATCAGTGGGGAATAATGAAAAATTAAACTTTTGCCAAGGAGGAAGAGAAGGAGAATAAAATCGAAAATATTAACGACAGATGAATATGCAAAGCTGCTTCAGTGGACAGCTGAAAAATTCGGAAAAAAACCAACAGTTGATCAGTTGGATACTTTAAACAAGGGCATCAGAAGAGGCAATGCTCTTAAAGTGCATTTCTTTCTGTAGTGCAATAAATAATTATGTGCATCCATTTAATACCCAACGATGAGTTATTGACCGCTGAGCATGGAGAAAGTTATTTTAAAAGACGACAGATTGTGGCAGCAGTGGACGAGAGCGTTAAACAGTGCGTGGATCAGTCGATGTCAATTCGAGACTAACTCTATCTCTAACTCTAACTCTAACTCTAACTCTAACTCTAACTCTAACTCTAACTCTAACTCTAACTCTAACTCTAACTCTAACTCTAACTCTAACTCTAACTCTAACTCTAACTCTAACTCTAACTCTAACTCTAACTCTAGCTCAAACTCTAACTCTAGCTCAAACTCTAACTCTAACTCTAACTCTAACTCTAACTCTAACTCTAACTCTAACTCTAACTCTAACTCTAACTCTAACTCTAACTCTAACTCTTACTCTAACTCTAACTCTAACTCTAACTCTAACTCTAACTCTAACTCTAACTCTAACTCTAACTCTAACTCTTACTCTAACTCTAACTCTAGCTCAAAATCTAACTCTAACTCTAACTCTAACTCTAACTCTAACTCTAACTCTAACTCTAACTCTAACTCTAACTCTAACTCTAACTCTAACTCTAACTCTTACTCTAACTCTAACTCTAACTCTAACTCTAAATCTAACTCTAACTCTAACTCTAACTCTAACTCTAACTCTAACTCTAACTCTAACTCTAACTCTAACTCTAACTCTAACTCTAACTCTAACTCTAACTCTAACTCTAACTCTAACTCTAACTCTAACTCTAACTCTATCTCTAACTCTAACTCTAACTCTAACTCTAACTCTAACTCTTACTCTTCCTCTAACTCTAACTCTTATTCTAACTCTAACTCTAACTCTAACTCTCTTACTCTAAAAACATTGATTTCAATTTCTTTTCACTGTCCCACTTCAACCGTTTTCGTATTCAAGTGACCAAGATACGCTTTTCCACAATTACAACAACAAGTCTTCGTTTCATGAGGTGAAAATCTTTTATTTTATTTTCATTTTTACGGTGCTATTAAAAAGCGCAACTGAAAGCTCGCCATAAAATGCCCCCAATACTATTCGTTATTTCCTATTTGCCATTTCCGTTTCCGTTTCCTAAGTGCCATTTTCTTTGCTGTGCCAGTTCCAGCGGCGAAATATAATAATTTGATTAAAATATTTTATTTTAAAGCTTTTGAGGCGCTTTTAAGCATTTTTTAATTAAATTAAATGAACGCATTGAAAAATGCCAGCAGCTGAAAATTATGAATATCTTTTGGCAAAATTTATGTATTCAATGGATGTAATTGAAATTCAATAAAATCCAAATAATTTCATAGAAATTAAAAGAATTTTTAAAAAATTCCAAAAAAAAAATTTAAAAAAAATTTCTATAAAGCAAAAATTTGGCAAAATAAATATCCAGCAAATGAAAACCCAAAAAAATAAAGAATAAAACCATGGACACAGGGCATGCTAAAATTCACGGTGGTGGCAGAGATGTAGTATTAAAAAAAAATGGTTTTAGAATTTGTTTGTATTGGTCAAGTGGTACGTACAATATGCGAATGAGTGGTTGTGACTGTGTGTATTTTATGTTTCAATGTGTGCTTGTTACCACCTTGACAGTTAAGCGTTAGCAAACTTGCTTGTTGCTCTTTTGCTAGCTCACTTTTACACTTTTTGCTTTTCTGCCTTTCTTTCTCTTTCTAACTTGTTATATGCTTCGCATCATATGCACGTTACAAGCGTGCGAGTTGCTGTTGAACTGAACTAACAGAGAAAAAACCAAATAATTTGAAGCAAAAAAATTGAAGAAATATAATGAAAAATTCATTAAAAAAATAAGAAAACAAAATGCAAAAGCTTAGTAAAAAGTTTTCTAAATTTGAGGGAGAAAAAGTGCAAAACGCTTTTCCAGAGCACACTCAGAATGATGATTGCAAACAACAGGCGAGCATGTACCTACTGATTTGAAACCATCAGCACAAATTGAAACTATTCGGAATTAGATGGATATAGCAGAAGTTAGAAAATATTCTATACATGGACCATTTCGATCTGAATAAGTATAGTTACGATGGATGTTATATCAACGATTTACATGTTATATAGACTAGTAGAAGTAGTAGCAAGTTTAAAAAGTATACAAATAAAGTGTGATTAGTTATGGCATGAGTCATTTTTAAAATTTTTGGTTAAAATTTTGGATGGGATTAAGCTTAAGGATGGCATGGACATGAAGAAAATACAAAAGGTTTTTCTACAACATATTTTTTTTTTTCTTTTTGTTGAACCTGTTGTGAACTATATGGCACAATACAAAAGTGTTTGTCTGTGCGTACTATGCCCTCAAATTTTTATGAATTTTCTTAACCTGTCTGAAGAAAAATATCAGCTACTTATGTAAGGTTGAAGGTTTCAGTAGTATAACGAACATAGCAATTTCGATAATAACAGTTCGAACGAGTATAAAAGCAGCTGCTGTTCTTCACAAAATACCTTATGGGTCGTTCATAAGCTACGTGGCCGATTTTCGGTTTTTTTACCCACTCTCTCTCCGCGACTTTTCGTAGTGCCCTCGTAGTATCCTCCCCTATAGAGTACATGACATATAAAATAAAGAAATTAATTGATTCAAACATATTAATTATTTTGTCTAGCTCTCATTTTTTTTTTAATTTTTGGAAACGTTGGATACTTATCGATGTACATTTTAAGACTCCCACACTCCTCCTCAATTGACGATTCCTTAGGCACTGGCCCACTTTTTAATAATGGCACAATTACAAACATAAAATACCTGCTATACCACACAGTTGTTTATACAACGTACCCAAACCTAAACACTTGCACATGAACTCACACTTTCACACCTAACACACATGCACAGCAATCTGGCAGCGAAATATTCAATCAAACTTCGAGGTTTCTGTTTGAATATTTATTGAGCGACTATAAATGCCAAACTTTTGGCGCTGCTCTTTCGGAACAAAAAAGGGTTTGTATTTGTATTTTTATTTGTTTGACTTTAGATTTGTTTGTGTTTACATCTGTTTGTGGGTTTGAGAGAGAGAGAGTGTATGAAGAGTTATTAGAAAACTTTAGAAATATTTTTTGTATGCAAAAGTTAAGCAATAAAATCGGATGTTTCATATTTAGTTTTATTTTTAAAAATTTTTAAATATTCCTCTTGAGGATATTGATAAAATATGAAACGGCAAAAAAAAAAACTATTTCCAAAACAAATTAAAACAATTTAGAGATTCAATTTCGATGAGCTTATCTACCAAATGGAATTAAATGAGAACAGTGAGGGTTTTTGAATATACAGAGCGGGCCATGTAATGGTTTCTTTTTAAATCATAGGTTATTTTGACAGCTGTTTCCCGCTCAAAATCTTGACAAAAAGTCAGCATCATATCTCCGCAAAAAGAAATGAGTCGCTTTAAGCTTAAACAACGTTGGGAAATATTGGACATTTATTTCCAAAGTGAGTGCTGTGTAGCCCAAATGATTTTGGGCGAAAAATCAACTTTTCTGACGAGTCGCATTTTCGGAGGCTACGAACAAACAAAATTGCCGCATCTGAGGCTCGAAAAACTCGCACGTTATTGTCGAAAAGCCGATGTATTTAAATAGAGTGACAGTTTGGTATGGATTGTGGAGTGGTGGCATCATTGGACCATTTTTCTTCGAAAATGAGGCTGGGAACAACGATTCGGTCATCGGTGGGCGTTACAGAGCCATGTTAATGAACTTTTTTTACTGAAATTGGAGACGTGAAGAGGTTCGACTTCTGGTTCATGCAGGATGGCGCGCTATGCCACAAACCCAATTTGGTGCGCAATCTATATTTTGCGCACTAAATTCCCAAATCGTGTTAACAGCCGTTTTGGCGATGTCAATTGGCCGCTTCGGAGCTGCGATTTGAACCCTTTGGATTTTTTTTTTTGTGGGGAACCGTGAAGGACCGACCGATTGTTATGCCAACAATTTGGAAACGATTTAAGCACTTAAGGCCAATATCATCTAAGCAATCCGTGAGCTACAGCCCGAAACCATCAACAAGGTCTTGGAAAATTGGAGTGAGAGAATGCGCTACTGCGAAGCCAGCCGAGGCAGCTACTTGCACGACGTTGTATTCCATAATTAATGGGAATGTGTGCTCTTATTAATAAAGTCATAATACATGGAAAAATTTCATTCCGTTCATTTTATTGCATTATTTGAAATTTTTTTTTATATTAGATTATTTTTTTTATTTTATTTACTTTGTTTTATATATTTCTTCTTTTTATTTTTTAACTTATTTTATTTCATTTTTGAATTTATTTCTTTAATTTAAATTTTTCAATTTGTACTTAGAACTCTCAAATGTTTCGGTACACGACTGAAAGTGTTCACTGTGGGCGAACTACTGAACGCACTCGCTTCGTTTTGACGCCTATTTGACATTTACCATTTATGCTTCTTTTTCGCCAAAAAAGTTTTCGGCAGCAGTAGTTTATAATCATGGAATGGGGCTGTTGTAATTGTTGGTCTAAAAAATGTGGCATGGAAGGAGCCGATATCTTTCGCACCTTGCGATCACTCGGAGTAACTCGTAATTTTGTGTATCGTACTGTGGAGTTGTTTGAGGATACTGGTGAAATTATCGACCGTCCTAAATCCGGCCGTCCGTGTGTTATAAGAACACCATGAACCATCAAGGCGTTGAAGCCTCTAATCAAATCTTGTCGCGGGAGATGCATATCTCGGCGCAATCATTCTCTCACATTCTTAAATATGACTTGGAGCTCAGAGCATACAAAGGACACACCGGGCGTATGTGCCCCGGTAGCGTTAAAGGAACAACGTAAGCGAATATCGAAAGTGTTACTTCTCAAGCATGCGAGTAATGCCCAGACGAATTCTGTTGACTGACGAAAAAATATCACCGTAGACGAATCGTTCAAAAAACAGAATCATATAGTGTATGCTCTGTCATCACGACATGAAGCAGAACTCGTTCCGAAAATTCCCAGCAGCTATGATGGTTTGGTAGGGAGTCGCCTATTCTGGGGTCACCAAGCTCAATTTTTGTGAAAAAGGAGTCAAAATTTCGGCGAAAGTGTATGATTCCGATGTTTTTGAAACCTCTTAACACGACATTATTCCAAAACAAGCCGTTGACTTTTCAACAAGATTCTGCTCCGGCCCATTAGGCTAAATTAACTCAAGAGTGGCTCAAAAACAATTGATCGGTAGGATCAGTAGGCCAGACCTAAACCAATTGGATTACAAACTGTGAACCGTGTTAGAGGGTATGGCTTGCTCTACTCGACACCCAAATATCGAGTCTCTAAAGCGCGCTCTTGTTCGAACAGTGGAGAAATTTTCTATGCATGTCGTGCGTGCTGCGATCGATGACTGGCCGGATCGACTTCGCTCGTGCTGGAAAGTTAATGGTGGCCATTTCGAATAAGTTGTTCTACAACATTGTATAAAATGAAATAAATTGTAAAAAATAGTTTTGAAAAAATCTGTTGTTGTTTTCATTTTATGAGCAAAACAACGTGTAGATACAAAAACATATGAGAGTAATAAGTATAGTCAACACTTAAAAATTTATGCATTATATTGTATATTTTTATTTTTATGTATATATATTAGAGTGGAACGAAATGTATGGAAGCAAAAAATCTTCATGGGCTTCATATATTTTTGAAAACTACACTAAGGAAAATAACGCATATTAACATTATCCACGCCTGAGTATATATTTCATTTAAATATTTACGTGGATAAATCAAATATTTTCCTTACAACTCGTTTTTTTGCCGTATTTAAATTGTATTTATGCCACACACTGACACACATATTCCATACGGCTGCTAAGCAGCCGCCAAGCAGCAGCATCGCACTCTGTTCCTGTGCGATGCTGCTGCAGTTTCTTCGCACCAGCAGTTGCAGGTTTCTTATAGTTCTCATTTAGTTAATGTTGCAAGGGTAATATAGCATGGATATTTGGCAAATATGATTTGTCAGTGCGTTGGTGAGTGCGATGCATGATGAATTCATGTAAGGTGGAGTGACAACTCGGTATTTTCTCAAGAATGTCACTCCACTCTACATGATTTCATCATGCATCGCACTCACCACCGCACTCACAAATCATATTTTCACAAAAAGAAAATAAAATATACCACTAAATGGCGTTTGATATGGACGCAGCTCGTGGGAAATATTCAAATAAATTGTTTAATTTCAATATTTTTATATAAATTTTCCTTAAGGGAGTAGTACCAATCTTTTGGTAGAAAAGAACATACATTTTTAATATTGTTTTTTTTTCAATCATATTTAGTGAATATCAATTTCAAACTTTTTGTGACATATTTATAATATATTTTATATTTTTTTTTTTATTACTTCTTGGGCGGGTTGTCCCGCTGCTGCAACTTAATGTCAGGAACGGCTAATCTGAAACAAAAAAATCAAATTTTCTATTATTGGTGATAACCTCTTACGTGGAAATTAACCACATTTAGGGAAAAATGTCAAAAATAAAAAAAATATAAAAATTTTTAAAAAAATTTTGAAAAACGGGCAACATTTTTTTGTAAATTTTGGATACACCCCTTTACATAGGGGACTTTTTTCCCTAAATGTGGTTAATTTCCACGTAAGATAGAAGCGAATGATCGATTTCGGTGATTTTTGAACCTGAATACCTTCTAGCGCATACATGGTATCATAGGGAATTTTTGACAAATTGTTATTTATGCGTTAATGAAGAGGTTTGCACCAAAAAAATTACGAGCTAATTTCTAAACTAAGCTTTAAAAAAAAAAAATAAGTCTGGCAATGAAATATATAAACCCTCGGGCGCAGTCAAAAGTTATGTCGCAGAAAAAAACTAAAAACGCAGAAATTTCTTTTTTTACGCGTAGTTTTCAAAAATATATGAAGCCCATGAGGTTAAAAATTCGTTCCACTCTAATATATATTTTTATGATTTTTTTATTTTATTTTATTTTTAATTTTTAATTCATTTGATAAGCTACGGTGGCAATAAATTCAGTTTCAAGCTTATTTTAAAGACCCAAAAATTCATAAAAAATCCTTGATGGCTTAGAGGAAATTCAATCTATGCGTTGAAAACGGGATGTACTGAGAAATTAATGATTCTTAAACATGAATCAAATGGAATCAGATTTTAAGCAACCAAAAGCACATATTTCCTTGGATTATATCAAAAGACGCCCATCATAAATCGCAGTTAATTTCTAGGAATTTTAAAAATGGTCGCCAATAAAATACAAAATGGATTTTCATGAATTTTTTTTCTGTGCGACATGTAGCAGAACTCGTGCATGAACGTTGGCACCAGACACTTTCTTATGTCTCCCCAAACTAAGACAGAAAAATGCTTTACCACAAGGCTTGTCAGTTCTATTTAATAAATACGTAAAACATCCATTTTTTAACCACATAAAACCACGTTTCGCTTTAGCTTCAAGAAACTTGAGCGAGATGAAGAGAAGACCATAAATCCTGCTTAATTGTTGTAAGCATTACCCAGAACCACCCACAGCTAAGATAAAACAACAACAACACCAACAACAACACCAACAACAACAACAACAACAACAACAACAACAACAACAACAACAACAACACCAACAACAACAACAACAACAACAACAAAAACAACAACAGCAACGACAAGAAGATGGCTTTAAAAAAGCAGCAAATATTTCAACCTCCAAACGAAAATGCGACGCAAAAGAATGAATAAGGAACGAGATGGAAAGCAAGGATGCTGCTCACTGCACAACACCAAAGATGACGAACACAAAGACACGCTTTCAGTTTGTAATAGCTTTTCATCAAAAGCTTAAGTGGTAGGAAAATTATGACTGGGTATGCTGCGAACCGTGAGAGCAGTGAGAAGTATTAAATTTTGATTAGAAAAAAGAAGAGTTTTCGGCATTTGTTTTTTCTTAAAATATTTACTTTCAACCACTTGGACTGACGCTGCTACCATCTCTGCTGCTCTGCTTCATTACTACAACATTGTACAACACATTCATAAATTCCAAATAAGCCATTTTTCATTATAAGTTCAGAACAGGTTCGTGACTCTGGACCAACTACAACTCACCAGCCAACACCAGCAGCAACAGCAACAGCCAGCCAGTTAGCCAACCAGCAGAGACAAGGATCTATTCAATGCTTCCAGCTCGCCCTGAAAGAGCGTTGCTTGCAATATGCGCCCAGCTCATAATTCTTAAGCGCTTTTAAAGTAGCAGCAACCGAAGCAGCAGCAATAAAATAAAATCTCGCATTGCTCGCAACCATTACTTTTTTTCTCTGTCGGTGTGTTGGTTGGCGTCTTTCTCGCTGGCACGCATTAACAGTGCAGGTCATCATGTAGCACAAAAATGCACACCTTGTTGTCGATGGAGGCTGGATTTTTCCATCGTTGAGTAAGGTCTTTCGACTCCAGTAAAAGGGCATCAATTTTTATTGGCCCCTCGTATTTGCACAAAACCAAGAGATGACTTTTTTCTGGTTTTTGCTCGTTCCCATTTTCTGAGCTGAGCACCTTAACGAACTCTTAAATCGATGGTCGACCGACCATTAGGTTATCTTGCTATGCTTACTGAGTGCCTTGGCCAGGCAATGCGCTAAAAGTAAGTTACAAGTGTGACCATTAATCTCGATGCTGCCGCCAACGCCCCGAGCTAACTGCTCCGCATGGCCAAGGAGTTGCTTAAGCTTCCGTTTCCGTTTGTCTCTCACTGCGACGGCTGCTGCTTCGTATTTTAAAGATTTGTATATAGTGTGTGTGTCAGATTGTGTCTGCTGAAAGTATGTGTGCGTGTGTGTGTGTGTTTTGTTCGAAATAGCCGTAATTTAAGACGATGCAGCAGGAGTGGCAAAGTCGTAAAAGGGTCCATTAGAAATCCATTGAACCGTATTCGGTCGATTGCAGCTTCGAATATAAGTCCAGGCTGTTCCAATGCCGTCGCGGAGACGAGGCGTGTAACAACATCAGTTTGCCTGGCTTTTGCGAATTCCAACGCAGCGCAACGCAACACCGCTGTTGCTGCTGTGGCTTCTTTCATGGAATTAATACAAATTTAATGCCTTAACAGTTTGCTGCTTGCCTTGGGGGAATTGTGGGTTTTATAAACGCTGGTTGTGTGGTCTCTGGGGAGCAGTGTTTTGTGTAGAAATGTCGTAGCCGCGCAGGAAAAACAAGAATTGCGAAAAAACTTTTCAATTCATTTTCAGTTTAATTTTTTTTTTTATGTATATAAAAAGTGTTGACATACTTAAAAAACATGCAATGTTGTGAAATTTGTGTTTGGAAAAAATCTTTTGAAACTTTTTTTATGCACTCTGCACCTAAATAAAATAAAACTAGGCAAAAGTAAACTCAAAAATTTGATAAGCATAGAAAAATTGACCAAAAAGTTTGAGTAGCACAACAATGACAGTTTGACAAGCATTCGTAAAGTTTGAAAAACACTAGACTCAAACTTATTGAAGCACTGCAGTAAAGTTAAGCAAGTAAAAGTTTTACTAGTACTGCTTTTACCGGGTAAAGTGTAAGGAACCTAAATTTTACCAATTTATGTCTTACATTTCCCTCTGAATCGCATCTGCACAGAGGGCCCCGCCACACCTGAACAGAACCTGAACTGCACGTGGTCAAAAACCCGGTTGTATCGCGAACCGCCCCTGTTCATAAACACGCAGCTGTGCGACCCGCAATGAAACAAAAACAAAATATACAGCGAGCCAGCAGCATGATCAAATGGCGCAACAACAAAACAATGTAACGAAGTCGCATAAAGCAAAACCAGCAAAACATACAAACAACATGCATTCTATGCACCCACAAGTGGCAATAACAAAATACATAGGGGTCAATAAACAGCGACTATGACAATAATATGCAGGGTAAAAGGTTGCTGCTAGTTTTAGGCAAGCGAAATTCAAGGTCGAGATCGGATGAAAACTGGTGACACAAACAAGATCCCGTTACCCTTTTTGGGGTTAAAAGGAGTCATCGAACCAACTGTGGGGCTCTTTTGAAGTCAACACGTAAACAACGCACATCGGTGACTCGAGTGACCAAGGACAAGAAGTGAACCAGTGACAGTGCACAGTGAAAAAGTGACCCAGTACGTCAGTGAACAGTGTTTTCTGGTCAACCCGAGTGGTTTCATATCGGACGGCCGGCAATTAAACATCCTAGTGGTATAACGAAAGCTGCTTTTTCTGTCGACCCGAGTGGTTTCATACCGGACGGTCTGCTCTAAAAGCATCCAAACAGACGTGTCATTTTGTTCGGACCATCGTTACGACATAAACGACTGAGCCTTATATCTGGCCCAAGTGGTTTCATACCGGACAGCTCATCCTAATGAACAGTGGTTTTCTTGTTGGCCCGAGTGGTTTCATATCGGACGGCCGACCATAAAACACCCCAGTGGCGTAACGAAAGCTGCTTTTTCTGTCGACCCGAGTGGTTTCATACCGGACGGTCTGCTCTAAAAGCATCTAAGAAACGTGCCACTTTCGTTCAGACAATTTTAACGATTTTACGACCGAATTCTACGTTTAGCCTGAGTGGTTCCATACCGGACGGACCACCCTTAATTCAAACACACGGCGGGCAGACGAAAGGACTACGGATTTCACGGATACTATTTCGAAGGACTTCGAAGGAGATCGAGAAGCATCAGAAAAGTAATATAAATGTGGGAATAAAAAAAAAGAAAAAAAAACATCTAAATAAAAACAAAATGGTGAATTTAAATAAATCTTTATCTAAAATATCATTTGATGTCTATAAATTCTGTTCCACGATATTATCTATTAAAAATAATTATTGCTGGCAAGTACTAATCGCGAATTACTTCTTTTAACCTTAGTAATTCGATCATCTGAAGTGATTGTAATCGGCTCTTGCACTTACACCCAGTTGAATAAAAAATATGCCATACGATTGGAAAAAAATGCGAAAGATTTCAAATAGTTTATATCAAAGAGGCATAATTTATAGCCACGAATTAAAAATACCAACGAAGGCAAGCAGTCGGTGAGGTCACTTTAGGAAAAAAATAAGAGCTATAAGCTTTAAAAGTTCAAATGTCAAAGAAGTGTATTCAAGTGATGTAAGTCCAGTGGAAAGTAATATAAGTCCAAGTAAAGTAACAGATAAGACACTGCGCCATCGAACCATGCCACAATTTGTCAATCCGCACCATCTTAAACATATTTTCATGAAAACCTGTTGTGAATTATAAGCATGCCAATACAAGTTGAAGAGAAAAATTTGCTTGATTATAATAAAAAAATTAAGTTTCTAATATCAAGAAAAATATTCCAGTATTAAGCAAATTCTTTACTTACATCAAGCAAATTATTCTTTGAGTAAATTCTATACTGGCGTCCGGCGTCCGTGGCGTAGTTGGTTAAAGTGTGTGGCCGCTATGTCAACGAACCTGGAAGCCCAGGTTCGAACCCCAGCAGCGACAGAAAATTATTTGAATTAAAATAATTTTTCTGTACGACCGCCACCTCTCTGCAGACAATGGCAAACCTCAGAGAGTAATCAAAATGCCATGTAAAGCTTCTTGAGAATAAGAACATTCCGTTCATCGCCCTTCGGAGTCGGCGTTAAACCTGTAGGTCCGTTTCTCGGTCAATTGTGTACAAACTTAATAACACGCACAACACAATTGATCATAAGAAGCTAGGTCAAAGTCCTTTCAAGGGCTGAAATGGCCAGTAATTTATTTTTTATTTATTATTATAAATTCTATACTTGAATCAAGCAAATTGTTCACCATTTAAGGAAAATCAATTTCTCAAATGAAGCAAATTATTCAAGTTTTCAGTAATTTGTCACTTGAATCAAGCAAATTTTTCTTACTTCAAGCAAATATGAGTTTCGAATATAGAAAAAATATTCTTGAGTTTTAATCAAAGTTTTCTTGAATTAAACATTTTTTCCTAATATCATGTATTTTAAGTTTGCTCAATTTTAGCAAAATAATGCTTGAATTGAGAAATTTAAGCTTGCGTGACAGCTTATTTGCTTGATTCAAGCGTAGAATGCTTGATTTTTTTTCTCTTTGCGCTTAAATCAATTCGATAAATTTAAGATATTCAAAAGCTTAACTCTCACATTTTCGGTTTTCATTAAGCACTTGATGAAGTGCTCAAAGAATGAAGCTTTTCATCTTCTACTTGCTCTATAACTCTGCTTTAAGCTATGTTTGCCTTATTTATGCTTTGTTACCCTTTGTTTGGCTTGACTTCGGTTTTTATGGCTCTTCGGTCTGAAAACAAAAAAATATTTTTTCTCCTTAATTATTTATTTTGGCTATTTTCGTTGAAAATTTCATTAAGTCCTTGCAATATTTTTTTTTTTTTTTCAAAAGCCATCAGAAATAGAACATGGCTCAAAAGGCCATCATTAATATTAGCAGTAGCGCGTGTAAATAGCACAAACCACTAAAAGCGGCAGCAGAAGAAAAAACTGAACAAACTTTCTTGACATACAAACAAATGAAGTCAAATTATTTTGCAAAACGGTACAACCGCAAATGAAGCGTTCAACAGCGTGCAAGCCACAAAATTCAATTTTGAACAGCTAAAAAGAAAATGTTTCCCCCATTCCATTGGGGGAGAAAAAAAAAAGTCATGGCAGTAATTTTTAAGCAACCATTTTGTTGTAATTATCCTGCCTGAAATATGCGAATGACTTTAATGAAAAGTACACGCCATGTCAGAGAAAAAAAAATGAAAAAAAAATAGGAAAAAAACTGAAAGTAATAAATAAAGAATTACTTGCTGCTGGTTTTAAGTAGATTTTAATTATATTAGGATGAATTTCCTTAATCTATGGTACGTTTTGTATTTGTTAGTGTTTTAATAGACGGCGCTGTTCTTTTGATCACTTTGTTGCGTGGCTTTCGTCCTGCTTTTTTAATTTCTTTTATACCATTTTTTTTTCGTTTTTTGTTTTCTTTGCCCTTTTCTTGTTGCCGCTTCTGCTTTAACTGCTGTTGATGTTTTTGTCGTTATTATTTTAATTATGTTTGTTAATTAATAATTTACAAGAGTTTCCTAAAAATGTGGTCAAGTGATGGCGGATGCAGCCAGGCATGACGAGCATAATTTAAGGACCATTGAGGACATTTGTGGGTTATGTTTTAATTGCAAATAGATTTTTAAGTAGATTTCACCAAGTCGTTAATGAGCAGAGGAAACGGTGAAAAAAAAATTCGAAACAATTATAAAGAAACAAAAATGTCTGGAAGAGTTAATTGGGAGAATTTAAAAATACCTTCTGACAAAGAATTTTGCGCATTTTTTTTTTAGACTAAACCAAGGCCTAGGGGATGTTTTCAATATCAAACAGTCCAATGATTTGAACAAGGAAAAATAAATATATCTTTATACAGATGCAAGGGGCAAATTGTTTTTCGTGTCTTTTTTCGAATAGAAAAAAGTGTTTGCCATCTGTGAAGGTTCCAAAATACCTGACATGTGCATTTTGCGATAAAAACCGAAAATATTAAAAAAAATATAAAATTTATCTTCGGTTTGAAAGATAAAATATTTAAATACCCAAAATTACAATACAAATTATTTTACAATATACACCAGAGAACTGCATACACTGAAAAAAAAAATACTAAAAGCTAGGAAAATTTTTTTATTTCAAAGAAAATAGGGGAACAACATTGCACTAAAGTCATCATATTCTATATTTAAGGATGGCGATTTCCTTAGTTTAAGTAGTCCTTAGTTTAAAGAGGTGTTTCATACTTCATTTAAAGAAACAAATCTTTAATTCAAGGATAGTTTTGTACTTGTTTATGGCAAATATGTCATTGATTTAAAGGACTGATTTCCTACATGTAAAGAAAATTTTGACTCTGGGCTAAGAAATATTTACTTCGATTAAAGTACTTCATACCTATATTAAAGAGGAAAAAAAAATCCTTAGTTCAAGGATAATTGTATATTTGCTCGTAGCAAAAATTTTGTTATTTAATGAACTGATGTCCTTAATGTTGGAATAATCGCGGCTTGTAGCTAGGAAATACTTATTTCAATTAAAGTCAATTTGAAATTCTGACAATGCATTCGAATTCAGCGACCCATTTTTACCTAGTGTTCCAGCACCGAATTCGTAAAAATAAAAAAAAAATTAGATGACAACCCTATCATCTATATTAATTTTTAAAATTCTGAAGCAGATTCGAAATCAGCGACCCCCTAAAACTCTTAGATAATGTTTAAAACTCTTAAAAAACAATATTATAAGGTGGCAACCCTATTGTTAAAAATTGCATCATTTTTAAATTCTGACGATGGATACAGATTCAGCGAACCACTTTCACCTAGTGTTTACCCCAGCAACGAATTCGTAAAAATAAAACAAAATTAGGTGGCAACCTAATTTTAAAATTCTGACAACGGATTCAAAATCAGTGACCCCCTAAAACTGTTAGATAATGTTTAAAACTCTTAAAAAACATATTTTAGGTGGCAACCCTATTGCTAAAAATTTCATAATTTTGAAATTATGACAACGGATTCAGATTCAACGACCCATTTTTACCTAGTGTTCACCCCAGCCTCAATTTCGAAAAAATAAGAAAACTAATTAGGTGGCGACCCTATCAGTTATCTTAAATTTTTAAATTCTGACAACAGATTCGAAATCAGCGACCCTCTAAAACTATTGGATAATGCTTAAAACTCTTAAAAAAAGATATTATAAGGTGGCAACCCTATTGTTAAAAATTTCATAATTTTGAAATTCTGACAACGGATTCGATTCAGCGACAAATGTTTTGAAATTTATTTGCGGACATCATCGCGTTTTTGTTTCTTTTTAAAAAAAAGAACTGCAGCTGAGTCTCAGCGACTGCTTGGAAGCATACGGAAAACATGCTTTCTCTGAAACAACTTACAGAGAATAGTTTCGGCGGTTGAAAAAAGGTGATTTTGATGTCCAAAACGAAGAACGTGGAAGGCCTTGAAAAAAGTTTAAAGATGCCGATTTGGAAGAATTGCTGGCGGAGGACGATGTGCAATCGCAACAAAAATTCGCAGAGAAGCTAGGCGTTGCTAGACAAGCCATTTCCCTTCGCTTACGAAAGATGGGAAAGAATCAAAAGGTCGGAAGGGGTATGGTACCGCATGAATTGAATGTCAAGCAGATGGAGAGACGAAAACCGTTAAAAGAGGAAGTCATTCCTGCATCGCATCGTCACACGGCGTCCACAGAGGGGAGCAGGGGCGACTTGCACTTTCCCCCCCTCCCCTTGGACTGGAAAATTGTATTATTAAATTTTTATTTCCTATGTGTATATGTTACATTTTCATATCATCATTTTCATATCAGTGCACACCAATTCATATCTTTTCCCCCCTCGTAAAATTCCTGCGGACGCCTATGTTGAGAACCCTAAGCGAAAAAAATTATGAGCAAATCCAGGCGCACCATCCACATCGACTGCAAGACCAAATCGCTGTGGTAGGTGTGGTCTGTTATGAGCTCTTAAAACCGGGTAAAACGGTTAATACTACGAGCTACCAACAACAACTGATCGATTTGAACCATTCATTGATCGATAAACGCCCCGAGTATCAAAGTGGGCAGCACAAAGTAAATTTCCTGCATGATAATGCTACGTCGCATACGGCAAAACCGGTTCGGAACACATTGGAAGCACTCAAGTGGAAAGTGTTGCCCCATGCGGCTTACTCAGCAGACTTGGCACCATTCGATTATCACATGTTTGCATCGATGAGTCACGCACTTCACTTCCTACGAAGATGTCGAAAATGGCTCGACGATTGGTTCGCTTCAAAAAATACAAACTTTTACTGGTAAGGGATCCACAAACTGTCAGAGAGATGGAATAAATTCATTAATTCCGATGAAACATACCTTGAATGATATATGTTTTGATACTCTTCGAATAAAAGCCTTTATTTCAAGGATAAGAAACAGCGGTTTCATACTTGCACACCTGGCAGACAGACTATGAAGCGGATATCGTTACAGACTAGTAAGTGGTAAAGAAGCCCCATCGCTGAAGATAATTTTCTTCGAAAACTTAGCAATATGCTGATGTTCTAGAATTCAGTTTCTTGAACTAATAAGCGGGTATGCGCACCACTACATTAAAAGCTTCTGTGTTCTTTCTGTGTTTGTCTTTTGTCAACGCTCCCAGATCGCTCTCTTCCCTTTCTTTTGTCTTTGATTTGTTGTTGCGTTTTGTGTTGCTACTTTGCTCTTAAGCCTTTGCTCTTAATTCTTACTCTTAACGCTCCCAGAGCGCTCTCTGCCCATAGCTGCTAATGAGTTATATCCGTATTTGCAAATGCAAACTGCCGTAAATTGAGATGTTACTCCGTGTTTATGAGCAACAAAAAAGACAAGCTAGTTAAAATTTCAGGTATTTTTGGGACACTCAATATTAAAGCTTAATAGAAAGGAGTAGGAAAAGTATATTTATCGCAGGAAATTTGTCCGAGATAAACTAATATAACACAGCTCATTTTTGTTCTTCCTTCTTTGGTGATTCAATTTTTTAGGCATACAAATTTTTTTTTTAATGTCTGAAATGATTTGTAAAATTTATTTATTTAGCATTTATAGAGCGTCTCCTTTGAATAAATATATATGTGCCAAAGTGGAATTAAATTTGTGGGTGAGGAAATGTATTTTATTTGTATAGATTCAAATTAAATAAACTAATGATTATTCTATGGGCCAATTTTGTTTTAATAATGTTTAATATTTTAATGGAGGAATTTCTGGCCAGTGCTTTTTAAATTGCAATCAAAAAAGTTGACTCAATTTTTTCTCCCAACGTTTCGTCGCTTGTTTGGCGACTTCTTCAGGGGATTCGTTTATTGAATTATACGTTTATTCTTGCATTTAAAATAATTTTAAACTTTTTTTCCAACATATATTAAACACATCACAATGACATAAAACATTTAAAACCTAACGCTTCCACGGTTTGAAGACAACAGCCAATTGCAATTTGATTGCAATTTAAAAAGCACTGGCCAGAAATTCCTCCATTAAAATATTAAACATAAATAAACTAATTTTAGGAATAACAGAAAGGTTTCCCTCAAGCAGACCACAAATAAATTATGTCAAGTGTTGCCAGGTTATGCCGCTGGGCCATTAGTTACTGGTTCGCCAGCGTGAAAGAACAAATTCTGAACAAGCGATGAAAAGCTTAAAATATCTTCCGGCTATGAACATGGCATAAGATGTGTGAGCATCACATCATAAAACATAAGAAGTTAGCAGGAAGAGCGCAAAAAATCGAATGAATATCTTTTTTTCTCTCTTCCGAATACACCAAAATTCAAACAAACATATGCAGGCATACGCACACATACATACACACACACACACATGCACACATTCAAGGCTAACGCTCAAGAATAACACTTGTGTGTTTGTGTGATTTTTGGTTATTTTTTATGCGGCCACTTTTATATCCGGCAAACAGTCATAGTTGTTGTTACTTCTGTTGTCGTTGTTATTGTTATTGCAGTGCTTTAAGGAAGTCTTTTAGAAATTTATTGCTTTTCGCCTGCTCCTTAGTTGAAAAGACGTTTGCGAACAAATTGCTTTTGTCGCCGAAGCGAGCGAAGCCATCATCATGGCACATTTTTGGCTACAAGCAACAATATATAGCAATAATACCAACAACAACAACAACAACAACAACAGAACAAAACAAGCAACTTACAGGAAACGGAAATACAGCTAGTGCTTGCTTCATACGCACACACGCACTCGATTGACTTAGGTGGCGGCAACGGCGACAGCGTCGTCAGCTGCTTGGCACAAATCGAAGGCGTCCGTCCCGAAGGATGCATGAATGCTTTTTGGGTATTTTTCTTTATATTTATTTGATTCTAGCTGTTGTTGTTTTTTTTTATCTTTTATATAGATATTCAGTTGTTTCGTTTTGTAGTTGTTGTTGTGTTTTGTTGCTGTAAATGTCACGCAAAATTTTACTCATTTCAACAGCACTAAAGCAAACGTCGTCACCAATAAAGCTCGGAGAGTGAAAAATAAAAACGAAAAAATCGGCAACAAAAACAACAACGCATGAATTCTGAGCACGTTTGGTGGCTTTTGTGGTGCGAATGTATTTCATCATCATCATTACTTCAATGCAAGCACCGGCCTATTTAAGGCACCAAGAGAGGCAAAGGTGAGGGGTGCGTCGTATTATTTGCTCCCCTTTTTTATTATATTTTACGCTGTGCTTTTTTTATTTGTTATTCTTCATTCTTTGCTTTCATTTCATGTACGAGGTGCCACACAATAAAAATAAGAGAATTAAAGGAAAACGCGTTATTGTTGCGGTGTTTTATTTGGCTAATAAATTTAAATAGCGCTTTAAAAATGCAGCTGTGTGCGTGCGCAAGTGTATGAATATTAATGTCTCTTCGCATGAGTGTGTGAAAGTGTGTTTTTGAGTGTGTGTGTGCGTTTGTGTGTATGTGTCTGTTTGTGTATGGCATGGAATTAAATTGGCTTTTATGTGTGACAAACATGCTTACAAGTGTAAGCAAACTTGAACTTTTATTGCCTCAATTATTACGTTAGTTAAGGTTTGTTACAATTTATGTTTAATACAGGTGTTGAAGCAGCCAAATTACTGTGTTGTTGTGTTTATTTTAAGTACTTTGTTCTTTGTTTTTGCTGCAATTCTAACATGGATTGTTTGTTTTATAATGTGCTGCCTGGTAACTCTTAAGTGAGATAATAAAATTAACAAAAACCAAAGTCGGCTCAGAGTTGGGGCAGAAAAGCATCAAATTGGGTGAAACAGGGGTGACAAGATTAAGGGTGATTTTGACTTTTTGTTGTTTGACCAACTGACCGAAACTTAAGGCTTCGTTTTTAAGGATAAAAATGTTTCATGTAAAACTAGAAATATTATCAAAATACATAACCAACACTATAACCAAAACCGTGACCCAAACCACAACTATAGCAATAGCAATAACAATAACCAGAACTATAATCTTAACCATAACTTTAACCCTAACCATAATCATAACCATAACCATAACCATTACCACAACCACAACCACAACCACAACCATGACCATAACCATAACCATAATATTAACCATAACCATAACCATAACCATAAACATACCCATAACCATAACCATAACCATAACCATAACCATAACCATAATCATAACTATAACCATAACTATAACCATAACCATAACCATAACCATAACCATAACCATAACCATAACCATAATCATAACCATAACCAAAACCATATCCATAACCATAACTACAACCACAACCACAACCATAACCATAACCATAATCGTAACCATAACCATAATCATAACCATAACCATAACCATAATCAGAACTATAACCATTACCACAACCACAACCACAACCACAACCACAACCACAACCACAACCATAACCATAATCATAACCATAACCATAACCAAAACCACAACCACAACCATAACCATAACCATAACCATAATCGTAACCATAACCATAATCATAACCATAACCATAACCATAATCAGAACTATAACCATAATCATAACCATAACCATATTATAACCATAACCATAACCATAGCCATATTATAACCGTAACCATAACCATAACCATAACCACAACCACAACCACAACCACAACCATAACCACAACCACAACCACAACCACAACCACAACCACAACCACAACCACAACCACAACCATAACCATAACCACAACCACAACCATAACCATATTATAACCATAACCATAACCGTAATCAGAGCCATAACCATAACCATAACCATAACCATAACCATAACCATAACCATAACCATAACCATAACCATAACCATAACCATAACCATAACCATAACCATAACCATAACCATAACCATTACCATTACCATAAACATAACCATAACCACAACCATAACTATAACCATAACCATAACCATTACCATAAACATAACCATAACCATAACCATAACCATAACCATAACCATAACAATAACCATAATCATAACCATAAATATAACTACAACCATAACCATAACCACAACCACAACCATAACCATAACCACAACCACAACCATAACCATATTATAACCATAACCATAACCATAACCATAACCATAACCGTAATCAGAGCCATAACCATAACCATAACCATAACCATAACCATAACCATTACCATTACCATAAACATAACTATAACCACAACCATAACCATAACCATAACCATAACCATTACCATAAACATAACCATAACCATAACCATAACCATAACCATAATCATAACCATAACTATAACTGCAACCATAACCATAACCATAACCATAACCATAGCCATAACCATAACCATAACCATAACCATAACCATAACAATAACCATAACCATAACCATAACCATAACCATAACAATAACCATAACCATAACCATAACCATAACGATAGCCATTATCATAACCATAACCATAACCTACTCATATGTTTTAAAAGTAAAATAGCATTATCATTTCGGTTGCTACTTTAACATTCTGAGAGAACAAAGTTATTTCTATTTTTGGGGGTTGTTTTTTTTTTCTTATTTCCATGAACAAAATTTAACGAAACTAACTTAATTATTCTAAAGCAAACAATAGAATACACCCAATACAAGTTTAAAATCTAATTGCAATAATTGTGTTTGTTCCCTCTTGGGATATTTCTAATGTTTCAAACACTTACACGCATGCAGGCAGACACTGTTACTCTATACAAAAGCATAGAAGCTTATTTGAAAAATAAGTAGTGTGCCTTCATTCTGCTTCTTCTTTTCAGCTTCGTTTTTTAGCTCGTTTATTTCCCTATTCTATTTTTTAATACTCAGCACTGTGCAAGTTCGCTTTAAAACACGTATTTTCTTCGAGTGTAGCTTTGCTGATCGATGGTGTCGATGGCGTTATTTGTTATTGTTTATGCTGTTGTTGTTGTTATTGCTTTTATTATTGAAAGGAAATAACTTTTAATTAAAAACAGTTCGAGCAAACGTTTAAATGTTATTCAATGCAACAGAAACAAAAACAATAATAAACGGGAAAAAACTAAAAAAAAACAATATCACGACAACCGCCACACATGCACGCATAAAGGATATTGAATGTTATCCTTTTAGCTATCGTTGTTGTTCTCGCCACCGTCGTCAATATTGTGCTGGCTGTTGTTTAAGTTGCTGTTGTTGTTGTTGCTGTTGTTATTATCGTTGTTGCTTGTGCCATTGGCGTCATTCGCTTTGCTTGTTCTATTTTATTGAATTTCATATTTAATTCTTTGGTTTTGTTCGTGTCGATTTGTTGGTAGGGTTGCTGTTGTTCTTGTTGTTGTCTTTACTTCGTCTTCTGGAGACTGTAAACGGAACCGATCATAGGTCATACAACAACGTCGCCGCTACGTTGTGTGTTTGTTTTTGCTATAGTCTTTCCTCTTACTAAAGGACGTCTATTCGTTCGTGTGCAATCGTCGGTCGATTCATCAAAACGGAAACGTAAACAGCTTGAATCCCCACTTGATTGAATACAAAGAATATCATCGTGGTGGGTGTTGCAGAAAAACGTTTGCTTCAGGCACTTAAATGATTTTCTTTTCAAGTTTCATTCCACGTTAATTCTTCAGTTTTATTGTTTCTTTATGCTCAAACAATTTCTACTCATTTCTACTTTACACTTAGTTGTTTGTTTATTATTTTATTTTTTTTTATATTTTTATTATTTTCCGCTTTGTATGTACGAAACACAAACTAATAGCCGGTAGCTATCTAATGCCTGTAGCTATTAAACTTGTTGTGGTTGTTTTTATTGTGGTTTAGAAGGTTATAAATATCATGAGTTTATATATATAAATCCTCTGTCCTTGATATCTTCTAATAGCAGCTATTACCATTTGTAAATAATCTATAAATTTTTAATGTTGAAAAGTATTATAATTTGCAAAAGGTGGCAACATTGAAGTGCCAGCTGTTAAATTTTTTGCTGTTTTGCAATAACGACTCAATCCTAAAAATATGCAACACATTTCGAATATTCAAATTGAAAACATCATTGTTCACTCATATTAACATATTTTTAAAGCATATTTTTAGGCAATATTTATTATATAAAATATTCCATAGATGCTCTCAACCCTTGAAATATGCAATAAATTTAATTTTTTTTTTTTAAATATGCACAGCGTTGCCACAGCATTAAGTTTATCAATCAAATATCTTTCAAACACCCGAGAAAATTCACATTTTAGAAAAAATTAACCAAGTATATTCAATAAAAAAATATAATTTCTGAAATTCTACGATGTACTTATAATTTAAAAATTCATATAAAATGTAGCTAATGACTTTTTCCAAAAATGCATTTTGTTTTTCGTTATTAAATGGCCATTGAAAGGGAACGGGCCTTTCAATGTTTGAATTTTTCTTAATCAAAGTACGCTTTAAAAAACTGCATCAATAGATATTTGCTGCAGTGAAATGTGAAAATATGGTCACATTTTCACGCCAATATTTTCACAATTTTTTCTTCGATTATTAAAATGTACAGCGCACTTCAAATTATTAAATTATAAATAAAATGCAAATTTTGTTAATTCCGTTGAAGCTTGCTTTTAGGCTGCATTTTGCGTTATAATTAAATTATTGAATTATTGTTTTTAACCATCTCATCCGTGTATGGAACACATTCCAAAGCGTTTTAATTTCATTGAATAACTTAATTAATATTTGGAGCAGTCATTTATTTATATAATTTATCAATAAATAATTATCAACTCTGAAAACTATGCAACACATTTCAGGGTTCTTGAATAAGCTTGCGAGGTTTATTCATTTATAATGAGCATATTTTAAGGCATCAGTTACTCCTGCATTATTCAATTAATTTGCTCAATTTTCAATACTGACATTTGGAAACCAATTTTCATTTATAATAAGCATTTTTTGAGGCAATAGGCATATTTACATATGATTTATTAAAGCATATAATAATCACATATTAAAATTATAAAGCATGTTTTTGGTCGACATTATTAAAAACATAAAATTATTAATTCAATAACTACCATCAACTATGCAACAAACTTCAAGTATTTAAATTCAAAAAGTAACTTTTGCCGTTTATACATTTCTTATGAGCATATTTTTAGGCTGCATTTATTAGAATATTATTCAATAAGTTCTCAACGTCTAAAACACATGCAACACATTTCAAAACATTTAAATTTAAATACATTTCTAGTCATTTCTGAGTTAAAATTATTCAAAACAAACGACAGCGAGCAAAGTTTTGGAGCCAACTAGAACAAAAAACAACAACAAATATATCACAAATAAACATCTTTTTTGCATCGCTCCACTCGCTACAACTGTGCCAACGCGATCTGATTTTCTAAGTACACAACAAACAACAGCAACAACAAAGTGTTTTTAATGTTTGTTGTTATGATGTTGCCCAAAAACAAAAAATTTCCAACAAAGTTGAGTATAACATAAAAAGTGAACAAGTCACACACACATCTGAGCTCACACGTGCACACTCATGCAACTTTTTATTTACATACGAGCTGCATAAGCCTGATTTTTTGTGTTTTTTTTTTTTTCTTATTTGGGTGTGTGCCTTTCTGTGGTTTCAAAATAAATATTAAAACAGACACTACGCGCCAAAAATGGAAACTAAAGAAAAAACTAGCGCAACATAAAATGGTCAGCGGGTTAAAAAAAGGCAGCAGCAGCAACAGCAGCAGCAACAGCAGAAACAGCAGCAGCAGCAGCTCGACAGACAACTGGCAAGATGCTAACACATGTTGTTGCTGTTGTAATTGTTGGTGTCTTCTGTTGTTGCTAAATTTTTCATGCCAGTCAGTTTGTAGAAATGTCAACTTTTTGACGTTTTACAGCTGCGCACCAGTTGGTGCAGCAGTGAGCTCTGTATAGGGAGAAAGCAAAAAACAACCAAAAAAACGCCCACATAAATATGCAACACTTCTTTGGCCAATTTTGTCACTGTTCTGGATGAAAATTACTGCGCTATGTGCGGGTACGACGGGAGTTGCAGAACTGGAGAGTTAAATTTTTTATGATATATTTTTTTGAATTTTTTTGTTTTGCTTTTTTAAATTTACTTTTTAAAAAACTCTTCCATTTTATCTCTGCTACTGAAATAAATGTTTGTATAGATTTACAAGAGAAGTCATATAGAAAATGTAAATTTTCAAGATTTTAACGAATTAAGAGATCATTAAAATATTAAATTTTTAATGTGAATTTTCATTATTTATATCGAAAATAAATTTGAGCTTTAGGCTAAGTATGTTGACAACAAGACAACATGAAGACAAAGAAGGCAACAAGCAACAACAACAACAATGGCTATGTATAGAGCAAGTCGCACAGCAGACTAGACAGACTGTTTCGTTGGCCTCTTCACAAACTCATCAGTAGTCTTGCATGACTTTTCACTGTGATCCACTCAAGCTACTTAAGTCCTACTTATACTGCCAATATGCCGAGAAAGTTACCCGGAAGTTTATTTGACAGAGAGAACGCTTTTACATTAGTAACTGAGTTCTTATCTACTTATGATGCACCCTGTGTCAAGGTTAACCTTCATCGTGTCATACTATTAGGCATAGCCTTAAACTCATTTGCATCTTCGTCTAGTCTGCTGTGTGATTTGCTGTATACAGAGCCGTTGTTGTTGTTGGTTGTTGTTGCCTTCATTGTCTTCATGTTGTCTTGTTGTCAACATACTTGACCTAAGGCTCAAATTTGTTTCAATATAGATCATGAAAATATTTAAAAACATTTAATCAAAATATGAAGAAATTTACAGCTTATGTGCAAAATTTTTGATATTCAAATAATTTTTTTTTTTTTAAATAAAAACTTTTTTTTCTCTACTCTCGATTTAAGTCATACAGTGTTATCCATTTTGTGGTGCAAAAAGTAAACGCACATAAAAGACAAAAATAAATTTTTGATGACTGTTTTTTGTTTATTTTTTTTTTTTTTTTGTCTTAAAAAGCTTGAACCTTAACATTATGTGTCAGCTTCGAAATCATTTTAATGGCCGTCTCAAAATCTTTTACAACAGTCGATACTTTTGAATACATTTTCAACCACATCTTAACACAGTTCACGCGTTATTTCGGCTTAGTTCGTTTTATTTTTTTTTAGCTTTAAACAAAGGTTTTCAGATGCTAAGCCTAATCGGACAAGTCTGCCTTATTTCGAAAATAGGTGATAGATTAGTGGAAAGGAGGGAACAATCAAATAAAACATGTAGGATGTTCTTAGCGTGGCGGAAAGTCGGAGAACGAGAAAGTCGAAAATTTACCTCAGTCATATCAATTTATCCATCATTCCACCCTGCAACTATCACCCTTCTTTCGTAGCAACACAATGCTTTCGCAATTATGGAGTGCATTCATTCACTCAGGGCCATTGGTTTAGTTTAAAAAAAAATAGCCAGACCGGGATTTGAACCCGGGACCTTAGGGTTGGCAGTCAAGTCAAGCACTCCAAAACCGATGCCACCTTAAATGTTGGCTTTAAAGTACTCTAAATTTTGAGATTAACCCACAATACAAGATCCTTCGGATAACTCCCCGATAAAATAGCTCCACAATGGCGTCAAATAGCATGATCTCGGCAGCCAATTGACATCGCCGAAAAGGGTATTTCGCATCATGAAACTACAAGCGCAATAATGCTATCTGAGTTTTGTCATTGTCTGCAGAAAGTTGAAGGCCCATCAGAAAAACTAATTTCCATGGAAAAAATTGTCTGTCTCTCGTAAAACTTGTTTTCTCGCAGCTCGTAAAACTGCCATCCAACGATCCACGAATTTTAACGCGATCGGCCACAGCTGGCACAACATTTTCACATACAGCACCAATATTTTCCACTTAGCTATAAAATGAAAAAGAAACTATTTTTCTCAACTGAGAGAAGATGAAGCTAAAATTGGAATTATATTTTGATAATTTTTTATAATTCTTTTAATTTAGAATTTCTTTAGGATGGTAATGTGGATTTGGATTTGTATTTGCATGTGGTTTTGGATTTTGATTTTGATTTTGATTTTGATTTTGATTTTGATTTTGATTTTGATTTTGATTTTAATTTTGATTTTGATTTTGATTTTGATTTTGATTTTGATTTTGATTTTGATTTTGATTTTGATTTTGATTTTGATTTTGATTTTAATTTTGATTTTGATTTTGATTTTGATTTTGATTTTGATTTTGATTTTAATTTTGATTTTGATTTTGATTTTGATTTTGATTTTGAGTTTGATTTTGATTTTGATTTTGATTTTGATTTTGATTTTGATTTTGATTTTGATTTTGATTTTGATTTTGATTTTGATTTTGATTTTGATTTTGATTTTGATTTTGATTTTGATTTTGATTTTGATTTGGAATTGGATTTGGATTTTAATTTATGTTTTGATTTCGATTTGGATCAAGGTTTGGATTTAAACTTGGATTTGGATGTGGATGTGGATGTGGATGTGGATTTGGATTTGGATTTGGATTTGGAATTGGGTTTTGATTTGTATTTGGATTTGGATTTGGATTTGGATTTGGATTTGGATTTGGATTTGGATTTGGATTTGGATGTAGATTTGTATTTGGATTTGAATTTGGATGTGGATGTGGATGTGGATGTGGATGTGAATTTGGATTTGGATGAGGATGTGGATTTGAATTTGGATTTGGAGTTGGACATTAATTTTAATCTGGATTTGGATTTGGGCTTGGAAATGGAGTTGGAGTTTGAATTGCATTTGGATTTGGAGTTGGATTTTAATTTTGATCTGGATTTGAATTTGTATTTGGATTTGGATTTAGAGTTGGATGTTAATTTGGATCCGGATTTGGATTTGTATTGGATATGGATATGGATTTGGATTTGGATTTGGATTTGGATTTGAATTTGGATTTGGATTTGGATTTGGATTTGGATTTGGATTTGGAATTGGAGTTGGATGTGGATTTGAATTTGGATTTGGATTTGGATGTGGATGTGGATGTGGATGTGGATGTGGATGTGGATGTGGATGTGGATGTGGATTTGGATTTGGATTTGGATGTGGATTTGAATTGGGATTTGGAGTTGGATGTTAATTTCAATCGGGAATTGGATTTGTATTTGTATTTGGATTTTGATTTGACTAGGATTTGGATTTGGATTTGGATTTGGGCTTGGAAATGGAGTTGGAGTTTGAGCTTGAATTGGATTTGGATTTGGAGTTGGATTTTAATTTTGATCTGGATTTGAATTTGTATTTGGATTTGGAGTTGGAGTTTAATTTTAATCCGGATTTAGATTTGAATTTGGATTTGAATTTAGATTTGGATTTGAATTTGAATTTGAATTTGAATTTGGATTTGGAGTTGGAGTTGGAGTTGGAGTTGGAGTTGGAGTTGGAGTTGGAGTTGGAGTTGGAGTTGGAGTTGGAGTTGGAGTTGGAGTTGGAGTTGGAGTTGGAGTAGGATTTGGATTTGAGTTTGGATTTGGATCTGGATTTGGATTTGGATTTGGATTTTAATTTGGATTTTGATTTAAAAATGGAGTTTGATTTGGATTTGGATTTACAGCTGGGCTTGGAGTTGGATTTGGATTTGAATTTCGATTTTTTTTATCTTGTTTAGATTTGAATTTAAATTTTAATTTTGATTTGGATTTTCATGTTTATTCTATAATATATGTATAGCATAGGTTTTGTCTTCTATTTTGAATTCTTAATGAAGTTATCAATGTTAGTTCGCTCTGTTAATAATTTTTTTTCTTTTACGTTGCTATATTAAACTTTATGCTCAAGATCCGATTTTACTTAACACTGTCTTATTTGTTTTTTTTTTTTTTTTCATCAACTTGTTATTTTGAAATCTGCCCTGTAGTGTTTTTATGAATGATGTGTTTGTTCGCTATCTTGTGTCAATGTTTTTATCAGTTGTTTTATTTTCTTTGCCGCCGGCATTGAGACAGTTACCCAGAAGTTGTGGCAATTAAATTTTTAAATTCAATCAAGTTTTGCTTTCAATGAAATTATCTGGATTTCGCATTTCCTTTTTATGTTCAAATATTTATTTTTAAGACTTTAATTCCAGAAATTAACTTTTGATGATTTTTTTTTTTTTCAAATCTACAATTAAACAGTTCAATCAAGAGTTTTGCAGTTTCTTTTTCATGCGTTATACTTCACTCTTGCTCACACTCAATAAACACGCACTCGTAGACTTCTGTTCATTATTTTTTGTGTTGAGTTTTTTTTTTTGTTTTTTTTTTGTTTTTTTTTTGTTTTTTTTTTTGTTTTTTTTTGTTTTTTTTTTGTTTTTTTTTTGTTTTTTTTTTGTTTTTTTTTTATTTGCGACACGTGCTTTGCGCCAAGTATCAATGGTTGCACTGGTTGCCTGCGTCATGCGGGCACATCATCGATACTTTGCCACTGTGAATTCCTACCCGTTGTGCGTATCATTTTGCTGGCTTGCTTTAGGCGGTACGTTTTTCATGTGCTGTTGTTATTATTTTGTGCTTTGTTGTGCTTTATTGTATTTTGTTTTGTTTCTATTTAACTTTTGACGCGTCTTTGTATCTCAGTATACGTCTGTTTGTGTGTGTTTGAGTGTAGTTGTTGTATGGCTTTGTGTGCGGGGCGGATGATTGAGTTTGTTATTTCCGCTTTTAATAAGCATCGAACCATGTTGACTGCGGCTGCTCCATTTCGAATGACTTTGGAAATTCTTCGAATTTTGAAATTTGAGCACATTGCTTGTGGTTAAAACTTTATCGATTTTAGCAATAATAACGTTAAACAAATGAGGCAGTAAAAGAATCATGTTTGCTTTCAACAAACATGATAAAAAAAAAAGGAAAACGAAGAGGGAAAAAAACACCGAAAATTCAGGCAAATAAGCAATGTTATGGCCTTGAATGGTGTTGGGAATAGAGTTCTGAAGGGTGCCATACTCTCCGATAGCGTGTTAAATGATCTCAAAAGTTATGAATTCATTAAAAGTTTTAATGCAATGAATGAAGTTTAAAGGCAGTCAGCAAAAGTTTTAATTGAGAATCTAAAAATAATAAACAGGGGGTGGGCCATGTTTTGCGTTCTTGCCCAGGTTTAACAAAAAAAAAAAAATTATCACCCAAAAATCAAACTAAAATATGAAGATGACGATTTTGCATATTTTTGGAAAGCACGTTTGAGAACCTTACTACTTTATGCAATACACACCCTTAGCTGCTTTAAGAATCTTCAAGTGTTAAAGCGCACTTCCGGTTTGCTAAAATCAAATTGTGGCGCATAGTCTGCATGCTAGGGGATTTGAGGGTTTTTCTGGCTTAAATGATTCTCTAAAGTTATAACTTTTTCTATTGAAAAAAAAAAAAAAACATCTCCATTACGTTGAAATATGCTCAGAAACATCCCTTTTTTCCTAGCTAATGACTTTTTTATATTTTCAACTTTTTCAATAATTTTATTTAATTGCGACCATGAACAAAAAAAGGGTCAAATTAATTAATTTGAGTTTTTTAATTAAATTGAGCGACAATCGAGAAGAGCTGCCGGCATTTCAACAGATTTAATTGTTACGACAAGCTGCGTTGCTGGGTAAGCGAGCGGGCAAGCGTGCCAAAGGTTATCGCTGCGCAAGCTGAAATTATTTAACTGATTCCGGATGGTCGAGCCTAATGGAGAAGAAAGAAACGCTTCAGTTGAATGAAAATCTCATAGATAAAGCGCAAAGACTCAAGCAAAAATTTTAAATAGCGGATTTGGTAGTCGTTGGTAGCTTTTGGCTGCTATTTAATAATCGGTTCGTCAGTTTATCAGTCAGTCTGTCAGTTTTTCAGATGTGTGTGTCGTTTCATAATCAACAACGTCTTCGTTTTCGTCTTCATCTTCATCTTTGTCTGCGTTGTTACACAAGTCTAGCTGTCATAAAATTAAAAGTAACAATTTTTGTTTTACTTTTTTTTTGTACTTTTCTGCTAGTTGCTACCCTTTCGCCTTTTGCTAGAATTTTTATCATCTGCTTCGTTGGGATTTTTTATTGCTGCTGTAGCCGTATTTAATTTAAAAGAAAATTCCAGGAAAATTTAAAATGTCTTGGCTTAAAATGTTGTTGTTGTAGTTGCTGTTTTTCATACGAAATACGTGCAGTCAAGCTTGGCTGGAGTGATGATGCAGAGATGTACGACGAAATGTGCTATCAAGGGATTGTATGAGAACCTTTTTACTGTTCTTATTCAAATTATTTTTATTTTATTCAATTTTATTTTTATTTCTTTTAATAAAATCTTCCAACGTTACTACACTGACTGAGCATAATTGAAGCAAGTATTAGTCGACCCGATCACCTACTTTTTGAAAACTGATACTTTTGCGAGCTACATTATTTAAGGAATGCTGTAGAAATTCTTTTGATATTTAATCCTATGATTTCTATGAATTCTTTTGAAGTTAGGTGAGCAAAATGTAATATCAGAAATTTTTAGTTAAATTCTTGTTTTTATTGGTTTTGTTGTGCATGATATCTACAGATGTGATTTACGCAAGCCAAGGCGGCAAGCAAGTGAGCGATGAGTGAGTGTGTGAGTGAGTGAGTGGAAAGAATTTTTAGTTTGCTTTAATTAGTCTAGTATTTTATTGATAAAATGGTTTGGTAGAAAATATTATTTTATTACCAAAGGAATTTAAAGTCTAGCAAATACTATGTGAAAAATTTAATTTCAATATTTTTTTTTAAATTTCGATAACGAAGTATATTGACGAATTGCTAATCAATAATAATTTTTTTTTGTTATTCAGTTTTTTGTAGTTTGTTATATTATTTATTCATAGAGTGATGGGAAAGAAGGAGCAATCAAGGCAAACGTGTGTAGCATGTATTAGGCGTGGCGAGAAACCGTAGTAAAATATGAAATAGTATCTGAGACAAATGTAATAACTTTTCCTCAGTCAATAATACACTGAAATAAAATTGAGCACAAATAGTACTCTTACTTTGACGAAATTTGTTGCAAGCTATTTTTTAAATACAAAATTCGTCAAACTAATAACAATTGTCGTCAATTTTAAAACATATTTTTTCAGTGTAGTTACATAGCAAATCCCATTCACAAGCTTTTCAACCACCAACAACTTTTAAGTCGTAAATTTTGATGAATTTCCAATTTCATTTCTTTAGAAATGAGGGAAGAAATGAAGAAAGGTTACAGCATAGGACCATGGCCTTGTTGGGATTCGAACCTGGAAACCAAAGGGTGCTAGTTCAGCGAGCTACTTACTCGGCTACCGACGCCTCCAAGAAATGTCATTAGTAAGTATAAATTTATAAAATTTGTATAAAATTCGATTTGTATTTGATGGCGTTCTATTTTGTTTTTATAAAAAACATTTATTTATTTAACCTAGCTCATTGTTTTTAAAATTATATTTTTTTAAAAAACTTCAAAATTATGAACAAAAATGTATATCCTTCATGATTTGAACCTAAAGTTTTTGGTATTACCCGTTGATGAACATTTTAATAAGGAAGAAAAAAATTTTTATTAAGTCTCGAAATTATAAATTATTGGCTAAAGTGATGCAGAGAGTTGCCTTTTATCTTGTACTAGCAGGCCACAGTGGTCCGCGCCACGGACGTTTTCTCTTAATCATTAGTTTATCTTTACCAATTTATAAAACAACTTATTGAATCATACAATGCCACCTCTATAAAAGTAAAAAGTCAGCCGTTTGTTCCTCATGCTCATTTATAAATTACAGAAAAACCACTGTACATTTATACCATACATCAATTCGGATTGAGTCTCATTGAAAGTGTAGAGAGATAGAGCCGAAAAACTTTATATTAAAAAAAAATTCCTGAACATGCTGAAGATGCGCAGTGAATCCCCATTTAACAAAACTGTTGGATTAATTCACCACATCAAAAGTAATTTCAACATATTAGAATCTACTTCGATCCATTTGGCAATTGGTGTGGTGAAGTCATTTGTTCTTTTGTTTTAAGCGCAGGAAAGTATGTATGTATATGTATTTGTTTGTTTATTTAGTTGTGTTTTGCTTGCTGAGAACAAAGAGAGAATAGCGTAGAGAGCAACATGGAGTTTATTGAAGCTCTCGCAGCACAAACGGTTGAAAAGGTAACGATCACACAATGCGTGGCATTCAGATGGTTTCTTAAGGGGGGAAACGCACCCAGACCTTTTTTTTTAATTTTCTTAAAGCCTTAAGTCTCAAGAATATGTGGTGAAAATTTCAAGTCGATATCTCAAAAAATAACAAAGTTATAGACTAGTGAGTGAACCGCCTTCTAGAGCGCGCAGTGCTGGCCCTTATTTTCAAACTCGTTTTTCTCGAAACCATGTTTTCAAAGTCGGTGACCAAGATTTCTCGAAGCTCAGTGAACCGATCGTTTTGATTTTTTTGCAGGCTTATTTTATTCATAATCTCATACTTGTCATAGGATTTTTTTTTTAGTTTCGTTCATTTTTTATAGGCAAAATTATGACGCATTTTTTGTCGAAAATCGTTTTTTTACGTTCGAAAGTCCGCCATTTTGTGAAAAATCAATTTTTTCAAAAACGGCTACGAAAAGTACGTTTTAAGTATCTAGTTTAATAATATATTCAATTTTTTTGTTTCTGATGAAATTAGGAGGAGCAATCTTGATCACCGCATTTCACCTTTTTTTTTCAGAGCGCTCTACAAAAAATGCTGTATCGACCTTAATATTAATTTTTTTTTCAATAAAAAAAAACTGTATAATGTGTATATTTTTAGGTATGAAAACCCTCATTTAAAACTATCCCATAGGTTTCCTTAAAAAAATTCACAAACATGACTTTTTTTCTCGGCCTTTGGCTATATTTCCCCCCTTAAAAAACTTTACACTTTAATACTTTTAAAAGACACTTAGTATTTAAATTTCGTAAAGAAAATACTTCCATATCCTTTTGCAGCACAAATGTGATATTTTAAAACTTATTTCATAAAAATCGGACCAGTACTTTTGGAGTTTAGCGGCAACAAAAAATGTTCACTTTAATATTATAATATAGTATAGATATAGACATAGATAGATAGATAGATAGATATAGATTATAAATTACAAATTTTCAAAATTTATTTGCAATAATGGATGAGTGATTATAACTACGGATTCTTCCGGAATAAGAAAATTAATAGACTTTTAGATTCTTTCGGCAGATACGGCAACACTAATGTGAATATGTCAAATTTGACATTTTCATCGTAAAGTTTAACATTTTTAATGGTGAACGTACTCAGAACGTTTTGTCATACGAGTGAGTGCTATTTGTATTGTTTACAGATACTTGGAAAATTCACCTTGGTAAAAAAAATTAAATCGTGAACATTTTTGTGCGATGATATTCTTCGACTTTCGATGTGGATTAAACCAATGCCGATTGAATCATACAATGCAGTGTGCCGATAAACTCACTTCGACTTTTGGTGATGAAACACCATCGCGAACCACCGTGTTTCGCTGGTTTTCCGAATCAACTGTAGTCGCACTTCGCTACAGGAAGAATTTCGTGAAGGTCATCCAAAATCTGTAGTTATGCCACAGAGCATTGATGCTGTAGGCGAACTGATAAAGCTTGATCGTCATGTGACCTACCGAGAGATAGAGGCATCTATAGGGATTAGTGGAACCAGTATAAGTTCATTCAATATTGCATAAATATTTGGCCGTCAAAAAGATTTGTTCGCGTTGGATTCCGCATAATTTGACAATCGCTCAAATAAAGGCTCGCGTCAATGGGTCGAAAGAAATGATAAAAAATACAATCGCGGTGCATAAAACTATGTCTATGACATCGTTGTAGGTGACAAATCATGGATTTATGCGTATAAACCCGAACCTTAACAACAACCGACTGTATGGTTCTTTCAAGATGAGCCAAATGCAACAAAAGTTTTTCGCGCACGAAACACTTCGAAGAAAATGGTCGCCTGTTTTTTCGGAATAACTGGACATCTCGCCATCGTTTATTAGACGTAGAACGATGAACGGTCAATTCTGAATGGTACACCACCATTTGTTTGCGAGAAGTGTTTGGAAAAATCAGGGAAACCAATCGCATAGGCGTCACCAAGGCGTCATATTTGTTGGTTTATTCGCATAAGCCAATCGCTTCAAATATCCCCATAGAAAACTATGCAAACGATTGCACGATGTTAAATCGCCCGATCTCGGTGGCCCATTGACTCATTTATTTCGATAAATAACGCGTTTGCCAATGTTAACTACAAAATTCGATTGCTTGAAGCGCCGAATGTGCTATATGGCATCGTCCTGTTGGAAAAGCATATCTTTAATAAACACCCCATTAAGTAAGGGCGTGAAATAATCGGCAATCATGACTTTATAGCGCTAGCCGCTGAAGTTAATGCTCTCGGCGGCCTCATTTCTAAAAAAGTAAGGGCAATGATTTCACCAGCCCATAAAGAGTGGCAAACAGTGATGATTTTGTGGATATAACAGTGCCTTGAGAATCTCTTGTGGATTTTCTGCACTCTAAATGCGGCAATTTTGCTTACTGACATGCCCATTAAACCCAAAATGAGCCTCATCACTGAACAGAATATTGCTATAAAACAGTTGGTTGCCCTCTAGCTCATTTGTCTGCTCTTTGACCGAACATACGGCGTAAACGATTGGAGGAAAATAATTTCGTTTGTCATATACGCGAATGATTTTTAAATAGCAGCAATTGAAAAAATGTTTTTTCCCAACTAAAAACTTCTTTTGTTTTTCCCTTCGTTGTATATACACAACGCTTAAAATTCAGAGTTACTTTGTGGACAAACAAGCAAATTGGTAATATGCTCAATACGCAGACGGAGATAGCCACAAAGGTGCGATGAGTACAATCCATAAGAAGACGGACAAAGGGGGAAAGACAATTAATATAATGAATAATAATGACCGAAATAGTTATAGGTATAAAATATAAGATATATTTTTAAGTTGGTGACAACTGAATATTCGTTTGTGCCAAGTACAACTCGCAAACGAAGTTTGTGGCAAGTACAACTGGCGAATTTTTCAGTTGCGGTGAACGAAAAATTTCTATGCGCGTATGACAGTTTAATCTTTATCGAAAATGGAACCTCTAACATTTTTTAAACTATTTCTAATAAAAGATATTTTCTAATTTATTTTACATAAATACAATGCACCATGATATCACCACAGTTTATACAAAAAAATCATTGTTTTTAATTACGGATTATAGTGATTATAATTACGGACTATAACGGAATTAGAAATAAAAGTCGTTGAGTAATTATTTGTTTCCAAAATAATCGGGATAAGCATATTTTAATAATATACTTGGATCATTTTGCATGTTTAATGAATTATTTCAGTCCGTAGGGAAAATTTTGAATTTTTTTAAATTTGTCTTTTATATCAAAGGCATTACATTACAGTACTTATTTAATAAAAATTATTAATATAGAACAACTCCGTACACTTTCATTTTAAACAGCTACTATTTCAAATTACGGATTAGTGATTATACTTACGGGCTGGAACGAAATACGATAATATATTTTTTTTTCAATGGAATTTACTTTATGGCAGTCAGGAAAATTTGAAAATAGAGTCAATAGTTTTAA
Source organism: Pherbina coryleti (assembly GCA_943735915.1). NCBI lineage: Eukaryota > Metazoa > Arthropoda > Insecta > Diptera > Sciomyzidae > Pherbina > Pherbina coryleti. The sequence goes on from OX030950.1 coordinate 177,998,010, forward strand.
GTGAGTTATGAGTTATTACATTTTATTTTTTTTTTTGCAAAGCCAAAAAAATGCAGTATTTTTTGCCTAAATTGCTATAAACAATACTTTAGGATTATAGTGATTTTAATTACGGACTACAACGGAATTGAAAACAAAAGTCGTTTAGTGAATTTTACCCCGCAATAACCAGTGCAAGCTTTTAGTAGTAATATTTATTGATAGTTTGACATGATTAAGAATTTATTTCAGTGCCTAGCGAAAATTTTACAATTTTTTTGTTATCATGCGTCAGGACAAATACAAGTTGCAAATACATTTTAAGACAATTCGTTTTATTAAAAAAACAAAAACTACACCTCTTGTTGATACAGCCTATATAAGAGAATATATCTGCTTAAGTATAACCTCTTTTTATCGCAAAGAAAAACTCAAAACAGCTAACAAATAGAAAACCAACTACTTTGCATTTTCACATATATTTATAAAAATAAAAAAACGCTATTTCCTTAACATTCTTTTTTTAAGCTCGCAATTTCAACTAGAGAATTACAGTTGAAAGCCTCAACAAAATTTACGAATATGTAGCAATTTCATTATTATATCAACATAATCAAAACCCGTACATAATTCACACATATACATTTTCACACTTCCCACATAAAATAACCATCAATTTAACCACTCTAGCATGTCAACATTCGAACATGGAAGCAAATAAAGCCAAGAAGGAATAGAAGCATAGAAAATAAAATAAAGCTTAAATTAACTTGCTTATTTGTCAATAGATGCCATAACATCAACTCTAACTTTAACTAACTATAACAAATATACACATAAACAATTCACACACAGACACGCTTATATTAGCCAAGCTAAGGCCATAAAATTGTAATATAATAAATGAGGATTCATTCATCGCGTCCCTCAAAAAGTCTTATGAACAAAATGGCACAAATCAAACCACACTCACTGACACGCACACATACACACACACACACATGCGCAACTCTGTCACACACACCATCAGTCTTAAACCGTTTTATTAGCATAAATAAAAAGAACAAAATAAATTTCGAAAAAATGTCGAAATTCTTCATTCGAATGCGACAAAAAATTTACTAAAATTTGTTGAAAATGCGTGAGCACTCTATACCTATCACATTTAAGCCTCAAAAACCTAGAATTCCGCATTATACCAAAGCATTAAGATATCCCTACAACCCACTCTCAACCTCTTCACCACTGACAGGTACAACCTCATCGGCACCTAGCTAGAAACCATCGCAATGTAAACGCTGATGAACGAATAGATAAAAATCAAGAAATTTATTTGCTAGAAAACGATTGATGGCACGCTCTACGAGTAGAAAGCAAAAACTCCAAGGAAAGAGAGAGAGTTAGCGGGAGGGAGAAAAAGCATAAACAGCAAAGGAATTTGAAGCATGTTCCAAATAAAAAAGAAAAGGTTACAACTAAAAAGCCATAAAAATATACAATTTTACACTCGTTCTATGGTAGACATAAAACCCTGATTCTTATTAATAATCTACTTTGACGGTTTAATTTTATGCATGAGTGTGTGAACGTGATTTACAGCAAGTGGATTTATTGGATTTATTGGACCAATTAAAGGTTTGAGGATCGTAAAATTCTAACTAAAGGGAGGTGAGCAGGAAAAAGCGAGACCATTTTAGAAAGATCTTTCGTCTGTGGAAAGCGTATCCTTAAGAAGCAACGAAATTTGTTAACATTTCCATTAAAATCAGAAAAGGTCAGTAAAATTGAGTAAACATTAGAAAGGATATCTGTTGAATATTGAGCAACAGGCCTTAGATTTTATTGATCTTGTGGAAATGTTAATGTTGGCATGAAGTTACAAAAATAGAGTGGCAATAGTTAAATTGGTGGAGGACATATAATAGTAAAAGTAATACCAAAAAAAAAAAAAATAATCTAATAATATGAAGGATTGGACTCTGTGAGTATATTAAATGGGTATCTGAGAAATATTAGACCAACTCGCAAGCTTTTATATTCTACGAACAATCTCCATTAAAAAACAAAATTAAGACTGAACTTGCGCTGATCAGACATACCTAGCCTTATAGCGTGGAAATTGTTAGTTTTACTTAAAAACTGTTGAGTGCATTTTTGAAGAGAATTATCTGATCTACAATTTTGTTGTAAGCATATTTTCTGTCCGACAAAGAGGAACAGAGATATTGGCGAATGGTCGGTTTCGGTGACCTTCGAAAACGAATATCTTTTAGTGCGTACATGGTATCATTGGGATCTCTTGACAAGTTGTTAGTTATGCCCGAATTAAGAGGTTTACATCAAATTGGGACTTAATTTTTACGATTTAATTTAAAAAAAAAGAAAAAATAAATCAGAGTCAAAAGTTATGTCGCCGAAAAAAACTAAAGATGCAGAAAATACTATTTCGATGAGAACGATTAAAAATTCGTTCCACTCTAATGTATATACTAGGATATGAGTATACTTTTAAGTGCGTACTCAAAAAACACGCATAAAAAATACTCTTTTTGGAGTCTTATTTTTGAGCAATCATTTTACAATCATATCAAATACTCCTTTATGAGTCTTTTTATTGCGTACTCCTAACACACGCATAAGAAATACTCTTTTTAGAGTAATTTTTTTTGTGGCACTCAGAAAATGTTTGTAGGGTCAGTTTATTTAAGCTAAAAATTCGATAAAATTGACACCGCTTTTTTATCTTTTTTTACTCTTGCGAAACCGTTGATTCTTGAAGTTACGTGGTTTTAATTCAACTGGCAAATAATTCATTAAGGTTTAAAAATGATTTTTGCCAGTTGATGTATTAATATTGAAGGAATTAAATTCATTCACTTTCGTTGATTTCCACGGGAAATTGAAGGAGCTTTGTAGAGTTTTTTAAAGCGGACGGATTCCAGAACCCGGTCGGAGAACGGTGCCGTTGCGTTACTCGGTTTTAATGCTTGTCCAATTGTTTGTAAAGCTTGATGGCACAAGAAAATTTTTGAAAAACTAAGAAAACTCGTCAAAAAAATATGTTTAACTCCTAAAATTCGCCATTATGCAAATGTTTTTATATTCTTCTACGGCACATTGCAGCACAACTCGAGCATATTGCAGCACAATTCGGCAACACCAACTTCAACACAGTTTCTCAAAATACTGGGTTAACTTCATGCATTCATTCTAAAGTTACTTCATTCGAGTTTTATGCCTTCCCAAGCGTTAGTAAGATTTTCTTTGTGTTTAAATAAGTTTATTTCTCGCTTTCCTTTGAGTAAATACTGAATGAAAACTATTTTTTTATTTATTTTTTGAGTTATGTGACAACCACATATTGGTAATGTTTACACAATGACATTTGCAGCAATCAGCATTAAAAATCTTCTATAGTTAAAATTATCTAATTGTCCCTAATCTCTGTTAACTTGATTTTTACTACACTTTTGGTCAATTTAATTAAAATGCAATCAAGCAAAAAATATCAGCAGACCAAACACTCAGTTCGTTACCCCAAAAAAGGCGTGGCTGGCGTCATACTCTTCAAAACAACAAATTTATCTAAACTTTGATCTGCAATGGTGTGCATGAGGAATTTATGCTCACACCAGGATACATAACTACACACGCGCAAACACACATTTACACACTCCAGCACAGTCAGCTTGTTAAAAATAGTAGAAATAAGTAGGAAAAGGCGAAATCAATGAACTACAAATTTATGACTGACATTTACAATCAGGAATGTTTTCAATCGATTTAAACACGTTACCAGCACCAACCACGTCAGCAGCACTTGGGATGAAGCTAAGAAGAATTTTTCTAATTAAGTTAAACAATGAAGGAAATCGTTAAAAGTGCTGAATGAGTATTAGTATGTGTGTATGAGTGTGAGTGTGTGTGGTATTTGTGTATAAGTGTTATTTTATGTAATGCGCATATGTGTGCGTTGTGTGGATGAGTGTTTGTGATGGAATCGCATTTCGTTGGCCATTGATTTTGTTTGATTCATTTAAATTTCTGATTGAATTGCAGATTGAGACGAAATGAGAGAGAGAGCGAAAGAGAGAGAGAACGAAAAAATTTATTTGTGGTTGCAAATGTGTTGTTAACATGGGACTCTAACATTCTTACCCCGTAGGTTAGCGGGGTATCAAACTTAACCCAAAACGATTTAATTGCATTGTAAGTTTTAGAGAGAAACAAAACGAAAAAGTAACCCAAGAATTTCGAACGATTACTGGAGAAGTTATTTTCCAATAGCCTGGTTGTTGTTGGTTTAAATTAGGTTGTGGTGTGCGGCTCAAAATAAGAGCTTAATTTTGTAAACAAAACCATTTAAACCACAAAAGAATTTTTGCAATTTAGCAAGTTGCAAGACTGGAGTTTGCAAAATTGTTTAGAAAAAATACCAATAAAAAAATAACAATTCTTGCTACGTATCTGCCATGTGGCAGCAACGCAGAAATAAAACAAGTAACCGCACAATTTTAAATACGAGCGGCTCTGAAATAATACCTTTGTATTCTCTTTTATTTGAAATGCAGTTTTGAGGCCCGCTGGCAGCTGGCATGGAAATGAAATAATTTGCATATTGTTGCCAGGCGGCAACTTTTTAAACAAATTGTTTTGTGGGCCAATTTAAAATAACATGTCACACACACACTCAAACACTCACATGCAAAAATTCACTGTGACAAATCGTTGATTGAATGTGTGCTATAAATTATATTGGATATAAATGCATGTGTATGTGTGAATGTGTGTGTGTTCAAATTCAACGTATCGTGCGACCAAAAGAATCGATGACCTAAAGGCATGGCGCCTACATTAAAACTTCTCTACATCATGAACTGAAAAGCTCTATGTAGAATCTATTTATGGACATTTAGGACAAACTCTTTAAAACTATCTGATAACCTTTAACTGTTTATGAAATTTTTGAAAAAAAAACGAATAAAAAAATGGACTTGAAAATTTTAAATATTTAATTAATAATGATAGCCGCAAACAAGTCGTTCGCTTTGACGGACAGTTGTGATTAAATTCATTAAAGCTAATGAGCGGCTACTAACTACAGAATTTTAGAAATAGAAGAAATATCAACAACAACAACAACAATAGAAGATAAGTTATTAATAGATAACAACTTTGTATTAAAAATTTAATAAAGTAGTTTTTGGGTTATTTGGGCAACATTAAAAAAAAGAAACAAAATTATATTTTAATAAAAGGGGGTATTCACTTCAATGCTAAAATTTCAAAAATCAGAATTTTCCAACTAGTTTCTAACTAAAAATCGCAAACGCTTATTTCTATATAAATGTTATCAAAACAAATAATTACCCGAATATTCTGTAAACAAACTGATTCCTGTCTTATTATAAAAAAGAAATGCCAACAAAAGATTGCTCCATTTAAAACATTTCATCAGCTTTTTAGGCGGAATTTAAGTGGATGCTCTTCTTCTTATCGAAATTTTCATATTCACAATGACTCACACTCATTAAACAGTTTCGCTTATGCTTGGTAAACACATCTTTTCTTCACAAATTTCCGACGATAATTTTTCATGATCAAATTTAAGCAAACTTCGGAAAAGCAAAACAACAACAATTGCACTCGTAAAGTTCAGCATTTCGGAAATTTCAGTCTCGAAGTGAATACCCCTAATATAAAAAAATATTCGTCAAATTGTCATAAATTCAACATAAATTTTAGTTTTTTTTTTCAAAAATCTGGTAAAAAATGTTCCCGGCAGGCAGGGATGCCTAGTTTGGGGGTATTCCTCAAATGACGGGGAATAGACAGTAACTTTGGGGAATTTGCACAAGTTTACATAATTTCGTTAATTAAAAAAAAATTTATATTGTTGAGAAGTGAAATGTAGGCCAATGGTACTTTGTCTAAAAAAATTTCAAATTTCCTTTGAAAATGTGTATCAATTACCTGTCTATTGGTATTCACATTGTACCAAGTCTGCTTTTCAGATATGAAGATTTTGTCATTGAAAAGTATTAGCATGAACTTAATATTTACTAGTTTTCAGAAATTCCCAAAGGCCAAAAGCGTAACTGTGCCACACTGAGACATATATTCTTGAAAAGATGCATCAATTACCTGTCCAGTGGTATCCTTAACATTCCAAGTTTGTACTTCGGATATTAGGAATTTTTTATTCAAAGTTTGTTTACTGGACCTACAACACCTTCACTACATTTCAAGAATTTCTAATGATAAATTTCCTAATATTGCACATGAAATAATTTCTTTGTATTTTTAAAATTAAATAATATTGTTTTTTTAAGTGTCAAAATTAATTCCTTACCAATGAAATAGAGTCGTTTGTTGAATTCGTACTTTGCAAAGAAGAAATAAGAAATATTGGTTTGTGTCTTTGGTAAGTTCTAGTCGGATTTACGAATTTAACTTCACACAGTTGAAATTTTATATCCGACTTTTTTTTATATTTTTTTTTTTTTTTTTTTTTTTTTTTTTTTTTTTTTTTTTTTTTGTGAAGCATCCAATAACAGGAGTATGGGTGGATTCGTAGATTTCATCTAAACACTATGCGTTATTTCAACGTTGTATGTGTCTCCTACCAGAAAGATGGGAAAAGAGAGTGTATCACGATGAACAATATTTTATGAAAAAATCTAAACGAATTTACAACATCACCCAATATCACTGATCGGCCTCAGTAATCGAGTGGAAGCGGGCTTAAATGCCACTCCAGAGGTTCCATGGTTGAATCCCGGTGAGGCCATCGTGCCACGCTTTCTAAATTTCTTTTCTCATTTCTGATCAACTAAAATAAAAATGCATCAAGACTTACAACTATAAAGTTGTAGTTGTTCGCAGAGAAGTAAGGGGAGAGGATTGCTTAAATTCAAACGTTTCTTCGGCTTTCTGTCACGCTTACAACATCCTACACATGTTTCACTTGATTGCTCTTTTCTTCCCAATAATTTTCAACACATTTCGAACCAAGGCAAACTTGACTTTAAAGGTTTAACACCTGGTTCAAAGCTTAAAATAAACTCGCAAGATGTTGCCAGTGAACCAACGAATTCGATGTTGGTTATAAGCCCGGCTGACAAATGTCTTTAAAAAAAACCTGTTATTAGAAATTCATAATTTTTTCATTATTTAAAATGCTTTTCTTTAAATAATAAAAAAAAAAATAAAATAATATTTATCTTTAATGAGACTTGAACCTGGAGTTCTGACGTGCAAGGCAGTTGCTCTTGCCACAAGTCTATGATATGCTTGCAGCTGCGTGGATTTATTGCCCATTTTAAGTGACATCATATTTTATGGGAATAATACGAGTATAATCACTTTCAAACGATTTAAAGGATTCGCGGAAGCTTCGGTGATAAATATTCGAACTTTACACGAAATTTAACTCATTAACGAAGTTCGTTTGCAAACAAGACTCGTTTGGTACAGAACTCGCTTGGTTTGTTGGGTAATTATTAAATCTGTAATTAACAACCCAGAATAGGCTCAGTTAGGTGAAGGTGTCAGCTGATAGCTAGACCAGTTCCCTTTGACCGGATTGTTGATACATTATGATACCACAAGGATATATCCCACAACGCCTCAGAACTTTCATGAAGTTAGTACTGTCAATAAAACCAAATAGACGCTTGACGTCTACTACTTCAAAATCTGAAAGAGGCATATCGATGAAAAGGCATCCCAAATGCTTTTGTCTGGTGCTACAGGGAGAAGGTATGAGCAAAGCAGACGCGAAACCAACTCATTCCTTTCCTCATCCTTGCATCTCTTACAGAAAACTCCTCCTGGAAACACCCAAACTGTTCAAAGGTAGGATAAAGGAGGATAGCTGCGGGTATATAGCGTATGCTTTCTTCATATCTGTGGTAGCTCGATATCGCGAGTTGCATACATTGGTCGGCGCAGTCGTACAATCGGGTTGTAATAAACATATATTCTTTAAACCTCCAACACCTCGAAAGGGCAAGTAATATTAAGACGAAAAGGTAGGTGATCTCAATAAAGGATCGCCTACGGCAGTCATTGACATAAACCTCCCATTTTGGCGGCATGACTAACATCTATAATGCCTATTAAAGTGACAGGATCTTTTACTGTCATATGCTTAAACTTTTTTGTACGTTTTTCATTAAAACTAAGCAACAGCTGCCTAGTCCCAAGTGGGTTGCCTAATTTTTTCATGTCCGACATAAGTGTTTTCAACGCACATTCTCTCGCACAAGCTCATCAGGTTTGCAATTTCTAGGAATGTTCCTATGATCTGGACCCAGACCAGAGAAATGTCGAACTAAGCTGTAATCTCGTTAAGAGAAGGGCGATATTTTAAGGATGTTGATGTGACAGGGGCAGAAGGCAGTGTTCCTACTGCCCCAAAAGGCGGAAATATAGATATCCTGAGTCATAATTCATTATATCTCAGTCATTCTACAGATTTATAAATAGCCGTGATCTTAACGGTAGTAAACTGTCACATTTCTCTGATAGAAGATAGAGATCTGTCAGAGGGGGTATCTATAGAGATCTATATAGGGAATGAAAGTGCCAATTATGTAATCGGTACTCAACGAAACTAATTCAAAAAAATCGCGGATAGAAAAGTTAAACCTGTACGATAGTTAACCGACTGTGAAGTAGCTCTAGGACGGATGGCTGTTTGATATAATGATCTGATTAAGCGGTAGTAACCTGTTCTATTTCTTTTATAGAAGGTACATGGTAGAAGGTATTTAGAAGGTAGCAGGGAATAAAGGTGCCAATTACGAAATCGTGGCTGTATGGATCTGATTCAGAAAGGCAGATGAAAAAAGATAGAAAAGGTATAACTGTACGTGTGTTATCCCACAGTGATATAGCTGCGGGTAACTGCTTCCCGCACCACCTTTCTTCCTATAATAACAAGAGATAATAAGTGAAAAATTGCATTAACTGCATCAGGAAAAGTGACTCACTGATGCATATGGAGTGGGTCTCCCTTTTCATTATCCCTAGAATTACCGAAGATAACGTTAAGTTCTTTTAATTCATCCTAATGAATTACGATAAGACTTTGCATTTAGTTAAAAGTACTACATAAAAAAAAAAAAATATCCAAGGAATCAGAAATAGGTGTCATATCAATAAGAAAAAGTAAGGGGACAATATTGAAAATTTAAAAAAAAACCGCGTTTTTATTGTAAAACGAAAAGGTAACCAAGCAGCAATTGAAATCAATCCTCTCCAAAAGCATTAAGCATTGCATCTCAATGACTATTCATTTAAATCCAACATTATTGGTCAAAGCATTTGCTTGATTACATATTTTTCCCAAAACTACTTACAATAGTATTTCTATAGCAACAGCTGATGACCAATCGGTAATTGGAGCCAATATCAATGTATGAACACAGAGTTGCATTTTAGCTGAGCATCGTTATCATTATATATGCATGTTGTGACGACCACTAGTGCCAAGGAAATTAAATCGAATTGAAATTTGTAGCCAACTCTCTTCGTCGTTGTTGTTGTAACGGACAATATTCAACGTCGCTAGCCAACTATGTAGAGTAGATGAACTGGACGCTTGACGGTCAAAATTCGATACCTTGATACTGCTACATCTGATCTTCCCATGATCTGCAATCTTTTTGCTAAATTTTTCAAATCAGTATATGCATGTCCAGATTCTAATCCACCTGAATTAAACTTAGAATTAATTGATAATTCCATTAACATAGGTTATTTACAACTTAGTGTGCTCGAGGTTGTGGAAGGTTTGAGTCAATTAAACGTAGATAAACAGCCCGGAATTGATGGATTTCCACCTATTCTCCTAAAAAAATGCGCTAATGCGCTAGCTCTTCCTCTTGTCACCATTTTTAATCAATCACTTAATAGTGGTGAATTTCTTCCTGAATGGAAAAAATCTTTTATAACTCCTATTCATAAATCTGGCTCCAAGAACGACGTTTCCAACTATAGACCAATTTGTAAAATTTCAGCAATTCCTAAGCTTTTTGAAAAATTGGTGTACAACAGGCTTACTTTTCTTGTAAAAGAGACTATATCACCTTTTCAACACGGTTTCGTGACTGGTAGGTCAACCGTTACTAATCTGACGATTTTTAGTAACTATATTTTAAATAATTTTGAAAAAGGATATCAGTGTGATGTAATTTTTACTGACTTTTCCAAAGCGTTTGATAGAGTTCAACATAATTTATTAATAAACAAACTTGAAAGAATCGGTTTTCATTCAATTATTTTGAGATGGCTCAAGTCATATCTCACCGGCCGGGCGCAATATGTCCGTATTAACAATGAGCTTTCAGATGTTATCTATGTTACTTCTGGCGTCCCTCAAGGAAGTCATTTAGGACCTCTACTGTTCTTATTATTTGTTAATGAAATACCTAAAATTCTAAAGTTTTCACAGTGTTTAATGTATGCTGATGACATTAAAATTTTTTCTCGTCTGAAATCAACTTCCGAATGCTCAGAACTTGAGTTGGATTTAAAAAGACTATCTACTTGGTGTCGTAATAATTTATTGCCACTTAATATTGCAAAATGTCAATGTTTAACTTTTCATAAAAATTTAAATCCATTACTGTACCCCTATAAGCTCGGCGAAGTAACATTATCAAGATTAACAGAGATGAAAGACTTAGGTGTTTTTCTTGATCATAAGCTTAGTTTCTCTAAACATATTGATTATATGATCTCTAAAGCCAACTCCATGCTGGGTTTCATTACTAGAAACTCTAAAGAATTTAATGATCCGTTTTCTCTCATTTCGCTATATAATGCTTTTGTTAAATCAATATTAGAATATTGTTGTATTATATGGGATCCTTTTTACTCAGTGTCATCTGACCGAATTGAACGAGTTCAAAGACGCTTCACTAGAATAGCAATTGGGCGCCTAAATTGGAATATTGAAATGCCGGCATATAACGTTAGGTGTCTACTCCTTGGCATCCTCACTTTGAAAATGCGTCGTAAATATTTTGCTGTCATGTTCATCAGAGACATTATATATAGTAACATTAACTGTCCTGATTTGTTACTTAAGATAGGCTTTCATGTACCTTCGCGGGACCTCAGATCTCAGAATTTGTTTCATGTGCCATATTGTAGAGTAAATTATACTTGCAATGAACCCATAACGCGTTGTTTAAAACTGGCTAATACAGTCTGCATGAATGTTGATTTTAATTCAGGCTTAAGCAGAAATGCATTTAAAAATTGCTTGATTTCCTATTTTCATAGTATAAGTAATACTTCTAGCACCTAAGTATTCATACGTTTATCCATAAATTTAAAATTCAGAAATGTATTATTTTAGTCAAGTAGTCAGTAAGGAAGTTTATATTCCGTTGATGAATAAATAAATAAAAAATATTTTGTACGCATTCAACGTGCTGTTGTCGCCGCGATGCTTCGTTCTAACTAGTTGAGTTTTATTAAAAAGTTTTTTTTTATTTAAATTTTATTTGTTTTTCGTTTTACTTTCATTGTCGTCTGTTGATGAGCATTAATGGGACTGGACCACACTCATCGCTGAGAACGTTGTTGCTTTTTTTTTGTTTTTTTGTTGATTTTTCTGCAATGAACTCGCGTCGTTGTTGTGGTATCGCAAGCTCGTTTATCAATTTAAATTATTTCTAATGACTTCGATAACAACTCTGATAGCAGACAACTACAGCAGTTAAGGGCAAAGATACTTCAAAAGACACACAAATACATACGTATATGCATGCATATATAACCAGTCAGTTACAGTTGTAGTCAGCATGGATGCAGAAATGCGGAAACAGATGCAAATTCAATGCTTTGCAATTGAAGTAAAATGCACTGCAATGAAAATGAAATCGTTACGAAAAACGAGTGCCAAGCGTTGAGCGACACACGTCTCTTGACCCCATGTACTGCCAAATGTAGCGAAAAGATGCGAGTTGTGCATTTTGCAATGCACTCGAAGCCAAACGGCATTTGAGTGTGAGACGAATGAACGGGAGTGGTATGGGATGGCATAACTAATTGTTAAAAGCGATATGCTGCAATTGAGCTGCTCTTATTTGCAGCACTCAAAAAACTACACAGCTTTGTCCGGGAGCAAAAGAAAAACGTTATCACACCCGTTCTAGCCTATTTGCTCATCTGCCTTCACTAACTATGCCCGCAATGTGTAAAGCCCCACACAAGTCATTCCTCAAGACATTACTCACTATGTGTCACTTTCACTAAGTAAGTCGGCCTCGTTATTTCTTTGCCTTTAACCTTCTACTCAAACGTTTTCTATTTTTTTTTCTTTTTTTTTTCGTCATTCATGCATAGATAAAAGAGAGTCATACAGACAGATAGATAAATAGATAGACAGACAGTTTGTCAGTGCTGCCCATAACCTTCTAGTTTCCAGTCTATATCAGTGGTGTTTGTTAACATGACACGCTTGAAGCTATTTATTGCCAACTAGAAGCAATTAGCTCATTGTGCGGCGCTACACTCCAAAAAATTTACATAATGTACACAAAAACAAACAAACAAACAACAAAAACAACAACAACAGCAGGCATTTAGCTCTTTTCTTCATGGCAATTAATAATGCCACAAGCAGGCGACACTTTCAGGAGGGGCTCAAAAAGCCATCAAAAAAATACAAGTCATAAACTTAAATGCAAATTGATGAAATAAACATACCAAGTGTTGGTGTTGATGGCTGTGTTGGTTTCAAGCACACTCCAAAGTGTCAGCTAAACAGTTAAAAATACCAACACATACATTCCAACATAACACAGATTCCTATAGCGACTTTAGCTGTCTGTCGCACGCACACTAAACTAGAAAATTTGAGAGTTCCTGCTGGAGTCATTATTCTTGTTATTTTGGGCAACAATTGGCGACAACATAAGGGCAAAATTATTTCGACATGTCCTTCAAGTGTCCAAATGTGTGCTTCATTACACAAGACTGCAAGTTAAAAAAATTTGTTTTGCTTTTTTGGATTTTATAGATGATAGGGGGTGTTCAGTAGCTCTTTTTTACGAATATGAGCTTTGTTTTTTTATATTACATCAGGATTATATGAAAAATTTGAGGTTATATACCCGAAACATGGCTTTTTGAGCTGCGTTTGAATTTAAGTAGAGCACAAACAGAGTTTTTAAAACACTTTTCTACCCACTACATAATTAAGTGCTCCTCTTTCCCCCGAAATAAATGTTCAAACTGTCTTCTTTCTTTTTTTCCTGCAAAGTTATGACTTTTTTTAAATTGAAGGACTTGATAAAAATCATTGTTGGACTATAATTTCGCAGGATTTCGAGTTTATGGAGTTTTCAAAATGGTCATTAGTTTGCTAAGAATAATCGTCGATGGCTATTTCAGAACTCATTTAGAAGACTAAGAATAGTATTATTGCAAGTGTATGGAACTTATACATATATACAACCGTAATACAATCTTAACGGCTGAACGGATTTAACTGAAATTCGGTACACATTCTACTTGAATCCTAACTTAGGTTATGGCATGCTTAGTTTTGACCACGCCTCTTTCGACCCTTTACAAGAAACTCAAATCTACCTATTAGCATACTTTTTTTTAACCGAAAATGTTCGTCTAATTAATTTTACAAAAAATTCTGTTATTTTGACACTAAAAACATTCACATATTTTTAAAATTTCACAAACTTTTAGTACAACGCTTTTTTCTAATAACATCAATTCCTTAGGATAACAAAAAACTACCAGAAATTCGTGTGTTTTACTTTCGATGCAAGTAACTCCGTTGTTTTTGAATATATTTTATTTAATTTTTTTTTTTTTTATAAATTCAATTCAAGCATTTAATAAAAACTATTTGAAATGTACTTTTAGTTTAACGTATATATTTTTAGTCTTTTTTTTAAAAAAAAAGGTCCACAATATTCTCTTCTTACTCAAAAAACGGCACAAACCCGGTTTTTGTTGTTAAAATAATAAAAACTCGAAATTGCATTTTTGATTACCTTTAACATGACATAGCGTTTAATAGCAAAAGTGGTTTCAGTTTTATGAAAAATTGTATTAACTGCTTCTGTCATCAAGAAACAAGACACCCCTGTGTTTTTTTGAAGAAATTTTTTTTTTAAAGTTTTATTCTTTTACGGAATAGTTAAGCTCCAAGAACAATTTATTTGAAAAAATTATACCAATATCTCTTTTCGATCAAAAGTTATCGCATTAAATCTATTTTCTCGGCCCCTCGGTCTCTTTATTTTTAACCGATAGAAAAAACATGGACCTTTAAGATGACCTTTAAAGTAATTTTAAATTCATTATTTAGATTATTTGGATTTTATTTTTCATTATTTGGATTTTTAAAAATATTAAAACGAGGACCTAATATCAAAATAATTAAATTTATAAAAAATAATAATTAGCTAATTAAAAATTTAATAATTAGTTTATAAATAAACAAAATACTTTTGAAAAATTGAACTGTTATTTTGTGTGGGTTGTTATTTTTTTTTTTTTTATTTATTACAGCTATACATTAGTACACTTAGAACTTATATCATTACAAATAAGAACTCAGTTAAATTTTATTTCATTTACTTAATTGGTTTTTTATAGAAGTGCGTGACACATTAAACTGAATATATAGCAATTCTATTTTTTGCTCCACAACATTTCTTACAAATTAGAATTTGGGTAGAATAATTTTGAATTTGATAAGTTGATTCGTTAGAAAAAAATGGCCAAGAATTCTAAGAAGGAACTCCGACTTAAATGAATCCAGTTTAATAAATTCTGAGTCAACTATCTCGTAGCATGTTCAATACTACTTATTTGTCAACTTACAATCGCTGTATATCGGGCATTGACCTCTAGCGCGGACACGCTCAGTATACAAAGCTTAAAACATTAATAATTATTTTGCAATTACCGATAAAAAATAACTTTATTTCATAAATTATAGCTAGTTCTCCTTTTTTTTGTTTAATTTTAAAAACCTTTCATGTTTCCAGTAACAGAGTGTCGCTGCAGGTAAATGAACTGAGCACACGAATTGGAGTACATTGAATTATAATTGCGAAAGCAAGTTCGCCCAACGAAACCCGAAACTGTCGCCAACAATGTCGCAGAGCTGTAAATGCTAGCGCAGCATGTAAGTATTTTCATGGCAATTAAGTGCTTCAACCAAGTCAAGTCAACATTGTAAACAAAATAGCGAACAATGATAAATGATGCAAGAACGATGTTTGAGCAGAATGACGCAAGGAAGGAAGGACGGAAGGAAGGAAGGTAGCGGGCACAAAGAATCACGAAAACAAAGAAATGTCTAGTTAGTGCGTGAGCGGGAGGTGGGAAAAGTGAGATAAAAAATGAGCAATTTTTAATTGATGTTGATAAATAACAATAAATAGTTACGCACAAAAATGGCAAGCAGCGAGCTGAAAATAGGAATTCCTTAACAAAAAAATAATGTCACATGGATAAAGCATGACGAACAATACAATTTTAATAATTTATGAGGTAATTATTTCGACTTACGTGCTAACAATTCCACGTAAGGCGATTGAGTGGGCATGGCTAGTCGTGGCGCCGCAGCACATTACAACATTCAGTGTCAACAGCATTCAATGTTGTTAAAATAGCTCACAATAAGGACATTTTTTGCTGTTGTTGACTCTGCTCTAGCTTCCCGACTTTGCATGTTAAACAAACAAATTAGGTAACACGAAATGCAACGGCAACAATTTAAAAGCAGCAGAAAAAAAAAACAACCCAAAAGCAATTTAAACAAAATGAAATGAAACCCATCATCATTTTTTTTTTTAGGCAGTTAAGCAGAATCGAGCGCATGTTTTTATTAGGTAAATAATTAAAATGAATGCGGTGCTTATTTTATGGTTGGTAATTTGAGAACAATGTTTATTGCTGAAGTCATTGCCAACGGCAGAGAATTATGGGTCAGGGGAAACTTTTTCAATATTTAAAAGTTTACTGAAATTAAGCCAAATTAAATTATTTTCTATGCCTATAACCAAAATATTTACAAGTTTTTTATTTGTTTTAATAGCCTGCAAACTCAAACTTACCGCTTGCCCTTGAAGGCCAACAAGTATTTTTTATTGGCCGGAAAGTTATTTGTCAGCGACAAGCCGGTGGCACCGGCACGCAATGGAAACTGTTTGTGGAACAGCGGTATGCTAACGTCAAAATCCGGACGCCTATGTAACACACTCATGCTGGCTTTGGCCAAAATCGCCTCGCCCGGATCAAAGCCCAATGAATTTTCCGCATAGTCCGGCCAGGTGCCCGAGTACAGATTAAAGATGATATGATTACGACCGTTGTTCCAGTGCGGAAGACGCGCCAACCGCGACGGCACGTTGCGCACATAGTCCTCCGATAGGGAGTCTCGATCGAGCGTATCGATGCCCAACACAAAGAGGCAGGCACGTGACGGATCGGGCGTAAAATAACGCGACTCGCGTATTGCGGTTATGATTTTTTGATAATTTGCAGAAATGGGCGGTGCTGAACCGAGTGAGTTGACCGGTTCCGGCGGGTAGACGTATACCAGAAATTGTTCATAGCATTTGGTGAAATCGAAGCAGGTCTCCATGCGACAGGAACGCGTTGCTTTATATTTTTGCGCTGCCGCAATGCCGTATTGCGTATCCTGACTCTGAGCAGCAAGATCTGGCTGCTGTAGCAGCTCATTCGACAGCCCATTCGAATAATCATCATCAGTCTCATCTTCGTAGGAAAGGTAGCTGGGTAGCTGCTCCGGCGAAATTTTCAACTCTGCAAAGGTGGAAAACTTGGGCTGTGGCGTGCTTGATTTCAGTCGATAGCCGCCAAAATAACAATAGGCCAGAAAAGCGCAGGTGACGAAAACGAGTATGTAGCGCTTTTTGGCCTGCATAGTATGTGTGGGTGGGTGGGGTTGTGGGAAGTTTTGTGCCGCTAGGTAATGCGCTATGCTAAGCGGGCGGGATGTTTCTGTGGTGCTGGAAGAGTTGCGTTTCTATGGCCGTGGATTAAATGGCTTTTTTCTCAATGTAAACAAATGCATTGCTTTTGTGCACTGCTTTTATCGGTCACACAACAATCACACGCGTTAATGTTGTTTTTGTTCCGACTGGCATTTGAGCGGTTCACTTCGCAAACTCAAATTCGATTTCAGACGCACACTAAACGTTGTGCTCATGCTAAGAAAGCGGTCACGGGATGCTTTAACTGTTTTCAACATAATGGCAACATTTTTACAGATTTTTTGAGCACTTTACCGAATCCGTAATTCCAAAGCAAGCACACACAAGGAGCTCGAAATGAAAGCCTCCTCGGGGGCGTTAGCCCACACGCAGCACTCGTATGCCGTCACTTTGCAACGCACTTTTTACGCACACATTAAAAAGCTTCTTCTTTCTTTGCACTTTCTGCACACTTTTAAAACATAATTTCTAGTAAAGAACTTTAATTTCATTAAATTTTTTATGAATTACACCGAATAACACGATTTTCGGCAGCTTTAACAACGACAACGAATATTATTTGACATTTGCCTTGGCAATCGATGAACTGTCAAAAGCAGCAGCCACGCGTGCTGCCAGATCTACAGAAACACTCAAGCAACACAATACGTTATTTAGCGTTGCCAACACGTTGGTGATTTAGTAACGCAACGCTACGTTTCTGCTCAATATGATTTAGCTTCTTCATTTGCAGTTCTCGTTTTGACATTTAATACAATCAAATTTAATTTCTTTTAATGAAATATTTTATATCATAAAACGATTTCTGCACTGTATGTTCTCACTTAACCCATACTCCTGCAAAATTTTCCGAACATTTCAACAACCGTTCGCTCTAGTTTAAACTGTGCATCTGTAAATCTCGGCGAGAACTAATTTTCTATGCATCGAACAACACACAACATCCCGACTCCAGCATAGACAGCCTGGAAGTAATTTTGTTTTCTTCTGGTTCTGTTCTCTCTCGCATTCTTCTTATCACTTAACGTCGAAATTATATCATCTCTTGGTGTAAGTTCATAGCGTTGATTGTTTTGTTTATATCGTGTTGTAGTCAGTGTTTTGTTGCTCTCCGAATATATTTTGATACACCGGACTTGCGCAGTGAAAACATGGAATAAGCTGTCATATGTTGGGCGATGCTTGCGCCACCTAGTAGTTGAACTGTAGCTGTGCCAAGTGCTGCCACATTATTGTTAGACTTTGTGGCCTTTTAGAAACTCTTCGTTTAGCTGTATGGCTAACGAAAAAATTTCTTGCACGATAGAGCATTTAAAGTTACATTAAATTTGTTTAAGTTAAAGCTTTTGTAGGTTATGCACTCACTGAATTGAGCTCTAAAGAGCTTTATGTTCTGGCATTTCATGATGCATAGCTCTTTTCTTCTAACAATTTCGAACTTTTTTTGTCCAATAAAATAAAATAATTTTCTCGTAACATTGACAGAAAAGGTTGAACTTAAGTTACTGAGTGGATCACAACGAAAATCCCGAAAAACTACCGATGAATTGATGTAGTGGCCAACGAAACCGATGTCTAGTCGCTGTGTGATTACTCTATACAGAGTTGTTGTTAGTTGTTTCTTCATTAGCATACTTGACCTTGAACTCAACAATTAGTCTTAATAAAAATGATATATATATATGAATTTTATCTGGATTTGTTAAGAATCTACTTAGCCTTAAGTTATTGGTCAAATCTTATATATTAATACGCAAACATCAAATGTTGTCGTACACTTTTTCAATATTTATTTTAGAATAAGGACAATGAAACGTATATCATTCGAAAGGTACTGCACCATAGATGTGCCGAATTATGTTAGATTTTAAATTTATGACCTTTGACCCGAAATATTAACGTTGAAAGTTTATATAAATTTTAGTTAGGGATCTCAGAACTGGGAAGAGGTAGAATGAAGAATGTGATATCAGATGAAAGGTCTGGCTGCACAGTATGATTGAATATAAGATTGGTGACTTTTGACCTCAAATAGGAGCGGAAAAAGAGCATTTGTTAAATAAAAGCTTAACTGTAAGAGATGGAAAAACATGATATAAGAGAGAAATTTAGACATTCATAAGATGTGCAAAAAAAAATTTAATATTTTTCACCATCGTTTACGGTTACCCTACAATAAGCACTATTTCATGTAACAAGTGTCAATATATATTGTGATGGTAAAATTGTTTACAAGTAGTAAATTTTGAAAAATTTCCGTTATTTTGACATCAAAATTATTGTGATGTCTCGAAAACTATAGATGTTTTCAGTACAACGTTTTTGTATGAAAATTCGTTGGTTGAGAAAAAGAACGGTATACGAAAACTTTTTTGCTAATATTTTCCACGAATTAAATGTTAAACAAATTTTCCGTTATTATGACATCAAAAGTATTGCGATATTTCGAAACCTGTAGATTTTGTCCATGCAATGTATTTCTTAAAGCAATGTCATTGCCTCAGAATGAAAAAAAAACAATTGATATTTCAAATTTTGATTTTGCATGCAAATATCTCAGCCATTTTTCAATCGATTTTCCCGTAATTTTCTTTGTCTGAAAGTTTAATTAAATAATTTTTGAGTAATAAGAAAAGATTAACCGTTATCTCACTAATTCAATATTCTATGTTGTTTTCAAAAAAACTCTAAAATATTCAATTTTTGCTTAAACATTAGACCAGAAATTCTCTTTTTGTAATTTTATTTTTGTTTTTCTATTTTCTTCTCTCACACTCTTTCATATACCATATCATTTATTTGCAAAAATTGCTTCATTTTGACACAAAATTTAATTAAGTGTTTCTATCATCGAAAATCATGAGCTACCCCCTATGATTTTTTTGATGAAAATTACATTTTTCAAAATGTTGTTTTTGTATTTTTTATAAAGTTCTACAGCTAAAAAAATAATTTCTGTGAAAAAATTTTTCAAATATTTCAGACCACTCCAAAGTTATATACACAAATATATGTTTAAGCCATTTCCTTATCTACTTTATATATTATACATATTATTATTATATATCTATATATAAATAGGTGTACGCAGAACAGTTAAGAAACATTTTCTCCCGTGTTTCTCAACCAATTTTGATAATTTTTTTTTAAATCAATAAGAGTAGGGAAAAGGAGTGCACCGAATATCCCTCAAATCAGACGTTCCATTCCACTGGTTACATTTGATGGGCGTTCAAATAGAGGCGAGGCACTTTTCATCAGCCCAAGTTTGCGGTAAACTTTTGAACTATAAGTCACAAATCAATGAAACTTGGTAAGAACTTCCTTCCTTGACAAAGGGGGGTGAAACACTCATACAACTCAAAGTTGTTATATCAAGTAGCTTTGGAAGCATTTCTACTAGAAAGTAGAATAAGGGAAGTAGGGTACTGTGACGAGCATTGAACAAAGGGGTGTGGCTCCGCATATATAAGCCACATTTTTGATATTGAATAGCTTTAAAAGTAAAAATCACAGAACATGGAAAATCAGAATTGAGTTACTGATTGATTTGTGATTGCACCAATTTGTGATTTCCTGCTGGTGATGCGTTTGGTGCTGTAAGAGTTCGGTTACGTTTGCATATGAGTGAATAAAAATACAAAAAAGAAAATCAATTTTTAAATGGTCGAATCTCGACCAAAGGTGACACTAGTTTATCTAAAATGTCTAAAAATTTGTCTTCTTCTTTTCGCTCTGATCAATTTTTATACTGCTTTGAATTTCAACTCTTTAAAGTATTATTGGTCGGTGGTGTAGAGTTTGGTGAAATATGGAAATAGTAAAATGTTGTTATATGATAATGGTCGCTATAGAAAATAAATGGTGAAAACGAATGCAATGGTATTCAACAAAGTCAAATACGTCTATAATCAAGTTTTCAATGAAAGTATTCAATCAAAGTTTAAGAACTTATGTGTGGAGACTCTTAAACTGATATTTGAAATACTTTTTTTCAGAGTTTTAAACACTTCTTTAACTCCTAAATAGTTTGTTTGTTCATGTATGAATTAACATGTAAAGTTATTTCTTTTTTTTTTTAGATAATTTTTCATGTTCAAGAATATTTTTTGTTGTATTTATTATTTTAGGTTTTTATTTATTTTGTATTATTTAATTATATATTATGTGTCCAACAAAAATGAAAAGGATAAGCAATCATCATTTCTATAAAAAGTTTTAATAAATTCTCCAACCGTTTCGAAAATAATTTAATTTTTCATGAATTAGCTTAATTTTTCAAAAAGGATCAAATAATTCTAATAACTTATTTTGTTTTTTTTTCAATGAATATTTAAAAAAAAAAATTAACACATTCGGTATTAAAACTGCAAAATGTTTAAATTATTGTAAATTTGTATTGAGATTTGTAAAAAATTTTATTAACAATCTTGTCTAGAACTAATCTGAACTTCTCTCTGAATCATGTGTTACTGAAATGGTTATTAAGCAATTATATATCTTTCTTTGGGGACGTTCAAAAATTGCTCAATGAACTTTATGTCCAAAATCAAATTAGTTCACTTATACATATGATATGTGATATGTGCCTTAGTTCAACCTTTTTACTTATTTATTTCAAGTTTGAGATTTTTTATATAATTGTTATTCACGTATTTAGGATAAACTTATCAAAAATAATATCGTAAAATCTGGACTGTCAGCATATTCGTAGTCGTTTTTTATATTTTTGATATTTGTTTGTTTTTATATTTACCAGAAAGTTCTGAAGAATGGTATGTTTTATATGACAGAAAAAAATGGTTTCTTCGTTAAATATTTGATAATAAATATTTATATGTGAAAGTCAAAAATTTACAGCAAATATCAATCGAGGGCGGCCTTGGTATCCGATTAGATAGCATGCTCGACTGTTACCCCTGAGGTCCTGGGTTCAAATCCCAACCAGGCCTTGGACCTACGCTTTAATCTTTCTGCATTTCCTATCGTCATTTCTAATCAACTGACATTGAAAAAATATGAATATTTACACCTTCAAAGTTGTAGTTGGTGGTGAAGAAGTAAGTGGATAAGATTGCCGAATTCACATGTTTCTATGGCCTTCCACCACTCTTAGAACATTTTACACATGTTTCACTTGATTAACTACACATTTGTTTTCACAAGGATTGGTTCAAAGCTAAAAAAAAACATAATTAGTGGCATTGACCGTTAAAGTGACATTTAAATATTTTAAAATTTTAAAATTTTTCAACAAAAATATTTCACTGAAAACTGTATGTGTTTGAGTTGGAAATGTTTTCCTACACATTGCATGCTCACAGCAGTTTGTTGGAAATAATTACTGATACTTTTACAATGCAACGAGTTGAATGAGTAGCAAACGAAGCCCAAAGCGATGCCAAAATGGGCTACTTAATTCATGACAAAATGTCGAACTGTTTAAAATTTACCTGAAAATTAATTACTTGAGCAACACAACACTAATGAAAATTGGCAATGGCCCACATGAGAAAATTCCGCGCACATTTTATTGATTGTCTCTTGTTAACAGAATGAACTGAATTATGTCAAAAATGTTTTTTTTTTGTTTTTTGTTAAGTTGGGCTGGTGGAGGAAAGACTTCGGTACTTAATAAATAATTAATTACTAAAGTATTTATGCATAAATGTGGTTTTGAGTTGAGAATTTAAGGGAAGAGAGTTAAGTGAGTAAGTTGGTTCCGCTGCTCATCATGTTTGCTGGAAAATGTGGACTCGCTACTTGACCAACTCGTGGTTGTTATCTATGGTCCGTCGGAGGCTCTTTATATTGCGGTCTCCTATATCCCACCTCTTAGTTCAGAGTATATCTACGCAGCGCATGCTGATAATATTTTATCTCTTTGCTCAAAGCTAGATAATAATAATCATTTATGTGTTATCGGGGATTTTAATTTAAGTAAGATTGTTTGGACTTATTTTGATAATGTGCTCACAGCTACTAATATTAATTTTCCACACGAAATTAACTTTATTGATTCCTTACTGAGTATGGATTTAACACAGATTAATTATTTTGTTAATAGTTTAAATAGAATTTTAGACTTAGTTTTTCTTTCTGTCAATATCAAATATGTAATTTCAGAATGTTCCTTTCCGATCTCTCTGGCGGGAGTACATCATGTTCCGCTTATCCTTTACGTGGATTTTTATGAATTCATTGATAATGAACGTAGTTTGCTTAAACCATTTAATTTCAAGTTATGTAATTTTGATTATTTAAGTGAGTGTATCGATTATGCAAATTGGAATGAACTTTTTGATGGAAAGAACGTCGCAGCCTGTTTTGAAATTTTTAAATCCACGTTAAATAATGTTTGTGACTCAAATATTCCACGGTTATCGATGAACAATCATAAGTTGCCCTGGTATACTAAAGGGTTAAAAAAACTGAAAAACTTACGAAATAAGTTTCTAAAGCTATTTAAGTCTACAAATATTGATGAGCACAAATTGAAGTACATGCACTATAGTAGGGAATTTAATTTCTTAAACAAATTTCTCTATAAGCAATATATTTCGAGTGTTGAGAACAATATAAAGTCAAATTCCAAATCATTTTGGAATTTTATACAATCTAAAAAAGGTGGTTCCAATATTCCCACTGCTATGACGTACAATGGCTTGAGATCTTCTTCGATTACAGACACGGTTAACCTTTTTGCGACTTTTTTTAATTCAAATTATAATTATGACACACTAAGTTTTGATGAACCGCTTTTGACTCGCAATATTGACACAATTTCTGACATTGGTTGTCTGACAATTTCTCCACATGAAGTTTTTCTTGCATGTTTGGCTATGAAAAGTTCTGTCAAGCTGGACATTGATGGCATCTCATCAATTTTGTTCAAAAACTGCGCGCATGCCTTATCCTTTCCACTCTGTAAGATTTTCAATAAATCGTTATCAACTGGGTCATTTATTGACTCTTGGAAAATAGCTTTAATTACCCCAGTTCTTAAAAGTGGTTCGAAATCGGAAGTATCTAATTACAGGCCTATTTCTAAGCTTTCAAATGTGTCCAAGATCTTTGAAAACATAATTAAAGATAAACTATTTTTTCTTGTTAAGCGTCACATTTGCTCTCAGCAACATGGTTTTATGGCTGGCAGATCCACTATAACAAATCTGGCTCTTTTTTCCGATTTTTGCATTTCGTCGATTGCTTTGGGTAATAAAGTTGATGTTCTTTACACTGACTTTACGAAGGCTTTTGACAAGTTGCCTCACAATTTATTAATTGCCAAGTTGGCTAAATTTGGTTTCCATTCCCAATTTTTGAACTGGGTTAAGTCCTATTTGACTTCCCGGACTTGTTATGTCTCCATAAACAATGTTCATTCATTCAAATTTATAGCTACCTCTGGAGTCCCTCAAGGGAGTATACTTGGACCCTTATTTTTTATTTTATACATAAATGACATCAATAAATGTTTCAGTAATTCAAAATTCTTATTATACGCCGATGACCTTAAAATTTTTAAGGAAGTTTGCTGTTTGGCTGATGTTTCTGCCCTGCAAGCTGATCTCAATAGTGTTTTTAATTGGTGTTCTTTAAATGGTTTACCATTAAATATCAATAAATGCTTTCATCTATCCTTCTTTAAGGCAAGAAATGCTTTGATCTCTGGTTATTTTCTTGGTGATTCCCCATTAAAATCAGTTGATACTATTCGTGATCTTGGGATTATTTTTGATTCGAAGTTTACCTTTAATGATCATTTAAATTTTATAATTCCGAAAGCTTACTCCTTGCTCGCGTTTATTCGCAGAAATAGTGCTGGATTTCGAGATCCCCACACCTTTAAGTGTCTCTACAATTGCTTTGTTAGATCGAGGCTAGAATATGCGGCTATTATATGGAACCCTTTTTATGCTTGTCATTCATTGCGCTTAGAGCGAATTCAAAAGTCTTTTACAAAATTTGCGTTGCATACGTGGAACTCGGCTGACTTTAAACCCGCGTATAATGCTAGGTGCTTGCTACTAGGTCTTAAAACTTTAGAAACAAGAAGAAAGATAAGTTCTCTGATCTTCATATATGATATCATATCAGGTCATATTGATTGTCCATCTCTTCTTAAAATGATTTCGTTTAATGTTCCTTCTAGACAGCTGCGGCGTTTTAATATATTTTTTATAAAATATCAGAAAACAAATTATGCTAAAAATGAGCCTATAACTAAAGCTTTAACATTATTTAATGAATTGTCTATAAATTCTAGCTTTGATTTCTCTTTACCAAAAGATGTATTTAAGAATTATGTAATAAGCTTATTTCTATTATAATCTAATTTTTGTATAATAACTTTAAGTGTAAATGTTAACTGCTGGTCTGTAAGGAATAATTTTCCGAAGACTGAATAAAGAAACTAAACTAAACTAAACTAAACATAAAAAAAGAAACTTCATCATTGAACATTGTAACAATAGGTTTGTGGAAACTAAAAAATGATACGTGAACGTTGGAAGTTACGTGAGTAACCAATCGTAAAAAGATGGCAACAACGGTTTTACCATATTTAGACTTCCCCAGTGTTCTATCAGAAACTTAATCTTAGCTCATGGTATAATAATACAAGGTAGCATTGACAGTTGCTTGGGAAATCATATACTGTCAAAAAATATACTCAAAAAGAGAGCGCTCACAATCCGCCATTGAAAACACAAGCAATGTTGAAAACGTTGAAGTGAAAAAAACAACAACCACAGCAGCTGCTGATGTATTTCCACAAAAAGCTGTTTTTGACAGTTTATGTTTTCCTGTTGAAGAGAAAATAAGCAGTTGTCAATGCTACCATGTATTATTATACCATGATCTTAGCTAAGTTCTTTTTTAAGAAATAGCATTTAGTTCAATTCGTCATCTTTATCAAAGTGAATATTGAAATTTCCGTTTCGTTTCGCTTCCGTAGAAACGTTGACGCCCATCAGCAGGTATAATATGTATATACCAAATGCTTCGAATGTGTCTTACTTTATTTGTAAACAATTTCATTCATTTCATGCGATTTGTGAATTGTCAACGAGCATGCTGGTTTAAGCGTAAAATAAATTACGTAAACATGAATAGATGTTTCCTTACACCACTCTTATTTTGATTGAGAGGAACCACTGCGGATGTATGACAAATAGGAACTGCTGTTCTTATAATTCCACTACTTAGTTTTTCTCGTGATACAATAACAAGGTAGGCTTAATGGAAGATAGGCTCTCAAAATTTTAAATCTTGTTCTTCTTCTCATTGACGCAGTTTACACGTCATTCAAATTGAATGAAGAATATCGCGTTTTTTTGTTCTCTTTTCCTCTCTTTGATTGAATAGATGTTTACATGAGATTTTTTTATTAAATGGATTTTGTAAGGGTTTAGTTTTCTGCTACCTACTATTTTGTGAAGTTGTTTCGTTTATTGTGAAATTTATACCTTCTTATGAATTATTTGTTACTAAGCAGTAGACATGTAAAAGTTTACAAATCTATGACTGATTGATGCATGCCTGGAGCTCAATCAAAATTTTGATTGATACGATGAAGTGTTGAAAGTTCATTTTCGTTCTCGCATAGAGTTCATCCTTTTTTTCTGCGAAAATAACAACAAATTTTGATTGATCAATTAATTTGTATGCCATGTAAACTGGGCCATTGTGAATTGACATGCATGTCACTGTCAGCTGTTTCAAAAAATCCAGATCAGAGTTTTATGCGATATTTTCTTAATGTACTATTACAATGCATATTTTGCTATGGGCTACATTGTGTTACTTTGTACACATAAATTTTAATAAATGTTTTAACTTCAAGGTTAACTATTTTTTATCGAACAATTTCCATAACAATCGCAAAAAAAACAATTAAAAATTTTTAATAATTAAAAAAATTTTAATGGGTGACTTATGTAATCATGTAGGTGTTGTCTAATTAGGATAATAGGTTAAAAAGTGTGACATCTTTCAATTAACTCAATATTTTGCATTCTATCATCACTGAAAAGTTTGCTTTTGGCACAAGGTGAACCTCGCTCTTTACCAATAATTCACCAAAACTACACCTTTGTTTTAGAACGTCTATAACTCATCTGAGCAAATTTAAAATATATTACGCTTTAAGCATGAAGTTCATTCACTGCATTTGTAATTATAAACGTCCATCTACTCGCTGGAGCAATTTACGCATGAAAATAATGGCAGAGTTCAATGATTGCATTTTACGTTCAGAGTGTAGCCCTGCTACAAAATTGTAAAATATTTGGTATGTTCTTAATGTGAAATTTTTATCGTATTTACACAAAATTACTTAAAATGTCTTCATTTATAATTACAAAAATCTTAAGTCCTGAGTATAAAAAAGTTATTTTAATAAATTAACAATAGAAAAATTATAGAAATATACGCAAGAAAGTTGAAATAGTTCCTACTTTTCTTGCGTAAATTGCATTTTTCCAACATTACGCACGTAAGCATTCTTTGGCATTAAACTCTCTCTCATAAGCGTTCACACATTTATATTGCATTGCGTTCAGCGAGTAGACGGACGCATATGCAAATGCAGTGAATGTACTTCCAGCTTTAGAAAACTTGAATTTTCCACTCCAGCGTAAGTTAGAACTGTCATGGAACATAGCGAACTAAAATCATAACCCCTTCACTTTTTGATAACACTTAACTTCACTCACCTTCTATTTTTCATACCGCAGGCTATATATGAAAATCGATTCTTAAGGAGTAAAGCTATTGGTTGAAATTGATTTCAAAAATTGGTGGAAATTTCAATAAAATTTGGCTTTCCAATTTATTTAAAGTTCACTATTTTTTA
This sequence comes from Pherbina coryleti, assembly GCA_943735915.1. NCBI lineage: Eukaryota > Metazoa > Arthropoda > Insecta > Diptera > Sciomyzidae > Pherbina > Pherbina coryleti. Next base: position 178,025,862 of record OX030950.1, read on the forward strand.
TTGTGATGGTTTCTACTCTTGTTATCTTAGATATCTTAAAGAAAAACATTTCAATTTCAGAAAGAGAATTTGAAAGCATGTCACTCTAAACTTTACGAACATCATTCAATAACTGTATTTATATGCGTTGAGAGCAAAAGAGAAACAAAATGTCAGGAATCAGTTAAGTTTCCCATCTCAAATATAAGATTTTCCTCTTGCCTCATATTGCAAAATTGCATTTTCGTATTTTGTTTCTTCTTATCTTGGCTTCCGTTTTATCTTGTGTGTTCAACAGACCGACTAAAGCAATGTTAAACAATCAAGAAAGAAATTCAATAAAGTACACACACATGTATGAACGTGTGATGGGCGATATGTTGGTAGATATTAGGTAAATATTTCAACATATATAGCTGCCAACTGTGCAAATAATGCATACAAAATTTACTTTTTCGGCATTGAGCTCGAGCTTAGAAGGAATGAGCTCAAAATGCAATGAAGACAAGCTCTTTTTTGGACGAAACTCTGTATGCAGATTTCAATATTACTTCGCTCAGAGGCGTGCTAAGATTGTTGTTTTTATTGGGGTCAAGTACCCACAAATCAGCAACAACTATTTTCCCCATTCATGCGCCTTTCAAAAATTCTTTGCTTTATATTTTTTCCTTCTTATTTTCAGAAGCAACTAGAAACAAAAACATTTCCTGTTTGCATTTTCAGCACTATCGCATAATTTTCTGTTTATGAATGCGAAATAATTATAATTTCCTCGCCGCAGCGGATGGTTCGCTGTTGACCATCCGTTTCTAGATTTTAGCCTCGTGTAATTTCCTCGAACTTCCGCCGCAATGTGCGAAATTGCACGTTAGCAGTGCAGCCAGTGATGCCACAAACACCATCATCATGGGCCAAAGTGAAATCCTTTTGTTTGCTCGTAGCTCGTAGCAGCCGCTGATGACGATGATGATAATGATGGTAATAATGATGAGTATGCTGTGGTCGCTAGTAGTCTTGCCAGCTAGCGCGTAGGATTAATTGGGAAACAGGATGAGTCGCCTTTTTGCTCCAAGTGCTCTTATTACCGCAAAGGATGCACATTTTTGTTCGCATTTAAAACGACACGTAAAATATGAGTACATACGTATGTACATATGATTAATTGAGGTGAGAGAGAGAAGGCAGTATGTAAGGAATAAGCATAAACGAAAGCCAGTCTTTACAAAACCTTATTAATGAAAATACTTTGCAATTAATTCCACCCTAGAATGTGAAACAGGAAAAACGAACAAAAGCCTTAAGGAACAACAAACTGGCATTCACTTCAAAACATTCTAGAGTGGAAATCGTCTCTGCTATCTACTGATATTAAACTCTGCATTTTCACATCACTTTAGCATTCGGAGATGTTAGGTAAATCAAGAACTTCTAGACACTTCAATAAATTCAAGTGAGCTGCTATTGTTAGGGAACTGCATTTAAAATCCCTCGCTTTGGGGGAACTCTGACTTCGAGCTTTAAAATTGCATTTCAATGGTTGGAATAGGTTTTAAATGTGGTAACAAGAAAACACGAGGAAGAAAACGTATGACAAAAAAAAAATTCCTTTCGTACTCGCATTTTTAAAGTTTACTTTATTCCAAAACGACGAAATGGGCTGAATTTTGCAAAAATTTGGTAAATCTAGAAACGAGCACTTTAAGAATTTTGCACTTTAAGGTTGGTTAAGCTAAGGTTAAGGGGTCAACTTGATTTCTTTGGCCGTAACTGTAGGCCGTAACTAGGGCTAACATGGTCCAGTCTAAAGTTTCAATTTCCGATGACGAGTTCGAGTATTCGCAGTGGTATTTTCTGAATGACGCGAATAGTGTTGTCTTCAGCAATCGTAGCCGATTTATCTATGTAGAGTTTGAATTAGAGATCCATCCCCATGATCTCTGATGATCATTCACCGTTCCGAAACGTGTAATTAACGGTTCAATGAATTGTTCTCGCAATAGAGCTATGGTTTCACGGGCTGTGTATCAAGTAATGCGGTCTTGTTGGAACCAAATGTCGTCAATATCACGGGCTTTTATTTTATGTTGCAAATGGTGCGTTATCACGGCGAGATAATGGGCGCCATTCACAGTTACGTTCCGGCCGGCCTATTTTTTTTAAGAAATATCGACCGATGATTCCACCAATTCATATGCAATACCTGTCGTAGCTCAATGTCGTGAACAGTCTGTGGTGATTGGCGTGGAGTTACGCTTGTTTATAACCGGGTGGCAATGCCCATATATTGTCAAGGATTTTAGGTCTGTTTCGATTTACACCAATAAATGTGGATGATGATAACACTAGCTATCCATGATTGGTGCTATGGTTCCAATATCGGTATGTACTTCATCACGTACAGCACATTTTTTTAATTGATTATTCAAGTTAAGTGTGGTGGTGTAACTAGTATTGAAACTACAAACATAGGTCGTTGATCGCATCTGGAGTCATGGAAGTGAAGTTCAGGAAATGATCGGCATAACGTTAGTTAATGGAACGTAGCTGGTATAAGCATCCGGAAGATCGCGTGTTGGATAGCCTTTATTCATCGTACGTTGCTGGATTATCGTTCATGATGTTCTATCTGATGGGCGTTAATTCCTTGAACCCAAGACTCCTTATGTCAAGGGGCACCGTAGAATTGGGCAGTCAAGGCAGGTGTCTTCGATAAATACCAAAAGGCTTCTGTCTCAACACAACAGTTTTCATAAAACCTATACTCAAGGATTAAATATACCATGCAACGCAGATGTATTTTGAAAAAATGCTTTTTTTAACATTTTTTGGAAAATACTTTTTAATTTGAATTATATCACAATGTGCCTTACTTCTTACGTTAATAACTTTAAAAATGTATGCGTGGAGATTATCCCCATTTTAGATTGTGTGGAGATCGTACGTGTTTGAAAAATAAAATCTAATGCCACTGGTACAACCCACGTTAAGACGGCTTTCGCCACAGTTCTTAAGCTTATTTCGATAGTTTCTGTACATTTTTGTAAACTTTAACAATAAACTTTTATTGACTCTAATGTGATGAGCACAGGGCTGGCCAACCTCTGCTCACATTCATTTCAATTTGTTATCTAGAACGAAATGAATTTGCAACAGCTGCGAGATTTTAATTTTTTACAATAGCTTGCAACTCTTGCCACCATATGCTGCTCGAGCATTTAGCTCCCTTCCTTCATATTTTACGTTTAATGCAATTCTTTGTGAGCTATAAACTAAAGGATGTCAATGAAGCAGGTCGTCCCGAAAATGTCAACACTCTAGTGCTTCCATGCGACTCCATGTCTCTGCGTCTCTCCTTAGCAGCCAATAAATCCACAACAACTTTCGTTGCCGCACTTTTGCCATTATTTCATTTAGTTTTGTTTTTGCTTAAGTAGAAGTTGTTGTTGCAGTTGTTGTTGTAGTTGTTGTTGTTGCTATTCCTTTTGATGTTGCTCTTGTCATAGCTAATGAATTTATGTTGTAAGCATTTTCCTGCAAAAGCAACAATTTTGCTTGTTAATGTCCTGATGCATTGCCAGGACTTGACTTGCCGCAACTTTAAATGTGGTTGATGTCGTCGTCGTCGTCGTCGTCGTCGTAGTAGTAGGGGGTGTAACGTAGTGTCTTGATCTATGTTTGTTGCAAGAGACTGCTTCACAGAGTACTCCGCTTCAATGGCTGATGGCACAACTTAAAACTGAGCAAGTCAATGAAGCACGCTAACAGCAGCAGAAGCAACATCAACGACAACACCAACTACAACAACAACAACTCGATGAAGGCACTAATTGTTTGTTGCCGGAATGTAGTTGGGAATTTTGAACGCACTAACTGGTTTATGAAAAGGAGCCTTACATGCATACATTTTGTGTCCCAAATAATTAAGAATGTTGATTAAATTTAAGCATGAGTGTCAATTTGAGTGTGGTTGTCGAAGACGAAGAAGACTTAGCAGCAGAAGAGGAAGTTGCAGGAAATGAAGAAGCAGCAGAAGCACTTAAAGTTCGGTAGACACCACCAAAGCGTGCGAGAGTCAACCCACAATTCAAACTGTGGCATTGTTGACAAAAATGAACGACAACAGCAACAACAACAACAAGCACAACATGTTGTGGCGCAGTTTTCATTTCGAGAAGTAGAGCGTCGAGCAACAACTTTGCTGTAGCAACTCGTGCAGCTGTTGCTGCTGCTGCGGATTGTTTTTATTGTCTTAATATTGGCGAAAATGCGAAAATCTTGTTAGTTGACCAAATTGGCATTCTTTGACTTTGGCTCCAACTCTCTGAAGTGGGTTTTCATTTGAGCTACGATGACATCTGTTGAGCAAAGTGATTGTCCGCACATTTACTGAGGAGTCGTTATCGTTTTGGCGAAAGTTTTTCTGTTTCTGCTGCTGCTGTAGCTGACGCGTGTTGTGTAAGCTTTACTAAAAATAATGTTGACTAGAAGGACAATTGTGTGTGTGTGTGCGAGAGTGTGGGTTGCTATGTGTAGTTTTGTGCAAAACTTTTTCATTGCAAAAATCAAATAAAGTTTTCCTGGTTGAGCTGCAACGGGATTTTTATCTTGTTGCATCATGACAAATTTCAATGCATCGCTAAAAAATATCATTCCTGCTCGAAATTTTTCAATAAATGGAGCAATAGTTGTGATTGGAGTAAGGGTACGAAATGCTCCTGCAAACTCCACAATAAATTCTTAAGTTCCGGATGTCAAATAAATGGTGTAGCAAGATCCAGCTACATATGAAAGAGGGGAGTATGGAAGAAATTTTTCCAAGGACCTAGTCTAAAATGAACAATGCTATATGACATGTATGTATATGTTCGAAGAATCATTGCAAAGTTCTGTTTGAATCCTAGCTGGATTATATAATGACGCTTTACTAGGTTCGGATCTTAGGTGGTTTATAAATTGACGCCTTTTTAGGATCTTATCCTATCCTAGAGGTTGGTATTGGTGAGATTCTTTCAAGGAACTATTATATAATGTTTATAGTGTGCAATGCATTGGGCTATATACATGTATGAGCAATCATTGCAAACTTCCTAATTCGATAATACTAGAATTAGATTAGTTAGGATAGGATTAGGATTTTTTTTTTTTAGACTAAACCAACGCTCAGGGAATGCCCCCTATGAATGCGAAAGCATTGCGTTGATTCGGAAGACGGGTGATAGTTAGTTGGAGGGTGGAAAGATAGAGTAGTGTTGGTGAAGATTTGTTTTAAATTTACATAGCTCAAAACTGCCGGGAAAAAGATTCTTTCAAGGAACTTTTATATAATGTTTATAGTGTGCAATGCATTTGGTTATATACATGTATGAGCAATCATTGCAAACTTCCTAATTCGATAATCCTAGAATTAGATTAGTTAGGATAGGATTAGGATTAGTTAGGATAGGATTATCTAATGATACTTTTCGAACCCTAGCTGGATTATATAATGAGGCTTTTTAGGTTCGAACCCCAGCTGGATTACATAATATTGCTTTTCTAGGTTCTAAACCTACTTGGATGATATAAAGACGGTTTTCTTGGTTCGAATTTTGGCTGAATTACATGTCGACGCTTTGCGAGTATTCCTTTAAGAACTTAAAAAATCCCCTTTTGGGGACATTTTAAATCTTAAGACGATCTACTGACGGGGCAAAGTAAATAAATAAAAAAAGTCAAAGCGAAAGTAAAAGCTTCAAAACTCGTGATTGGCGTTAATTTATGGGTCTAAGCGTAGGAGCCCGCAACTAAACAGTAGTCGACTGTAAGTGGTTTGACGTGCCAAATCCAACAAAAGTTTATTCGGAGAGCAACAAGTTATTCGAAAATTGGTTTAAACGTAATTTATCTTAATGGATCATAATCTTCTAAATAACCCTCCTTTGAATATACTAGGCTGTTCAATAAGTTCTTGGTGAAATTAAGAAAAACTTAATTTTTTGGCAAAATTTATTTTTAGTATTTAACATACTCTACTCTTAGCTTGATTAACTAAGTCCAGCGAACATTAAACCTTTGTATGGTTTCGTTTTTTTTTTACAACTCTTCGAAATGCATATCGGTTTCCAATTCCGATGAAGTCTTTTTCCCGTGAGCTATCTTTTGAGATTGGGAATTGGATAATCGTGTCTAGAGGCAATATTCGGAGGACTTTTCACAAGACTTTAAATGACTTGTGATATGGTGCATTGTCTTGCAAAAATTCTTGTTGTACCAATTGAGGTGTATGGTAGAAAGTTTATGTTTCATCACAGGTCACTAATCTGACTAATCGGACGCACAAAATCTACGGCTTGTAGACTTTTTATGATTAAACTTGACTAAATATTGCTCAGAATTTCTTACGCGTAATCTTTTTTGGTCGATTGTTAACACACGCTTCACCCATTTTCGTATTCTGCAAAATGGAAACCTCCGAACCAGCTGAGCACTACGCACTTCCGCTATTGTATTGTCTTTGGGATGACCTGAACATTCATTCAGAAATTGTCTTGAAGTGCTCAAATTGTGCTGTAATGTGGCGGAGAGATATTAAAAAACTGTTGTTGAAACTACCATGACGGGGCGTTAGTCGCGTCTGGAATCATGGAAGTGACGCCCAGGAGAGGTTGAATGGTCGTTGTATTTATATTCGCATCGTACTAATGTCCTGAAGATTTATCTGTTGGTCATCAATTCCATGAACCTCGACCCCATTGCAATGTGAAATTAGGCCCATATTGCAGGTGTTCATGTTGCAAAAAATTGGAATTTCAATCTGGAATTTCAATCGCCTTCAACTAGGTTAAATCCTTCTACTTCATCATTTCGAAAACTAACACTTCTTCTCACTTATATAACTCAAGCTCCGGTGTGTTATTGAAGCATATAATCAAATAAACATTGAAATATATGCATATTATTCCATCCTCCCCAATCTTACATTATTCCTCCCACAATCTTTAGCCAATAAGTTCTGTAAATAAAATTGGTCTATTTTTTCTTTTTTTGTCTTTGTAGAATATGTTTTCCCCTGCTAATACTTGTCTTGTTGCTTTGGCTTCAGCACAACGCAAACAAGAAAAATCCATGCCGCGTAGCTTCCCGAAATAAATCTGAATACATTGTCACTCACTTGGCTCTAACCTCAGCTTATTCATTATTTCTGTGCTGTGCTGAGCTGTTTCGGTTTGGTTCGTTTCACTGCAGTTAGGGAACCCTAACAACAACAACAACTACAAACACAAATCGTATTTACACTCAGCCAACTAAGGCAGCACGCCAGGCTTACCAACAGTTTAACGCTTCAAGTTCCCTCACGAGGCACAGCAGCTTACAGCAGAAAAGCTATGGGAAAAATCACTGGTTTGCACAAGAAGCTGCAGTGCAACAGCTATGGCAGCAACAACAAAGATGATCCTCGACTGACTCTGACGCAGAGACAGACAGTTGAACAGACATTCATATTTTCTATGATGATGAATGGCATGAAGCATGGAATCCAAATCCAAATCCTGTGAGGTTTCTTCAACCAGAAACTAGACTGCATGCAGCGCATATCTCTTATTGGATCCCTTATGGTTTCCCAATGCCGATTATTATTTCACTGCTCTTTGTTCTAATGCGAAAAATAAACTAATTTACGCAAGTCTTTTAAAATGCGCCGGCATTGAAATTAGTCAAAGTAATGCAATTAAAATAGTTCAGAGCTGAACTTTTTTGAGTTACCTGAAAATATGGTCGAGCTACACAAGTTCTTTGCAAGGCTTGGCCAAACGTATTATTGTGATGCAAATGCAATTTAATTAATGCGTTGTTCTGGGAAGCTTGTCCAAGAAAAATAAGTCGCGAGCAGGTATAAAGAGCATTAAAGGCGCGAGGCGCAAGGTAAGTGTCACAGAAGGGTTCAATTAAAAGTTTCAAGAAAGCAAGGAAAATCTGTTGTAATCGGCTTGCCACAAAAGAAAAATTATTAGAATAATTAGTAAATTATTCTGTGATAATATGATGTGGTCGTTAAAGGGTAGGACCAAGATGTCAACTATAGTATATTTTTTGTTCTTTTCTAACCTAATTATTATTCTAATAATTATTCTAACCTTTTGTGAACAAAAGGAGTATTTTTCAAATTCATTTATGAAGCTTTAGGGTCTTAAGTGGATGGGAAGTTTTGCGTCACCCGCCCTTCATCAGATCTTGCCCCTTCCAACTTCTACTGGTAAAGTTTACTGCAGAGTGCCCTTTCTGGAATACGCTTCACTTTATCAAGTATTGGCATTGTTCTTTCCTAGGCTCAAAAGATTAGCGTTTTTTTGACAATAAATTTATAAATTAGATAAAAGATTGGGAAACGTCATGGCTCCCGATGGACAATACTTTCGACAATGCATTTGTTCACTTTTTTATTGAAATATAGCGAGATTTTTGCAGAAAGTCTCTCATTTTTAAGTTATATTTTTTTACATTCAATGACATTTACGAACACATTACGAATAATTCTGGAATTTAATTTTCGCCCGCATTTATGACAAACGAAATTAATTTCCTGCAACTAAATGACGAGTTTCTCGGAACCGACTATTATTATAAAATTGTTGAAACGTTTTCAAATAACGAGTTCAAGCACGACAAACGAAGTTCGTTTGCGGCAAACTGGCGATAAAAGTTTTTTTTCTTTGCGTGTACAAACAAAACAATTACCTCTAAATATTAATTTCTGAATAAAACAAATTTTATTTCGACACATTTGTTTTACTAAAATGTAAAGAAAAAGGTCAACATTGGGAACTCATTCATTACCTGCGTTCGATTCGCCAGTGCTCAACTCAATTACGAAAAAAACGGCTACTCGTTTAGCTGTTACTTGCTAAATAGTTGGCAACACTTTTGTTTTGACAGATCACATGAAGTCTGCCAATAAATTATATTGAAAAAGAAGAAACTGCTTAAGGGGTGAGATACCTTTAGACATGGTGAAATTAGTTTGTTCAATAAATTTTTTTCAAGTTGATAACATAATTGGATAAATTTTTTATTTCATATCTGTTTAGTACACCTTTGAACTGTAAAAAACATATTTACTTTTTTTTTTTTACAAAATAGCGGCTCTGCAGAGTATCTACAGTTTTGACCCCAATAAAATTATTTATTCACACCATATCCTTAAACTTGTAGATACATCCTTCCGGCAGGTACATCCAAGTTGGACGAGGTGCTTTTGTCTCGGAGAGACACATTCGGTTCTGCTTTGGTACTCGTCGGTATTTTCGGCAAAAACTTTGCAATAGGTACCGATTATTATACCCAGCTCGTTCATAAGCTTCAGAATGGAGGTGTAGCCTTCATTAAATATTCCAACAGCAATGAAAGCTGAAATTTGTAACCTAGGCCTCTCGATCCTGACAGAACAAATTAAAAATTCCGATAGTGCAGTAAAAATTGTGAAAAATTACGGAAAAAAGATTTTTAAATCTATTGTGAAAGAAGCATTCCTCTGTCCTAAACGCTTCGACTACCTGAAAGGTGACGGATACGGAAAAGTATGACGGAAATGTTTTAACAAATAAACATTTTATTGACTGCTTAAGATTTTGGTTCGGCCGGGGGGGTATTTAAACTTCGGCCCAGTCGAAGATCATTTCTTACTAGTTTTAATATGTTACACATTCGAAATATGAAAACAATTTGCATTTTTCTAAAATTATAAAGGTATCTCCTCCTTAAAGAAAATACATTTATTTTTTGTACTCACATCACATTTTGACAGAATCTTTTACAGTTTACCTTATTCCGTACACAAACCAACTCAAAAATAAGAAATCGGCAACGCGACTTTACTCAACTCAACTGATAATTGACCTACTCTATACTCAACTTGAATAGGTCAATTGAATTGAGTATAGGCTGGTGAATCGAACGCAGCTATTATCAGAATGAGTTTCCATTCAAAAATTAATCGCTTACGAATGTCGCAAGCGAACTTAAAATTTTTGGATTCTAAATTTAAGGAGTTTTTGTTTTTGTGAAATATTCCCACGGAACAACACAAAGAAAATACAGGTTCGAAAGAAAAACGTTTTAAAAAACTAAATTTTCTTTAACTTGAAACTTAAAAACTATCTTCTTCCGTCAAAACTTAGCTGGTGGCATAGTGGATACTTCTAGTGCAATAACTTCTTACTTCATCTGTTGAAAATTCTGTTGATATTCGATAAAAGCTTAACGAGCTTCTTCTGTTGTTCTCTACTATTCTCCAATTATTATTTTCTTGTTCCTACAACAAAAGTTTGAGTTGATCTGCCTTCATAACAACAACTCAGCTCGGCTCTACTGAACTCTCGACCACACACTCGCACATTCGCAATCTCACACTCACTCCAAGTGATTGATTAACTTCTGCAATTTCATAAATTCCAACATGGACAGCATCAAGAAGCTACGCTGCTCTCTTAACAATGAGCTAGTTCCACACGCAAAGTGGCATGCCTCACTTGACTTAAGCCGTAAGTGAAACTGAGATTTAATAACTTAAGCAGGAAGGAAACAAGCGGATATTCGGTATATTGTTTCGGCATTCTGCACATCGTCGAATGAGCAGGAGGATGGAAGGATGGAGGCGGAGGAGGCAGTTTAGCCAAGCAGTGAAATAAAAGTGCCAAAACAATGAATAATAATTCAAATGCTGTCGGCAGCTGCTGTTGACTACTGTTGGTTGCCTTCATGCACGGAGTTAATTTCATTTGAAATGTCTAACAGCGGAAACGCCAAAACAATCTGTGGGCGGGGTGTAGAAAAATTGGTTAGTGTGAATTTGTGTGCAATGCCAACATTAAGCCATGGAATTCCGCCATATTAAGAGCAAGTAGCATGATAATGAACTGCCATGACTTTTGGCCCCCTAGACCATTTGGCTTGCAGGGAGACTTGGCAGTCAACGACCTGTATGTTGAGGGTTGGCATGAGGATATTAAGCCAGCTATTGGTAGGCCTGCATGAGCAACAACGTAACCAAATACTTTTATATTCGCCATGACGATGATGGCACGGAGTGTACAAAACCGCCTGTTGTACTTGAGTCCTGATGTATTTTACCTATCGTTGGTATGTAAGTTGTTGTTGTTGGTTTTTTTTTTTAGAAATACATGCTCGATTGTATTGTGTAGATTCCTGCGAGTGGAGACGCAGTTACTATGTCGAGAACTTCCGTGCAGCATGAGTGCAATTCATGAAAGATGAGCGAGCTTGCAACCGAGTTATTTCTCATTAAGTAGACACGCTGAAGATTGCAGAAATATTTGTTGTGCCTTTCTGTTAAATAACAAAAGATGATATTATATCAAGCATTTCCTCTAGCTCCCGCTACTCTGTAAGGAGAACACGTACGTTTCATCACCGTCTTTGCATTCGTCTATTTTGTCGTTCACATCAGATTTTTATTTGATTTTTCGGATTTTATTTATGCTTAAAGCACGTAGCTTCTTCACAGTTGCGTGCTTTTTGTTTAAGCATAGCTTGGCAGCTCTTCATCCGAATCCGTCGAGATTTTATTCCTATGGAAATCTGCCAATCTCCCGCATGCCTTCAACGAGTCTTTGGAGTCTTTTTTCGCTCTACTCCGCTCTGCATTTTATGATGCAATATTTGATGAACGTACACATTAGCAACGTGTTTCCCTCTGGCTCAACACCGGTGCGAGGGGGTTCCTTATTTTCTAGTAGTTCTAACAAAGCATGCGATGGCTTCGTATTGCATTTTTGGGACACTGCTAGATGTTTTCTATTCATTGTTGTTGTTTTCGGGGATAATTTATTGCAGGCACTTTCCAGGCATTGGTGCTTAAAGCATTTTTATGCCTTTTTGTTAGCTCTACTTATTGTGATTTAAAGCCAACGTGATTTTTGGAAAAGAAAAAGTGCACCAAGGTGGGATGCTGGCAAATGAGAAGATGGTTCAAATAAGCATCTTAGAGGAAATGAGTAATATTGATGTATAAGGTTGGGTAAGGTTAGGGTAGGTTAGGTTGAAGAGTATAACAAAGCAATCTATTCGCAAAGTCCATTATTATTCCACCAAGAGTCATGCCGTACTTCCTATAAAATGTATTAAAATAACCGCTGCTTCTCAAAGATCAATATCGATCCTTTAAAATCAAGCATAGAACGATTTTAATAAGTCATTTGACAGTCATTTCTCTTTTAAAATCATGATCAAACTGCAATTAAATTGGTTTCATAAAATGAAGATATGACATTCCTTTCTAAGGCACACTTAACTGGATTCCACACAAATTATGGCCTCAATAAATTTTGTGCAACATAAGTACTGAGGAAATAAATGTATTTAACAATAGTTTTAACAAATATCTTGAATTGGATGAGTATCTATCTATTTACAGTTCATTAAAACAACTTGATTTTTAACCCCACTCACTTCTTCACCTTTTCGCTGAAACTAAAACTAAGCACAGCAAAAACAATTTTGTGCATTTCTTAAAGAGAAATCGAAATACATGCAATAAAGATATCGTAAGCCAGGAGAAGCCATGGGAATCCTTATGAATATCTTGATTTTCCTAACCACAACTAAAACCTCAATCCAAGCATCAAGCTTACTTGTGTTCATCAGTGATTTTAACCACATCCGATGCATACGCATCTCTGCCCTACCCTGCCATTGCCAATGGCAGAAAGAAACTCACAGCAACGACATTGTTTGTTGTTTTTACCTTTTCCATTAGTTAAGAGGAGCATCAATTCAAGGTAGCAAGGATACAGGGTAATTCAGGTGCAGCAGCAACTTATTTCCTGTTTTTGCTACACTTTATCAACCAATGCGTTGCAGGAAATATAGTCTTGCTTAACGAGGATAAAACAAACATTGAAACGAATAGAGAGACGAACAGACAGAATACAGAATATAGAGGCAGAATGTACAAGCAGAACAAAGAAGTTCAACGCCTGAACGCTGCATATCCTGACATTCAATGCCAGCGATAGCGGATGAATACTATCGGTTCAAGGTGGCTTAATGGTTGACACACCTGGGTGTCGACTTCAGGCTGCTGCAATAACAACGAATAGTTGCCACTCTGCACTCATACCCGAACGCTGCGCTGCATTCATATGGATAATGGTGTTGGTGACAAGCGCATAAACAGAAACAGAAACAGACACAGGCATAAACAAAACATTCTGCTAACAAACTTTGTAGCTTGAATGTTATGTGTGTGTGTGCTTATATGCAAGTGTGTGTTGAAAGATAGAACCGGAAATGCACTCGCATACATAAAGTTAAGAATGTGCAAATATATGTTTGCAGCACACATTGGAAAAGTTGCTGCCACTGCTGCTGCTGCTTTAAATTATTTGGTGCACACTTTAAGCTGGCAACTTCAACCAGAGCTCAAAACCGAATTAATGAGTGTTTAGCGTGTTGTTGAACCGCCCCCACACAGACAACCACTTTTAGTGGAAGTTGTAAGTTTCTGTTCGTAGGGAAATTGCAGTAATGTATAGTAGTGTTGTTGTTGTTGTTGTTTTTATTGGCGTTGCTTTGGGATGCTGATGATATAATTAATGCAATAAAATGCAGAAAAACACAAGCAGAATAATACCGAGGGAAAATACAACAAGGACAGAAATGAATAATTATGCACAGAAACTGAGGAGCAGACAAATCGTAACGAAGCTAGATGAGATTAATTAGAAAAACGTTTTGACTAAAATGTGTAGGATCACGTAAACTGAAAATTCAATTTCATAATTCATAATGCATAACACATGGTCCAATAAGTCCCGAGACTAAGTAATAAAACAACTTTTTTTGCAAATATTCTTCTTTATTCATCAACATAGGTTTCTTCAAGAGCAAAACATTCATTCCACCGCTTTTCTAACTTTGCAATACCGGTTTTGTAGAACGATTTGTGCATCGCCTCAAAATACGCTTCAGTTTCAACCATCACCTCTTCATTGGAGCCAATTTCATATTCACATTCAGAATCATATTCATATTCATATTCATATTCATATTCATACTCATATTCATATTCATATTCATATTCATATTCATATTCATATTCATATTCATATTCATATTCATATTCATATTCATATTCATATTCATATTCATATTCATATTCATATTCAAATTCATATTCATATTCATTCATTTATATTCATATTCCTATTCATATTCATATTCATATTCATATTCATATGCATATTCATATTCAAATTCATATTCATATTCATATTCATATTCATATTCATATTCATATTCATATTCATATTCATATTCATATTCATATTCATATTCATATTCATATTCATATTCATATTCATATTCATATTCATATTCAAATTCATATTCATATTCATTCATTTATATTCATATTCATATTCATATTCATATTCATATTCATATGCATATTCATATTCATATTCATATTCATATTCATATTCATATTCATATTCATATTCATATGCATATTCATATTCATATTCATATTCATATTCATATTCATATTCATATTCATATTCATTCATTTATATTCATATTCATATTCATATTCATATTCATATTCATATTCATATTCATATTCATATTCATATTCATATTCATATTCATATTCATATTCATATTCATATTCATATTCATATTCATATTCATATTCATATTCATATTCATATTCATATTCATATTCATATTCAAATTCATATTCATATTCATTCATTTATATTCATATTCATATTCATATTCATATTCATATTCATATTCACATTCATATTCATATTAATCACCATCATTCATAATCATTCATCATCAATTATCATGATTTATCATAATTCATCATCATCAATCATCAGCAATCATCATTACTCATCATTATCCTTCATCATGCATCATCATTATCCTTCATCATGCATCATCATTAATCATTATCATTTATTTTCATATTAAATGCTTCTTATTTTGTATGCAAAATGCAATATGTTTTCGTGTTGTAATGTGTAATTGAATGGAAAAATATTTTTTCATTTTGCACCAGAAATATTTATTGGATTTAGAATATTTGAATTGTATTCCTTTGAGTAGCAGATTCATTTGCTCAACCATCAAATCTGATCACATCATTAACAGAACTTTGAACAAGAAAAGTGAGCGATATGAAGTAATTAGGCAGGGTAAAAGGTCTTGTCTGCAACAAATGCTACTCCATCATAACGACCTAATCCTACACCATTTATAAATTTCGAGTTTAATTTAGCTGAAATAACGCCAAATTCATTTACAGCACGCCAAATCCAGACTCGTCGTAGCGTCGTTTATTAACCTCGAACAGTACCAACATTATTTAAAATTTATTTTAGCACACAAATTCTAAAAGGATACCAAAAACAAAAATAAATTAAATGCTTTTGTTTTATTATCAACCAAGAGGATATCCCGGCAGCCGCATTTACCGTACCGCTGATCGGTGCATTTCATGCACTTTTTGGCATCGATGGGTTTCACTCAAATTTAAATGGAGCTTGCCTGCATTTTATACGTAATATGCACAAATAACGTGGTGTTGGGCGTTTTGATGCCACTAATCGCCAAAAATGTGTTGTGTGATAGTGTGGCGAAATTGGGGGGCGAGTGCGCACTGAGGGTGATATACTCGCGTATTAGAATTGTATTGACAAAGATTTAAGCAGCAATTTAAACATTTATGATAAACGTCATGTTTGTGGAGAAAGCCGGCTGACTGGCAGTGGCTGCGGGTGAAGCGCACACATGCATTTAAGTGTAATAAAATGTACCTAATGGGATTTTTGGTTCTGTTGCGTTGTGCACCAAGCGTATTAAGTGCTTGTATAATTGTGCATTTGTGCAAGTATTTTTCCACTCATATACACACACACACACATAGACATGAAGTAAAAACTGTTAAACATTCATTAATATTTACGCAAATAAATAATAAATGTAGATGTGATTTGTTTGTGCTAAAGAATAATGGTAAAGAGCTCCCAAACAACTCTTTTTAAATGTGCGTTCCATTTAAAATATTTGCCTTTTTATTATTTAATTAAAAACTGTCATTTTGAGTTTTCGGTAAAAATATATGTAAATTTAATTTTTATGGTAACATAACTTAAGCATAAACTCTGTTGTTTAAAATTCCAACAACATAACAAGTTTTTCCTTTAAAATTTCTCCAAATTGCGAACCTTCGCCAAACTTATGGGAATAAATTTCAATCGTCCTTAATTCAAGTCTAAACAAAGTTAAAAATTGAATTCAATAAAAAAAAAACATCAAATGTCAGTCTGTAGTTTATTTAAATTTCACCAAAACAAGAAATAAAAATGGAAGAGTAAAATACAAAATGTCAACCTGAGTCATTTTATCTCAATGTGCGAATATTGAAGTCTAAAGTCGCAAAACTAATCTTAACATTCACTAACGTTGAGGGCGACACTGTACATCCCTAACATAATAAAATTTGCTTCATGCAATTTTATCAAAGGTAGTCCACATTTTGTTTTTGTATTTATTTCGAATTTTGTTTCAAATTTACCAATAACTAAATTTACATAATTGAATTCGATTTTCAACTTTTCATATAAAATAAAATCCTTCTGTCTCAACATGTGATTTTTGCATGTGAATTAGTTCGTGTGTGTGAGTGCGTGTGTGTGTGCTGAATGGTGTATTTGCAAGCCATTTTGTTGCTTGATTCATTTTTGCCTTTTTTTTTTTTTGCTTAAAAAAAGAATGAAATAGAAAGTTTGTTGAACGACACATAAAATATCTACATTTCTCTAACTCGAACTCAAAGTCGAGGATATCATTTTGTATTGGCACAATGAGTTAAATTTACAAAAAATTATTTCAATTTAAAGCTATTTGAAACAAAATTGGAGCTTAAAAGCTTTCTGTTAAATTTTTGAGGCCACAGAAATTGGTTGAAAGGATATCAGAGTACAGCGTGGATATGAGTAGGAAATGAGAGAAATTTATTTAATAGACTATTTGAGGTAGAGACTGAG
The DNA here is from genome assembly GCA_943735915.1 of Pherbina coryleti. NCBI lineage: Eukaryota > Metazoa > Arthropoda > Insecta > Diptera > Sciomyzidae > Pherbina > Pherbina coryleti. The sequence continues at coordinate 178,042,895 of OX030950.1, forward strand.
TTTTCGATATGATTGCCAACGTTATTAGTAGAAAATCGTTGTGACTTTTACTAAATAAATAAGCGAGAGCAATGAGATTGGATCAACATAAATAGCAATGAATTTCTAGTATTGGCTTTTCTCTGAATTTCTTCATCGGTTTGGTTTGTGTCAAAGCTAATTCGTCGCTGAGACCGTATGCTATTCGAAAATTTTTCACTCGTGGTAGGAGAGAATTCACTGAGTTGAATAAAATTTATGTCTGTTGAAATAAAATTTTAATTTTTGCTGTGCCAAAAGGACGATGAAATTTTGACAACTAGAAATTTTGACGTTTTAGATTTTGGTAGTGCATTAGCACAAGAATTTAATTTAATTGCGAAATTGTTATGAAATATATATTGAAAATTAGCAATTCTAGTTGCTATGCTGTCGCAAAAACTACAAAATTTTTAACTTCTTTACGACTCACAAACTTAAAAGTGTTTTATTTCCATTTTTGCTTGTGTCAAAAATTCTCTTTCTGATTTTATACTAGCCCCTGGTGCTACATGAATTTTTGACAATCATATTCACCTCACAAGTGCCAAATATTCTCTTTCAGACTGTCAAAATTGCATCATCCGAGTGAAAAGTTTCCGAATAGCACACGGCCTAAGGCACTCATAAAAAATCCATCATACAGTCATGTCGAAAAATATAGGGCAATTTTAGGCATAACATCATATTGAAGAATTGTCAAACTTAATTGTACTCATGAATTCCATATGGCCAACTATGGTTAAATATTGCAGTTAATGAACTTACCTCTCTGGTTCGGCTCGATATCAAACATTTTTAAGGTATTGTATTAAAACATGATGCTTAAATATTTATTTATAAATCTTTCTTCAGTGGATTGTGCAAAGATTAAATTCTTTTTTCAAGATGCGCTTCGATAGTTTTTCATTTGCAATGTTGTCACCAGCGACAACTCCAGCGTTGACAGCGACAACTATTGATGATACCAATACTACGACAGCAACAACAATAGCATAGATGAACAACAGTTGCAAAGTTTTGCAATTTCCTAAAAAAAAACTAGTATGCAATGTTTCACGTGTTGGTTTTTTTTTTAATTTATGAGTTATTTAGTTATTTAAAATTGAGGAGTTGTTCTAGTGGTGCATTTAGTAGGTAAAATAAATATTGAATAATCGTTTTGACTGTAGATTATGCTCTTGTAACTTCGAAAAATTTCAATTTTTTATCTTTGATTTAAAAATGGTATTTCCTTTTGATTCTTCGTCAAGAAAATTGGAATGAGTTGCGTGAATGCCATTTTCTTTTTTTTGTTTTTGTAAGTTTTATAGGCCATGTGCAATTTTGACAGTCTGAATGAGAATATTTGGCACTTGTGAGGTGAATATGATTGTCAAAAATTCATGTAGCCCCAGGGAATTTTTGACACAAGCAAAAATGGAAAAAAAACCACTTGTGAGTTTGTGAGTCGTTAAGAAGTTCAAAATTTTGTGTTTCCGACAGCATTGCAACCAATATTGCTAATTTTCAGTACATATTAACAATCTCGCAAATCTCATATATTAATACGCAAACATCAAATGTTGTCGTACACTTTTTCAATATTTATTTTAGAATAAGGACAATGAAACGTATATCATTCGAAAGGTACTGCACCATAGATGTGCCGAATTATGTTAGATTTTGAATTGATGACCTTTGACCCGAAATATTAACGTTGAAAATTTATATCAATTTTAGTTAGGGATCTCAGAACTGGGAAGAGGTAGAATGAAGAATGTGGTATCAGATGAAAGGTCTGGCTACACAATATGATTGAATATAAGATTGGTGACCTTTGACCTCAAATATGAGTGGAAAAAGAGCATTTATTAAATAAAAGCTAAACTATAAGAGATGGAAAACATGATATAAGAGAGAAATTTAGACATTCATAAGATGTGCAAAAAAAAATTTAGTAGTTTTCACTAGCGTTTACGGTTACCCTACAATAAGCAATATTTCATGTAACAAGTGTCAATATATATTGTGATGGTATAATTGCTTACAAATAGTAAATTTTGAAAAATTTCCGTTATTTTGACATCAAAATTATTGTGATATCTCGAAAACTATAGATGTTTTCAGTACAACGTTTTTTGTATGAAAATTCGTTGGTTGAGAAAAATAACGGTATACGAAAACTTTTTTGCTAATATTTTCCACGAATAGTATGTTAAAAAAATTTCCCGTTATTATGACATCAAAAGTATTGCGATATTTCGAAACCTGTAGATTTTTTTTATGCAATGCATTTCTTAAAGCAATGTCATTGCCTCAGAATGACAAAAAAACAATTGATATTTCAAATTTTGATTTTGCATGCAAATATCTCAGCCATTTTCCAATCGATTTTCCCTAAATTTTCTTTGTCTGAAAGCTTAATTAAATAACTTTTGAGAAATAAGAAAAGATTTACCGTTATCTCACTAATTCAATTTCTTATGTTGTTTTCAAAAAAACTCTAAAATATTAAATTTTTGCTTAAAAATTAGACCAGACATTCCTTTTTTGTAATTTTATTTTTGTTTTTCCATTTTCTTCTCTCACACGCTTTCATATACCATATCATTTATTTGCAAAAATTGCTTCATTTTGACACATAATTAAATTAAGTGTTTCTATCATCGAAAATCATGAGCTACCCCCTATGATTTTTTTGATGAAAATTACATTTTTCAAAATGTTGTTTTTGTATTTTTTATAAAGTTCTATAGCTACAAAAATAATTTCTGTGAAAAAATTTTTCAAATATTTCAAACCACTCCAAAGTTATATACACAAATATATGTTTTAAGCCATTTCCTTATCTACTTTATATATTATTTCCTATCTACTTTATATATTATATCTTATATATTAATACGCAAACATTGAATGATGTCGTACACTTTTTTAATATGTATAATAAAAAAAAAGAATGAAACTTATGTCATTCAAAAGGTAGTGTGCCACAAATGTGCCGAAAAATAAAAAATTATCAAATAAAATTAAACAAGTACTAGGACAAGGATTTGGTTAATCATTAGGGCAATGATTAGACAAGGGATGAGAGCAAGGACTTGGACAAAGGTTAGGACCAGGAATAAGATAAAGAGTAGGAGGATTAGGACAAGAATTAAGAATATGGCTTCGACAAGGACTGAAACATCATTACCCATGTTACCCAAGATTGAAACATACCTAAAACAATATTTGGGACAAGATTGGGTAAAGTATAAGGACAATAGAAAAAGGAATAGAACAAGGATTAAAAAATACTAAGAGCAAAACTTAGGACAAGGATTTAGAAAGGATGTGGGATTAGGAAAGGATTTGAACAAGGGTAAGGTCAGGATACAGGATTTGAACATAGATTAAAACAAGAGTTTGAAGAGGAAGAAGGACAATTATTAAAACAAATATAAGAATAAGGATAAAGACAAATTTGGGAACAAATGAAAGGATTGGGAGAATGATAAAGATACACTGTCATGTCAAAATCTGCGGATGTGACCACGATACAGCCAACTTATTTTTAACTTTTCCAAGCATTTTTCAATAAAAATAAAAAGATAATTAGAGAAAAAAACGATTTTGATATGGTCGAATTACGACCACAGGCAATACTAGTTTATTTAAATTCTTGCGCTACCAAAATCTAAAACGTCAAAATTTCTAGTAGTCAAAATTTTATTGTCCTTTTGGCACTGAAAAATTACACTTTTATTTCAACAGACAGAAATTGTATTCAACTCCGTAAATTCTCTCCTACCACGAGTGAAAAGTTTCCGAATAGCACACAGCCATACTCGGCAAATCAACTCATCAATCTCAATTTGAGTTGATTCTATTGATGGATGTCAACTTCGATATCGGTGGTCCTAGTGGGTCAAAATCGATTTCGGTGTTGTCAAATATTCGACAAAACCTAAAGCTAAGCCGAGATATTACAGTGTTTTTAGACAGTATTCTGGTCTAGAGGTTTTAAAAAATCGAAAAATGTTTTTCCATATTGCGATAGTTCAGATATTCAAGAATATCTCCCTAATATTACGTTCACACCTACGCCAAATGAATAAATTTCAATATCTCATTAAAAAGTGTTCACACTCTTATCTCATTTTGTTTCACGGTTGTTTTTGTTTTATTTTCATATTTTGTTTTGATAAAATTTTTCTGTGTACAAATTTTTCTTACATTTTGCTTTTAAAGGTATGTTCACAAAGCAGTTTAATATGCTCAGAGCTGTGTTTAACGTGGAATTATCTCATTTGCTACCCATTTCGTTCAAATGAGTTGGATATTCAAATTAATATTTCTATGGGAAATGAGCTAATTACTCATCTCATTTGTGTTTTTTGGCCGAAATGAGCGAATAAGCTTATGTGTGAACGTACTATAAAAGGATTTTTAAAATTGGAATGATTTTTAAAGCTAGTCTTTTTAGTGACGTAGCAAACAGGCCGGTTTGGGCGGAACGTAATAGTACGTTCACACCTAAGCTAATTTGCTCATTTCAGCCAAAAAACACAAATGAAATGCGTAATGAGCTCATTTCCCATAGAAATATTAATTTGAATATCCAACTCATTTCAACTCATTTCGACGAAATCATGGTATAATAATACAAGGTAGCATTGACAACTGGTTATTTTCTCTTTTGCAAGAAACATCTCCTGTCAAAAACAGCTTTTTGTGTATATGCATCTGCAGCTGCTGTGGTTGTTGTTTTTTTTCACTTCTACGTTTTCAACATTGTTTGTGTTTTCAATGGCCGAGTTTGTGTTTTCAATGACCGATTGTGTGCGCACTCTTTTTGAGTATATTTTTTGACAGTAGATGTTTTCCCAAGCAACTGTCAATGCTACCTTGTATTATTATACCATGAACGAAATGAGTAGCAAATGAGATAATTTCACGTTAAACACAGCTCTGAGCATATTAAACTGTTTTGTGAACATACCTTTCAAAGCAAAATGAAAGAAAAATTTGTACACAGAAAAATTTTATCAAAACAAGATATGAAAATACAACAAAAACAACCTTTAAACAAAATGAGATTTATAAGTGTGAGCACTTTTTAATGAGATATTCAAATTTGCTCATTTGACTAAAGTGTGAACCATGGTATAATAATACAAGGTAGCATTGACAGTTGCTTAGAAAACATCTCCTGTCAAAAAATATACTCAAAAAAAGAGCGCTCACAATCCGCCATTGAAAACACAATGTTGAAAACGTTGAAGTGAAAAAAACAACAACCACAGCAGCTGCAGATGCATTTCCACAAAAAGCTATTTTTGACAGGAGATGTTTTCTTGTAGAAGAGAAAATATATATGCCATGGGTATTTTTCGATGCGGTTGACATAATATCTCAAGTTCTAGTGGACCGATTTACTTGAAATTTGGCATGAATATTTTTTATATATTCGTCTATCGCATGAACCAATAAATACTAAAAAATAAATTTTTCATTTTTAATTTTTAAAAAATTCAGGAAAGTCTAAAAATTGGTGGGAAAATGGACATACATTTTTAAGTAGCCACCATTTTGCGAAAAAATTTGTTTTTCACTTTTTCTGGTTCATACAATACTGGCATTAATACTGATAAAAAATTAGCCATGATTTTATTATTCTGGTAATCAGGAGGGTAGATATCATGACGACCGGAACACGGCTTTCCCCCCCCCCCCCCCTCTTCTTCAACGACATATAACTTGCTGAAATTTTAATATTTCTTTTTTTTTTGTATATTGTTATGTACTCTTGAAATATGAATAAATAAGCCATAAAAATGGGTAGTAAAAATATCAATTGCTTTTTTTTATGAATCCTCAAAAACGCTCGAAATTCGGACTTCTAGACTAGATATTGCCTTAACAACCAATTTTTCGAATATTACAAAAAATCGGTCGTTTATGTCGTTTAAGTCGAGGGTGAAGTATTAAAAGTATGACATAAGAAAATTCAAGAAATTCATCTTATTGAAATCTTCACGTAAATCATCAAAAAGCGATATTAAACAAATCTCATGCTTTCATCAAAATGCATCTTATCATAGAGGAATAAAAAAAAACAACCACTATCTAGATATATTATAAGGATAATATTTCTTCAAAAATTAAAATACAAATATAATTGATAATATTCTGGTGATAATATTCTTCTTCTGGCGTCAAAAATCGTTGTCCACGCAGTGTGTCTTTGATGTTCGGGAACAAAAAGAAGTCAATGGGTACCAAATCAGTACCGTACGGTGTTTCGAGAGCTCAAAAACGCCTCAAACTCGCATTGTCTTGATGGAGAATAATTCTTCAGAGCTTGTTTGTTTTCCTTATTTTACGGAATATATTTTTTTTAACGTATCTCGTTCAATTGATATTGTTATTTTTATCTATAACTATGTATATTATTTAGCTTATATTGTTATAAAGGATTTATTGCCCATCACCGAGTTTGGGTCGAACTCTTCGAACGAAGCTGGAAACGAAGCTATAAATTCCAAAAAAACTACTTTGATTCCAAAGTACAGTACACTATCACAAATTCGAACTGTCCAGAAATTAGAACCTGCCATTTCAATATTGAACGCTCTGAAATTAGAATCTGGTTCTGTGAAAGTCTACTGTATTTACATGACTACCAGTGAAATTTTATATCTATTTCTAACTATTTGACTCGAAATTGAGTCGAATACTGTTCTTCAGCAAAACTTAAAACTTCACATGGCGTAGAACCAAAAAGCGCAACCCTATGTATTTAGTTTTTATTCGATACTTGTTTATATTTAATCTCAGCGAAAAGTGACATCTTTGCAAGAGTTTTTGTTGCTATTTTTTTGAGATCTTTCACGTTGAAAATGTCCTACTTATCATCACTATTGCATGTAAACTTTTGACATTTATTGTAATAATAATGATTTTTATTTTTCTGTAGCACTTTGTTTGCCCAGCATAAGTGCATAGAAAGTCGAGTGTTTAAGTTTATCTCTGTTTTAAAGTATCTGTCATTGGTGAATATATACACACACACTCACACACACATTCACGCAGAGACACGCACACAATGAGCTTACACATTGTGTAATCCTAGTAAGGACATTTTCAAAAATTATTATTGCTGCCGTTTAACTTGGGCGGCGTTCAAGCTAAATGTCGCTTAAGGATATTACGTTAATGTGTGTGTGTATGCTTGCTTTTATGTGTAATACCAACAAATATGCATGTAAATGTGTATGTTTGCTTTTATGGGTACCCAGTCGGAATATGAATCCTCAAAGACGAAGTCTTCGAGACCGTCTCGAAGACCAAGTACGCATTCTCAGAGCGAATGCTGACGCTCTGCAAGACAAGTCATTGTATTGTCAGCACAAAATCGTCGAATATTGACTGAGTCAGTTGCGATTAAATTGTGAGTCTGAAGCACGTGCTAGAGTTTATTGCACGATTATTGTGGTTTTATAAAATATTTCGTTTTAAATAATTAAATTGTGGTTTTGTAAAATTTGTCTTTTTAAATAATTAAAAAAAAAAAACGATTAAGAAGGAAATATCCTCAATAAGAAAAGAAATTAAAAAAAAAACAAATATATTCACGTGCTTTACACGAGTTTGAAGTTGTTGCTGATCGGCAGCGGGCATTAGTGGTATCAAGTGAAGTTTCTGTATATATTAATGTGCCGTTTTCTCTCTCTCTCTCTTTATAGTTTGCGCTGTCTGAGTGTTAAAATTTCACTCATGAAGACAACATTCATGCACGAAGAGCGCATCGTTTTGTTTAAATGCGTCCGCACTGCAAGACATGGATTGACGACGTCACTGAAGACATTTCAGCAAAATGTCTTGCAAGTCGAAGTTGACTTTTGTTTGAAATTGTCTTCGAGGACTGCTATGGAAATGGATCGATCCGTCTTGCAAGAAACTGACATGTCTCGAAGACGTCTTCGAAGACGGATCGATCCATTTCCTGCTGGGTAATATGAACACACTTACACTCACACACGCACACAGTCAACAATAGATACGCAGCTTCTTCTACAGTGTGTAAAATTTGCTTTTATGTGAATTGTTATTTCTTTTTTTTCATATATTTTTCTTTTTTAATATCTCAGAGATACATGCATGCAAAGCTGGTAGAATGCCTTATATTGGTGCCATCGTTATTGTTGCCACGCATTCATATGAGAATTGATGTCCTTGCAGGCCCTTCCTGTTGCTGCTACTGCTGCTGCTGCTGCTCGCAACAAAAATGCAAATGTCTGCTGCCAGGATTCACAAAATATTGTGGACTTGTGCCAATTTTTAGTATAAAAGTCATATTCTTAGTGAAGAATCTGACCTAGACCATAATATTTGCTCTCATGTTGGTGCATGCAATTGGCAGCTAGAGTAGCATTATTTTTCGACATGACAAAATAGGAATGTGTATGTGTGTGTGTACATAAGAAGAATGCTTGATAACAATCGAGGTTTATTTCTATTCGGCACTAGAAAATAGCTTTAGTGATGAGCAGAGCATATAAATTGGAATCAAAGAGCTTTCGTTTTTTTTTTTTGGTTTTGCTGGCACAAAACGATGATAGTGAAAGAGCAAAATAATTATTATGGTGATACGTTTCAAATGGGAATGGTTGGAAAGTACAATTTTGGCGTGTTGCATGCTATGAAAAATAGAGATTTCTTAAAGAACTATTTTTAAAAATTTTTTACTACTTATTTTTATTGAGTGACACTAATGTCGACGTTTATGACTATCATAAAACAGTGACTGTATCATATAAAGACAGTATGAAGGTTTTGAGAATCGTGCATTTCAATGAAAAATGTCTGAGTGATTTCGAGTTGGATAGCATACAGCATGTTTTTCTCTCATCTTCTCTTGTTCTCATTAGTATTTCAGGAACTTGGCTTCCTGAGGATGTGAATGTCTTTTATCTAAACTTAAAAACTTTTCAAATTTCGAAACCGAATAAGAGAGGTGTCGGATTTGTAATTTATTGTCACTAAAAGATTTTGTTTTTCGTCTTGAAACCTTCTTAAAAATAGAAAGAGAAAAGCAATTTTTGAAGATTTGACTTTTTTTAAAGTTTATTCAACTACTGGCTTGAAAAATGTAAAGGTGGTAACAAAAAAAAAAAAAAAAATAATAAATTGTTGCTTTCACTTTCCTTAAATATAAAATAATTTTATTTTTTAAATATTTTTGACGTAAATAAACATTATTTTTGGAATATTTAAATGGACTACTGATGAAAACCATAGAGGCTCCTTGTTAATATCATACTTTTGCAAAAAATAATCCAATCTGTGAAATTTAAAAAGAATCTTGTAAAATAATCTATTAGTAATAGTCTAGCGGAATGAATTTTCTCATATTTAAATCTATAAACGCTACAACAACACTTGATACATCATTAGAAAGGTCTTTAACCGTATGTAATCTAAAAATTATTAGTTTTTTCATGAGTGGTACCGTTTAGCAGAAATGAGCGTTTAAAGTTGAAAAAAAAATTTCAAAAAAGGCGAACGAATTTGATTTAATATGAATAAGAAAGTGTGATTTCCAAAGTGAAGCTATTTCTTGACCGAATTTGAATTTATTTTTTTTACTTTGCTAATAGTTCTTCAAAAATAACATTGAAGTCAATTGTTCTAAAAAACTTATGTAAGGCAACTTAGTGTTAAAACTTAGGCCCTTATAATGAGCTGCGTTCGATCTTCGACTGTAGTTGAATGGCCTGATCGAACGAATTTACATTTGGTATTATAACCTGCTTTCAACAAAGAATATCGCCATTGTGAATTTCGCTCATTTGCCTTTTTCACAATAATCTATTTCTATCAGCTGATCATGATTTTGAAAACTAATCACGATTTGTATAAAAATTAAATGGTAGAAAATAAGAGAAGAAGCGGATGAAAGCTTGACGGAACTGGCTAGAAGTAGAAAATGATTGAGGAATGAATTCCATCACGTAAGTGCAGCCTTTCAGAGAAGTTTTGACATCTATAACATTAGAAAATTTGTTTACATATTTCTACAGAACTTCCGACTGTCCAAGGAGGCATTTGTGGTCTTGATGACAGCTACAGATGAACTGCTTAATCAATGCGCATGAGCAAGATCAATTCCAAGCGTACTAAAATTGGCAATTGGTTCTGCGATTTTGTGCTCAGGAATCACACCAACTGAGCATTGGGAATGAAAATGCTCTTGGACTTGCACAACCCAAGGTGTCTGTAGTGTTTGTTGTTGTTCTAACTGGTGGTCCTAAACAATTTAACTCCAGCGTGAATTTTTCCCATTTTTTTGCCGCCTGAAGAGGATTTGCCTCCATCAATGATACCATTTTTTCTAACTGCGATTTGTTGCTCACCACCTTCGACCTGTATAAAATTTACAAAAACAGTTCAAAATTATTTTGTAGTCGTGAAAAAGCGAAAAACGATCACAAAATACTAAGATTTTTACCAAATATCCCTCAGCATGCACAGCATCGAAATCAAAATTCAATTCGACTGAAAATGCGACGAACAGCGAAAATTTCGAAAGGTTTGCACTGCTCTCAATAAGAATTTGACATTCGATATTCGCTGTTTGATAACCAGCAAAGATCGAACGTCGAAAGCAACTCGTAATAAGGGCCTTAGTCTGGAGCGATCTCTTTAAAGTTTGAATAAGTAAGCAGGCGAAAGAAAACGGTACCAATAGAAGAAAGATGTATTGGGAAGAAGAAAACAGGAAAAAATTTATAGAATATATAAATAAGGCGCAAGGGCAAACGAAGGTATCGAAGGTTAGACTTTATCAAAAAGATGATTGTTTTGTTCATGGTCAATAATACACCGCAATGAGTAGAGTGCGGTCCAGTACAAATATTAAAATTGTATTAGATAGTAAAAAAGTAAAAAAATAAAAAATTTTATGGTAAGTATATTATTAGTCTTATTCCGAATTAAAAAACATTCAGTAGGTAAGTACATCCGATTTTCGGGAGCTTATCGTTAGTCGCCTTGATTCTTGTTGTCACCTCACTTATGTGAGTAGTCTCTTACTCGTCTCACGTCACTTGAATTGTGGTATTCTAGTTGCCATGTGAAGTGAGCGTGAGAAACATGTGGAAATGAAATCACAAGTCATGTTCATTGCGTCGACTTTTTAATTTTTTAGCATCAATGTCAATTTTGAAGTCGAATAAAAAATAACAAGCAATTATTTAAGTATTATTTATTAAAATTAACATGATTCACTCGAGTTCTGGTTTTCGGATACTGATAGTGAAGAAAGCAATGATGGTGAAAATTTAAAATTAAAAAGATTAAAGCTAAGGACGCCTCTAACCCGTTGAAGTTACCGGATGGAGTGTAACTCTACCTCATCATCAACGCCAAATGTTGGCGCATCGCACTGCGTGACTTTATGCAAAGACAAAATATTTGAGACTTCTTCTTCTAGGGCGTCCAGGCAGAGGCGTTCCTAGGGGGTCTCCGTGGGGGCAGTCCGCCCCGGGTACCACCATTTTAGGGGTGACACCATTTCGATATTTGTTTTTATTTCTCAAACAGAAAGAAAAAGGTACAAATACATTACATTAAAAAATGTGTGTCCCATTTTGTCGCATTGAAATTATTTCTAAAAATTTGTGTATCAGTAGCTTCATGCGAAAGGAGTTTTTCAAAGCTAAAATTAATTAAGACTTATTTAAGGTCTTCCATGGGACAGGCAAAATTTTCCGGTTTTGCTATTTTATCCATTGAAAACGAGCTAGCAAGTAATATTGATTTCGATGAGGTTATTTCAAATTTTTCAGCTCTTAAAGTAAGAAAAATTAGTTTTTAAGACAACGCCATTAATAAGATTTCTTTGTTTAACCTTATACGTACATATACAAATATGTACCTGAAAATGTTATGTTTTTGTTCCGTCAGTTTTTAAGACTGCGAAGTTAATAAGTTTTCATTTTTACCTTATGCCTACATATCTAAATATGACCTGAAAGTGTAATATTTGTGGTCTGTTTTTTACGAATTCTTATTGTTTGTTTTATGTTGGTTGCTTTTTTTTCGGAAAACATAAAGATAATAATAAAAACACTTAATCTCATCGAATTGGTTTCTTTTTGCATTTAGAAATTTTGTATAGGGTTGACACCATGAGTATCCGCCTCGGTTGTCTCCAAGCCTAGGAACGCCACTGCGTCCAGGTGAGCCAAACGAAAAGGGCCACCACAGATAGAGTTTAACTCTTTCTTGTTGTGCCCCAACTTCTTTCTTAGATTGAGCTTGTAGTCATTCCAAACCTAAATCAAATAAAATTGTACAATTAAATCGTTGTCTTCATATGCACGACTGTATTACTTACTTCTCGCCATCCTGCATCCTTTCTTATAGGCGGACTCAAACTATTTAATTTAGTGGTCAATTCTTGCCACTTTCCATCCGAAGCCGTTTTGCAGTTTTCTGTATATTTTAGGCCTTTAGCGATGGATAGATTTTTTGCCATAAGACTCACCATCGCCTCAAATTGCTTTCTCGTGGTTATTTTCACTTTAAACGGAAATAAATTTATGGTATTTCAAGTTAATTTCATAAATAAAACAATTTTTGCATTTTCTCACTTAAAAAATTTACGCGAGTAAAATATCACTTAAATTCAACAAGTGAAAACAAGAATACGAATTGTTGTGACAGTGAAACAAGTCACACTCATTTAGGTGAGGTGACAACAAGAATCAAGGCGAATATATCACTGAAAATACACTGAGTTATTGCGCTGACACTATCTAGAAACATAGTTTGGAGAAAAATGCGTTAAATGCTTCTATGAATACAAAGTGAACGTACGTCAAATGGTCGTTTCTGCTACTTATGCTTATTTTTATGAAGTTTCTGCTTATATCTGTCAGCATCGGTGGTCGACTGGCAGCGCGCTTGACTGCCACTCTAGAGGACCTGGGTTCGAGTTCCGACCAGTCCATTGTTCTATGCCTTTTTCTTTCTGTATTTCTTTCCTCATTTTTAATCAACTGAAAATGAAAATACATCAATATTTACAAATTACTAGTTGTGAAATCGTTTGTGGATTGGATTGCTTCATAACTTGAATTCACTGAGCTAAGGGGCTTATTCAAAATCAAATATTCAAATTCACATATGTTTATGTTAACCAATTTTAATATTCTTAACATGTTTCACTTGATTACCCTTTTATTTGCACTAATTAAACAATCCTTTTCGAACCAAGACAGACTTGACATAAACTCCTATGTGACTTACAACTGAAATCCTAAACTCAAAGCTAAAAAAAGTATAAATGTCAACCATTTTTGTTAAATAAACTAAACTAATTTAGTTAGAAAATACATTTTCTTTTTTATTTACTGCATGTGTTCTTTTGCTATTGACGTCTTCACTCCACTGACTGCTGTGGTATTTAGCCGCAAGGTCTTTGCTGATTCAATATAAAAATAAATATCCTTTTCTACCTCAACAATAGCATTATTAAATGTTTACACAATATGGATTATAACTGCTTTGTATGGCAAATATTTTCGGTCTTCATTTAATTTACTCCCCTCTGTAGCACAAGCTCTGTGACTTTCACAAACCTTTTTTTATTCTGTTGAATTCGCTTTCTTTCTTAAATCCCTTATAGGCAATTAGAGAAGAAAAAAGAAAATAAAATAAGAAGCATGAAGACTACTGAGTTTGGCATTGAACCTGTCGACAATAGATCCAAAAAGGTTACTCATGCTGCTGCTGATGCAATGTTATGACAACAAATATGGGAGCCACAAAGTATGGCTGTGTCTTTTGCTTTAAGCAGCTCAACTTTTGGCCTTGGCCCTTTTTCTGGCTTCGTACATAACTGTACATACATTGCTTTTTATTCCAAATTCCTGCATAAAGTGGAAATTCTCTTTAAGTGACACAAAAAATACTTTACGAAAGTATTTAAGTTCTATCTCTTACCTCTAAAATGCTCTATAAATGTCATACACATAAGAACACACGCACACCCACACACACACACATAAAAACAATTTTCTACTCCAACAATGCATACTTTCAGAGTTATAGAAAATATTTTCTAAAGTTCTTCTGCTCTGGTATTGTCCTTTTTTTCCTTTATCAAGTGGTTTGCTATGCAGATAGTTCATGACTTAAATTGTCCTTGAATCCTTTTTTTATTTCTTATATTTTACCCTGTATCATGCCAATGAAATTCTACTCTTTTTTGTTAAAGAATTTAAATACAGAGTAGGTATCCGTTGGACGTTATGCACATTTTTTTTCCTTTTTTTTTTTGTTCAACTTCAACATATATACTTTATGTTTTAAGGATATGTTAGAGCAAAAGAAATAATAACCGGATATGAAAGAAAGCAAATGTTTGCTTCAGTGCGTTTTGTTGTTATCGCTTTTGTTGGGTATGTTCAACAAAATCCATAAACATAAAAAAAACAAATAAAAATTGTCAACAATAGCAAGCAGGGCAAGTAATAAAAAATGTTTTCTTCTTTTATGTTTTGAAATTGTTGCAAAAATTTAAGAATTTATAAAGAAGTCCTTTTAATTGATTTTTTTTAATCAAACCCTACTTAAATGCTTACAAAATGGCCATGTCCTATACGCCAAGCCATTTTTTCAGTTTGGAATTAGATTGTCGCAGGGGGCTATGTTTGAAAAATGGGGATGGAGAAGCAGTTAGCAGCCCAATTTATGGATTTTTGTCATGACCACTACAGTCGTGTGCGCCAGTGCGTTCTCATGGTGGAAGAGCACTTTTTTCTTCTACAAATGCGGTAGTTTTTGCTTCAAATCAATGTCAACTACTTTATGGTCTTTTCAAGGTAATGACGATGTAAATGAGCTTTTTGACCGACAGACCCACCCGGAGAAGTCCATTGCTTTGAATGTTCCTTGGCCTCCAAAACTCCTTGACCTCACGCACTTTCATTCTGCCATCATCCAATATCTTTCCACGGATTTTATCAACAATTTTTGTCGTGACGATCTCTTTTGAGCGACCTGAACATTCGGCGTTGTTGAAATTGATGGTGCAGAGTGCCCATAGTATTTATCAAGACTTTTCTTCGTTTCAGTGATGGGTTTTTTACGCAAAAAATAATAATTGATAAGTACACGATACGAGGGGTACTATTTATATTTCGGGGACTGGCAACACTAATGTCAATAAAAATCACCTAAAATCTGGCATCACGAAAATAAAGTTTGACATTTTTTTAGCATACATGTACTCGTACAAATGCTATTTGTCTTGTGAATTAAGAAAATCAATTTGTTAAAAAAAAATGGCAATTTCAAGAGAAGGATTTCGTTGGATTATTTTTCACAACTTTGAACGTGGATTATCTCAACAAGAATGTGTCGATAAACTCAGTTCCTTATATGACGATATAGCACCATCAAAAACCACAGTATATCGGTAGTTTAGTGAATTCAATCGTGGTCGCAGTACGTGACTTAATAATGCAAGATCGTCATGTGACATATCGTGAGATAGAGGCATCCATGCAAATTAGTTCCACTTCAATACATTTGATTTTGCATGAACACTTATATGTTAAAAAAAATTTGCTCTCGTTGGATACCCCACAATTTATCAATCGCTCAAAAAAAGTCTTGCGTCGATTGGTGTAAGAAAATGATTAAAAAGTTCAATCGTGGTGCTTCAAAAGACGTGTATAAGATCGTGACAGGTGACGAATCATGGATGTATGCGTATGAGCTGAAAACAAAACAGCAATCGACCGTGTGGGTATTCCCAGACGAGGCAAATCCAACAAAAGTTATTCGCGCAAGAAGCACTGCGAAGCAAATGGTCGCCTGTTTCTTCCACCAAATGGGTCATGTGACCACTGTTCCGCTTGAGCAACGTAGGACGGTCAATTCTGAATGGTACAATGGACCATTTGTTTGCCGGAAGTCTTTGGAGAAATTCGCAAAACCAACCGCCAAAAATGAATCATTCTCCATCATGACAATGCGAGCTCTCACACATCTAGTCAAACATGTGCATTATGGAGCATTTAAAACGTCGAATTGATGACTCATCCTCCATACAGTCCTGATTTGGCACCCAATGATTCTTCTTGTTCCCGAATATCAAAGGTAAACTGCATGGTCAACGATTTACGAGCGCTGCAGAAGCAGTTCAAGCGTTCAAAAACCATGTTTTGGAGGTGTCTCAAGAGGAATGGAAAAACTGCTATGACAATTGGTTTGAACGAGTGCAAAAGTGTATTGATCATCAAGGGGAATATTTTGAAAAATTATAAAGCCATTTTTATTTAAAAATGTTTGTTATTATTTGCTTATCCCGAAATAGAAATAGTACCCCTCGTATTCGCTTTTTCCATTTTCGTCCAAATTAACGAGGTTGTCACCTTTCAATAGCTGTCGAACACAAGCTAAATTACGCAGCTGGATCAAAACTTGATAGTAGTCTATCAACAGATCGTAGTTGACAGTGTTGCATTTAAAGTTATAACACGGGAAATAAAAAAAATCACTGGCTTCTCAAATTGCCCGTGTATAACCACAAATCATATGGTTTGGTTTTCAGACAAGTTAAAAAATAGAATGCAAGGTTTGTAAGATGCGTTTAACTCATGGTACGATAGGTCAAAACTAACACTTCTAACTACCGAAGCACCTGTTGTTGGCTTTGGTGTTAGGAGATATGGTGTGATAATAATTTTTCCATTGTTTGGCACTAAAATATTTCACCAACTTTAGCCATAAACGTGCTTCACCTATCATAAGTTTCTCATAAATTCCTGTAATAAGTTAACTAGAATCCCTACTAGTTATGAATGCCAACAAAAAACTTGAAATAAAAAAGCATTAAAGTCAAAAGTTATGCCAGCAACTCGTTCGTTCGGTTTGATTGTTGCATGCTTCAACGCAATCGCACTGTGTACGATTTTGTGTGATTTCATTAAAAGATAAGCGCGCGTTTAAATGTCATGTTTTTCATTTGCGCACAAACAAACACACACACACAACAAGTATGCATGGACTCACACACTCGTGCAACGTCTAGTGCTGTATTTGTTGGTTGTGACCTATCGTCATAAGGGATAAAGGATAAGGGATAAAGGATAATAATTATCATTCTTCTTGCCGTCGTTTGACATGTCGTGGATTCAACACTGCAGCAATTTTTGTTATAAAGAAGCGAATGAATGAATGCGAAAAAAAATATTCCACTTATTGCAACATATGCGACACGATATGCAACTTCATTAAGCATGAAACAAGAAACAACAATAACTACAACAACAACACCAGCCTTTGTCTATACAGTTGTGTTTGTGTTTTTGTGTTTGTGTTTGCGTTTGGGTTTGTTGAATTCTTTTGCACTCGGTGACTCGGCGAATGTGAACGAACCTGCCCTGCCGGATCGGACAAACACCTCCAGCAAGAACCTTTGACTTGCTTCGCTTCGCTACTTGGAGTAATTTTGAAATGGAGCTGCAGCTGGTATATCTTTCGTTGAGCTTCACTTGAACGGCCCACTTTTAATCCTTGTCGAGTGATAGGATCCTGCGCTGCTTCACTGAGCTGCTTTGGTTGCCGGCAAGGAAATTTCGTCTGTGTGCGTATGAGAGTGTTTGTGGGTATGTGTGTAAATTATTGTTGACTGCTGAAGTTCGTTAAATTCATCCTCAAGCGTCCGAAAATTGTTTTGCTTTCGGCATGTGCTGGTTTAGCAGAAGGACCTCTTTATATGTATGTATATGTATATGTACTCAGTAGCTGATAATTTAATGTTGTTTGTGCTTGCCTTAGTGTGCTAGTGTATGTGCCTGTGTGCGTGGGTCTTTCATGAGTGGCTGTCACCCAAATTCCAACCCATAATGCAGTTAACAAAGTTGCCATGATTTCTTCTTTGTGTTTTTGTTGTTGTTTTTGCTTCTGTTATGATTAATTCAGCAATTAAAGACTTCATTGTATTTAAGCGGCTTCATATATTTACCCCTGTTTTGGGTTTATGTCATTATGAAGTTGCTACTAATTTTAATAAATAATTTTATGTAGAATACACACACACAGAGTCACACACATACGCACACACAATCATAATAGGTATCAGATTTGAGAGATGATAAGCCATTGGGACAGGATGGAATAAGAAGATTGAACAGACATAAATGCAGAGGCTGAAGTAGTGATATTACATGTTGGTATATTACAATGGTATTACATACAGCCCAGTGACGTAAAAGTTAATCGAATGCATAAAAAAATCATAGCGAAAAATATCAATACGGAGGAATTGTTTTAATGTATTAATAATAATAAATGTTTTTTTTATAAGAAATTGCAACCGAAAACATGGAAAGGAATAGAAAGAGAAAGAAAAACGTGGTTTAAAGTACATACTACAAATGAAGAAACAAAAAACAAGAGTAATAATGTCATAAGGCAACGAAACTGCGAATTTATTATATGGAATTATTACTCTCTAAGTAAAAAGATTTTTCGGGTAAAAATATTGTACGCGAGTAAAAGCTAGTTCTTAGTTCTCAAGACGGTGAGAAGATGCGTCACGATAAATGTTATAAAACAGAAATTAAAATTGAAGGTTTGTACTTGGCCTTACGAGAAAAATAAATTATGACGTCGCCAGAGCGCGGAGATAGCAGCTTGCGCAACAAAAACGCAATATTGTTGCATGAAATTATTACTCGCTCAGTAGAAGTGCTACGATAGCAGAAATGATCGGTTAATTGACTCCATGTCAAAAATAAAACAAAAATATTTGGCGTCAGACACCACGGAGGTAGGTAACTGCTTGAAGCATTGAAAATGCAAGAACAATGAAATAATATTGGATGGCAATATTACTTAAGATACTTTTGCCACTACGGTAAATTTTATGAAACGATAATTAAGTTAGGGATTTTCGGCCATATTATATAAAATAAAAAATAAAATTATGTCGTCATTAGGCCTCTCAGGGAATCACTTAATGTAACGTTCACGCACCATCTTTGTCCCATGGATTTATTGCAAAAAACAATAAATAGCAAAAGCACAAAAGCGGAAATGTCAATGTACCGCAGAAAATAAAAAGCAAAAGCAAAAGCAAAGGCAATAGCAAAAGAAAAAAAAACAGCAAAAGCAAAAGTAAAAGCAAAAACATGTTGAATCTGCAAAAACATCTGCAGAATAAGAAGAAAGGAAATGAAAAAACATAAAAGACGAAAATAATAAAAATAAAAAGTAAAAACAGCAATAAAATTACGAATTAGGAAGATTAGTACCAGAAATTATATTGTACAAGGAGAAGTAGAGCAACCATTTCGACAAAAATTCGAACATGAATTTGGACAATGATTAGGACAAGGATTCAGGCAAGGATTGGGAAAAGGATTCCCTAGAATAAGATAGGAAAAAAGGTTCTTAGAAGGATTGGAAGTAGGAATTAAACAAGGATTTGGACACACTTATTATAAGATTTAGAGAAAAGATTGGGACAAAGCCCGTAACAAGAAGTGGAACATGGATTAAGAAGGGATTTGAAACAAGGATAAGATAAGGAATTTGGGCATGAATTAAAACAAGGACAGATTAAAACTCCTAATATTTGAAACGCGGACACCTGCCGTATAGGCTTCGAGGGACCCATGAACGGGGTCGAGGTTCATGGAATTGATGCCTAGGAGATAAATCTTCAGGATGTCTGTGCCATGCTAATAGAACATATGACGTCCATCATACCTCTTCTGAGCGTCACTTCCATGACTCCAGACGCGAAAAACGACCATACTTAAGTGAATATTTAAATTAATAAATAAACTGTATGAATAGCAACCAATGCTGGAACACAACAGTACCAATTATGGATGATTAGTTGGGTCACCATCCACATTTATGTTGATTAGCGCAACTCCACGCCGATCACAGACCTATTCGCGACATTGAACAAACACAGTCAGCACGATACTCTCCGAAGGGCCAACCCTGCGATAGTCTCCCCGGGCAAAAGGGATTTACCTCGACACGCACCAACACACACCAACACATCTGCATTCATCACTCATGACTGTGAAGGAAAAAGCCATCACTATTGGACAGAGTAGACCAAATCGCTTCTGACTGTGTTTGGCATATGGTCACCACTAATTGCACCTTTTCAAACTGGCTACTAAGATATACTTTTCAACTCGGAGTACCCCATTCTGACACCTCTTTATACAGCATTTTATGCATCATACAAACCATCGTTTTACCAGTCTTTTTAAGACTATCCAGAGACCACAATGCCAATGTGCCGGTGGAAATTGTGACAGTACGTCTGTCGAGCGTAACGACTATCCCCGTGCTAATAAATTTTAAGGATCATTGCTATTCCTTACGACACCGTTGATCTAGTCAAACGGTCCACCTACTCCCCAGGTTGGGCTACCAACTCCAAGATCTGGGTAGACCCTTCTCATTTACACAGGATAGGGCGAACCCGGACAGGCTGCTCGTGAAAACAGGCGGAGTTAAATATTAATACAAAAATAAGAATAACGATTAGAATTTGGATAAGTTTGGGAACAAGGGATAGGAAAAAGATATTTATCGGTTCTAAACCTTGTCTTCCAGCTCATGCAAAGCATATTTTTTAATGCATATTTCTGAGAATATTTTTTATATGAAACTTACAAACGTCGAGCTTATAGAAAATTTAAATGAAGCATATTTTTCAACCAGAGTTAAACACAGAATGTTCAAGCATTCAGGAATGAATAGTTTAATTTATTTTTGTTAAATATTTTTTCAAAACACGCCCTGTTCTTCTTTTTTTTAAAAAATCCTACAAAGAGCCATTTTTTATTTCTCACTTTTAATTAATGTTAAATGGAATATTCTTCCTTATTCCTTAGTATTACAATGTCTGCTATACAATCTTTTCCTTTCAACTGTCTTCGAACGTTACTTTCTTAACAATTCAAACTCACAACTTCTTTTCCAGCGCAAACTTTATTCAAACTTGATTCAATTATTTGTGGCGTCCATCCTGAACACTGTCCAACAACACCTTGTCACGTCAGTCGTCAGTATTGCTGCGGGTACGCAGCTGTTTCTTGCTGCTGCAATTAATTTCGTGCCTAACTTAAATTCTTTGCTTTTTGTAATTTTTATTTTAAAAGCAATACTTGTGACGGTGATCAAAGGACGACGTTTACACAACTACATGTGTGTATGCGTAGATGTAAAAAAGTGTCTGATTTGCATGTGTCCGTGTGTGTGTGTGTGTGTGTGAAAATATCCAGTGGCCGCAGACTGCAGAGATTTATAACAATTCATCTTCTTCGTTGTCTGCATCTTTTTTTGCGTGTCTCTTTTCTTTTATGCTGCTGCAGGACAACGTTTTATTAATGTGCTAGTTTGCTCGTTCAGCATTCACTCGTTCACTTCTGTCCGTCTCTGCCCTACTGTCCGTCTCGCATTCGTGGTGTCGTTATTTAAAATTCTGTACGCTGCAGCCATCAGCCAATTAAGTCGTTGTATGAATAAATTATGCAAAATGGCTGATTGTGAGACGCCTGCGGATGCGGAAGCTTAGTGTTGAGTTTAGTTCAACTCTGTGATTCACACTCGCGCTCTCTCAAGTACACAGATACACACCTACACACACACACACACACACATCCATACGTATTACATTTAGCCACTCTTAAAACGGAAGGCCAGGAAGACACGAATCACATGAAGCAGGAAGAAATTATCCCAAATTGGAATGTGCTGTGACACATATTCGCACATACACACAAACGCACAAATATGCGAGTAATGCTTCACTGGATGAAAAGAGAGAGAGAGGAAGAGGAAGAGGGAGATATGCGGACAGTCAAATGGCCAAAACACGCTTTAGTCCTGGCGTTTAACTATTTTTGCTGGAATTTGGTGCTTCTAATTCCAGGCAACCATGCTGGCTGACATATTGTTAACGATGACAAGTGATAGCGCCACGTGCATGTGTATAAGTGTGCGTGTATGTGTAAGTTGTCAGCAGGAATTTAGGCACACAGGCAACAACAGCCAGGATTAGAAATGAAACATTAGCATTTGAGGCTGAGAGGCAATATTGCTGAGTCGTATTTCAGGTTGCGCGATAAATTAAAACATTTTAAGACCTGCTGTTTGTTAAGTTTTTAAATTAATGAAGAGACGCACGGGCACACGTCGCATGAGTAACATTTCATTTTTACTCTGCCACGTTGCCGGAAGAAGTGGGAATCAGGACAGTTTTATGCAGCTGTACTTGGGTGCTAACAGGGCTGTGTAATATGTACATATGTGGATGTGAGTGTTGAAGCAACGGTAATTATACCCACATCTACGTGTTGAAATTTGGCACGTGTGGGTTTGGAAGCACTAGCTTTTATGCTTCAAACACTTGAATAGCTTCATCATAATTAAATTCGTTCTCCATTTATTGCATTTTTAATATTTAATAAATTTCATTCACAAGAACTTCTCTAGACTTATTCTTCCTTTGGCTTTATTTAAAATGCTTCAATTAATCCTTAAAATTCAAGCAATACAAAGGATGACATTTATTATCCTGCAACAGCAGTTCTTTTTCATTCTTTATACGCAAAAGCTAAAGGAATTTAATTTCCTTGAAACCGGAAGCAGGTCCTTCAATGCCAGCAGAAGGTGACAGACAGGGTGAGAGAGAAGCAGCCAGAGTTATCAACACACAACACACACACACACACACACACACTCACTCACTGATACATGTGTAACACTGCATGTGTGCGTCATATGCTGTTAATGATGGTGTTGCTCTGTATGCAGTCAGCAGCAACATCATCATCGTTGTTGTTGTTTTAAGTTGCATTGAATTCATTCAATTGCTGCGTAAATGATGCAGATGTCGCTGCTGCATTCTGTCTTTCCATCTACTCGTCTGTCTGTCTGTATGTATATCTGTGTAGCTGTGTTTGTCTGTCCTTTGCAGATGTTGACATTGTCTTTCAACGCAAAAAGTAACTCTGAAGGATGTTGCAGTTGGTTGCACAAAGATGTTGCAAACATACAAATAGCCATACATAAACCTACTCACACTCACACACACTCTATGCCACTCACTCACATAGACAAGAACAATGCAGATAAGACAATGTTACTGATGCAGCTGCATCTATTTACTAGCTATGCAGTCACTAAAAGCCACACTTAAAGCCGCAACAGCAAGCAGATGAAATGAGGACAGAACAACAAGATTCAAGACATTCACACCACAAATTATGTTGATCAACATGCCCACAACAGGAATGCTTGCAATATAATGTGTATGTGTGTGTGTGTGTGCATGTACCTTTGTAGGAATGAGTGGGTTTCTGTTTGCATGATACGTGAGTGCATATCAAGGAGCACTGTTCCATGCACAAGATGAAGAATTTGCGCTGACGCAGCATAGAGCAGAAGTTCTATAAATGACACTGCAAGCAGCAGGTTCCCAGTAATGTAAGGTGAGCTGTATTAATGGATTTAACTGTATGAAGACTTCATCCAACTGTATACAACACTTTAAGCCACATAGATTGCCATCCATATGAGATGGCAAGATAGATGGATTCAAGTAAATGCAAGACATGCTTTTGCAGTGATTATTTCTATTTAATATTAAATTATATTAATTGGAAATATGAAATTTTAACAAAAAGACAAAAGATTTTGTTCATTACTGTACAGTTGCGAATAGGACAAAGCTATGGTTATAAATGTTCATGGTAGTTATTAGCTTAAACTTTAATTTGTACAAGAAAGTTGCTTAGCAATGAAAGCAATAATTAGGTCTGTTTCCGTACTTTACACTGTGTAAGATTTGTGTAAAACGTGTGCTAGAGAGTAAAAACGAATGTGAGAATAGTTGCAAAAGTACGGAAACAGCTTCTAGTAAGTTTCGAGCACAAAACAGCTGATTTTGACTGCAGACGGCAGCACAAAATTTAAAACACTTTCACTCAAATTATTAAAAGCCATTTTTAATGCAAAACTGAACAATTACTTAATTTTTATTTATTACTATTTATTTATTGTACTTAAATTTCTTTTTAGGCACACAATTTGTGAGTTTATTTATCGCAAAACATAAACAATTATGAAATGTAATTTGACATTTGCTTCTTCTTATTGATGCTTATTCTTCTTGATGCTTGTTCTTACTTTACTCGAAGTCTCGAGTTCTAGTACTCTCTGTGCACTTTGTGTGCTCGAGAGAGCGATTTTATGCTTGTTCTTCTTCTCCCATTTTAAGCACAGAAAGTACGGAAACAGAAAATAGCGTCCCACAAGTTACACAGTGTGCGTACGGAAACAGACCTATTGTGTCGCCCTAATATTATCAACATCTTACAGCCGAGATAAATATAATCTATCTTTACGATTAGTGAAATTTGATTGTTGGATTTCTTTACTAACATGGACAAATACTCCGAAGGGATGCTTCAACTTTTTATTGCTAATGATCTGAAAGTGTTGAAAACCAACTTTCATCAATCCTTACACACTCACTGTATTTCCCTTTCCTCTGCTGTATCATACTTCGCATAAAAAAGTCTTAAAATTATCAAATGGATCTTCTAAATTCGACCTATATAGGCTTAAAAGTAGGTATTATTTCTGAAACACAATCCATGGGGAGCATGAATGAATTCTATATGGGTCCCTATAGAAAGCATTAATGTGGCCGTATTGCAGGTAACAGACCAGAAGCAAACTTCGTCGCACAGCTCAATCATCTGGCTCGAAAGATGAGTATTTGTCAATTCCCCAAAGTGTAAACATATTTTCATATCGTCGAACATACGAAAATTCGTCCCACAGTACCACAGTATTTGTGGTGAATTTTACTGCACTCCTTTTCTTGCACTCCATTATTCTTGTGAAGACTTTCTTGTATGGCGACCATGCTCTGTCGGAATATATTGATTTCGATATTGAAGATGAGGCACCATCTGGAACACCAAAAAAATTTCAAGACTAGGAATAAGAGACACTATTTGACGATAATCCATATCAGAAACATTCTGTACTTGCAGAATCACTAGGCCACAGTTTGTAAACACGAACAATTTGAATCCCACCTTGATCAAAAAGTTCCCGGAATTTATTCAGGAATTAAAAATACAAGATTATAGCGGTATGTCCATCAGAGCCATCTTCGATTTTTCCATGATCTCATCGTGGGTGCTGAAACGCGTTCCGCGGAGCGGTTTCTTGAGTTGACCGAATAGGGAAAAGTCGCCGGTGGTTGTTGAATGGTATGCGTTACGTTTTTAACCAAATGTCCAAGGATAACGATGGCATTGTGTGACGGTGCGTTATCGTGGTGCAAGATTCGCGAAAACGACGTGGCTCATTCTTTTCACGCCATTCACTCGCTTGCTGTCTGAATTGCGTGTCATACTGATAAATCCAAGTCTCGTCTCCAGTAATGATCCGTTCAATGAATGTTGGGTTGGATTCGGGATTGGAAATCATGTCTTTTGCGACTTCAACGCGGTCCCTTCTTTGCATGAAATTCAGGTCTTTCAGGTCAGGTTCAGGTCTAAGTCCCAAACCATTAACCAAAATGTCTCGAACGGATCCAAAAGCAATGCCCAACTCCTCTAGCATCTCTCTAATGGTCAATTTGTGGTGTACAGTCACCCATTCTTTGATTTTGTTGATGTTTTTGTCAGTTTTCGATGTCGATGGCATGCCACTGCGTTCATCATCGTTCACGGACTCACGGCCACTTCTGAAACGTTCGTGCTACTGATAAACGACTGTTTTCTTCAGATTATCGTTGCCGAAACACTTTTCTAACATTTGCAATGTCGTCGCACCATTTAAACCGTTTTTAACGCAAAATTTAATACAAACTCGTTGTTGAGAATTCAATTCCATTTTTAAAATTGTACAAAATCGTAAACACCCACAATCGCAGATGTACTCAATACGGCGTCACTTTTACAAATGTCAAGCTACCAAGCTGAAAATTTCATAGAATGTCAATGACAGATGTGGCCACCTAAAGAAAAAGGAACTCAAATCGGATGGCTGAGAGCGCCACACGGTGGTGATTGTGGGAATTTATTGATCAAAGTGGTATTTCAAGAAGTTCATCTAACCTGCAAAATGCATTAAAATTTAGTTGAATTGGATACAAAATAGTTTTAAATTTTTGTCTCAATTTAAATTCATCTTTGTAATATGGAATAATTACTCCAACCTATGCCGAACGTTTTATAAACCCAGTTTTAATAAATGGAGATAAAGATTAAATTTTGCACACATGCTAATTTCTTCATTTGCCTAAATAAATACCGATTATAATGGACGAGAAATTCTTCGAATATTTGGCAACACTTACAAAGTTTAAATCGGATCTTAAGGTAATCTTTTCATGTTACTTTTCTAATCATGCAAACGCTATGGCTCCTTTTGAGCTTGGCTCATTCCAGCCCACCAATCAAGCTTCCAAGTTATAAAGGAATAAATTTTATCAAAGCTGTAGAAATTCTTCTCTTTTTGTTTTTTGGCAAGACTATGTTTTGAACAGATTACCTAGGATAGAGTTCAGAGTTCAGAGTGAACATTTCCAAAATGTTGACAACAAAATGAAAATCTCATTAAAATACAATACAATTGCTAAGAATGTTGTTAAAACGTTATTAAAACCAAAGCAAATGTTTGCAAATTTCCAAGATACTATATGAGCATCCAAGGATGTTGGATGCACGAACAAACACAGAATATTGGATGCAGAACAGATGAGAAACTGGACAGAGGATGACGCTTACATGTTATAATAATGTTTAATAGTGTGACGCCAGCAAGTGGTTGAGTGACAACGGTAAATAATGTGTGTGTGTCCAGAATGTTGCAGAGAAGTGAAGGTTCTTGAGTGCAGCTTCGTAATTAAATTCCTCTTTGATCGGACAAAGGGGAGACCAAGACAGATGAGCACATGACTATGCAATAGACACATGTTGACAGTTGGATGATGAAGAAATGTACATGTGATACAAGAATCGCATGCAGTGATAGATGTTATTAAAATTTATTACATTTTAAACGAGGGAGACAGAGAGCGAGAGAGAGTGTGTGACAAATGTGATGAAGTGCACACAAATTTATTTTTAATGCTTAGAATAATAAATTTCAGAAACACCTTCTAGCTATAGAAAATAGTTACAACTAACTGGCCTTGCTCTGTATGCCTCAGGAAATTCATTTATTTTCGGTTTGAAATTTGCTTCGATTTACAAACTTGCTTCGATGTACAATGGAATGTGGATTTAATTAATTGAAAGAACATAAAATTAAAATTAAAGTTTAGAGTTAAGAGTTAAAAGCTAAGCGTTAAGAGTTAAGAGTTAAGAGTTAAGAGTTAAGAGTAAAGAGTTAAGAGTTACGAGTTAAGAGTTAAGAGTTAAGAGTTAAGAGTTAAGAGTAAAGAGTTAAGAGTTAAGAGTTAAGAGTTAAGAGTTAAGAGTTAAGAGTTAAGAGTTAAGAGTTAAGAGTTAAGAGTTAAGAGTTAAGAGTTAAGAGTTAAGAGTTAAGAGTTAAGAGTTAAGAGTTAAGAGTTAAGAGTTAAGAGTTAAGAGTTAAGAGTTAACAGTTAACAGTTAACAGTTAAGAGTTAAGAGTTAAGAGTTAAGACTTAAGAGCTAAGAGTTAAGAGATAAGAGTTAAGAGCTAAGAGTTAGGAGTTAAGAGTTCAAAGCTAATTGTAAAAAATGTAATTTAATTTTTTGCAAATTCTTGGCGGTCAAACAATGGTGCCCAAAAAATATGGAATGGGGTCACCAGACCTCATCAATATTTCCGTTATATTTCAATTATTTTTTATGCTCACAGGAATAATTTTTAATGTAATTAAGAATACATTTTATGTCAATTTTATCAACTAATCGACTTTATCGACAGCAATTTCAATAAAATCTCACATCAAGGCAATGCCGAGCTTCCAACAAAATGGCAAATGTTATAATTATTTATCCCAAAGCTGCAGCCTAGCCAACCTTAAACAACAAAAACACAACCACATCATGGACAACAATAACAATTGAGGTCATATTCATAATGAAGTCAGCCGCAAAAGACGATAATATGACGATAGAATGTCGTCCAGTCGAAGCACACATAAAATCACAGAAATGAACCCCAAGGAAATTCGTGTCAATGCCTTCTATGCCAAAGAAGAGCGCCGCCTGTTAGTGGGTCAAGCTAGGAAACGCCTTTGGGTGGGTATTGTAAATATTTCCATTTATTTCGGGAGCTTAAGCTAGTTAAGTATTCCAGGCAGAAAACTGTTAGACTCACGGTCTTTTTTTTTATTTTTTGTCATGATACTGCTCAGCTAGATTTTGTGGAAAAGCCATCAAAAGTGAAGAAAATAATTTTGTTCTTTGTTGTTTGCAAGAGACCAAGAAATTTTCTTCTGTTCCTTTTAACTTGGGTTTATTTTGTTGCTTTGTCAGGCTTGAACATCCTTAGAAAATATTATGAGCTCCATTGTTGCGTAGTTGAAGAGGGGATGCGTTTGTGAATCATTAAATCTATGTTTGCAGCTATTTTGAGTGTCTTAAGCCAGGCCCATAGCCAGGATTTTCCTTGGAGGGGTTATTGATATCGAAAATATGTAGCCAAATCGATTACTTTCGATTTATGATTTGATTTATAAGGATTTTTTGTTTCTTTTTTTGTTCCCTATGGGGGAGTGGGGCTAGCACCAAAAACCCCCCTTGGCTACGGGCCTGGATAAGCAAATATTTTGTCTCAAAGATTTTGTTAAATTTTCTTAAATATTGGCCAAGCTGCAGCATGCAGTCTTCTGATATAGATTTAAGGAACATTGACAGAAAAAGTTGGAAGTTAACCAAAAACTGAGTAAAAGGAAAGGATACTTTTAGAGTGCTGTTAGAATATAAGAAATAACCTAAGCTTAGCCTAGCTTTAAAAAGAACAGCAGAATTTTATCCTTAATCTTCGAAGAGACTTTACGAGACAAAAATATTACGGTTAAGCAAAAAAGATTTTGAAAGGCAATACATAAAATTGAAATTATACCTCTGGGCAAAAAAACCGGCTTTGATTAAAAACTCCTACTTCAATCCTTACGTTCTTCTACGTAGCTCTGGACGTTTTTAATTTGCTCACATTAAATTTTTAAAATAATTTTTTGTAACTTAATAAACTGGTTTATTTTGAACTGCAGATAATTAACATAATCCACTTCAGTGTTGCCAGCTGCAGCATAATAAATTATTTTTTTTCGGATGGGAAAGTACCATATATGTAAAATATTCTTAACTGACAAAATTCACAAGCGAAACAATTCTGTTTTATTTGTTTGTTTTTTTTATATTAAATAGGTACATAACTTTTTGTGATAATGAACATATATCCAGCCAAATTTTTCGTATTAAAAAGCTGTCTAAAGATGCCAAACCATGTGTGCCAATCAAAAATTGTTCACTTGGTTTTATAACTTTGACAGTCGGAATGAGAATATTAGCATATATGAGGTAATATGATTAATATAAAGCAAAATATTAAAAAATAATCATTTGTGAGTTTGCGTTTGTAATAAATGTGTTTAATGGTGTGTGCAATATATTTTATTTTAAAAGCTGTTAATTATCAGCTCTCATAATTGTTAAGACACAACTGTAAAAAGTCGAAATTTCTAACACCCAAAAGTCTTGTATATTTTAACCCTCACTTTGGCACCAATCTTTTACTACGTAATCTGGCACTATTTACATTTGTAAATATTTTTTTGGCATTATTAAATGTAATCATAAACTCAAAATTTACATTATTTTTTAGGTGGAACATATGTATTAACACCTTCTAAGTCCAATTCCGGAAAAATTTCACTCCGCTCTCAAGTGGTTTAGAAGTTATAGGGTTCGCAAGTTGGGAAAATGGGCCTGGAAAAGTCGTGTTTTTTTTACATTTCCAACAAAATCTAGCATTATGGGTATCAAAAGAAAGGTTATTCTGTAACCTATTTAAAAAGATATTAACCATTGAAATCCATGCATTCTTCCATGGATTTCATCCATACTTCCATATTTCTTACGATATAGCGTTTTACATATTATGCACACTTGACGGTCCAGCCCTTTACGAAATAACCAAAATGTAAGTATGAAGATAAAATTTTAAAAAAATTATTAGTTCCAATGAGTAAACAAAACAAATTTCAACAAAAAATATACTTTTTTTCATTAAATTAGCACTTCCAGCTACAATATCAAAACATGACATATTGTTCTAAAAAATCGCGCTGTTTCCATACAACTTCAATTGTTCCTTTTTTTCATATATTCTGTAAGGAGGTTTTTGCACGTTGCGTATTTTTTGCATTTCAAAAGCACACTACGTTGACAACTGTATTATCACAGTTTCGTTTCTGCGTACCGTTATCCCGGCGTTCTCCCGAAACACCATAAACACCATAAAAGCCTTTAAAATACAAAATATTTACATAAGTAAATAGTGCCAAACTAAGTTATAAAAATGAAAGATTTTCAATAAGCATCAGAAAATTCTAAAATTAAAAACAACTTTTGACATTTTCAGAAAGAAAGCGAAAAATAGCCACAGAGTCCAAGCCATATTCAAATCAAATAAAAAAGAAAGGAGTTATGGCAAATTTAAAATTGGGATATTTACAAATCTAAATAGTGCCAAAGCGAGGGTTAATAAAATAGTTTTGAACTAAACAGGAATCTTGTTGATAAACTTCCATCAAGAAATCTTGTCAATACAAACATTTGAGTATTGCCAATTTATTATATCGATGACTTCCCAGCAGGGAACCGAGCGCTCTATAAGCGCATCTGAAGCGCTACAAAAAACAGTTAAGCGCTCCATTCTCCTTGCGTATAGCGCATTTTTTAACATAGGCATGTCATCAGATGTATGTGCTCGGCTCTCACTGTAGCAAATATGAAATCATAGCGAGAGTCGAGCGCTTCGTTCCCCTCATGGTGTAATAATAATAAGGTGTTAGTGAATTTTTGATAACACCAAGAATAGCTTTCTTTCTGTCAAAAAATTGAGAGCGAAAGAGAGGAGCTGTTGATAGTTGTCAAATTGTGTTATTTGTTTGAGTTGCTAGGTGATGATGTGTTATAGTTTTTATAGGTTATTGTGCGAATAAAGTTCAAGTAAATTTTAAATACAATTAATTGTGCCGTGTTGTATTTACAAAAAGTTATTGCAGTTGTCTTCGCCCATTTGCCAAGTTCGCCATTGAATGGTTTTGTCATTTTATCAAAAACGTGCGCTGGAAGGTGCCACCGACATGAAGCTTTGGAAGAAGTGGACATGGCATTGAGCTTCGACCGAGTGCACATTAGCTGATTTATTTTCATTTTAATTCACCATCATCTGTTTTTGATAGGAGCGGGGCGAAAAAATTTATCATTTTGAGAGAGAAGTGTCAAATTCACTAACACCTTATTATTCTAACACCATGGTTCCCCTTGCAATTTGAACAGAAACGTAGTGAAAACCGAGTGCTTTTTTCTCTTTGTAGTTGATATAAAAACGTAGCGAGAACCGAAGGTTGCAATGCGAAGGGTGCTCTGCACAGTGGGACTTTTACGCCGCCTTTATTCAATATTCCCAAAATTTTATCACTTGCCGCACGTTCTTTGCGATATTTAACAATCCTCTCCTTAATTTCATCTTAAAAGTTAAATGGTTCAAGAGCCCCAACTGAATGAGGACCTTTCGCTTTGAATTTGAGAATATCAAGAAAATTTCCGCTTGCCACGGCAATTCAATCTTTAATT
Source organism: Pherbina coryleti (assembly GCA_943735915.1). Taxonomy (NCBI): domain Eukaryota; kingdom Metazoa; phylum Arthropoda; class Insecta; order Diptera; family Sciomyzidae; genus Pherbina; species Pherbina coryleti. The sequence goes on from OX030950.1 coordinate 178,074,757, forward strand.
TCACAAAATTTTCCCAGTAATTGATTATTGATTGGAATATTTTGAATGAAAACTATGTACGATTCATGTTTGATACTTATTTCATTAGAGTAAAAAAATTACAAGTCGAACATTTATATACCTGCGAAATAAATCAAAATATAGATTTCTATGAATTTATTTTTGCATTCAATTTTATGAAATAATTTTTTGAGAACAACATAAATCTTGGCTTTAACTGAGAATACTTATAATTTATGGATATTTTGTCAAAATCTTTGCCACGAATTCTTGCAAATGTTTTAAGAAACTTATACTACGTTCACACCTAAGCCAAATGAGCAAATTTGAATATCTTATTAAAAAGCGTTCACACTTATAAATCTCATTTTGTTTGACGGTTGTTTTTGTTGTATTTTCATATTTTGTTTTGATAAAATTTCTCTGTGTACAAATTTTTCTTACATTTTGCTTTGAAAGGTATGTTCACAAAGCAGTTTAATATGCTCAGAGCTGTGTTTAACGTGAAATTATCTCATTTGCTACTCATTTCGTTGAAATGAGTTGTAATGAGTTGGAATATTTCTATGGGAAATGAGCTCATTACGCATCTCATTTGTGTTTTTTGGCCGAAATGAGCAAATTAGCTTAGGTGTGAATGGGCTATAACAAACATAAACAAACAAACATAATTAAAACATTTTCGCAATGGGTCGTTTTTCTCGAACAAATCGAACAGTTCAGTTTTGTTCCCAACTTTCTGCTTGGGTGTTCGGCAATTGCAACCGTGGTATGGATTGTGGATGCTATCTTTGCTTCTTTGGATGAATGTCAAAATATTTGTTCGCCGAGTGCTTGACGTTTATTTATTTTGTTTAGATATGATCTATAAAATTTGCATTTCTTCAAAATAATTAAGCAAATAAACAATAGTTAATTGCAAGTGAATCAAAGTGCAAACAGTTTGCGATAAATATTCAACTAAGAACGTTTGGATAACGAAATAGGAAACATTACATTACATTGTTAGACACCTTAGAAAAACTTTGTGCGGTGGTACGGGAAAGTTCATCGACAGAAGCAGTGGTGCAGCTGGCAGAAAAAAAAAACAATTGAAGCAAACCACAATTCGCTTCTGGATCGTGCCAATAACGAATAATTATTACACGTCACAAATAAAAGCAAACCTTCGGAAGATTTAGCATCGCCCCGCAAGCGATCCACAAGCACCTCTCGACTACGAACAGCAGCTGTGTGCGCAACAACAACAACAAACACGACTAATGCTTCGTGGCGTTTTTGGAGCACAAGTGGAACCTAACTTAATCCAATCCGGTTTCCCCCCATCTGTGCTTGCTTAAACATTCACAACACAAGAGAAATCGTAACAACGTAGTGGCTAGAAGTAAAGAAGGTGCAAAAACAACCAACCGAACTGCCAGCTTAAAGCCATACGGTCAGTTATTGAAATACTAGCGCCGGAGCAACAGCGCCACAGTGACAAACGGATACCACCGGAGCAGCACAGGGAGGCAGGCAAACAACTGAAACATGGCAATCAAACCCGGAATGGGACGCAAGTCCACCAACAAGAATCCACCGATCCTCAGTCACGAATTTGTCATACAAAATCATGCAGACATCATTTCGTGCGTGGCGATGGTCTTTGTCGTCGGTCTCATGGACGAGGTAAGCCAGTGTATGAAGAGTAAGATAGTAAGTTGTGGGTCTGTAGCTGCAAATACTCTAACAAAAATGGATTAAATTTTGTGACCTTCACAATTGACGCCAGTGAAAGAAACAAGCACATTTGTTGAACAACCAAAAAGCCAGCCAAAGTCAGAAGTGGCGCAGTAGGCGTTGTCGTCGCTGTTACTGCGCTGCTTTGCGCACTAAGAATTCAGTCAGTGCCACGTAGTATCCTCCTCGGCTGTTGCTTCGTTCGCTGTTGCTTGTTTTGCTGCCCGTATCACTAGCATTTCACTTGTTTTGAGCTTAAAAAATGTGACTTTCATGTTTTGATGTTTTTCCATGGCTTTGATATCAGCCAGCAGCATCATTCAGTAGCTTTTATTTAATTATACAAGTTGAGCAAGTTGATACGAATCCAGCAGAGTGCTTATTGTTCAAAAACAGATTCTAACAGGTTGCTGTAGTTCTTTTTTGGTTTTCTTGGCTTTTTTATATTAAATTTCTTTTGCATTCCAAGCAAAGATCTTAACTTTTAAATATTTAGAAGTTTTAAAAATTTTTTGAAAAAAATGTGTAGCTGTAACAACTAAACTTTTTTGGATATTTTTTCTTCATTAATTGGTAGCTTAGTGAAAGTTGTTTCAATTTTTGAAGGCTGTCAGGCTCAGCATCGCATGCGACGTTTATAAACCATGCTTCTGCTTCTTCTTCTTCTTCTTTATTTTTTTTCAATTAAATACAGCATTTTTAAACGTAATCACTTCACATTTAAAACAATTAAAATAGTAAAATTTTACATTTAAAAGCCCAAAAGTGTAAAACATTTTATATTGACGTTCACGAAATTCTAAAGTGTTTTAATTTTTGTATGATTATATAAATAAATATAATTAATTTAATAAAAAAATATTTTCCTCTTCTATTTTAGTCTACAGCTCCATTTGCCAACACATTCATATCGGTCAATCACAATGTCACCGGTAAAGAGCCCAGCCGCGAGAACCCTTCGTAAGTATTTTTGGCTCACTTCGAAGCTGATCGCCTTTTGTTAGTTGCATCATTAACATGTACTTTTTCCTCTTGCAGTGGTGAACCTTTTACTTATATTGCCGGTATCAAGGATTATTGCGCGATTTTCTTCTACACGCTGACTTGCATCATTATGCATGCCATCATCCAGGAATTTGTCTTAGATGTGAGTATCTCTCAAATCATATATCGATGCATCCTAATAAGCATTTAGTGAGTCTGCAGATAATTGATTTCAAGCAGCTGTCATGATTTTTAGGCAAAACAAACTAAGTACATAGAGATTTAAAAGAAATGATTTATATTATTTCTGCTTCGGATTTAATGCAGAAACTATGCCAATTGTTTGTTATCGAAAACTAAGGTTGTGCCTATATTTATACTTTTACGACCTGACGACATAAGTCAACGAGAAGTAATCACGATCTTTGTTAAGCACAAGAACTGGAAGATTAGCTTGTGCTTAGCTCGTTTCGCAATTGGTTCAATTATCTCCCTCTTGAGTAAGTCAAATAATGTACAACTCAAGTTATAGCAGCCAATAGTTTTTAATTTCATTCCAAATATAACAATTTAGTATTTCATTGTCGAAATTGTCCATTCAAGTTTTTTTCATGGTATGATTAACTTGATATCTGTTTCTCAATAGGCAAAATTAATATGCGGGAAAACATTTTAAGGTATTTGAAAGTAACTCAAGTTATTTGCTTTTCATTAGGTATGTACATGTAGCCATCAATAAATCAGAACATTTAATTAATTGAATAAAATATTCCCACATTCAAAAAACAATTATAGAACGAAGATGTGATTACCTCACATGTTGTCTTAAAAAAGTACTACCCATGAATATATAAAATATCATGGTTCGACGGAATTTTTAAAGATCTTTAAGCAAATAAGGGAAACCTACACCAAGGGAAACAATCAAATATAGTTGTCATAAGCGAGTTCATTAGAAAACCATGGAATCATTAAAGACTCAAATCAATCTTAATAGCCTTACGAAAATTTTTAAACAATCAAATAAATTTCTTTATAAGCGTTTAAATTTATGACTCGGAGACAATGAAAAGACTCAGTGTTAGTATTAAAAATTTCGGAGCACTTATAGTTACGACTCCAAAAATAGTTTTATTTATCCTAAAGTTCTATCACAATCTGAAATTGTTGAAACAGTTTCATCAAACCAAGGTATGTATATTAAGGAAGGTACATGATACAATTATACAAGGTAGGAGTGACAGTTTTTTCGTCTTGCGCTAACTGTCAAAAATAGTATAAATTGGAGAACGAAAAAAGAAGAAAAGAAAATAGAAAACAAAATATACAGGCAAATGACAGTCGCTGCAAGGTACTGGTGAGAAAAAAGCAAGTTGTCACTCCTACCTTGTATAATTGTATCATGGGAAGGTAGAGTTAGTAGTTGAAATTCTCTCTTGTGGTGGGTACAGCACCTGTCAAAATCGGCTATTGAACGAATAAAAGCAAAACAAATAAAATTTTCCAATTAGACTTGTGTTGTTAATGAAAATTATTTAAGCGATTTAATGCCCAGAAGTTGTGCAATTTGTAAGAAGCCTTTTCAAAAAGAAAATGGCTCGTCTTTTTGTGTGCCCCTTAATCGCAATCGCTGGAACATTGCTTGTTCCACAACATTTTCCCAATCAGCACGGGTCTGCGAAAAGCATTTTTATAGAACGGATTTTATAAATCCTCCGGGGAATAATTGCGATCCACTCGGGTTGCAGCCAGGAGCAGTGCCTTCCTTAGTGTTATTTTACCTTCACGATAAATACTAAAAATAAACATTCAGCACGCACAAAACTTGAAACTATGAATTTTAACACATTTGACAGTTTTCTATTCACTGGTTTTTTTATTTTTTTTTTTTTTACGTTCTTATGTTTGACAGCTACTGTACCCACCACTCCGAGACGAGACTACCTTGTTGAATATACCTTGCATCAAACGATGTTTTTTTTCGTACTTCAAATAATCCATCATATTTTTCATGTACAATTAATCTTATCAGAGATCTTGGCTTAACTGTTTTCATTGTGGTTTAGAGAGGCAATGAACTTGAATTCCCTTGAATGACAACTCCCAGAAGTACTGGGAAATGTCAGAAAACTTTAATTTAATAAGAGCATCAAAGTCAACTCTCTTGATGAACAATGCAATAGACATGAATACACGTAGAAACGATTTGAACACATGGAAGGATGAGAATATGATTCATATTCAATAATGCATGCGAGAGTGTTTTTAGGTAACTTCGTCAAATAATAGCTAAATAATAGTTTTTTCATTAACTGCCAAACGTACTTAAATTTATAAATTGTACAAATCCTTTCAGATTTTACCCTTCTATAAGTTGACACCGATTTAAAATCAATGACTTTAATTGTATTAAAAGTTTCAGTAAACTTTTAAATAAAGAATTTAATTTTGCAAAAGTTGTAAATCGTTTTAATAGTTGTAAAGTTATAAATATTCTTAATCTCTAAAGAATAAACATTTTTTCTTTAACCTTCATGTTTTAATTGATATGCTTTATGCAATAGTATGATAACATACAATATGAGCAATATGTTATTTTAAGGCAACATATTTATTTTCCCCCTTAGTCCATGCTTATGAAGTACATCTTATTAACAGTCCATCAAATTAATTTAATGTTCCTTTCTTTTCGCTTCTTTACTCTAGAAAATTTCGAAAAAACTGCATCTATCGAAATTCAAGCTGTCGCTGTTCAATGAATCTGGCCAACTGATTGTTTTCTATTTGGTTTCCTTTTTCTGGGGTGCTGATGTCATACTACGCGAAGGTTACTTTAGCAATTTTTCATTGCTCTGGGAAGGATTCCCTGATCATCCTATGACCTTCTTGCACAAGTTCTTCTTCGTCATTCAGATGGCCTACTATCTGCACATGGTGCCCGAGTTGTACTTCCAAAAAGTAAAGAAAGAAGATCAAAATCCTAAAATAATTCATGCCATCTGGGGCTTCTCTGTTATTTGCTTGGCTTATTCCTTCAGGTGAGTTTAAAGTTTAAAATTGTTGCGTGTTGTGTGTGTCTTAAAATATGCTTATTTATTTCCATTTGAAACAGCTTCCAGCGCATCGCTTTGGTGCTCATTACTTTGCACTATCTGAGCGAAATTATTGCTCATATCTTCCAGCTGATAGGCGTTTTTGATCGCGATGAGAAATTCGCCAGCGTGCGCATTATTAACAGCGTCACATTTGTAGCAGTGCGTTTTGCCACAATGGTAATCGGCGTGCTCACGCTTTACTATGGCGTCGCCAATTCCGACAAGAAGCTGCGCGCATTTGTTGCACTCGTCGGTTTGATTATTTTGCAGGGCTACTTGATATTCTCATTTATAACAGAGCAGCTGCGCGCAAAGCGTGAAGCCAAACAGCTGGCTAAGCAACAAGCTCAAGCCAAAAAAGCCAAGGCACCTAAGGACAAAGTGAAACGCAAGAAGGAGAGCGATTTGCCAGAAGCCGACCAATCGCCCAGTCCAGTGAAGTCTAAGATTAAGTAAAGCTAGCTGCTCATGTGTTTTTTTAAAATTAAAATTTTTTCTGTTTTTTTATTTGTTAAATGAAAACGTTTGCTATTCAAGCGATTCATTGATTGAATCGCGTTTGCATTTAATTGATCCATTTTGTATGCTACAAACACATTTTCTTAATGTATATCGTCTTATTATGTTATTTAAAAATTGTGTTTTTTTTTAAATTTTTTTAAGTATTTTGCAAAATTTAATTCTAAGTGTTTAAAATGTACGTCCTGCTGCTTGTAACTAATTTTATTGTGTAATAATTGTTGAAACTGTAAAGAGATGAAATAATAATTTTATATGCAATATTAATGTATATAGCATACATGCATATATATTCATATTTATATATATACATACATACATATATTTTTTATACCAATCACAATTGTAATTCTTATCGCTTTCATTCTCTTATATGCTCTCTACATTCTATTCTCTTGATTGTATATTTGCACATATCCTTTTTCGATTTTCACAGCAACAACAACAACAACAATAATACCAAAACAAATGGTACTTGCATTTATTTCATAAACTTATTGCACTTTCGTTTTGGACATTTTTAGACTGAATAAAGCTCAAATCGGATTGCATGGATTGAAAAATAAACTAAAATCGTAAAGAAGCTACAATAAATTGATTGAACATTTTTTTAAATAAATATTTTGTACAAACGAGCTTTTAAAAAAAAACATAAAATTACTATACATATTGAACAGACAAAATAGCAAGAGGCGAAGAAATCAATTTAGTTAAAAAGTAAAAAATTGAAATTTTTATTAAATAAGTACAGAAAAATATATAAGAAAAAATAAATACAAAAACATGGCAAAAACTGAAACGAGTATATTTTCTTAAAAAAAAACCAACAACCTTATTTAGGTTGAAATAAACGCTATTTAATATAATTTAAGCGTTAGACAGAAGCGTTAACAGTTTGTTAAGTGCTCGTTGTATGTACTGTGCAGTATCTTTCGAATACATCTCAGTAGCAATATCTATTTTGACAAGATTTGAAATAAATTAACTTGAAATATTTGAGATAATTTGTCTCATACTCGTATAAGCAGACCATTAGACACGGAAGATGGTTAACTAAGAGATAGTGACAAAGTGCAGAAAGAAAATATTAAAATTATCCAGGGTATTATCTTAAACCAGTGGTTAAACACCCTGGGTAAAAGTTTATATTGTTTATAACCGTTCGGGTTATATAAACAATAAATGTTTATAGTTTTTAATTTATCCATTTGTTTTTATTTTCAGTTAAACTTCATAATCACTTGGCATTATAATTTAAAGTTTTATTTAATTTTCTTATTATACTTCTTTATGTGAGGATTAAAACTTGTAGTCGCTCTTGGACGTGTCCAAAACTTGTTGGCAATCGCTTTTGCTTTGCGCACACTGTAACAGCTAAAAAGTAGCTAGGTTTCACTTGGTTCATCCAGCGTGGAAGTCACCTTGTTTGAAAGATCGTTTGATATCAAATGATCAGAAGAGTTCGTCCAAATTTGACCGTGATAGTTGAGTTGGCGGGTGGAAAGATTGGAAGTGACGGTGAAGATTTGTTTTGAACCAACACAGTTCAAAGCCGTAAAGGAACACATTCTTGCTGTGCGATCGAAAATCGAATTATCTCTGATATCCTCCGTTCTATTGGAAATCAAGGCAATGGTATGGTGATAAGCTTGAAAGGTCGATCGAGTGAGCCTGTGAAATACTCTAGCTGGAGGCGTCAGGTCTTGTGCCTCATTTGAACACTTGCCATGGTAATACCTATATAAAAGGTGAGGCATCCAATTGGTTGAATTCGGTGTTCTTTAGAGAGCATTACTCGAATTGAAAATAGTTGTGTTGATATAGATGAGGCTGATGATAGAAAGGCTGACCGAATACTAGATGGAGGCCTGGGAAGTTCTTGATGGAGGCATCAGGTCTTGTACCTCACTTAAGCACTTCTCATGGTAGTACCTATATAATAGGTTTAGGCATCCAATTGGTTGAATTGGTATTCTTTAGAGAGTATTACTCGAATGGAAAATAGTCATGTTGATATAGAAGAGGAAGATGATAAAAATTCCTGCTAGAGAAAAAGTTGCAAACGAAGGGAACTTAAAGTTGGCGAAACAAGATCCGCTGATAAGTTCATCCGATCTAATACAATCGATTAACTCAAATGGAAATAAAAGAGGGGTTTTTACAAAATCAAGGCAGAATCTGATCAATTATTAATTAATTTTTGCATTTTATTGTGATAAAAGTAAAAGTATATTCATTGGCGGATCTAGGATTCGCCAAAGGGGGGCAGCTGTAACTACACTTTTGTTTGTCAAAGGGGAGGCTGAAACGTCTTTTTGGACTTTTTTCATTTTTTTCCATACAAAAAATTCTCCAAGGGGAGTGGGGGGGGTCTAAAGCCCTTTCAGTCCATATGTAGATCCGCCATTGAGTATATTTTCTGTAAAATAAAACACCAATAAATATACAATATTTTTCTTCCGTCAAGTATACAAATAACAGGAAACTCTTTTAATTCGATGGAAAAATCTATGAATATCCAGGCAAATTTCGCGGGTAAAATTTTTAATTGGATAACTTTATTCACTGGAAACATATCCAGATAAACTCTGGATAAATTCAGTATCCAAAAGTGAACTATACAAAAGTACTAGGATACTTGGAAATATCCACTGGGAAATATCCACTGGTTAAAGATATCCAGGAGTGAACAATTTGGACCTTTAATAAATTGTTAAATTTATTTAAAACCTGGTATGAAAAATTTTTTAATTAGCTTTGAAGAACGGTTTTCAGATATTATACCTATTCAGTCAAGTCTGCCTTGGTTCGAAATGGGCTGAAAGATTAGTGGGAAAGAAGGGGCAATCAAGTGAAACATGTGCGGGATGTTCTAAGAGTGGTGGAAATCCGTAGCAACATTTGATATGAATCAAAACTTAAAGCGTTATACCTTTGCCTCAGTTAAGTCTAGATAAAACGCAATCTCATCCACAAACATCTCTACCACCAACTACAACTTTTTAGTTGTAAGTATTGCTGAGTTTTCAATTTCAGTCGATTCGAAATATGGACATAAATTCAGAAAGATTAAAGCGTAAGACCATGACCTGGACGGGATTTGAACCCAGGACCACTGGGGTGGTGCGTTACCTAAATTTTAACAAAATAAATAATATAGTATATAGTGCCTAGTATCATTGAAATTCTACTTAATAGAAGTAGGACTTAAGCACGATTTGAAATGGATAAAGCCCTAACCAAAATAGACGAAACGAGACGATTGCAACTTGCCGAACGTTTGCAATCGTTACGTCTGTTAAGACATTTAACCTAAAATGAAACGAGTTCCTCAAATCGTCTGAAAAAAGAAGAAGACTACTCTGCACACCTGTTGTTGACGAGTTGAGACGCTAAAAGTTCGGTTCATGGTATAATAATACAAGGTAGCATTGACAGTTGCTTGGGAAATCATATACTGTCAAAAAATATACTCAAAAAGAGAGCGCTCACAATCCGCCATTGAAAACACAAGCAATGTTGAAAACGTTGAAGTGAAAAAAAAACAACAACCACAGCAGCTGCTGATGTATTTCCACAAAAAGCTGTTTTTGACAGTTTATGTTTTCCTGTTGAAGAGAAAATAAGCAGTTGTCAATCCTACCATGTATTATTATACCATGGTTCGGTTGTTACGGAACAGAACGTCTCGTCAAACCGTTTCGTTTAGTTTCGATAAGTTTACGTTTGTTCATTTTGGGTTACAGCATTGAAATGCATTTAAGCGAACATTTTCGTCTTCACTCGTTACGGAGCAAATCGTCTATTTTGGTTAGGCCTTAACATTCATTAATAATTAATCAGAAAACTGTTGGTCTTGGCAATAATTAACAATTAACCCAATACATATTGATATTTATTGCTGCCATTATTTGCTGTTTCTCTGAGTACAGTTATTCCTTTAACATATAAAGTTAAGCATCTAAATAGCAGGAGAAATCGAATTTAAAAATAGCAATAATTATTAAGTAAAATTAACATAGAAATGTTTCTCTTTTCAAATATAGGAATGATTTGTGCTTTCCAGCTTTTGTGTAGCAAATACACGACCCGACTCTCTCTCTATCAAAATGCAGAAAAATCAAATTGATGCTTTTTCAGAGCCTACCGACGCACAGTGTTAGATTTGGCTAATTTAAGGTTACAAAATGAGAGAAACTAAAATTTTTTGCTTTACAAAAATATATAAAATTTTCGGATGGAAAACGTTAAATTAAAAAAAACTTTTCTAATAACAAAACAATATGAAAAATTAAATAAACAAGGTAGACTCGCGGCTGAGAGCCAAGAGTCAGAACTGTCAAAAATACAGCGACAACAAGCAACAGCTAAAAGAACCATTATAGAATGAAGAAGGTAGTCTTGAGGCTGAATATCCTCTCTCGCTCCGAGTCGAAATTGTCAAAATTAATACAAGTAATTTTCCTTTTCTTTTTGATGTTGCTCATGGTTTTTTTACAATTCTTACTCTTGATTCTCCGCAGAGAGTCTACTTTGTTTATTCTACCATGAATAGAACCATACAATTATTTGTACTAAGGGTATTCACCATCCGGAGCTCTTTGTAGAGCTCTTGTGCAAAAGAGCAAAAAAGCGCAACAAACTGTGAACACAAACCCATACACAGGCCTAGCAATTGAAGTTAAGTTCAGTCCGCTTTGAAAGTTATTGATGTGAAATTATGATATTAAAGAAGTTAGTACCTAGAAGTGTACACAATATACCATCACTATTTGTTTGCTGTCAAAAATTCACTAAATGAACTCAAGAGCACAAGCGCACTACAAAATAACTACAAAGTATCCCCAGTGCGCTTGAGCAAAAAAAGAAAAATTTTGACAGCACGTGTATTTTGTTATTGTAGAGCTCTTTTTTGTTGCACTTTTGCTCTTTTGCACAAGAGCTCTACAAAGAGCTCCTGATCATGAATACTCCTATAGATTTTGACAGCTTCGGCACAGGCCGAGAGAGGATTTTCGGCCGCGAGACTTCCTTGTTTATTCTACCCATGATACAATTACAAGGTAAGCTCATTTTTACATGGCTGCTCAAATATGAAATTTTGCAACAACATAGCTATAGGAGGGACAAACGTCAAACAACAAGAACAACAACAACTGATTTTGACAACTAGCCCGCCCTGCTCTCCAATATGAGCCTACCTTGTAATTGTATCACGATTCTGCCATGATGTGTACAAACATTTTCAGGGTTCCTTGCTTACGATTGGTATTAAAACAGAACTCAATGACAGATCAATCTGAAAATTTGAGTTCAAATGTTTTAGTTAAAGACATTACTTCACAAATGACGCATGATATATGTTTTGTTTTTCAGGGACTTTTCACTTTGCCCACGTATTGCCAAAGATCACCACTAATTTTAACAATTTAGTTCTTTTAACATTTTGTGTGCCTCTTTTGGCCTTTTTTATACATTTTCTGTCATGTGTACTAAAAAATGTAAACAATTTAGTTTTGATAAAAAAATTCTTTCCAAATAATTATCGGATCGTATGTACCTAATTTTTGTATTATTAAATAATTGTAAAATGCAATATAAAACATAATTTTGACGTACGTGTGGTATTATTCTCAAGCATGTCTCTCTACTTCAACATTAAGTTTATAAAAAGTTTATTAAAACTATTAAAAGGATCATTTGATAAATTGAAGGAAGGTGTGACAATTAACTGAAAGCACTTTTAACTGATCTCTTCTAAAATCTATGTATGGGAGTATGGGAGTGACAGTACTATACAAAATAGTATTGAAAAAATCGTAACTACAGTTGTATGGAAGCTGGGCGTGGCAGTTCGCCAATACCTTCTATATTTTGTTCAAAGAATATTTATAACAGTTTTAGTATGTTTGCATAATTTTATGACTATTATTATTGTGTTAGAAGATATGAACTTTTGGTGCGCTACATGGGCAAAATGGAACACAGTGCAACGTCCTCTTGATGACTTCTTTTACTTCTTTCAATTCCTTCGTCTTTCGGCTTTCTTCTTCTTAGCCACAAACAAATAATTTCTTATGTGCAAATTTTTTTCTTTTATTTTTGTTCTTCTTGGCCATCAATTTCTTGACAACCTAAAGTTAGTCGTGTATAAAATATCGCGTAGATTTTACTTCCTTACCTAGTCGCATCATAGTCTCTGAAGTGAGCACAAGTTCTATCAAGTTAATTTCTGAAGTATTTTGTTTTGGCTGTAAGTTCATTAGAATAAAAAGAGCTAAAAAAATAAACAATAGCTCTAGCTATTATAATAAAAGCAACGGGAAATTGCAAAGAAGTTAATTTTAATTGGTTATTTTTAGATTTCTGCAATTAAAATAAAATTAAACAACATGAAGTTCGCCGTGTCGACTGTGTGCTGCCTTGCTCTTTTGGTAGTCGTTGCCGCTGCAGGTAAATCAATAATATAGCTTCATCATTCTTCTCATCATCATCAACAGTTTAATCAAAATGAAGACAAGGGGACATACTGTAATTTAACGTGCTTCAATGTTTTATTTTTTTTTTTTTTTTTTTTTAAATACTTTTCAATGTATTTTTAAACAAACGATTAACTGATCAGCCGAAGGCAAAAATTACCTCATCGCTTCGAAGTTTGAATAAAAGTAAGAATTATTTACACTTTACATTTTTTTGAAATATACTGTGAGTATTTCAAATCAGCTTTTTTCAAATTTTAAATGATTTTAACAAAAGTTTTGTAAAAAAACACTTCCAAGTTTTTAAAAAAGTTTCTAATACATATAACTGGTTTTTTTTTCGTCAAGAAATTATGAAAATTCTTACAAGCTTTTTCTGTTATTTACTACAACTGCGTCAAAATTGCTTTCAACAATGCTTTTTGATGAGTTTTTCCAAAGAAATCTAAGTACTTCTCTTGGTTTTTGCCCAGAAACTGAAAAATCAAGTTTCTGTCTTAAGTCTTTTGTTTGTGATGAACATTTTTTTAAAGAGTTCTCATGTTCAAGATTAAAAATAGCTGAAGACTTCTTAAATGCTTTTATAACGATATTTGTTTCTTTTTTTTTTCTTTTGGAACTGCACTGACGTAAGTGAACTAAACAGTGACGTCATTTAGCTGGCATCATCTGAACCGAACGCAAGATTATTATTTTTCCCTTTTTTAATCACCTGAGGTGTTTGACCCTCTTTCTCAATAAAGCTTACAGCTCATCAGATTCATGCGAATAAGTATCAGACTTAAGCATTGGAAATATTTCATGATCATAGAGCTTGTTTCCTTATTCTCTTGTTTTCCTCTTCTTAATGAAGAATTAAGTATCGTTAGGTTGTTTCAATTGCATGATGTTATTTTAAATTTCATGATACTTAACCCATTAAAGGCCTTGGTAGAAATTATGTGTTGATTGCAAAATAACAATTAGGCGGAAGTGTTATCTAAAGATACAACATGAATTTACTCAATATAAGACAGCTCAGAGATCTTTTAAAAAAGTTTTAAGGAAACTCCTAAAAGTACGATATGAAGAAAGCTGGATTGAAGTTATGAAGAAAGTAAGATAAAAGCATTGCTAGATTAATGTATTTATCTACCCAAATAGTTATAGATGAAGTATTTTAAGTTGTTTCCTGAGGTAGTTTATTGTAAAACACTGAGCAATGCTCCCCAAAGTAAAATGTAGCTGATAAAAATAATATTTTCTTTTTAAAGAACTTGTACCTGAGATCGTTACTCTATTAACCGTTAGTTTCAAAAAAAGTACAATGTTGTGTGGCCTTGGCCTCGGTAGTCGAGTGGATAGCACTTAACTGCCACCCCTGAGGTCCCGGATTCGAATCCCGGCCAGACCATGGACCATGGACTCAATAGTTGCAGCTGATGATAGAAAAGTTTGTGGATGGGTTTGCCTAGTAACTTGAATTGACTAATGGTAAGGGCATAACACTTGCCGCAGAAGTAAGGTAAAGACACTTGAAACAGTTGTCTGTTCTCGCCTCGCTTAGAACATTCTACATATGTTTCACTTGATTGTCCCTTATTTCTCACTTATCTTTCACCCCATTTTCGAACCAAGGCGGACTTGACTGAATAGTTGTAATAATTGAAATCCTTGGTTCAAGCGAAAAAAATACTTTAAATGGAGGTCACCCTGAAATAGATTCATTATTGAATGAACATTTTTTTTATATGTTTACAATAATTGAATTAGTTGAGTTATCAAGCAGTATTTATCCATTACGTAATGTTATCGTCATAGTATGCTTTCTAATAATAACATTGTGATTAAATATACATCCTTATAATACCGAAAATTCAAATTTTTTAAGTTTTCTGTACAAATTCAGCTCATAACACGGTGAGACCGCCAAAAAGTTTCAGCCTAAATTCTTAAAAATTCCGAGAGAGGGACATCTTGTGATTATATCGCGACTAGTCCGACCTCTCAGTTCCATCACAATTTTTTTTTAAAAATTCTCAAAGTTAAAAAGTAGGAATTCTAGTATTCCGACTTTTTACAATTTTTTACATATGCTTAGGTTGTAAGAATTTAAAAACAAAATGCACTTTTGTTCAATACAATTAAACGTTAAATTTAACAGTGCCAAAAGATTTTTGGAAAAAATATATAAAGTGGGTTTATCGCAAAGGAGAAGTCAATTTTTCAAAAATTTTGAACAAATGTTAGTTCTTCTTTATTTTTTTTTAAAATGGTAACAAACAAAAATACTTAGTTTTTTTACAGGAATTATTAAAACTAATAAGTACCTTTCAAAAAAGTCTAAGATAACTGAAATCAGTTGAAAATTGGAAAAATGGCAGAAGTTTAAAGGTGTTTTTTAAATCGACAATCATCGATTTTTCTGATATACGTTCACAGCGTTCAAACTGCTGCCATTTAACCAAATGATAACGGATTTGGCTCATATATGGCTTGTTAGAATGCACAAGCTAAATGCCACATTTTGCGATTCTAGTTTTTGTAGAAAATAAAAAAAGGCGATATTAAACAAGACATCACAAGATTGTTGTGAGATAATCTGAGTGTCTTTACGATTGAAAAACTTCTTATTTGTGCTACTTCATTTGGAATTGTGTAATTTGAATAGTGAAAAGTGCATTGCATATTTTCCAAATTATTTCCGAAAGAAATTTTATTAGAGCTCCTTGCTGTTGTTATATCCTGCGGTAAGTAAAATATTGTGTACTTTGAGCAGATCAAAAAAGTGAAAAATGTGTTCAGACTTTTTACTGATGCAATGGGTTTACCATCTGTTATACTTTTCAGACTTTTTTATTGATGATGTGCGATAAAATAAACACTCTTTGTTACGTGTGTTTAGATATACACTAAAATCATATCGTCAAGCGATTTTAGATGAAGTTCAAAACGCTTATGAAAGTTATTTTGTCCTTGATATGCAAAAAAATGTTTCTTATGCACCCTATTTTTTATGTTCCTTGCAATACATTATGTTGGCTTTCATAAAAGGCTTCAAGAAAGTAATGCCATTCGGAATACCTGTGATTGGAAATCTGTTCATCGTCATGCTAAAAGTTCTGCTACTGTTGTGCCAACAAAAAAGTATTGAAATTCAATAGAAAAATGCAAAAGTCATACGTATATCAAGACACTATGTTCGTATTTCTTCCCAAATAACATTCTGAGGAATTGCCAATGCTACATCCAGTTCCAGAAGAAAACGCAGCACCAAGTCTTGTCACTGATTTTATGGAAGCGTTTAACCAGCTCAATGTTTGAATGTTGCTTAAAGTACTCTTTCTGCACCATCATATAGATGTATTCGAACAGCCAATTCCAACCAAGTCTGATGAACAAGGCGAGCGCTTCCATCAAACGACAAAAACAATGGTGGACCGGTACATAAATAAAAATTTGCAATCTTTTATTGCTAATTTGTGTTTGTTTTTGGCACAAGATGAGGTGTTGTGAAGAGCACCAACATAAATACAATTTACAATAAAGGCACAAACATACATTCAATCAAAATTTGAACCTTTATCCCAAAAAATTAATAACACTTTTATTATTCGCAGTCATAGGATATCGCCGTTATTATTTTCTACAAAAACTAGAATTGCAAAATGTGGCATTTAGCTTGTGCATTCTAACAATCCATATATGAGCAAAATCCGTTATCAATTGGTTAAATGGCAGCAGTTTGAACGCTGTGAACGTATATCAGAAAAATCGATGATTGTCGATTTAAAAAACACCTTTAAACTTCTGCCATTTTTCCAATTTTCAACTGATTTCAGTTATCTTAGACTTTTTTGAAAGGTACTTATTAGTTTTAATAATTCCTGTAAAAAAACTAAGTATTTTTGTTTGTTACCATTTTAAAAAAAAATAAAGAAGAACTAACATTTGTTCAAAATTTTTGAAAAATTGACTTCTCCTTTGCGATAAACCCACTTTATATATTTTTTCCAAAAATCTTTTGGCACTGTTAAATTTAACGTTTAATTGTATTGAACAAAAGTGCATTTTGTTTTTAAATTCTTACAACCTAAGCATATGTAAAAAATTGTAAAAAGTCGGAATACTAGAATTCCTACTTTTTAACTTTGAGAATTTTTAAAAAAAAATTGTGATGGAACTGAGAGGTCGGACTTGTCGCGATATAATCACAAGATGTCCCTCTCTCGGAATTTTTAAGAATTTAGGCTGAAACTTTTTTAAAGGTCGAATCGGTCACACAGTGTAATTTAACTGAAAACAACACGAATTTCTTTTCACGTTTTAACATAAAAGCCAGTACTTTTTGAGAGCATTATCTATGCAACAAATTAATGAGGCTAATGAAAGTATGTCAACGTTCGCTTTATAGATTTCGATTTGTTTTTTTGTTTTTTTTTTCATGACACACATTGAAATCGTTAACTTGATGCTTATCTCTCACTGAATTACTTTTAACAGTTAGTTTGTGGAAGATCTGCAAATTTTTTTTAATAAAGCGCATGGAAATTGACCAATTAGGTCGGCTATAAAGGTCTTTGGCTCTGCTTTTGTATAATCTTTGATTTCAGTTCGAAAACCCTTCTCTTAATTTTGTTTCTATTTTAATCAGTGCCTGAATTTATTAACAAATAAACAACAATTTGTCAAGAAAACAAAGCAAAAATTTGCTGAATCATTTTCTCTTTACCTACTTCATTCTTTGGTTTTATCATTCTTTCAAACATTTCGTTGAAAAACACATAAACTTTTCAATTAAAAATTTAAAACAAAATTTAAAACTGAGTTCAAATCATAGTGAACTGCCATAATTTAAAGAAAATGCTAATATTTGTCTTATCTTTTTTTTTTTTTGTAGATGCCGGTAAGTTTATTCCAAAGTCTTTCTATACATTGAACGCCGAGGGTCACAAGTCTGATGTGCATCCCATCAGCCCACATGTAAGTTCAAACCACACTCCAAGCACACTTTAATCAAGTTGCTCTTGATTTAATCTAACATTTTTATTTTCTCCTATTTAAAAACTTCAAGACCGCAAATTACTTGAGTCGCGTGCGTAGAGGTTTCACTCTTCAATCTACCTCAACATCGTCTTCGAATGGTGGTCCAGTGAAGTTTACCACTACAGAAGCTAAGGTTGACCCAAAAGATCCGTGAGTTTCGTCTTATTTTCTTTTCCTCCAATATTTTAAATTTTTCTGGTATTTTTTCCTTTATAGCAAACGTACTGATGGTGCTCCAGGCAGAGGTCACATTGTGAGCACAACTGGCTACATTGAGAAGGACGGAAAAGTTACCTACAAGACCGAAGAAGGTTACTTCACCCCATAAGAAGTGCTTCTCGTTTCAAAGCATTAAAGCATTTTAATTTTTTTTTCTTAATTTTCATCAAAGTCAAATTTTAAATCAAAATTTTAAATAAACATTATTTAATTATTTAAATATACAAAATAAATGTAATAAAAATAATAAAACTATTTAAAAATGTAATTTAACAGTGTTGCTTCTGCATTTCAATCAAATATTTTTGTGGTTGTCCTCTGCTAGGCAAATTAAAAACTTTCATCGGTCGTGGATAGTGATAACCTCCTGCGCTGTTAACGAATTCGCCAAGATCTGCATGGAATGGCATCTTAGGCTTCATATAAATATAACCCAAGTTCTCTAGGCGACTATTATGACTTGAGATACGTTCTACCTGAGCTTTAAGTAAAGCCTGCTGTTGTGCTTCTATTTGTTCTACCTGCTGTTGTTGCGCATGGAATTGTTGTTGTTCCACTTTATGTAGAGGAGTGGCATTTAGTGCTGGTACAATAGTCACTATTGTGAGCAGTAAAATATTTAATGATAACATTTTTTATAGTGAAAAGGCTAAAATATGGCGTTTATTTTATCGCTGCCAGACTCGTTGCAGTTTTGAGCTCAGATTAAAGATTTAACTGAACTTTATAGCTGTCCTATTAAGGCTTTGCTGTGTAGCTGCCCAAAGAGGAAAGTATTATTGTTTGCTCCTCTTTAACATGTGTGTAAGGAGTTTTTTTATGCCTCATTGACTTAACTATATTGACTGTATTGTCAGAAGTCAGTCAGTTTGATTAAGTGGTCAAATATGACTAAATCAATATGAAATTTCGAAATGTTGTAAACAAATATCACGAGTAAATAAAGTGATGCATTTGTTGGTTTTTTTTTTACTGAATTTTTATTTTGCAATAAATTCATTTTTAATATAATCATATAACCATTAATCATATATTTCACACTTTAAAAATTGAGTAGCATCACTCTGTAATGTTTTTTTTAAACAAAAAAGTACATATACGTAAAACATTCTACGTGGCATGTTGATAAACAAGAATATTTTTAAGTACACGGTGCACAGTGAATTGAACCAATGATAAGTAGAATCAAGCTCAAAATATTACAAAAATTTATATCTTTCGACAGGTTTATACTATGATGCAAATTTCTAACACCAGGTATTTTATTCTACAGTATGATCCTATAGTATGATGGAAAGCCACAAAGAATACTCTCTTTAGAAAACAGAGATTGGCCCGTTTAGTAATAACAGGTTTATAACTATCAACACCTGAACCTTCTCCCCTTAGACAACTTTATAAAAACTATAGCAGCTAAAGCGGCTTTTCCACTTAAATAATCAATACTCTGAAATCACTATGCCCCTGCAAACGCATCTATTATAATAAGCAAAAAAATAAACCTGTGGCTCTTGCTATCATGTTTGATTTCATAAAACCAAAAATATATTTTCAGCAAAACCTCTCCATCTCCTTCCCAAAATGAGAAGACTGAGAACTAAATCACCCTTTCAGTGAACATCCAGATCATCACTCAAGGATCCAAAATAAAGAACGTCACAGGAGCCGGATTATATTGTATTACACCGCCAATATCTCTATCATAAAGACTACATTTTAAGGAGAAATGTTCGCAATCGAGAGAGCGGCTGAGGCAATCAACGCAAGAACATCAATCCATGTAAAAATTTAAACTTTTCAGACAGCGAAGCTGTAATAAGTAGACAGCGGAATTATATGCAAAATTTATTTGAAATCTGATTGCAGTCAAATTTTGGATTTGTACTAATTTTCACTTCTTGAATGCATTTTTTACTCCATATCTATGATATGCAAATTTTATGCAAAAAATATGCAAAAGCATATGCAAGAAATATGCTGCATATTTTCTACATATGCAAGATATATGCTGCATATTTTTGCTTATAGAGTCATTAAAACTTTCTGATATTATAAAATTTTCAAATTAATTTATATATTTAAAAAGTTTCTTGAAAAAGAGAATGTTAAAAATGAAAAAAATTATTTTATTAACGTTTTATTAAGGCATGTCCCTACTTGGTGCGCTCGTTATTCGAGTGAAAATTTAAAAAATTTTTACAGGAAAACAGTAAGAGATAATGAACATTTTTTTTTTTGGGTGAATAAATACACCAAAAAATTATTTACAAAAAAATTTTTTATTAATTTTTAACATTTTTTATGTATGAAATATTTTATACCTGGTTACCATCGTTACTCAAAATTACCTTGTCCGATTGTCTCCAAATTTTAACCGCATACTTTCCACATGTGTAGTTTCTGTGTGAACTAAAATATTACAAACATTTTTAATATTTTTTTGCACAAAATCCAGACAACTTGAGTTTTTTACAATTTTTGTTTTTAAATCTTCATAAATTTTTTTGTTTTTGACCAAACTTAGAAATGTTAGTTCACACTATAACCATACTCATATTATTTATGAATTCTTTTGTTTTTTTTCTAGGTGCTACCAAACTTAAGTTATTATGGTAATCAGCTCTTTCCGATATCGACATGTCAATTCAACTTAAAGTTTCATACATAAAAAATGTTAAAAATTAATAAAAAAATTTTTTTGTAAATAGTGTCTTTATGCACCCCAAAAAATGTTCAATTATCTCTTACCGTTTTCCTGTAAAACAATTTTAAATTTCCACTTGAATACCGAGCGTGTCAAGTAGGCACATGCCTTTAAAGTAACATATATATTACTATAAATTATTAAAACTTTCCAAGTTGTCGTCGGCAAAATTTTGTCGCTTTTTAGAAAAAATAATTTTATATTACTCCAGGTAATCCACCGAAGTTTTATTTAAAATTTCATTTGTTTTTAAAACAGATATAAATATGGGTTTCTTTCCATAGAGTGCTTTAATTTAAGGCGAAGGTCCTCACCCAACTTTTCAGGAACTTCATTTATAATTCGTTGAGCTTTCTCAAATATTTCGTAAGATTCCTTTAAGCTCCTTTTCCTTCCAAACTCGTTATAACTTAAAACTAGTAAGAAATGATCTTCGACTGGGCCGAAGTTAAAATACCCCCACGTCCGAACCGAAGGAATTTAAAGAGATTGCACCTTTTTGATAAATTCACTTTGTATTGGAGGTAGGCGTGGTTGTGATCCGATTTGGCTCATTTTCGAAATTGATCTTTATTTTTTAGATAAAAGCTTAAATATTGAATTTCGTGATGATAGCTTGAAAATTACGGCTGTAATCGTGATCACAGACAGACAGACGGACAGACAGACGGACATGGCTAAATCGACTCGGGTGGTGATGCTGATCAAGAATATATATACTTTTCTATACCTGCCAAGCCTCCTTATGGGCGTTACAAACGGAGTGACAAAAATCAATATACCCCGTTTACGTTTTTTAAACGTAGGGCTATAAAAATTGTCAGAAATGGGTTTTGATAAGAATTAAACTCTTATATAAAAGTGCATTTTTTAATAACTCTTGTGCGGTTTTTACTAACACTGCTTCATTCAAATTTAATGATTGTACAACCTGAAACACATATAATGAATTTACACACATGTGGTATAATACATTCTATTTATATGTGTTGGTAATAAAAAGCTGCACAGAACATTCTATTCACAGTACTTGAATAGTATACACTATGTTGGTGTAGTGTTTTTCAGTGTAGCCATGACATCGAACAAAATTGTTTTGTATGAAGCAAAGCCAACAAAATAAGAATTGCATATTTTAAAAGCTTTTCGTTAGTGTCGTTGTATTTTGAAGCTTTTAATATGAAATAAAATATCAAACCATAGAACGATACTGAAGTAAAAGTAACGGGAAATCATAGAGAGCACACCTAGTGCACCATCAAACCGCATCGAAAAAGTTTCAGCAGTCGTTTTCAGTTTTCTGAGGGGCTCACAAGTAAAGAGAGTCGATAATATAATTTAAACTTAAATAATAAGAAAAAGCATTATTCGACAACGAAGCAAGAAAGACCAAAAATAACAGTGATTTTGGGTTATCTAAAGGGAGTCTCGAAATCGAGATGCACAGGTGATAGCCTTAAAAAATTAGAAAGAACGCCATATCTTGAAAAAGAAGCAAGATGGGCCAAAAAATAAAACTGGATTTCAGTTTTCTAAAAGGGGCCTTGAACTCTTGCCATCGCTTTGCCCGAATTATTCTAACAACAACAAACATCTTCGACCTTCGGTTGATTTTATTTCTGAAAAACTCAGCTTCGGTTGACTTAATTTACCTCTGATCATCGGTGTCCGCAGGATTTCTAAAAATGCAAAGCAGGGGAAAGGGGGACACTTTCCCTGCACCACCTGCATACGCCCATTCCTATGATAGAAGTTGTTGTTGGTTCACAAACACATACAGACATGCAGTTGCGGTTAAATGGACTTGCATACATTTTGCATATGCATATTATATGCAAATATGCAATTTTTTATTTGCATATGCAGTAAAAATGCGCATATGCATTTTTTATGCAATATGCAAAATATGCAAATTTTATGTTATGTTTTTCAAGATAGAATTTGACGGGACGCATATCTGTGTCATCGAAATTGTTTTACGGTCATTCAATACAAATATGCAATTTCATATTTTCCGCTGTCTAGTAATAAGTGACGATCAATCCTAATCAGCATGGAAATATCATCAATATGAAAAAACAATAAGTCATCCCACACGTTTATATCTGCTAGGTCCCCTGGAATCCTCTGACATGTCATTGCATCACAGAGCGAAACTAATATCGATTCCTTTCATTGCTTTCATTATCCAGTTCTACGAGCGTTATTCTATTGCAAGGAAGGAGGCTATGTTCCAATACTTTAATATTGTTTCAGCTTTTTATTCCCGACGATGTGCTTTTCATATAAAAGCCACCCACAACATTACACAGCCACTTAGAAATTGCGTTTGGAAAGAAGGAGGGACTTCTCCAGGAAAGTTAGAAACATCAAGGCCATTAAGATTCAATTTCTTTTTGTCTGAACAATTTACCTTTCGAAGAAATAGACACAGACAGATGAATTTTAAGATCAGTAGCAATTACTTGCTGTGCCCCAATCGGTGTTTAAATGTTCTTCTGCAAATAGAAGACGTACGAACTTGTGCCGTGGCAAAATATGGGCTGCTTTCCTCATTTTTCATAATTTTAAATAGTTCCTTCGGTGCAAGGTACGACAAATCGTTGTTTTTGACGCATGATTTGGTCTAGTTCAAAGTTTTTCTGAGAGTTATCCCTTTCTCTTGTTCAAACAGCGCCAGTTTTCTGCCAGATGGCTTTAACTCTCTGCTAATGACGTGCCCTAATTTTCACAATTCTACTGAAGTGGTAATACCCCAGACACCCCGTGTTGTTCTCTTATATCATCACTGGGAGAAAAATTTATGCTAAAAATATCACCTTACAGACAAATGTAAGGTTGATGTTGATTTTGATGTTGATGTTGATGTTGATGTTGATGTTGATGTTGATGTTGATGTTGATGTTGATGTTGATGTTGATGTTGATGTTGATGTTGATGTTGATCTTGATGTTGATGTTGATGTCGATGTTGATGTTGATTTTGATGTTGATGTTGATTTTGATGTTGATGTTGATGTTGATGTTGATGTTGATGTTGATGTTGATGTTGATGTTGATGTTGATGTTGATGTTGATGTTGATGTTGATGTTGATGTTGATGTTGATGTTGATGTTGATGTTGATGTTGATGTTGATGTTGATGTTGATGTTGATGTTGATGTTGATGTTGATGTTGATGTTGATGTTGATGTTGATGTTGATGTTGATGTTGATGTTGATGTTGATGTTGATGTTGATGTTGATGTTGATGTTGATGTTGATGTTGATGTTGATTTTGATGTTGATGTTGATGTTGATGTTGATGTTGATGTTGATGTTGATGTTGATGTTGATGTTGATGTTGATGTTGATGTTGATGTTGATGTTGATGTTGGTGTTGGTGTTGGTGTTGATGTTGGTGTTGGTGTTGGTGTTGGTGTTGGTGTTGGTGTTGGTGTTGGTGTTGGTGTTGGTGTTGGTGTTGGTATTGGTGTTGGTGTTGGTGTTGGTGTTGGTGTTTGTGTTGGTGTTGGTGTTGGTGTTGGAGTTGTTGTTGGATTTGGAGTTGGTGCTTTTCGTTTAGCTTTTTTTTTGCTTCCCCATTGGTTGTGCTCTAATTTCAATTATTCCAGCAAAAGTGATGCATATGCGTCACATTAGGCGGTTCCCTGAGGGTTTTTGACACGCCGTCAAATTTTTTTTTTATTTTTGTCATATGCCCGAAGACCTCACCTTTGTTTTCGCTCCTTAAAATTTACTGTTGCACCAGAGTCACAGAGTTAAAAATCCATGCAACGTTTTTTCATGGCTGTAGCATTTTTACTGCATTATGTGATTGCATCCCTGAAATCATGACAACAAATTTTTTTTTGTAATTTAGTTGTGAACCGTAATAACACATCCCTGCTGTCGTAAAACAAAATTTACTGTAGCACTCCTCCTGAGTGAGAAATAATTCCATGAAAGGATATTACATTTCTGTTACATATGCTGCTATATTCACGACCTGACGACGCCGGAATTTTTTTTTTATTTTTGTCGTAATGCCATGTATAAAAACTTTATTTTCCTTTTTAAATTTTTATCGTAGGTTATATACTCTTTGAGTAAAAATTCAATGCAACGCCGCTGCATGAATGTTGCGTTATCGATATTTGAGCGGCTCTCTCAGCGTCCCAATTAAAGGTCTGCAACGAACCATCCATTCTACTTGTACAAACAGATATAACAAGTAAGAATCTGATATTATTGATACAAACACAACAAAGAGTAGATAAACACATATGCTTATATGTTTTGGATTGAGTAGAGAGCGTATCAACTCTTTCTCTGGCTCTCATTGTAGTGTAAGCTTTTTTTCTCTTTATCTGTTTCACTTAGTGAAGTAACTGCTTTAACTCTTTTTGTAAATGGATATATCCATTTAATATGGATATTCCAGATCGTTCTTTTTGTATTGATGTTCTATTTCCACTTGTTTAATTCTACATTTCTATTATTTCTGTGATTGAATTGGGTACCTGTGCAAATTTTAATAGTGAGTGATAGTTAATAAAGGAGAAAATAAAAAATGCCTGTAAGTAAACATAGAAATATAAAATGATCATTCAATTATTTGCAAAATAATTTATACTATTGTGGTTTTTAATGATAATTTTACTTTTCAAAATATAAAAGGAAAAAACATTGAAAGCAATGAGGATGTGAAAAGAAAAATAAATAATATTATGTGCATTAATTTTTAATTGTATTAAGTTAGATATCTAAAAAATGACTTTGTTATGTTTAATTTTTTTTATGAAATAAATGAAAAACTTAAATTAATTATATGAAGAGTTTCTTTTAATATTGCTTATTTCGCTATTTATTCTTTATGCTAGCCAGGTCACATACTTCAGCTGTTAAGAAATAAAGAACAGATATTTCCGATATATCTGTTTGTTGCGTATGTTCTCAAACTCGTAGTTTTGATGCTTAGTAATTTCACTCTCTCATACCTATTCCATCGTTAACTGAAAGAGAAATATTCCATGCATACTTAATCCAGAGAGAGCGAAACAGATACAAGTAGATATAAGAAAAAATAACAACACACAACTAGTGCATTTGGATGGTTCTTTGCAGAGCTTTAGTCCCAATGATGTCAGAAAATTTTTGTCTAATTTTGTTGTGAGGGCTTCCAGTAGGCCTTTATTGGCGTATCGTAATCCTAGCACTAATACTCAGCGAGTAATAATTCCATGTAACAAATTTTCAGTTGCGTTGCTTATGCAGCTCCCACTACGTCCCTATACCGCATTAAATTTTTTTTTATGTTTTTTTAATATAGTCAAAGAATTAACCTTTATGGTCATACTATTTTTTTAATCATAGCTCTTATACCCAGCGAGTAACAATTCAATGAAACGCAGATGAATTTTTAAAAAATTCATTTTTCAACTTTTTTGGAAGCTAGAGCAGTACAACGTAACTTCGTCACGTCAAAAACCCTTTGTTCGGCAAAAAATTAAAAACCTTTTTTAAATAGTTCTACTGGGATAATCGATATACTTTTTCCGGAAGAGTTCAATGATATTTTACGAGCTTGAAATTTATGACCCAAGAATGGGTCATACATTACGATGGTAGAAAATGGGATCTGGTGGATACGTACTAGAACGGGGTGCTTGATCCCAATGACTTTTCAAGCAAAAAAAGTGGGATTCCTCGAAATAAAAACATTGATATATCATTCTTTAAGATCGATGATTATGATACGCATTAAATGCGCGTTAAAAAATTATTTTTTTCGAAATTTCTTCAAATTAGATGGTGTGCCCGTACTTTTATTTTGGTACTGCTGTCTGGTGTGCATTATTATTTTCAATTACTTATAAAATAAAAAAGACATAAAGTTAAATAACATTTCTTGTTATCTTAAATGATTTTTTTCGATTTCATATAAGTTTTTCGATTTTGTGACGTCTGTCATACTCCCACGTCAGTCGTAGAGGGTTAAACATTTTTATTATTGGGGTTCCGCAAAAAAAATTTAAAAATGCATAAACTTCGAAATTTTAGATATTTGTTTTGTAATTTAAAAGATAAGTCCTGACTAGTTTTTTTAAGTCAATATATTGACTTAAAACGCTCTTCATTCGACGAACCTCGTGACATCTTGCTAAAAATGATTTTAATTTCAATTAAATTAAAAAAAAAAAGTTATAATAACTCATTAGCAACTAGTTTACGACTATTTGTTATTATTAAAAAAATCGAAAAGTGCAGCAAAAGAGCAATCGACAAGAAAACGATAAAGGTTATATGGCACGATGGGAGCTCTCACACCAGTAACGGTATCTCAAAGACAGAGAAATATAATAGTATAGTAAAAAAAGACCAATCCAGCTCATTTCATCTGATTTCAATTCATAACTGAAGTTCATTTCTTAAAGTGTCTTTTGATTATGAAATGCAACTTACAACTTCAAATCGATTTGAGGTAAATTTGTTACGAAGTTATATCCGTTACAAAAATGAAGTTAACACGTTACATCTAAGACAAACTTCATCAAAACTAGCAAACTGCATCTCCGTAAAAATTTTGTAAACAGCACTATTTAAAAAGGGCTTTCATATGCTTGTATATGTAAAACACGCTGCAACTGCATTTTTTTTTTTTTTTTTTTTTTTTTTTGTTTGTTTTAACAACATCAATAATAATTGAACAGATAAATCAGCCTTGAGTAGCTATAAAGGATTGCAGCAATATCATTAGCATAATTTATGACATCTATGACGATAATTATTTATACTAAATTATAATTTTAATATAGTGGCTATGGTCAACACATAAAAAATGACAAATTTTTATGATCATTTATTATTTTGTTTAAAGTCATTCATCCAGCAGCACAACAAGATCATCACATTAAAAAGCAAAAGAAACTAATTAACAATTTAAATAATTTACCTTTACCATGATCCAAATCAAACGGACAGACAGTGAATTGACGCGAATTCGCTAACTTTTTATTTCACATCTTTCTTTGTTGAGATGTTTTGATATATGTTGTTGTTGTTTTAGTTGCTTTAACATTGCTCTTGTCTACGTCTTTCTTATCAGGTTTGAATAAAATGGTTTCGATGTTATTGCTATAGCTTGCCTCTTTGAGCCAACAGCTAGTGATCACTTGACTCAGTATATCAGCCAGTAGCAACGACAACATCAACAGCCATGAATGACTTCACCTTGAGGTGTGTAAAACTGCCTCAATGGCGTGAAATAATTACAACTTTTGGGGTTTTATTTTATCAAAATTTAAAATATGTACGGAATATCTTCAGGCATTTCCCTCTCATCTGTTTTATTGACTTGTTTTGTCTGATGTGGCTGCTGTAACAGTATTCGACATATCTATGAATGCACTCAGAAATACTATAACCTTTAATTTTTTTTTTTTTTTTTTGATAATATCGTCTTTTAATATTTTTATATTTTAAATTATTATAATTTATTGATTAAAATCAACTTATTATAATTTATTGATAAAGGTGATTGGTATTGATAAACCTTCAGTGAGTGTCTTTTAATCTTTTTATATTTTAAATTATTATAATTTATTGATGAAGGAAACCTTCAATGAGTGACTCCTTTAGTTTTGCAGAGGTATTTCTTGCAACGATTCATACAAATTGAAATATGACTGTGAGTAGCTTATTAAAAAAAATCAAAGACAATTAATAGATAAATTAAAAATATTAGCCTTAGTGTTGCCATATGTCCCGTATTTCACGGGACGTAACCTAATTTGCATGATTTTTTAAGTGTCCCGTATTTTTAACATTTTTGTAAAATGTCTATGATTTCAAATACGCATTCACAGCAATCACATGAACTGAGGCATTCAGAAAAGAAGTGTATGCCGACCATAATAGCCATAGAACTATTACATAGTACATACATTTCAAGCAACACTGAGTGAGAAATATATTTGAAGTGCAACATTTAACGTTATATTTATTCTGCGTACCTAAATAATTTGTTTTTTTCTGAAATACATTTTTTTAAAAAAACTATCTGTTTATTTATTGTCCCGTAAAATTTTCCAAAATCCCGTTTTTTTCACATATTTTACATTTGTCCCGTATTGTTGGAAAACAAATCTGGTAACACTAATTAGCCTACATATGGGGAGGAGTCCACATGCTTGAACTACCCGAGAACTAGTTAAGATAATGAAATCGGCATTTGTCAAATTTCAATATACAGGTCACAAAAAAAAAACTATTTTGACGTAGAATTACGTCTTATAGCGCAGTTTGTATGGGGTCGTTTTCACAATTTTTTTCAAGCGCATTGAGTGTTTTTGTCAACTCTTTAGTATTTATCGTAGAAAGATAAAATATATCCTTAAATATCAGTTATATAGCGAATATCTTACTTCTAATTTTATCACTTCATTAATAAAATCACAAAATGGTAAAATTTAAGAAGAAAAATCTCCCATTTTCGTATGAAAATTAAATTTTTAGTTGAACTGATGTGATCTCAGTATTTTATTTCATTCTACGCCTCTAGCAAAAACACCCCATTAATCACTTTATTAATCAATGGGGTTGAACTTTATTAATCAATCTGATCAAATTTTGACCTTAACTTCAAATAAATTTCTAAAGCTTTGCAAAATGGAAAATGGAAATTAGACAGGCTTTGATTTAAAGAAAAAAAATATCATTTCAAGAATCGAAGAAAGAGACCCTAAACTTT
Source organism: Pherbina coryleti (assembly GCA_943735915.1). Taxonomy (NCBI): domain Eukaryota; kingdom Metazoa; phylum Arthropoda; class Insecta; order Diptera; family Sciomyzidae; genus Pherbina; species Pherbina coryleti. The sequence goes on from OX030950.1 coordinate 178,104,231, forward strand.
GTTCCAAGTTATTTTTATTTTATTTTATTTTTTTTTTTTTTTTGTTTTGTTATTTTGTTATCAAGCGATGATTCAGGAAATTAATCAATTAAAGTTGTTGATGCCTTAACAAAATTCCAATTTCGAAATGGTCTTACTAGTATCATGACAAATTCAAAATAACAAAAATTAACAGGTTTTTGTGCATTGTGTAAGAACAAAATTATTATTAGCATATTTAAAAGAGAGTTAAATTTGCTTAAAATATTGCCAAACAAGTGCTTGAGTTTAACTGCTTGAGATGATAACCAGTTTTCATTAATATTACTTAACTAAGAATTGCTTAACTACAAATTTTTTGGCATTAAGCCGTTTTTAATAGGTTGTTGGTTTCAAGATTCGTCTATATATTAATGATTTATAGAAAATAATTGACGTTAATGAATTATCCAATGAATATCTATTTATCTTTACCATTAATCAATCTTATGGTCTCTTTAAAGTTTTGTCTTAAGCTTATAGATAGTGAAACCGTTTTCTATATTGAAAACATATTTCAAGTCCTAAGATTGAACCCGATAGAGTCTCAGAAGAAGCTAAAATAAACAAAAATTTCATTTGTAATATTTCAATTTTCAATGTTGCAATATTAAAGGGAAAAACTATAGATTTTTGATAAATGCACACATTTTGTATGACATCGTAACATACTTTTGTCTTGAACTATGGCAATTAAGTGTTTAAGCTATGCTTTAAACTTAGGACTGTCCAATTAAAAGATTATTTTTAAGACATATTTAACACTGAAAGGCTTGCTTTCCCACAAGAAAAGCATTTATCAAAGTTATATCGAGGCTCTTATCAGTTATGTCAAATTATAGAAATGTTATTGAATTTTAATTGTGGCGGTCGTAGCAGGGTGACAACTTAAACAACTAAAGGATGCTTTTTTAAGAGTAATAGTGTGTATGATAGTATGAAAAGTGTATGATAGTGTATTTGTTGACTTAATTATTGACAAATACGATTTTTTTGAAAGCCACATTGACAATGAAAATAAGAACAAATAACTATCATAAATAACAACAGTTATATAATATAACTTATAACAGTTATATAATCACAAAATTATCAAAAAAATCAAGTTAATATTAATTGCAGAATTGTGCTAAATAAAAGTAAAAATTATATAATTTAAAGAAATCAAATAGACTGGGAGAAAAGCAGAGAGATGTAAAATGCTAAAAGGTGTTACTATTGGAATCAAATTGAATGCTAATGAATTATGAATTCCAATATCTAATTGCGCTCACGAAGAAAAATCTACTAGAATTTATAAAATTATGTCTAGGTATTAAAATATTGACGTTTCTACTTGACCCACAAAAAGAGAGTTTTTCAAACTAGTAACTAGCACACGGAGTATGAATAATTTTATGCAAGAAAATGCAACTTCTTGCTTCAAGATGACTTAGAACACCTCGTCTAATTAATTGTTAGTGGGCCGCATTGTTAAATGCAACCAAAAGCTTATGCGCCGACCGCGTGTCAAGCTCAGAGAACACTACTTCCGAATAGGTAATTATAGGCAGCAGGAGCCGACCAGTTTGCGTCTTATTCCGACGGGCACAAAACTTTCAGTAACCCGAAGAGTGCATAGCCCATAATACAACTTTCTAACACATGAATTGAGATGATCATCACATGACAGAGAGGAGTTGAATATGTATCCGAGGTTAACTAGGGGTCGTTTATAAATAACGTGACCGATTTTCAACTTTTTTTACCCCCCTCCCCCTCCGTTATTCTTCGTAACGCATTTCAAAACACCTCCCCTCCTCCCATAAAATAATGTAGTATGTATATTAAATAAAAAAAATGAATTGATTAAAAAATATTTGAAAATAGAAGAAACAACTGCCGAAAAGCAAGCAAAGAAAAATAATGCCCTTACTACACTTATCAATAGTTAACAGTCAATTTAACCGGTCAAACATGAAGATGCAAGGATGAAAAAGTTTTGATATGCTGGGGTGTATTAATTTCAATGTTTTCGAGTTTTTTTTTATTTTTGATCTCGTTGAGACCCCCTCCCCGTATCGTAACTTATCGTAGTACATTTTAAAACCCCTCCCCACCTAAATTGGTAACGTAATTTATGAACGACCCCTTACCTTGCTAACAAATTTAAGCTCAACGTCATTTAGCAGAATTGGAGGAAAATCATGTATAATTAGGAAGTTTTTAGCAATAGGTAAGACATGATTTCAAAGGGTTTAATTTGAGCATAAACAACTTTATTGAAGGAATTTTACTTCAATTTTGGGCCATTCATTTGAGTATGTGGGTCATTATCTCACTAACAACACATTGACATAGGTACTGTTAACAATTTTGAACATTAATGTTGTAGTATCTACTGTTACAAGCACCTTTTAGCACTATTTGCTAAAAAGTAAAAGGAATTGCTAACATTTTTCGTTAACTTTACACATTGGTAAATTAACTTTACTAGTGATCCAACTGCTATATATATAAATACAAAATCATGCACGAGTTACACTATGAACAACAAACAATACTTAAGTATTTAGCATTCTGTATTTAAAGCACATTATGTAATAGGGTTTTCGCAAGGCAAGCTGTATAAAAGAAGGAAGTACCAATGTGCATCTTGTATACCCTACACTATGCTAATATTTAACACGTAGCCTACAGTTATAATATTACACCTTGGGGTCAAATCTTACTGTTAACCGAAGCTTTTCAGAAATCAAAGTAACAAGAGTAGTTTCAAATTTGATTTCAACAAATCACTGGATGTAGACATGACTTTTAAAAGGAGGATGTTGAAAAGAGCAATATCAGAGCTGTCCGAAAAGAAAATTTTTTCCAGGAAGTAAGAATATTAAACTTTACATGAAAACGTGCAGATGATGTTACCGGCTCGAGACTGTATTTTTTCAACTTCCATCTGTCACTGATTATTCAATACAAATACGTTAAAGCGGGGTGACTTCAAAATCGTGTTGTGGGCAGAAATAATCCCCATGCAGAAATAATAGTTGTTATTTATATAAATCAAAATGTGTATGTCAACAAAATTAAAAAGTTATGTTACCATCATAATATGGACCCAATATCGACCATCAAGATATTGGAGTGTTTCTATACTCATCAATCAGTATACAATTCTCGATCCCTGAGGAATCTTTGGGAGCCTTTAAAGAAACCGTCTATTAGGCAAGAGTCAACAACTCTCAAGAGTCAAAATATTTTTGTATAATAAATAATTAAAATGGACTACGATAAGTAGCAATAGAGGGCAGGGGTCTCAGATATCGTAACGTGACCATTAACACAAGAACCTTTTGGCATCCCTTCCGTATATCAATATTCGTCTGAAATATTTGCGTCTTTGTTACTGCGTCAGGATTTGACAATAAGGCCTGAATATTCTCGACCAAAGGAAATTCCATACGACTTGTACTGTCCTTCGCAGAAAGAGGAAATCAGTTCAAGATCGTGACCTATCTGCGGACTGTATTTCTATAAATTCTCATAAGTGAGTTTTATTTAAAATAAAAAAAAGTTGAAAATCGGTCACGTAATTTATGAACGACCCTTAATGAACAAGTTGATTTTTTTTCTATTGACTTCAATATGTTTGTCTGTCCCGTACAAATCCTAGAATCCATTTTGAATCAACTTCCCGATGAACTAGAGACTTTGAACTCTAGGTGAACTAAAAGCTCCACTCTAGGTGAAATTATTTTATACTTTTAAGTTCTTTTTGAAAGATGGGACATTATTATCAAATTTTTATATTGATTTTCCCGCAACTAAGTCATAAAAATATATGAAAGCTAAAAAACACACCATTTAAGAAAATAGTTGCTATGAATGGAGTAAACTTTCCTTATTAGCGTAGCGCACATACTTCAGTAAGAAATTGAAGTTTGAAGCAGTGCAGCTCTTGGGATATTTTGAGGAAAAAATAAAACAAAAAAAAAGCCCCAACCATTACATAATCTCATCCAGCAAGCCAGTTTGCAACCTTAGCAACGCATTTAGCACCTTCGAGTCAGCCAAGTTTGCAGGTAGTTTTATTCCATCGACCACATTGGCAATCATTAAATAAGCTGCTGCGGACATTACACTAACTTCAGTCTTTCAGGCATTAACTAATTAACGGAACCTGCTCTGTATGCCCCAAAATGTCAGCTTGCAAAAGTGGTGCACTTACTTGAGTGAGCATCTTTTTCTACACGGTAAGTCAGGAACTGGTTGCAACGGAATGGCAAAGCATGTGTTTGGTGTAGCCTAAAGTCTGGCCCGTTGACCTTCAGCAAGATATATAATTTAAAAACTTGAATTGCGAAGAGAAGATGGTGTGTTTTTTGTTTTTAAGCGTAATTTTCAGTTGCAGTGTAAAAGAAGCAAAAACCAAGCGTACTAGAAAAAGAAGAAGAAGAAGCAGAAGAACAAGCCGCTGTAATTTAAGGTGTTTATATAGGGCTTAAATTACATGTTTTGGTTTTAAATTCAACAAAATATAAGGCTAATTGAGAGCAAAGCAAAACTTGCTGTTGACGTTGGCCATATTCAAGGTGCGTTGATGCTTATGCGCAACCTCAATATTTTTTATCAATACTTAATGCATGGAAGAAAGATTAAAGGAAAAAATTGTTTTATTACAAAATCCATATTGAACTTCAGCGTTGTAACGGTGGGAGGGGCTGACGACTGACGCTTAACAACTTGCAAGCAACAACCAACAAAGCAACGCCAACGACCGACCGGCTTTATTTCTGCTGATGCTGTTGCTGCGACGTCTTCTCTTACTGCTGCTACTGCTACAGAAACATCGCACAGTGGTTGTGATGTGGAAAAAAATCGCTATTTTAATGCAAAAATCCTGTTTCGTTATTTTTAATTTTCGTTGGTAGTTTTTTTAATAGTAGCATATTTTTAAATTCCAATGAACGAACAATTAAAATTGACAAATTTCAAGCAGTTAGTTTCAACACTAACTTTTATCTATTTTCAAATGAATTATTTAATTGGTGTCTATTTAACCTGGAGCCATAAAGCTTCTTGGAGGTAAAATACCAAAAAAAATGTTCAGTTTTTCAATGCAATACCGATTTGTTTCGTACAATCCCAGTATTAACCCACAGAATACCATAGACAATATGAAAAAATTTACCAAACAAATTTTTCATAGTTTTCTACGTTTCACGGACAAAGGATTTCACACTACAAGGTTTAAAAATAAGTTCCATTTTTATATTGCTTTCTACACAGTTCAATAATTTGAGACCTTTTTTTTAAACAAAGTAACCATAATTTCTGGAAGAACACTTCATACTGACCATTTTGTTTTATAACGATATAACTAGTTCAGCATGTCTGAGTTTTTTTTTTTTATTTGCACTATTCCATATTTATTAAGGGAATTACGAGCTTTGCACCACAAGCATAAATAATTTAAGAGTGTTTCTTTGAAAAATGTTTCAAAAACACTTCAAGAATGAGAGAGAACTCATGTTTCTTATGAAAAATGTATTCCTAATATCATGCCATGTATAAAATAACTTTTGTACATTCATCAACAACCTACCTCTCTTGATCTATATTAGATTATATTAGGTCAATTATTCCGAAAAATTATAATACTTAGTAAATTATTTCAAGAAACCAAAAAATTATCCTCCATAAAATTTCGAACGCATTTGTCAGATAAGCACTCGTAAGCATATCAGCTCATACGAAACTCAAGGTAAATTAAAACATTTTTTGCTTTTTTCTCAAAACTATGTTTTAAGAGTAGGTTAAAAAATTTATGTTTTAAATACTTTATGCAGTGAGTAAATTTTTTGCATATTTTTTATAAAACATAATTTTTTTTTTCTTATCATAAGGTCACAGAATTAAACTTTACTTTCATCTTATCATCTATATTTAACGGAAAACAATTCTATGCAACGCTGATGCATCTTGGAATTATAGCTTTTCAACTTTATTAAAAACCTACGAGTTTAAACGTAATGCTGTTACTACGTCAAATGCTACAAATTGATTCTTTGAACGCTTTATAGATGGGTAATATATTCATCATTTATGTAATGTATATTTTGAACATTTTTTGTGGTCACAGTAACCTGAATGCTACAAATGCAATAGCAAAACCAAAAAAAAAAAAAAGAAAAAATATTTATTAAAATTAAAATTAGGAAAATTATAAGACATGGATTTGGTTAAGCACAAAGGCAATGATTAGACAAGGAATGAGATTGGCAAGGATTTAGACAAAGATTGGGATCAGGAATAAGATAACGAGTAGATAACGATTTCAACACTAATTAAAGTTAGGAATTGGACAAGGATTAGAAGAAGAATTGAGAAGATGACTTCCAAAAGGATTGAGACAAGGGTAAGGAAAAATATTGAGACATACCTTAAACAATATTTGGGATTACAATTACAAGAGAAATGGGACAAGGATAAGGAAAGGATTCGATCAAGGATAAAGTCAGAAATTTGGTCATGAATTAAAACAACAATTTGGACAGGAAGAAGGACAATTATTAGAACAAATATAAAAATAAGAATGACGATGTTTGGGAACAAAAAAAGGATCGGGACAAGAATAAAGTAACACTGTCACGGCAACACTGTCATGTATCCAGATTACAGCAAACTTATTTTTACTTAACTTTGCCAAGCGTTTCTCAATAAAAATAAAAAAAAAAACAAGAGAAAAATCGATTTTGATATGGTGAAATTTCGACCACAGGCGGTACTAGTACTCTTAAATCTTTAAAGTTAGTAAATAGAAAACCTTGAAAGTTTGCAGGGTAATAGAAACCCTTGAAAAATATACTCGTATAATTATAAAATTATAGATTTTAACGGAAAATTTTCTTCTTCGGCATGTTTAAATGTCATAAACCGTAACTTTAAGTTAACAATTTTTAATTATTTTATACATACATATGTACTCATCTCCTAAGACAGTCATAATTTTTCATAAATCTTTCTAATGACTCTATGACAACTTGAAAAACTCAGACGTTTCATAATTCAGGTCGCTGAGAAAAGTCCTTCTATTTTGTCCATATTTTGTATTTAGTCGTCCCACTGTGCAGCGTCGCGTCATTTGACGATTGCAAAATTTTTATGTACCGACTTCATGTTGCTGACTTAAGTGCAAAGTAAGGAAAACCTGATTATCAGCAATCTTCAGTTCGCGTGGCAATAATGAAAAAATAATAATAAATAAATAACTATAAAATAACAACAAAAAATGAAGAAGTGATCGCGTATGGTATGTACGCTGCAACATTATTGCCGCTTCATTTTTTGTTGTTATTAGTTTTGCCATGCTTGTTGTTGCTGTGATGCTGCGATGGTCGATGGTTGCCGATGGTTGTTGCTGCTGCTGCTGCTGCTAGCAGCCATCAAAGCAAGCGCAACGCGTTTTTGAAGTGCGTATATAAAGCAGCAAAAGCTGCACATTGATCGACATAGTTCAAAGTTTACTTGATACGCGCACAACGTACCGCACAGGAAATCAATAAAATCAATAAGGAATATATCGAAAATAAAGAAAATATCGAAAAATGTTCAAATACGTGTTGCTGGCTTGCCTCTTGAGTGCTGCGCTCGCCGCGCCAATTGTGAGTGTTTTTGAAAAAAAAAAAAATAAAAAAATATTATCGTTTTTTTTTTTATAAAAATAAAAGTGTTTATTCTTAATGAGTATGAGTACAAAAAAAAATTAAAAAAGAAAAATTCATAGAAAAGGACTTTCGTGTGGTTCACAATGCTACTTAGTTCCTTTAAGTACGCACACATTTTTGACGCTTGGTCGAACGATCAGTATCACATTTTTCATAAGGACTGCACTTCTGATTGCCGCAGAAACCACCAGAGCTGCCAGCTGTAAAGAAATTTTAAAAAAAACCAAAAAATAGTGTTACTCATTTTGATATCATTGATTTTGTCTCAAGTGAGCCACTTACAATACTTGTTGGATGACGACGATTTGTCAGAGTTGCCCAGCTGATTTGGTTGCACACAGGAGCGTCCGTTGCATAAATTCGGGCAACACTTGCCGCCAATTGCGCTGCATTCAGTGTCGTGCAAACATTTTGGTGTGCAATTTAAAACTTTCGACGATGATGGACAATCTGTCAATATTTCACAACAAAAAAAAAATTAATAACACAATTAAGGCCCAACTACTTCATAGTTGCTTAACATACCTGCAGCCAAAATCATTGAGATGCTCAACACTACTACAGCCAAAATTAATGTTTTGTTTGCTGCGAAAATGTCAAAAGTCATTAATCACAAATGTTTTTTTGAAAAAATAAAATTCGAGAATTGCAAATCAGCATTTCGACAAATTTACCCATGATTGCTCGATGTATGCTGATGTTTCACAAGATGCTTTTAATTTAGTTCCGTACCGTAACGAACCGTACCGCTATTCAAATGAGACTGAAATCATTCGCATTGAGTTTCTTAATAAATATTAAATGAACCGTGTGCTCTATTCTCGCAGAATACAGCGGCGTTATGTCTGGTTTCTGGTGTTTTGAGAGTTTTTGTTTTTTTTTTTTTGTTTGTTTTTATTGCATTTTATGACTTCATAATTCAATTAGTTGATAATGTTTTCTTGACTCTAGCATGATTCGGTTAAAGATACTTTGTAGAGATAAATATTATTATGCGAAGTTGAGGTCCCGTCAACAAAAATGTTTCATGATAAACAGTTTGCGTCTTAAAACAAACACGTTTTCTGCAAGCTATACACGATCTAGTCATAACAACCAAGGTGGAAACATTTATTTATCAATTCAGCATAACGACCACACCTCAAGATCTCTTTAGCCAGATCAGTAATGACGTGTCTTGTTATTAAAATGGTCGTAAAAGAGTTTTGTCGAAAGTTAATTTCTAAAAAAGAAGACATTTTGGTTTTTTGTGCGAATGTCTTGTGAGAAATATTTGGACAATTAAAGAAACTAGTTTTATAAACCCAGTAGTAAATTGGACTTAATTTTCAATAGTTCTGTAGAAGTTCGAAAAAGGATTGGAACCAGATCCACTTCTGGATTTATTGAATCGCACACCATCTTCAAAAGTGACACAACTCAACACTTTTCAATGTTGACTTTTTAATATAAATCAATTCGTAATGCACATCTCCATCAACTGTCAAAATTTTGTTTAAATCTGATTGCTCGTTAATTTTTAAAAAATCATTTTATATCCTTCTTTTGTATGAAGTTGCTTGAAAACGAAATAGTTTTTTGACTCTACTGAAAATTTCAAAATTTTGAGTTGTGCAGAGCATTAATATTCTCTACATCTAAACCATGGTATAATAACCCAGGTAGACTTATTAGAGTTGAGTTCCTAGAATTCGACCTGCCTTTGCTGTCAAACTCTGCGCTGATATTGCCACATCTTGAATTTTGTGGGAAAAAGTAATTGGGTTGGGATTTTATAATGGGCTAAAGAGATAAAAATAATATAATAACAGAGCAACCTTAATTTTTGTTTATTTTTGATAATTAACTAAACTAGATTTTTAGATTCCAATAATATCTAATATATAAAATTCTTCTGTCACGGTGTACGTAATCGAACTCCTCCGAAACGGCTCGACCGATTTTCGTGATCCTTAGCGAGGATATTAGTCAGGGGGGAGAGTCGGACAACATCTATTTTTCATCCCCCTAAAATAAGGGGGCGTGGCACCTCCCATACAACCCAAATCTACGGTAGCGAATAGCTCTGAAGTTATAGGTCGCATAGTATCGGAATTCGGTGTTCTATCTCAATTTACAAGAGCCGTTCCACACGTAAAATTTTATGGGCGTTGAATGTGGGGCGTGGCAATTTTTCAGCCAAATTTTCAGTATAACTTTCAAGCTATAAGTCACACATTAATGAAACTCGGTTAGAACGTTCTATTTAGTCGTGTCTTTCGACTTGCAAAATTGAGCCAGTATAGGCCAAAGGGGTGTGGCACCGCCCATACAATTAAAATTTATGATATCGAATAGCTTTGGAATTAAATGCCGTATAATAATGAAATTCAGTATGGAGTTGCCACTTGGTGATATATCTACTATAAAACTGGGATGGGTTTTGAAAAAAGGGGTGTGGCTCCGCCCATACACTTTAAATTTTTGATATCAGATAGCTTTGGAACTAAATGTCGTTTAACAACAAAATTCAGTATGGAATTAATATTGGGTGATATTCTTCTACTAGAAAACTGAGACGTCATTGAACAAGGAGGTCTGGCTCCGCCCATACAAGCCAAACTTGCGATATCGAATAACTTTGGAATTGTAAGTAGCACAGCCTCGAAATTTGGTTATCAATTTCCACGAGTCTTTCCAGTTAGAGATAGAGATACAGATAGAGATAGAGATAGAGATAGAGATAGAGATAGAGATAGAGATAGAGATAGAGATAGAGATAGAGATAGAGATAGAGATAGAGATAGAGATAGAGATAGAGATAGAGATAGAGATAGAGATAGAGATAGAGATAGAGATAGAGATAGAGATAGAGATAGAGATAGAGATAGAGATAGAGATAGAGATAGAGATAGAGATAGAGATAGAGATAGAGATAGAGATAGAGATAGAGATAGAGATAGAGATAGAGATAGAGATAGAGATAGAGATAGAGATAGAGATAGAGATAGAGATAGAGATAGTGATAGAGATAGAGATAGAGATAGAGATAGAGATAGAGATAGAGATAGAGATAGAGATAGAGATAGAGATAGAGATAGAGATAGAGATAGAGATAGAGATAGAGATAGAGATAGAGATAGAGATAGAGATAGAGATAGAGATAGAGATAGAGATAGAGATAGAGATAGAGATAGAGATAGAGATAGAGATAGAGATAGAGATAGAGATAGAGATAGAGATAGAGATAGAGATAGAGATAGAGATAGAGATAGAGATAGAGATAGAGATAGAGATAGAGATAGAGATAGAGATAGAGATAGAGATAGAGATAGAGATAGAGATAGAGATAGAGATAGAGATAGAGATAGAGATAGAGATAGAGATAGAAATAGAGATAGAGATAGAGATTGAAATTGAGGTTGAGGTTGAGATTGAGATTGAGATTGAGATTGAGACTGAGTTTGAGATTCAGATAGAGATAGAAATTATTTCCGCTACGACAGCAACGCGTCGGGTACCAGCTAGTATTATATAACAAAGCATCATTGCAATATTTTGACACAAATACTAACTATGGTATTATTAGCACGCTTTGATATTCATACATACCGCACTTGTATACAACGTAATAATAAAGAAATTCAATGAACAGAAAAAAGTACTAAACTGTACTAAAGTACTAAATTAAACGCTTAATTCATATAAATTTATTGTACTATTTTTTGTTCTTAATTTATATATGTATCTATTATAATTCCATATAATATTAAAACATTTTCTTCTGAAAATTCGGATTTTTGCTTAAAGATATGGCAGCACCGTATTTTGACAGCAAAGGTATGCCAACTTTTGCTGTCATTCTAATAAGTCTACTTGGGTTATTATACCATGATCGAAACTAGTTCGATTGTAACGAATTCAAAACTGTCATTTATTTTTATACTAGGTTTATACAACGATTACAAAATCCTTCAGAATTGTATGAAATTTTCAATAACAAATTCAAATTAATTGTTGAACTACTCACGAACTATATTGTTTATACAAAAAGCTAACATAAACAAGTTAAACTTCCAAAACAAATCTCTTTAACTAACTCAGAACTAGATCTAATAGCGCTAATAACACAGTGCAACAGAAATAAGGGAACGAAACTCTGACACTTTGGGATGTTACTACCATTATATTTAGCATCCTGAGGTAGTTTGCAAAATAATGATATAGTTATTTAAAATTTAGAAAATTTAGTGAGTCCTTCTTGTTCATTTTCACTTGATTTCTAGACAGATATGAACAGACTATCTGACATTTATAAATTGATGCATCAACTAAACGAAATAAGAAACCAAAAATCAAATTAAAACACCTAAAAATAACTCACTAACAACAGAAATGCAAACAGCCATATCTCGAGTATTCAAACCATGAACTACTAAACGAATTGGATATTTAATAGCTCATGCTGTCAAACCATAAATCGTGTCAAATCTTAAATACCGTAAATGAATTCGAAAATATTTGCACAGTGAAATAAACCAGTTGTTTCCTTACTACTTCATTATTATTAGAAAGCTATTTTGCAATAATTGCAACAACGTAGTTTTTTCCTCTATCTTTTTCTTAGTGAAAGCTTTAAATTTCCGATTTCATTGTTGACCCTCATGGCAGTCATAAAATATTCACTTACAACCGAGACAGTTTCAATTAAGAAATTAAATTGGCAATTTTAAATTTGCATTAAACACAAACGGACAATACATTGCAAAACAATGCATATTGGCAATGATGGCCTTTTCAAAAATATATGATCGTGCTAAAAATTGAACACTTGACAGTTGATTGATGCTTTATGCAATAATAAACATACATTTAATTATTTTCCTAAAACTCAACCATGCTCTATAACAATAGGAACCACTAAGTGACTCAATTGGCTCAAGTGTTAGCAAATCAATTATATAACCAGCAAATTTGTCAACAAACGTTTATGACTGAAAATAAAAATAAATCAAACACAATGATGCGGTGGCTGACAGTCATGTTACACTTGAGTGTCCATACAATAATAGTTTTTCGTATCATTATTTTGGAAATGGAATTGAAATTCAATCGAATCGCAGTAAACTGCCAATTATAAAAGTGTTATTGCTTATATATAAAAAGCTTTTCCTCCTTTATCATAAGTGACAAAGAGCCAAATTTATTGATTTATTCTTCTTTTGTATGAACAAGTTGTGGCTCATTTCATAAAAACGTTTTGTGGGCACGACTGCTGCTAAACGACAACGGCAAACTAAAGATTATCTCTGACTGCTGTTCTCTCACGACGTTGTGTGTGTCTCTTAAGGTTAATGATCAAGTGTTTTCGCAGAAACACTTAACTTAGTAGAAAAACACCTAACTTTATATGCAATACACGCTTTACACACACCGTACACACACATTTTATGTATATATATATATACATATAACTGGTACGTATTCGTACTTATTTCGCAGAACCGACAGTAACGCTTAAGTTTTTATTTCAACATCTTACTCTTCTATCTTATCTATACAACTGCAGTCTCTCCCTGCATTTCTATTATTATAAACATGTTTACTTATTTGTATCTTCTTCATCACTAGGATCAAGATGAACGCGATGAAATCGAAAGAGAAGAATTGATACGCTATCAGAACGAGAACGCTCAGTACGCCTTCAACTCTAAGGTAACGGACGATATTAACGATGGTGCCATTCAACGTGAGGAGACTCGTGATGGCACAAAGGTCACCGGCATGTACTCGTACAGCGATGGCTTTGTCATGCGTACCGTTCACTATGAAGCCGATGAAAACGGTTATCGTGTAGTCAAGGAAGATACTCAGGAAATCGGTGATGGCCCACAATTCAATCCTAATGGACAAGCTGATGTTGAGAGTTCCCTGTCTGGCAAGTACTCCATTAAACTGGATAAGGATGATGAGGAGAAGCATTACAAGGATATTCACGCATAAGTCGTTTGTAGTGCGAGATTTCTAACATTTAGAAATAGACTGAAAAATTGTTATGTTGTAATTTTTGTGTTAGTTTTTAAGTGCAAACATTTTGAATAAAAATAAGAAACAAAAATAAAACCAACAACAGGGTTATTCCAATAATATTTATGAAGCTAAGCTTTTATTCAGAAAGATTGACCTGCAGCTAACTGATAACCAATGACTTAAGCTTAAGTTTTGAATGTTCTCTACATTTCTTTATGCACTGTTATATTATCGTCAGCATCCTTAAATTCATCAGCATTATCCTTGCCTGTCTCATTCACGGAATTGTTGCTAGACGAAGAGATGATGAGCGCCTTCTCGGAATCAGTGAGATTGATGAATTTGTGCTTGTTCTTTAACTCATTTTGTATCGATGACAATAGATCTGGTGAACGTGCACGTCTCTCGTTATACAGCATAAAACTATCTCTAGGACCAATACTCTCCCGATGTAGATCCTCAACCTCACGATCCACAATGGTCTCCAGTTGCGTTGATTCGCGTTTCTTTTTTAAACGTTTTGAACCCTTTGTTATAAGCATTACTGCGGGTGATTCGTAAGGTAATGCCTGTATTACTGTCTGCAATAGTTTTGGTGCACTTTCGGGAGTCTTTGGATTACCAATAACAACATCCGCCTTCAAAGCGCTACGAGCACGTGCTTCTTCGCGTTCTCTGGCCGCATTTTTACGCATTAAACAGCGCGCACGTTTCCTAAGGATTGCCTGTGCATTGGGATAATAGACAATGACCTCATTCAGATCGGACTTGGAGAGCACAAACAAATTGGCATAACCCTTAGAGCGCACATCCGCTGTGCGTCGATCGGCGCCATTGATGCCGAGCAAACTGATCTCACCGAATACAGAACCTTCCGATAATGTGGCCAACACAACATCGCTATTGGGACCACCCATAACTTGTACCTGACCCAACTTAATGATGTACATCTCACGTCCAACTTCGCCCTTGCGACACACATTGTCGCCAGGCAAAAAGGTAACCGCACGCAATTTTAAAACCAAGTCTCGCAATAGAGCCTCTTCGCAATCAGCGAATAGCTGCACTTTCGAGAGAGTTTGTATATGCACCGATATAGCGATATCGGTCTTAAGGTTTATGGGCAAAGAATCCAAGATATTTGCTTCATCTGTAGATGGAGAGTGAGAAAAAAGAGAAAAGTTTTTTAAAGTTTTCTTAAGCTATATCCTGATATGAACTGACCTAGAGTACGCTGTTGATCCCAGGTAAATTTGAACCACATCTTAACACGTCGCTGCACATCTCCTGGCAGATTAAGACGCCTCATGTACTCCAATGTTTCGTCTTCTAGTTGACGATACTCATTCTTGTTGCGCGTTGCTGTTGAGATAATGTCCCTTATTTGTCCGATGAGTAAGGCAAATACGAACACTCCCATTAGCCAGGCAGCGGTCATAAAAACGAATTCACCTTCACGCTCCGGCTTCGGATTTTTTCCTATTGGTGATATACATATATTTGGAAGTTATTAATTAAGAACTTGAAAAAGTTCTCCACGGGTAACTAACTCTGAGTGCATTTATAAAATTCTTTATTCTACTCTGGTCTCTATACCTCCTATTGAAAAAATATTAGGGAGTTTTTATCAATAAAAACTCATTACTCTACTCTGGTCTATACTCTTCTTTCACTATACTTCATTTCTCTTCCATACTACTAAGCCTAGCAATCTCAATTTTCCGCGCTCCGGTACTTTAAAAACGAAATCCATATAAGACCATAAATATTTTAACGAAAATGGTGGTTTCGATTAAAAACTCAAAAAAGTTCAAGTGTAAGTATGTCTATTTAAGATCATCATCGTTTAGACTCAACCTAGCTGCTGCCCTTTGTTGCCCAATCTTGCTGTTATCTCTAGTTATTTAACTCACTCGTTTGCAGACCGGTACCATTCGTGATAGTTCTACATAAGCTCATACACAATTCTTTCTAAGCTTAATTTGAGATTACAGTCCTAAAAAAGATACATTTCTACAACAATGCACAATACACGGTTTTTAAAACATGCATTTTATTCTCTTCTGCGTCATCTTCGGAAATAATAATCTTGCTAAAAATTATTTGCACAAAGACTCTATCTGGGTTAAACTTCCGCGCTATCAGTTTCGTTGAACTCTTCCAAGAAAAAAAAGAAAACTCACCGATTGATGTCGCTGTCTTGGTTGCAAATGCAAAACATCTGACGTAAGGATGACCTTTGCCACTGAATACCCAACGATTAACGCCCAAACCTAGTTTAGCAACGTAAAAAAGAGAGCGATAAGAAAAAATTACAAAATAAGTCAGTGGAGCGATTCCCCAAAAGGGCGAGAGAGGGAAATTTAATCAAGCACAACACAAAAGTTGATGTGCTTGGACAACAACATGCATACAATAACACTCAATCAGCGCATACAACACCACACTCAGTAACAACGTTCAAGTCAAGTTGATTACCTTGGTAGTCGCTGTAAGCAAAATAA
Source organism: Pherbina coryleti (assembly GCA_943735915.1). NCBI lineage: Eukaryota > Metazoa > Arthropoda > Insecta > Diptera > Sciomyzidae > Pherbina > Pherbina coryleti. Next base: position 178,120,468 of record OX030950.1, read on the forward strand.
GCACAGGCGGTCAAGTGAATCATATACAACATATAGGTCAGAGTTTTGGCGACGCGTACCTGTAGATGAAATGTAAACAAATTCTTGAATAACAAGTTGTTAACCCAAAAATGAAAAAAAAAATACGAAAACAAAACAAAGCCTTACAAAATGCGGCGATGATATAACACGATCCAGCAACTTGAAGACCTCCCAGAAACTCTGAACCTTGAGAAAACGTGGGAAACGCAAGTAAACGGCACTCGTACCATATTTAAAGTAAAGCAGCTCCAAAGGAAGCAGCGATAGCAGGTCCAGCTGTCAATATAGTAAACATTGTAGAAATTCAATCTCTCGCAACTCAAAGGTCCTTCATAGCGTACCTTAAACTGCAGTTTCCGCATGTAATTTTTTCGCGTCAAGTTCTTATCCTTCACCCAGAAACCTTCAAACAGATACATGATACGATGCTTGAAGAAGACAACATCCAACAGGTAGATGATGTCAGCACAAAAGTCACAAATCAACCAGGCATTTGTATTCTCTGGTGTCTGAAAGGGAAACGTTGAACGCATTGGTATAACCCAAGCGTTGTAGAGAAACGACAGTGAGACAACGCAAAGCCAAGATATATAGATCTTGCCCTGTGGATCGAGTGTCTTTTCATCATTGTTGCTGCCGCAGAGACTGGAACAGAGCCAGATGTTGGAACGTGATGTATCCGCCTCAAAAATGCGTCCACGATTTGGAGCTTGTGGTGCCACATAATTAGTTACACTTTTCTTGGGCGCTTCCGTTTCCTTCGCTGAGCCAGATATACTGGCCGAAGGCGGTGGTGGTGAAGGTGAACTTGCACTGCTAGATGGCGTTGGTGGTAGCTCCAAACGCGATTTGACCTTGTTAGCACGTGCCGTAAAGCGACGCACAAGATGACGCACTTGTTCGCGTAAAAACTGTTGACCCTCCGAGTCCAGACTGAAAACAAAAAGAAAGATTTCGATCGATATTAAACAAAAAACTATGTAAGCGAAACTAATTTACATACCTGCCTGCACTGGAGAGCCGGTTCACGCTGACATTTACAGGTGCCTCATTAACAGCTACCATGTCACTATTCTCCATCATATTTTCCAGCATTGGTCCCATATTTTGTTCATCATTTGGCACTTCCGGCGACTCGTTGTAACATATCTGCACATCCTGCTCATCATCATCAACAATTGGATGCGAGCAGCTATCAAAGGTTTCTTCGGTCAATGGCGAGTCAACTTTATCGTCTGCATCTAAAACTACCTTGCCAGTAGCAACAGCCAACGAATCTAATGATTTCACTACAACATCGTCATTTTCAATTATTTCACCAGGTAGCGTTACTATTTCTGCTGACCTCACTGAAGCCTTGCGTGCGCTTAGAACACGTCTTACGCTCTCTGGACTCACCAGCGGTTTCTCATTCTCGTACTTTAGAATGTGCTTGACCAGAGCATGCGTGCTTTCTATGTTTGAAGCCTGCTTTTCTGCCTCTAGGCAACCGATTTTCCCATTACGAAAATACAGTTTCGAGTTGAGAAATCTTGGACTGCCAGGCTTGCCACGTCGATTTTTGAAAGAGTTGATCTTGTAAGTTGTCGGCGGACTTTTTTGACCTGAATTTCGTCGCGACTTTGAGGGACTTGGGGTCTTGTTCTCTTTATTGGGACTATCTTTGGGCTTCTTGCGCTTTGATGAAGTTTCGCGTTCACGTTCCTTCTCGTTCCGCATGATATTCTCCGTAGCTGTTAAGAAATCATCGATTTCCTTGATGTCCTTCGATATCTCCTCCAAGCTGCGCCGCACCGTAGCCTCTTTCTCGGAGGGCGATGAATAGCGTGCCTCATAAGTGCTACCTTTACTGCCAGGCTTAGTATTGATGACATTCTTCATGAAAGCATGCCGCTCAAGTGTCTCACAAAAGATTGGGGACTTGGAACGTTTGGCGCGTATCGGGGGCGAAGTCATGCGTTTAGGTTGCATACGCTCGAGATGTGCGGAATGTTTAAAGTCGTCGTAGGCAAAGTTCTCAAGAATGTTGGGCGAGGATTTCAGCAAAGATTGTAGCTCGCTGCCAGCAATTGGCTGTTAAAAAAAAAAAAAATCAAAAAACTCTAACACTTAGGAAATCGTTAAACCTTAAAAGCCACAAAAATAACGATACAGACGCGTAGCCTTTGAATAACAAACTGAAATGTTTGAGCTTGAAAATGGTCAACGCTATCGAATCGAACTGAGTGCGGCGACATAGTTTCTATGGTCAACCGTAGAGGTAGGAACGCGGAATTGGCTATAAAGCAAATGCCACAACATTAACTGAAACTACACGTAAATGTTAATGTGGCAGAGTGAGTGAGTGACCGAGTGAGTTAGTGGCCATAGTCAAGCATTTTGGCGGAACATGTTACGCATTTTAATTGATTTGCAGTTTACATGGAAAGTAAAAATAACTTTTAAATAGTTTTTACACTTTTATTGCAATATATTTTTTGAGACTTAAGCTTACCGGTAGAATACGAAAATTTTATCAAAAAACAAAATTAATATTTTTACTTAATTGAACTTTTTGAATTTACCTTTCGCAGTAATCCGATGTTGTCCACCATATCTAAAGTGTTTTCAAGACGATCATGAAAATGCTTCAGGAATCTATTAATATAAAAACATGTCAAAACATTTGGATTGTCCTCTATTCGACAACATTAATAAGAAGAAAGTTTTGATAAAATTGGCTTAAAGCGACAAAGAAAACCTTTCGGATTACAATATTTCACAGTCCATACTATTTCAATATAATATGTTTTTAGTAAAAGATAATTTTTTAAAAGTATTCGGATTTGATTTAAAAAAACGCATATAATTTAGAGAAATCTATGAAATCTTTATTTGAGTCGATAGAACGATCTACATATGTTACATATATAATTCAATGTTAAAAGATGATTTCATGTAAATTTTGACCGCGGTTACGCCTCAAATTGTTCATACGCTGTGTGCAATTTTGGCATGTGGGCAAAATCCCTTCAGGCATATTACCCAGTTCAACAGTCAAAAAATCCCTTCAGGCTGTTATTTCTTCAATTTTTAGGAAAGCTGATCATCTAGTACTTTTTAGTTAAGAAAACTTTAAAAAAAATTATCATAAAGTCACATCTGAAGCAATTTTCATTGCATACTTTTTGGGCTGAATTTCATCGGATAATGAATTTTTTGCAATGTGTTATTACAAACTAATTTTTTTTTTTTCTAAGAAGTAAGCTGCAAGCAAATCTGTGACTTTTAATTAAATTTAAAGGGTACATTTTCATAGAACATTTCAACCCGCTACGACTACTACGAGGGCGTTTTTTAACTCTTTTTTTTTAATTTCCAAATTCCCATTTATGGGCACTAGAGGTTTAAAATATTTTGTGGAAATCACACATATATCAAAGGCGTATATTAAGAAGTTTACTTGCACTTCATTTTAGAGGAACGTTAAATTTAGTGTTCTCTTTAAATCCCATAAAAAATCTTAGTCAGACGTTAACTTTAGAAAAAACCGACACACATTTGATTTTGTTTTTATCTTTTCTGTTAGAATTCTTTGAACGATGTCTAGAATAGGGATGTAACGGAGCTTCGCATTCGGTTCCGAAAGGAACTTCCGATTGATGTATACCTCCGACTCCGACTTTGGTTCCGATCATTTTAAATCGGAGTTAGAACTAAGATCGAAACGCATTGATTCAATCGATTCGATACGATTTGACGTATCTCACATACGAGCGCAGTTCTCCATAAAATAATTTTGATTACTTATAAACTCTCTGGCAGCACTGTTCTTCAACCTTAGCTTTGCTTATTTTCGTTTTCTTTTTTCCTTTTCGATAGAATCTAGCACAACTTTCGTTTACTCCTATTCCGACTCCGACTCCGACTTCGGCTCCGGTTCCGACTTCGGCTCCGATAAATCAAATCGAAAAACTCCGGTTCAGACTCTGGTTACTACTCCGGTTCCGGTAAACTCACCTCCGTAACATCCCTAGTATAGAGTTATTTTATGTGTATTGGAACTACATTTCTCCAAACTAGTGGTTGATATGTGTCGGTAATGGGGTGCCGACTGAAGGTGCCATGCCGGCCAGCAATGATAGAGAAAATTGAAATTGCTTTTTGAAAGACTTAAAGAATATCCCGAAGGTTTTTAAGTTCGTGGAGTATGATAAAGATATAAATTTAGACAAAATGTAAAGGGCATCATATATTGACTAATATTGGTCTCTTTCCTTCCATACCCTTGCACAAGCTTGCTACAATACCCAAAATTTAACTTAAGTCCGTGTGTTATTTCAAGATTTTCTACTACCAAATAAAACCCTTAGAATTGTTCACAAGTCCTTGAACCTTCGTATAAACATTCAAGGTCAAAATGTTCATTTGTTTCTTCTTATTCGCACAAATTTAAATATATGTTTGTGGTATTTCTCTTAAGAGAAATGTAGGTTTTTATGTGTTGCATAAACTCCTTTCACTTTCAAGATATAAATTTCTCTGAAGTTTTGTTTCTCCATCTATGATTTTCATCCATAATAAAATTATTTCGAGAACAATTTGTATAACATAACGATAAGATAACAAAAACCGTTTAAGCAAAAACTGCGCTATTATAACGAACAACACCGGACAGCAATTCGTAAATTTTATCGATTTTTCACAGCTTAGCTTGTGTTACTTTTATAAAAGTTAAGAGTTTTTAGTTTGTTTATTGAAAATTCTGGCATTTGCATTTATTTTTCACTTCACGCAATGTATTTTTATGTTTTGAGTGCAATTAGAATATATTTAAAAGGCTTTAAACCAATTTTATAACTTAATCTTTCATTACCAAGTCGAATTTAACATATAATATATACACTTCTTGATCTTAGAATGGATATTACCTTTATTAAGTCAAGACTTTTAATTAATTTATTCAAATTTGACCCATAATTTAAACTAATTTATCAAAAAATATTATATTTCGAAATGTAATTGCTTTTATCGCGAACGCACAGAACGTTTTTTAAAATGAAAAATATTTTCTCAACATGCCACAATTACAAACCCCTTGACATCATCTTCCAATTGTCTGGTTGCTCTGCGCATGTCCTGCTAGAGTCAAAATTTCATACTTTCTTCAACAGTTTTTTGACAGATACACGCCGGTATATCTACAGGTGGTCGTTTTAGTAAATAATAAATGACAGAAGATTGGCGTCATAAGTTGCAATTTTATTATTTAGGAAAGGAAGCCTAAAGGAAATATGGAAAACCAGACCACTGTTTAAGGATATTAAACAGAATCATTTTTATGGTAAGATTTCATCACGCTTGCTTAATTTGTTAAAGAGACAGCGATATGTTAAGATTCATGGTAATTTAGGATATTTATAATAGAAACAAAAAGAGAGTTCATGTTATGGTGAATAGTATGTGCGAAGGAATTCATAAAAAGCTTTCATTTATATACTCGTTTATCATACTTAATTTATTATTCCTTATAAATCCAAATAAAATAAAAAATGAAAATGATAAGATTTCCAATATAATAATACATATAAATAACTTTTACAATTTTGACTTTGTTGAATATCGCCCACTTTATTAAAAAAGGACCTCCGCGTTCTTGGTATCTATCGGTTGACAAAAAATTACGGAAATCGGGCAAGTACTTTAGAAGTTATCGATGCACATACATTTAAAAAAAAAAAAAAAAAAAAAACCAACGAACTTGAGAACCTCCTCCTTTTTGAAGTCGGTTAAAAATAATAAACAATTACACAAGTTTGCAATTAACAAGCTACAAATTGTAAAAATAAAATTGCGAATTACAATTCAACAATTTTTACCGTTTCTCCAAAATTAACAGAAACATGTCAGCAAAAGCAGTTTTTACAAATTTGTGGAAGTCAGTGGGTACATATGTATTTTGTATGAGCCGACAAAATAAAGTATACTAAAAACAGGATAGAAATACTTTTTGGAAAATTTTCTGATAAAATTAGATTTTTTTTCTCGAAGATATCGAATTTTGTGATGATAGCTTGAAAATTGCAGCCATAGTCGTGATCACAGACAGACGGGCAGACAGATGGACATTAGGGCATATCGAACTACAATTTTTTTCAATTTCACATTCTAAGGGGTCTCAAAATTTGCATGGGCTTGTCAATTTGTACAATAGTGGTGATACGAAAATTATTGATTTTTTTACAATTTTGTTAGAATTTTTTTACAATTCACAAATTTGTAGCATGGTGAAATAGGGCACAGGGAAAAAATAATTAATTAATTAATCATTCCTCAAAAATAAAATTGTTAAAAAAAAAAAAAATAAACTAGTAAGAAATTATCTTCGACTGGGGCGAAGTTAAAAATCACAGGTGCGTCACTGGACACACGAGAGAAGCAAAGCATTTTCGCAATTTCATAGATTTGATAATTTAATGGCTTTTTTCGATGGGAGCACCCGTAAGGAGTGGTTGGACGGGATAGGTCCTCAAGGAAAAAATGTTCCTTTTGCAAAAATAATGGGGGTTAATCATACATATAAACCCTCTCCGGCCCTCCTGTTCAGTTGTAGGGAATAAATATACAAAAATCATTAAATTTGTTTGTAGCATAACGACATCTAGTAGTAAGTAGAAGCAACATTTGTGTTTTTTAGTACTCTTGTTTGTATAGCCAATACACAATCTATAGTGGTTATTGTGTATTGGCTAATGGTTATTGTAGGAGATGAAGGATATGTAGCCAATACAATTCCTATAAATAGATTATTTTGATCTACTGCAACATAGCTTTAGTTAATTCTTGATATTGAATCAGCGATGTTCAATAAAGAAGGGTTTTGTTTCGATGGTTCAAACGTCAAACTCTCAGTCAACGGTCATGAGTTCAATACCTGCAGCGGACTATAAATTGTTTTTAATTTAATATTTTCTTATTGCAATAGACGCAAGCAAAAAACAATATCTATTCTAAGAAAAACGGTGTCGGAAAAAAGTGTCGTTTTTTCAAATTTCACTCCAACAAATCGCAGAACGAGGCGTAAAAAGCTTCGATGAAAAAAAAAACCCACGGCCGAACCAAAATGTATTCAACGTCAATCAATAATATTTTTATCGAATTTCGTAACGATAGATTGAAAATTACGGCTGTAATCGTGATCACAGACGGACATTGATTCGGGTGGTGATGCTGATCAAGAATATATACACTTTCCTATGCATACCACGCCTCTTTATGGGCGTTTTCGTCATTAATTATCTCAATATAATACAAATTGAATCCAGTTAAGAAGATCATTACATCTCAGATTGTTTTATTATCATATCCCTCTTGCTTTTTAGGCGCAACTTTCAATATTGTTGGGGACTTGAAATCTATCTTTTGAAAAAACAGATTTATAATAATTTTTTCGTATATATGGGTGGTAGTCTTAGTTGGTCCATTGGTCCACTTTTTTCCATTGTTACACTTTTCTATTAACTGTTTTAACGATGTTAAGATGTTCTTTTAAAGCATATCGCACCTGTTCAACAAAAGGGAGTAACTCAATTTTCTATTTTTCAGTAGAGGCAAAAAACTGTTTATGTTAATATTAAAGGTATATTATAAAAAAAAACTATGCCATCGTAAAGATATATTGTTAACTACAGTACAACACTCGATTTCTTTTTATTTCGTTAAGTATTTGTAGAGAAATAACCAATTTTCGAGTTACTACCATTTTGTTGAAAATTCTTAGTTTAAGTAGAGATATTATTTCGACTTGTTAATAAGGGAAGAATTCGAAATACTACTCTTTAGTGGAAAAACCGCGATCTAAATACCTGAAACACGTGGGCGCAACTAAAAATAAATCTCTTTTTATGATACATATGTAAGTAGTTACTCTGAAGACATGAATGAGATTTTTACAGTAGATCATTATGTATCGTTTTTTAATAGAAAGTGAAAATTCCAAAATTTTGAGATACTACCCTTTTGTTGAACAGGTGCGATATGTTACACTATAAAACGTGGTTCGTAACTTGACAAAAGAATTATGAGAACTTTTGTGAATTTTTCAAAAATATGCAATTAAATGGAACTTCCCTTTCTGAATTTTTTAAAAATTTGAATGCAAACAAATGTTCCAAATATCTGAGAAATGTTTGTTTTTTTTTCTTTCTTTTTTTGTGTAGACTATAATAATTCTGGCTGATATTTGTTTTGACCTAATAAAGTGTCAAACAATTCTAGAGCAAAAATTGGTTTTAACAAAAATTTCTTATTCTTTTAAGTGGAAGACCCTATAGTGAAGAAATGTTATTTCTGCGCATTAACAAGTTTTATTCTGAAATCAAAGAAATTTTGTTTTTAAACTTTTAAATAAAATTGGAATTTCGTGTTTTTCTTAAAATATTTGATAAAATTATAAAATTTGTTTTTATTAATTTTTTATTTTACAAAATTCGATCAAAATGTTTCTGATGTATCAAGTTTGCGTAAAATTTAATGACGTCTACGACACGGGTACCGTAACCTACCGGAGGTAATCCCGCAAAATGTTCTAAAGCATGCATTTGAATCCCTATTGAATCGATGTAACAAGTGTATTGAATCGGGAGGAGAATATTTTGAATAAAAACACCGAAAAATAAACAGAAATCGTGTTTTAAATTTGTTTTCTAGAGCATGTCTGGGATAATATTTGACACATCGTGTATAACGACGATTTAAACGTATAAAAATCTAAAAATAAACTGACCATTGATAAAAAAAGAAACATGACTGTTGAATTTAAAAAAAAAAACAAGATTGTGGTGAATTTCGGAAACTTTTTAACCAAATACATAAGAATATTAATTTTGTAAATTAGAAGACAGCATACTTGATATAGCATAGATACCTTTATAACGCGATTCTCAGTAAAAACTAGTTAGCTTAATTTTTTCAACAATAGAACATTTCGTAAATTTTAAAAAAAGAAACCAAAAATGTATTGCCAATTTTTATAATATAGTACCTTACCTTATAATTTCCTAAATGATTTTTCTTAAGTTGTTCAAGTTTACCTTTTACTAGATTTTTTTCTACTTCTGAATTGAATTTAGATGTTAGATGATGATTCATAGACACAAATTATTGAAAATTTTGATGTACCATTGAATTTTGTAAAATTTTAATTCTGATATTTTTTTCTGAAAGGTTAATACTTTTACTCTTTTTAACTTGACAAATGATTTCAGTTTTGCTGAGAATGAAAAAGAACAACGACACACCGCACAAACATGCATATACATGTGTTACTAATTTTCTTTTTACCGTTACAGAGATTTAAACGCTTTATGCATAGCTCTTAACATATTTTTTTAAATTTCTTGATTATAATGTGATTATTTGTGGTTAACTTTCCTAAATAGCTTTTTTAATTAATTTTTATTTTTCAACAACTTATTTAAGTGTTCAAAGAAGTATTAATTAGAAAGATATAATTTTTTCGGCTTTCAGCCTCTAATTAAGCATGAGTTTTTTAAAGCGACTGCTTTGAGTGTGTCCATACCGTGTGGAAATTAAAGGTATTTCATTCGTAATTTTTATTTATTTTACACTCGTTTGAAAGTCTCTTTTATTCTCTTTCTTTTTAATGTTGCACAAGCAAAATATTTTTAATTTTATTAATATTTAGGTTTAATAATAACTAAGAATTGAAAGTTTTTAAATAGAAAACATTAAATACAGAATGAGTTAGATTTTCTGTTGCTTTTGCTTTAATTTTAGGGCTGGTTTTGTTGCGATGGTGTTAGTAAGTCTAAGATCTAAAATGCATATTTTTTTTTAATAATTTTTGTTTGATTTTCTTCTTTTCTATTTGTTTAACTATGCATTTGCATCTTTGTTTTTCTTTTTCTTGCGTTTCATTTTCTTTTTTTTCTTTCGCTCCTATTTCTTGCTCTTCGCATTATCATCCTTGCTCTTGTCGGTTTTTTCATCCTTCTTCTCCTTATCTTTTGTCTCCTTGTTGTCCTTATCTTTCTTCTCCTTGTTTTCTTTATCTTTGCTCTCGCCTTCAGTCTTCTTGCCTTCCTCCGCGTCGCGATTCGTCAACTTATTGTTAATAAGGTTATGAAGCGCGATGATTGAGCGCACCATGGAGGCCAAGTAGACGACAAGCATCTGGTCATTTGTCTTCACATACATCGTCTCCGTAAACTGATCATTTGTAATGTCGGGCAACAGATTGAAGATATCCTGCAACTGGTAAACGATCTGATGATTGATTGGCATTTTGCCGTCTCCAACACGCTGCAGATAATTTTTGATGTCCTTAAGTTGGGCGTTAAGACCTTTGAGACCCATTAGCTGGTTGGTGATCTTCTGCGACAGGCTACCCACGGTGGTATCTTTGATATCGCGTAACAAATGCTCGACGCCGACTTCTTCGGCCTCCTCAGCACCTATTTCACTTGGAACGTGCTCGAATGTTTTACTTGTGGGCGAACCATCATCATGCACTTCTTCCACTGCGGTATATGCCTCTGTGGGCAAACCCAGGTCTTTGGGTTTAGCATCAATTATGACCAGAACTGAGTTGGGACAGTAGCGGCGGATAAGTTCGTTGATGGCGATGTCGTTCTGGTGCAGCTTGGGCCCAGTGTGGTACCAACCGACAACACGTTCGCGCGCATTAACTTTCTTAAACATACCGTACATGTTCTCCAGATAATCATGATCCAAGAACCACACGGATTTGTCTTTGTCGTCCTCATCAAAGGGAACTGAAAACGCGTCGGAAAACAAATCGAAAATTAATAAACAAAAGTATCTTCGTGGCAGAGCTAATGAATTGAAGCACTGCCAACAACCATGACGATGCATTCTGCACAGCTAATCAAGGCAGTAATTTGAAGCGCCGTGGTTAACTCACCAGCAAAACTATTAGACACATCCAGCACACCCTTGGAGCGCCAACACCCAAGCAGTACACCAACAACCCTTTTCTGATTTCCAATCTTGCCCATACGATTGAAGTGATCCACCACGGAGAGCAGCACCAACGGATGCACAATAACTTTGTTTACGCTCACTTCGGCTGACGGCATTTTTCTGCAGCGAAATTTTATTTTATATCAAGTTCCAAATGATTTTTTCAACTTTTTTCGGGTTATGCGAAGTTTCGCAAAGTTTTCTGTTGAACTTTGTGCAAAGAATTTTCAGATCTTTGCAAATGCGGCTTAAAAGAGTTCGCAAATCAAAAAATTACACACAGAATAAAGCAAGTGAGAAATGACAGGCAACAATTTAATGGATGATGGGGTAATTCAGCATCTTTGTGTTGGCTGCTATGCGCAGATTCGAAATTAATCGAATCGGTAGAGCAGTGTGAGCTTAGTGATGGTGTTGATAGTGATGTTCCTACGCAATAATTGTCATCGTTTCTTTTTTATTTTAAAATGTAGATGACTGCTAATTTATTTAATGAGTAAAATTTAGATTGACTGACTATAAATCTATATATATATTATTGGATGTTTGTCGGTAATGCAGTGCTGGTCTAAAATTTAATAGATTTTCGGGTAGATTTTTCCTGAAAGTTGCAATATTTTGTAGGCAGATAACTGTGGGCAATTAAGAAGGAATATTAATTTGGACAACAATGAAAAAACGTTGAAATTTTCAAATTAATTCTTAAGGGTTGATTTTTTTAAAATGAAAATTTTATTTATTGCTTTTTTAAGAAGATTTTTTAGTAGATTTCTAATTCTCTTAGGAAAAAAATAATCTCTTAATATCCACAAAAAATCCTACGTTATACAGCGTTGAGCTTTTATATATTATTGTAAGATCACCAATGTGAAGAAACGAGATAGTAAAATGCGCTACAACATATTCTTAAATTTAGTTGTCAAATGTTGTTTCGCACAGTTAAGTAAGCTATTTTGCTAAATTATTGCACTGCTGGAAATTTCCAATGAAAACAAAAGTTATTTCCTTAATTTTAGTCCAATTCCCACACAGCCTTAGTTTTGGATAAACTAAGCTCTTATTTTCCATAAATACCATACGTTGTTCATTTGAATATCTGATAGCGTTGAGCTTTAATAAATTATTGCAAGCAATGTATTGTGCGTGTTGTTAAATGCTATTGTACACAAATGATCGAAAACGGAACCTACAAGTTTTATACAGACTCCGAATGGCTGTATGTACATGTTCTCAAGAAGCTTAACATGGCATTATATGATCTCTGTGAAAAAAGAAATTAAAAAACACAATGTTTAACGCACTCGGCCGCAGCCACCACAGTGAACTTTCATATTTTAATCAATTTAAATTAGGTTTTCTTAATTTTTTGCTTTTACTTTATTTTATTACAATTCTAATGAACGCGTGCTTAATTTTGACAGTTGCTCTTATTCTATATTATATTTCCCGCGCAAGCAACAGTGGTCCCGCGCTTTTTCTGACAACACAAGAAAGAAAGAGAGCGATAGTCAAATATCACAGCTGTCAGTCAAATCACACTTCAGCTGTCTCGCTTCTCAGGAAAGTTGCCACTTTAACTTTACGACGAATTTTAACGCACTCTGCATGTCAGAAAAAGCTGCGACAAGACTGACACAGTGTAGCAGGAGCTGACTACAATATTTAAAATTTTTTTTTAAGATAATTGTTTAAAAGGTATTCTTTGACAAACTTGTACAATTAATTTTGATGTTTAATTATATTTATGGAGTTTATGTGTTATATAAAGCTTTCATGCGCTGTAACCGCCCGAACGAACGAAGAAATCATCGCGAACAAATCGTCGCGATGAATTCTTCGTTCGGTCCAACTGTTTCCACCGCACGAACACATGTTGCGAACATTGGTAAGTCGCCATCTTGTTCGTTCGTGCAGTGGAAACACTTAAATTCAATGCTTGCGAGCATCAGCGTTGATCAATATTTGTTTATGCAAACGTACTAAATTTGATTAATTTTTACTACTTTGAGGCCTTTTAATTTAGGTTTTATGTAAGTATTTATGTAAAGAATTTATTATATAAAGAATATTATATAAATAATTTGCTTATACAAAGTGCTAACAAAATAAAAAAGTAAAACAAAGTTCTTTTGCGTTGAATTCTCAATATATTTTCTTTCTTTTTTGTTTTTCCTACGTTATTAACTACAATTTCAACAAATCTACTACCTATGCGCAAATAAGCACTGGATTCGCCCAAAAAGATCGAGCGTCGGCCGATCAGAGCGAACGAAGAAATCTTCGTTCGTTCGTGCTGGAAAAGTGTTTACACTGCGCGAATAGCGCTCTCGAGCATTTTGTAAAAAACCAATGTTCCGAACCTTGGTTCGGACCAAACTGTTTCTGTGTTTGAAGATTTCTTCGTTCGTTCGGGCAGTGGAAACGCTCGGTAAGATGTAAGATACACAATTCCAAAACAAAGGAAACTCATATGTGGCACGCAAAATAGTGCAAGTCTATTGTTAAATGATGTAGGTTAAAAACGATCACAGGAATTGATGAAGTTTTTAAATAACTTCATTCTAAATTTGTAAGACACTAGCTACAATTTACCACTTGTTGCAACAAACAGTAATAAATAATAAATAAACAAACAGTAATAAATTCAAATAACACGTTAAAACTTCCGTTCTATCAGAAAAAAAATCATGTTTGCTTTGGTCAGTCACATTGTATATAGTATGAGCACTGAATAGTTTCACAAGTGATAATGAGTACTAAGTAGTAATTGTTAAATTACCTACTGGGTTAATATGCAGTCGATGATAATACAGTTCAGAACACTTCCTAAAATAATCCCGAAAGCACAACAGCTGATTGAAACATCAAAAATACAATGCTTATTTTTTCACCTTGTTACGGCACCAAAATAGAACTTGAAATTAATTCGATAATCTTTCATTTATAAAATTTACAAATAAAAACAAATAGCGAAATGCCTTTCATGAAAGGACGTGCCCCGGTGCGGCGGACATTGGAGTATTTAAGAGGTGGTAAACTGTTGCTAAAAGATAAGGTTAAAATTTTCAGCGTGAACTACAACACCTACGGTGATCATCACGATGGAGCACGGTGAGAAGCCAAAAACATGTAAACCACCAGCTTATGAAGACATTTTTCTTTATTTCAGCGACTTTGTTTTCTGGAACATATCGCAGATACAGTACAAAAATCCTGAAGTTCAAGTTGTTACTTTTAAGAATATGACACCGTCTCCTTTTGTGCGCTGCTACTTTGAAGATGGACGCGACATATTGATCGATATCGATAGCAAAAATCGCAACGAAATCATGGAACATCTGATACAAGTTGTGGGCAAGAGCAAGTGAGTGGGTTAGGTTTAGGGGTGGGTAAAGTCGTTTATATTATTTCGTTTTTTACGTTTCCAGAGACCAACTGGATGCGGAAGCGCGTCTAGCAGAACGAAAAGATAACCCTGCCAACTTTGGCTATGGCTGTGCCAGACATTGCATTTGCGAAATTCCAGGGCAAGTGCCGTGTCCGGGCACGGTGCCACTTCCACATCACATGCGTGGCAAGTACAAGTATGCTCCAAAGTAGTTTGTGCATATTGACGCAAAAATGAGAGCCTTTCAATAAAAACATAATATTTTAACTTAAAATGAGCATTTGATTTTATTGGCATGAGTCTATAAATAAATAAAGGTCTAAGTGAGAAATAATGCAGAAGTTTGCTTGCCTTAAATACAACTTAAATAAAAAACTATAAGGAAATCTGTTGAGAATCATCTTCTTTTAGGTCGCTGATTGCGGTTGTAGGGACCGCTGCCAGGTTTGGAGTAAGTTCTGCTGCCGCTATGTCCATGACGTTGACCCATTTGACCGCCCATTTCGCGATCCTTGTTAAACTGGTAGCGTTGTATGAAAGATATGTGCGGAGCACCGGTGGAGGAACCAATTGTATTAAATTCCAGATCATCATCGGATCGTCGCTCTAGAACTTTTAGTTTAGCTTCAATGGCGCGTATAGCTTCATCTTTGCTAATTTTTCCCTCGCGTTTGCCAGTTCCAAGCGCGGGAATTTCAATCCGTGGTTTTGGGCGCTCAAGCTCATCCTGATATAATAAAAGGTCAATGTGTTGAGATTAAATTATAAAAATGTTAAGAAGAAAACTTACATAGTTGACA
Organism: Pherbina coryleti; assembly: GCA_943735915.1. Classification (NCBI taxonomy): domain Eukaryota; kingdom Metazoa; phylum Arthropoda; class Insecta; order Diptera; family Sciomyzidae; genus Pherbina; species Pherbina coryleti. The sequence goes on from OX030950.1 coordinate 178,135,660, forward strand.
TTTTTTGCAAGGCGCACTGCAATTGGACGATTTGCTATAGACGTGCCGTTTAACTTGTCCAGAGCATTCACAGAGCCTTCAACCTTTGTTAAGATAAAAATAGTTTAAAACTTTCAAATGTAGTCATGTAGGTAATAACTTACTGTAGCGAAAGTAACAAAGGCGTAACCACGCGATTGGCCAACAAGCGGGCCACCCTTGTGGAACAACATATCGAACTTTTCGATGGGACCGCATTTTTGCACGATTTTTAAGAGTTGATACCGATAGAGGCGAAAGAATAAAATTTAAATTAGTTTTGATTGTAGAATTTATCGTGATTAATCAACAAAAACTATAAAAGGTGAAATTTTATGATGCAAGCTGAGGGCGAAACAGTCAACTTACTCGGTTAGCCTTGGATCAAGATTTCCAACCCATATACGACGCTCTTCTGTGGCAGCTGCTATGGCCTAAACAAATATTGCATAAATATGTTGAAATTGAACGAATAATAAAATTTATTTACCTCTTTGGACATTATTTTGCTGTTTATATATTTTTTAACAGCAGAGCAAACCACATATACATATATATGTATATTTTTCCACACAAACGAAAAAAATCGATGATAACTACTTGTCATAAAATTTGGAACAACAGTTGGAAGCGTTCAAAAGGCAATGCTCTGCAATAACGACAGTTAACATTAACAAAAATGTTGTATCCCTGAGTATTATGTTTAAAAAACAACGGTAAAATTAATGCCGTACTAAGGCAGAATAGTGATTATTTGTGAAATGAAATGAAATGAATTTGTAATGGAATAATGTTGAAAAATGAGTCAGACAGCAGAGTTTTTTTACTGCGTATTTCGGAAATGAATTGATTTTTGAGTAAAAACCTAATTTGCGCGTTTAAAAGGTAGTGCACTGCCATAACGACAGTGAATGTAAAAACAAACAAGTTGCATCCCTGAATATTTTATTAAAAAAAAACGTTAAATTTAATGCCGTGCTGAGCAGTGTCGCCAGATGAAATTACCACCAAAATTCTCTTTTTCTCACACTTAATTCCCATAAATTACCACAGTCGCAAAATACCTCAAAATACCTCAAAATACCTCAAAATTACCACAAAATACCATAATACCTCAAAATACCTCAAAATACCACAAAATACCTCAAAATACCTCAAATTACCAAAACATACCAAAATGCAGTAAACTAAATTGATTCTGACAACATCATAACATAATTACCAAGAATTGACCATATTCAATAAAAAACATTGATTTTAAATATTATTCAGTTCTTTATTTATTAAAAACATAATAAGCATATTAATTCAGTTCTTTTTCTAAATATTAATTAAATAAAAATATACACGTAATAAATTAGTTTAAATTGATATGTTCATAGCTTAAATAAATTAATTTTTATACATTTCGCTATTATAAAGTTCATAGTGGATTTCATTAAAGTGAACTTCTGTTGTGTAGTTTGATTTCGATAGGCTGTTAGCGTATAAAATGCTTGAAAGGTATTTTGTGGTAATTTGAGGTATTTTGTGGTATTTTGAGGTATTTTGAGGTATTATGGTATTTTGTGGTAATTTGAGGTATTTTATGGTATTTTGAGGTATTTTTTTTCCCACGCGTGGTAAATATCCCACATGTGGTATTTTTATTCCCACGCGAGAGATTTTTACCACAAAATACCATGGGAATTCCCACATCCCACAATCGTTGAAAAATACCATAAACACTATTTATCGTGCTTTTCTGGCAACATAGGTGCTGAGGCAGGTTAGTGCTTGTTTAGTAAGTGAATTAATTTTTGTGTAAAAAAATAAATTTGAAATGTGAATATAGTGAAAATGTTGTAAATAGAAAGTTTAAATTAAATTTTAATGGAAATTTATTAATCTATGTGAAAAAATCGAATATGAAATGTGAAAAGTGAGTGTGTTAAAAAAAAACGATTGCGCGCCAAGGCAAAGTTTTACTGCGTAATTGTGAAATTAATTGATTTTCGGGTAAAAAATAATAATTTGAAAATGCAAATAGAATGAGTAAGTAATATTATTGATATATATTTTTTTTATTATAAACTGTGAAACACTTAAATACTGTATAACACAATCTTGGGGTATTCATTTGCTCTCCCCAAACTCTTTTTAAAGTTTAATGAATTTTCATTGGGAGTTCTTTTTTAAAAGCGTGGAAAACGGTTTTTCTATTCAGTTTCATTTTAGTGCCCTATTTTCAGGAATCCTAAGATGCAGTGGCGTAGAGTGCACCCCCGTGACCCCGCGTTGGGCTCAGACCAGCCAGGGGCGCATTCAAGTCCCGAAATGAAAATGATAAGTTAAATAGCAGGGCGCCATTAAAAATCTGAGGGGCGGGGGCACACAAAATCTTGTTAAGCTACTGCTAAGATGAATTCATTTTAGGCGGGTAGAACTTTGAATTGGAATAAAATACTGAGTTCGTATAATTTAAAACTAAAAAATTAACTTTATTCGAAAGATTTGTTATGTTATTAGTGCTTAAATATAATTTCGGGCATGTGACTGCAGCGGCTTTGGCGTCAAAATTTCGGCGAATCAAATCATTTGGGCCCTCTTCAATACTACTGTGTACAGCATCAATTGCTTCTTCGGTGCACACTGTACGATATGATATGTGGTGCGAAAACGATCCCTTATCAAAAATTTTAATATCTTGAAAAAAAGGGTTGGCTGCATCGTGGACACACCCGTAGGTTTTAACATGACTTGATTCTTGTCCTTATCCTTTCTTTTGTTCCGAAACTTATTCTCATTCTTCCGCTATTTTTTAATTTCTCCAACTTATTTACCTCATACATGTCCAAACTCTTGTTTTAATCCATGACCAAATTTTTGACTTAATCAAGGATTTCGGATTCCTTTCCTAGTTTGGAAAGGTGGTTTTTGTATGTGTCTCAATTCTTGTTCTTATCCATATGCTAATTGTTGTCATAGTCCTTTTCCGGTTTCATTGTTATTTTGTTGTTTGTGATCAGTGTTGGTCGCCACGAAAAAAACTGTTGAAATCAAAACTTTTGTTTCCAGCTTGTCGGTGTTGTTGTTGTTGTTATTGCTTCTCCATTGGTTGTGCTTTTCCTTGGCGGATTTACCTTGTCTTAGCTGCATGCAATTAATCCAGTAAAAATGATGCATATGCGTTTCATTAGGCAGTTCCATGAGGGGCCTCATGATGGCGTTAATTTTTTTTATTTTTATCATGTGCCTGAAAACCTCACCTTCATGTTCGATCCTTAAAATTAACCGTTACGCCAGTAGTTATAGAGTTAAAATTCCATGCAACGTTTTTTCATGGCTGTAGCACTTTTACTGCATTATGTGGTTGCCACCCCGAAATCATGACGATAAGAATTTGTTTTTGTTTTTTAGTTGTAAGGCGTAAGACAGTTGTAAGGCTTTCTTAAAACAAAAGTTACCGCATCACATCTCCTGAGTGAGTAATAATTCCATGCAACGATATTACATTTCTGTACCATGAGCTGCTATCTTCACTACTTGACGATGTCAGAATTTGTTTTTATTTTTGTTGTAAGGCCAAGTATAAGTCCTTTATTTTCCTTTTTAAACATTGTGTAGTTTATATACTCACAGAGTAAAAATTCAATGCAACGCCGATGAATTTGAAAAAAGTGCCTTTTCAACTTTTTTGGAAACTTGCGCGGTTAAATATAACTTCGCCACGTCAAAAAACACCCTATAGATCAACTCAATTCCAAAGAGGTTTTCTCATAAGCAAATAAAAAATTCGATGTTACTATGATGTTATTTCTTTCCAACTAAAGTGATCTTTAGATTTAGACGTACTGATCTTAAATTACGACTAAAATTTTGGAGAACTAAGATTTGTTCACAGACTATCTCATAACTCATAACTATTTGCAACGTTTTCAAAAAAAATTTCAGTTTAAGGTCAAAGTTTATAGTTTTTTAAAGAGTTTTCAATGGGTCCAATGAACTAACGACCAAAATAAAAAAGAAATTAAAAATTCTCCATACAAATGATCACACTCTTTTTCATAAGCTTCTAAAGCAAACATTGTTCTCTTTAATAGATTTTAAGGTCTCATAGGTACTACTTCCTTACTTCCCAAATTCAGTTCAGAAAATTTAAATAATCACATTGCAGATATGTTTCTTAAACTTTATTCGTGTTTTACTTTCAAATATATCATCTATTAACTAGGTTTTTTTTTAATTAAAAGCAGTTAAACTGCATTTATGAGTTAACATTTAGCCATCATGTAAAAGTGTTAAAATTTATTATGTCTTCAAATATAAATTAAATAATTTAATGATAAATCAATTTGCAGAATTCAGTATTTTCAAATAAAAATCTTTTACTAGAATAATATTGGAGTATAAATTGGTATATGTTGTAAGATGTGCGATGCAATATCGGCGGAAGTTGTAGTCGTTTACTTTCGCTCAATCGATAAATGCGCGAGTGTTGAACACTCGTCCTTATCCTTTATCTAAACTTGTTTGTTCATATGTCTTGTTTTGTATTTTTATTTGTTTTTATAAGGTACTATTTATTAACTATTTAACAGATAAGTCTTACGTTCATTTAATAAAATAAAATCGATCCAGAATGATCAAAAGCATTAAATATCACCTTAATTTATCGTTTCTATACAGTCACCTATACCTGGAACTTAAATTTAAATTTAATGTTGAAAAACATTGAGCAGGAAATTTACAGGAGTCCCTAATTAAAAACATTTACATATTAAATAGGCTGAATTAAAAACAAATTGAATGGTTTGCCTTTACAACAAATCGTTGATTGCTCTATCGAAAATCAACCCACCAGTTGATTTCTGCTACTCAAATAATAACCATGAATATTTGAGCTTCTCTTGAAATTATACCTACTTATAAGTTATTAACAAACAAATTAACAACAAGAAGAACAAAGTGACAGCAATTAAATCTACAGCTGTCCCCTTAACTTCAACTATTGGCAAACATCGTGCTTTTTTCATTTCAAACAGTGCTAAAAATTCACGAAAAAATATCGTTTAGAATCTAATCTCATGTAGCTTTATTTTTCTGTAGATCTCCTCAGTCAGCGGTTCGTATTTTCCTTTCGGTGTCTGATAGTATAACGCATCTTGAATGTTTGTGGGATCAAAGCCATCCTTCTGTAGATCTACCTTGCGTAGCTTAAATGTGCCAGTCAAATCGATTTTAGTCAGAAAACGTAGAAATTGTGGTCGAGCATAAGCAGGCAAGACCTTTGCTAAATTCTGTGTAAATTCATCCAAATTAACTTGATGTTCTGGATCATAAATAGCAGCCATGCCAGCGCGTCCTTCAGTATTTGGTATTGGGACGCCATAGACGATTGTGTCCTTGTAACCGGCGACATTACTGACCTGAGCCTCAACCTCGCTTGTGGAGACATTCTCACCTTTCCAGCGGAAAGTATCTCCTGTGCGATCCTTAAAGAATAAATAACCCTTTTCATCAGCAACCAAGATATCGCCGGATAGAAATGCCATATCGCCTTTCTTGAAGACGTCGTGCACCACTTTCTTTGCGGAAGCCTTTGTGTCTACATAGCCCAGGAATTCTCGCGATGGGTTACCTTTTATAATCTTGCCAATAAATACGCCGGGCTCATTTGGTTCACACAGCTGACAGAGACCGTTTGGACCACGAATGGGCTCACCAGTATCAGGATCAGCGCGTATGATTGAAATGGGATATATGCTGGGCAGAATACGAGACACAAAGCCAATAGCACCAACTGTATTATCATTGTTCATAATGTTGGCATTTCCTTCGGTGGCACCGTAGAATTCACCAACCTTTGCAATACTGAAACGTTCTACAAACTGTGGCCAGATTTGAGGACGTAAGCCGTTGCCGAATATAAGACGAACATTATGCTTACGATCCTTGTCAGATGGCGGAGTAGCCAGGATGTAGCGAGCCATCTCGCCAATATATTGACCAATCTATAGCGACGAAGAACATAAGTGTGAAGAAAAATGCTTAACATATGAATGCAGTAACGTACCGTGGCGTTGAACTTGTTGCAATCCGAAAAGAATCCAGAGGCCGAAAACTTCTTGCGAATGGCAACCGTGGAACCGAATATTAAAGCCTGACCCATGCTCATTACACCGCCTGCGGTATGATAGAGAGGCAAAGGTGTGTAAAAGTTATCCTTGTGCTGGAAACCCAATGTATAATGAATGCCGGCCGCAATGAAGAGATATCTGAAGGATAAAGTTGTATTAGAATGGCTAAAAATGGTGAAATTTATAAGCTTGCTTACCTTGAGTGAGAAATTACAGCGGCTTTCGGTAGACCAGTGGTACCGGATGTATAGATATAAACCAATCTATCATGATGATTGGCGGTTTCAGCTGAAGCCGGAATTTTATCTTTAGCCGCTTGTTCCAGCAAAGTGCTCAAATCCTTGGATGCGCCACTGACAGGCTGATTAATAGCATTGTTGAATTGATAGAGCGCCACTTTTGTGGGTAGTTCATTTGAAATACTCTCAATTGGTTCGACAAATCCTTCACCATAGATCAAAGCCGAACAATGGGCTACCGTTATGCTGTGCAAGAGTGAGGGACCGCGCAAGTTAGTATTAATCAATGGAGTGATTACACCAATTTTCGATAGACCCAGCCAAGTGCCAACAAATTCTGGTCGGTTCTCCAGTAAAAGTCCAACAATGTCGCCCTTCTTATAGCCATGACTGTGGAAGACATTCGCAATACGATTCGAGAACTCATTCAGTTGACGGAAGGTCCATGACTGTGTTTCGCTGATAATAGCAACTTTATCAGGATATTTAGCAACATTGATTTGGAAGATATCCGGAATAGTTAAATTCTTTTTTTCATATTTCTTGATGAGCCACAGTAGTTTGATATAAGCAAAGACACCGCTGGAAATAGAAAATTTGAACACATACAAATTAAAATAATATTTAAAGATTAATGTAAAAGGATTTAAAAATGATGTTAAAATTTTCCAAAATAATTTAAATTAAAAAACTGTCGATATTTTTGATATATTGTACAATCAATATGTTATTTATACCCGCAAATGCAACTGACCAAATCGCAAATATTGAAATGGCTTTTGAAAATCTTTATTTTTATGGAATCATTTTTTTAAACCAAAAATTAAAGCGAATTCCTAAAAATGAAGAGACACAATGTTCAAAACCTCACGCTACAGATAAAACGAACATGAATATTTATATAATACAAAAGATGTTTCACGATAGACTCGTAACTTAAAAGTAAACTTGTGGGAAGTAAAAATATTGCAAACACTGTCCGAAAATAGTTTCATGCCAAGGGCAAACTCTAAGAATAGTAGTTTAAAGATATTACGCTTGCAATATTCCATTAATTGTTGAATTCTATGGGAATACAAACTTTTAATCAAATACATTTAAAAACAACATTGATTTTTAGCCATATTGCCACAAATAAAAACTAGCTGATTATCTTTCACTTTGGAATTTTGCCTAGTTGAATAGAAACTTGACTGAGATACGCAATCGTCATGGAAGATTTTGACTTGCAGAAAGATAAGATTTACACAAATCAAAGAGTAAACAAATTTATGCGTTTTTAACAACAAGAAACCCGTTTTGGCAGCCATGACTAAAACTAAAACCACAAAGAGCTGTTAATTGCGACTTAGATTTGCAACATTTGAGTTTCAACTTAGCTTGGGATATATTTCAATTATAAAAAAAGCAATAAAATCTAAAAAATCTTTTTAATCCTAAAGTATTTCTTATTAAATGAGAAACTGCCGATTAAAAAGTGAAACACATAAAATTCGCAGTCATTAATTCCAAGCGTTTTCAAGTTTTCTTTCCAAATTATGTTTTAAGTTTTGTTTTTATACGATCGCACGCACATGCTGAGTGTATCCGATTCAGAGTTGATTACTGCCGACACTGGTGGCTTTATAATAAGCGGGTCAATGACTCTGACAAACACTGCAAAGTTTGCCGTTTGCTGTCTGTCTTTAGCAAGCCATGCGTTCAACGAACGCCGAATTAGATTGCAAGAACGTGTTCAATTCTAGAGAATATTATTTTTTATATGTGACGAAAACAACGTGAATTTAAAAAAAAAAATGCAACTATTTATAAATTGTCGAAATTCATGTGTTCCTCAAACACTTTAACATCAACTCACTGCAATTCACACCAGACAACACATTTTTTTTCTCATGAATGTCTGTATTTTTCTTAAAGATAGCTTCACTTCTCATGTTCAATGGTAGAGGGTTTGGTTCTCTTTCTCTCTCTGTTTATTAGTGGTATTAATAGGTTAAAAATTAAGTTGAGACATGCAATTTTTTATTCGATTTGCACTTTAATTAATAAAGTAGCTTCGTGCCGAATCAATTTTTTTTTTATATTTAAGACTTCAAATGTGCTTCATTAAAAAGAAGAAATATTATAATATTTAAAACTTGCAAATTTTTTAGTTGTTTCGAAAAATTTTGATATAATTTGTCTAAGCATACAACACGTATTATATTAAGGTCAAATAAATCCTTGAATAATGTACATAATATTCCTAGACGAATATGATAGATGAAGGGTAGAACGATTTGACATGACATTCCTAAAAAGGAGGTTATGTTCAAAGCTTTACGGTGCAGTTTTTGAGAAAATAATTATTACTCCTAAAAATAAAACTTGATGATCCCAAACTTTAGGAAAAAAAGGCTCCAAATTAGAAATGTGATTAGAGCCTGGGATATACTTTTGGTTATTGAAGCTCTCAATTGTGAGTCCCAGTGAGTTGAGCAATATACACTGGGCGAAATTGAATAAGAGGCAACTGAATTTATTAAACATAAAGTAGCTATGTGTGTAAATTATTCTTGGTTTTTTTTGACAGCCAACAAGCAAAATGTTGAATAAAAAAATGTTTTAATTTTTGTTTGGAGGACCCAAATGAGTCGATTTGCCCAAATTTTGATATCGAAAATTGGACTTCCAAAATGCTACATGTCCAAGACAGCATCTGCGGCCACATGCCCGATAAATACTAATGGCATGAAATTATCTTTCTAATGAAGAACATTTTCAGTTTGAATTGATGTAATCTCAGTATTTTATTTCAATTTAAAGTTCTGCACACACACAAGATTTCATTTTGACTGTTTATATATTTTGGCATTCGTCATTAATGGTTTAATAAGCCGTCAGTCTTTACAAGAGTCCATTGAAAGGAAACAGAGAGATCTCGCTTATCTGTATTTTTAAAAATTGGATTTTGAGATTGTTACTATCTTATATTACAGAAATATAGGAAATGTTGTCTTATGTTATAGAAATAGAAACTATTATAGCTGTTCAAAATAACATTCTTCAGTCAGCTGTATAAGTTGATACTTGATGTCTCTTATACAACAACATATTTATTGCCATCACTGTACTTTGAGACTGTGTGGGAAATAAGAGATTGAATGCGGTTGCAGCTGCAAATTCATACGATATTGCATAATAATTATCATAACTGTATCAATCAAGAGATGATGATGATGATAATTTCTATACAATTCGCAAAACGCTTGCTTAGATATACAGTTAGTTGCAGAAAGCTAGACAAAGCTAAAATTCCTTTATTTATCTAAATTCATTAGTCAATAAAAAAAAAACAAAAATACTTTTTGTCATTATTTTTGTTTTTTTCATTCTCTCAATGCTTTCCTATTACAACATAAGCAAAAAGTTTTCAAAATGTCCAAGCAAAAGTTTTTATCCATTTTTTCTTCAAAAATTAATTCTTCACTAACACCTTTTCTTGAAATGCATCCCTACACAATAACGAACAGTTTTTCAAGTTTTATTATCGGAATAATATTTTTCTTATCCAGTGCTGCAAGGGGTTTTCTCCAAACTCTGAAGAGAGATTTTGCGTAGAAAGGAGTGGTTTCTTTCAAGCAGCTCTAGACGAATGCATATTTTTATACCCCCACGTTTAAAAAACGTAAACGGGGTATATAATTTTGTCACTCCGTTTGTAACGACCATAAGGAGGCGTGGCAGGTATAGAAAAGTGTATATATATTCATGATCAGCATCACCACCGAGTTGATTTAGCCATGTCCGTCTGTCTATCTGTCTGTCTGTCCGTCTATCTGTCTGTGATAACGATTAGAGCCGTAATTTTCAAGCTATCACCACGAATCTAAAAAATAAAGATCAAGTTCGAAAATGAGCCAAATCGGATGAAAACCACGTCTACCTCCCATAGAAAGTGACTTTATCAAGAAGGTAAAACCTCTTAGAATTCCACAAAAATTAATATGTGGACTTGAAATTTTGCGAATGAGTTTTGATATTAAATATACACTCTGAGTAAGAAATTCAACCAATTCGGATGAAAACCAGGCCTACCTATGACGAAAATGTTTTTACAAATAAACATTTTATTGACTGGTTAAAACTTGGAATATGTTTTGGTTCGGTCGTGGGGCTATTTTACTAGATCATTTCTTACTAGTTTATAATGACTCTTCGAATAGTATCATGTGAAACGTTTACACCACAGCCGTTTATTAAATCTGACGCAATATTTCTGCTGCTTGAAAATGGTTTTTCAATGGTTCAATATTTCTCTCGAAGGTAGTTGCTTAAGTCTGCCCGTGGACTCAAGTCCGCCTCCTTATCTATACGTGATATGACATTGTAGACCGTTCTCAATTTTACGGACAACGTTACGAAAATTTCTTTGGCAGATTTGCCTTTACACTAGCTGGATAATATTTTCATTAGGTACAAACAGTGTGTGGACCACGCGATGCCAATGCGAGCCCATGTTCGAACCAGCTGAAAGGACACAACATTTTTTCAAATGAAACTAAAACTTTTTACTAAAAGAAGATTGGTCAAAGTCCTTTCAAGGACTGAACTGTCCAATTTATTTATTTTATTATTTTTATTTTCCACCCAAATTCAATTAAACTTTTTTTACCCAATAATAGTAAGGACACTATACATTGTATTGTATAGTATACAATGAAATCTATTAGGTCTGTTTCCGTACGCACACTGTGTAACTTGTGGGACGCTATTTTCTGTTTCCGTACTTTCTGTGCTTAAAATGGGAGAAGAAGAACAAGCATAAAATCACTCTCTCGAGCACACAAAGTGAACAGAGAGTGCTAGAACTCGAGACTTCAAGTAAGGTAAGAACAAGCATCAAGAAGAATAAGCATCAATAAGAAGAAGCAAATGTCAAATTACATTTCATAATTGTTTATGTTTTGCGATAAATAAACTTACAAATTGTGTGCCTAAAAAGAAATTGACGTACAATAAATAAAAAGTAATAAATAAAAATTAAGTAATTGTTCAGTTTTGCATTAAAAATTGCTGTTAATAATTTGAGTGAAAGTGTTTTAAATTTTGTGCTGCCGTCTGCAGTCAAAATCAGCTGTTTTGTGCTCGAAACTTACTAGAAGCTGTTTCCGTACTTTTGCAACTATTCTCACATTTCGTTTTTACTCTCTAGCACACGTTTTACACAAATCTTACACAGTGTAAAGTACGGAAACAGACCTATTACTTACTAAACTACAAAATAGCATATCAATAAAAAATTTTTTGATTTACCGTTAGATTCGGCGTCAACTGTCAAAGTTATTATTATCAACCAGCTGTTAGCATATTGCCGTGCATTTTGCATCGGCTTGCTGTTGTTTTTATTATATTTTGTTGTTTCTAACTTTAAATTTCTGAAAATGCATTCCCTTTTGCTTATGTTCTCATTAAAAAACATTAAGAAAATGAAAATAAGAAAGAAGAATGACAAAAAGTCTTACCACTTCATTGTTATTGACCAATGAAGTAAAAAATACAGTAATTTTAGTTTTGTCTAGCTTTTTGCAACTTATTGCATCAGAAAAGACTGAAGAAACTACGGAAATTAGCATTATTTGTGATTTACAAATAAAGATGGTTTTCAAGTTTCGAGATAACACCGGGATAACAAATAAATAAAACAAAAATAAAAAGATACAGTAGTTTCGACTATGTCGTAACACAAGACGTAGAATTAGTCAATTCGCTTTTGATGACATCTTTCTAAAAAACTATTTAGCAAAATATTTATTCCATACACCTGAGCATATGACCTTTAAAAGAGTACCGGAGAGGGTTAATATGTATTACTTTTGCAAAAGGAACATTTTTGCCTTCCCTCTTCCCTCCGACCACTCCTTAGGGGGGCCCCTTTACAAATATTATGGTTTTTGTATATTTATTCCATACACCTGATCATATGACCTTTAAGAGAGTGCCGGAAAGGGTTCATAGGTATGACTGACCCCCATTACTTTTGCAAAAGGAACATTTTTGCCTTTGATACCTCTTCCCTCCGACCACTCCTTAGGGGGGCTCCCTTAAAAATATTATGGTTTTTGTATATTTATTCCATACACCTGATCATATGACCTTTAAGAGAGTGCCGGAAAGGGTTCATAGGTATGACTGACCCCCATTACTTTTGTAAAAGCAACATTTTTGCCTTTGACACCTTTTCCCTCCGACCACTCCTTAGGGGGGCTCCCAAACAAATTTTATGGTTTTTGTGCCGGAAAGGGTTAACATGTATCACAGACCCCCATTACTTTTGCGAAAGGAGCATTTTTTCCTTTGACACCTATTCCCTCCGACCACGCCTTAGGGGGGCTGCCATACAAATTTTATGGTTTTTGTTTATTTATTCCATACACCTGAGCATATGACCTTTAAAAGAGTGCCTGAAAGGGTTAATATGTATCACCGACCCCCATTATTTTTGCAAAATGAACATTTTTGCCTTTGACACCTATTCCCTCCGACCACTCCTTAGGGGGGCTCCCATACAAATTTTATTATGTTTGTGCCGGAAAGGGTTAATATGTATCACCGATCCCCATTACTTTTGCAAAAGGAACATTTTTGCCCTTAACACCTATTTCCTCCGACCACTCCTTAGGGGGGCTCCCATACAAATTTTATGGTTTTTGTTTATTTATTCCATACACCTGAGCATATGACCTTTAAGAGAGTGCCGGAGAGGGTTAATATGTATGACCGACCCCCATTACTTTTGCAAAAGGAACATTTTCGCCCTTGACACTTATTCCCTCCGACCAATCCTTAGGGGGGCTCCCATACACATTTTATGGTTTTGTCGATAAAACCGGAAACTGTCGATAAATAGGTAGCAAGTTTAAGCAAACAAAAAAAAACATCAAATGTTGGCTTTATATTTCATGTAATTGTGTAAAATTTATATAAGTTAGAGAGTTCTAACATGAATTTTTGTCGCATTGAGGATCAAGCAGACCAACAAGTGCTAACATCAACATTGTACGATCAGTACTTTAGGCCCACCAAAGGCTCAAAAAGTTATATAAATACCGACACCTGATCGCTATCAACCACCCTACTTACCTCCGAGAATGACGTATTCTACGTCAAAAAAAAAAACACAATCCGTATCCAAGTCAAGGAAACCGGCTAAAGTCAAGGTAACGCAATTTTCAAACCAGTTCAAAGTTATCATATTCGCCAAAATAGAGTAGTGTTTGTAATGAAAATTTTCAAATTATTCACGTAGTAATATCCATATTTTCTATATCGTCACCTAAAATGCAAAATAACGTAACATCACTTTTGATAATTTTACAGGAGAAGCAAAAAACGATATAAAATTCAAACAACTTGAGATATTGAATCGAAATTTTCAAATCAAATAACTTGGTTATTTTTCAATCAATAAAAAACACAATTTCGAATTTTTCGATCATACGTTTTTTTGCATTTTATGTGACGATATAGAACACATAAATATTGGAAATTTCATTCATTTTTTTTTTTAAAAAATATAAATTTAAAAAAATTTTAATGTTTGCAAAATTTTTATTTGAATTAAATATAAACGTACAACAATCAAACTTTAGTTTAACAAAAATTGCGCATACTTGTCGAATAGTTTATAGAAGCGGAATGAAGAAGATTTCTATTACAATGAATGAGTACGTTTAATGTCTGCGACAGACGACGTGACAAAGCTCAATGAATTATATAGTCTTCCTATCATTGCTATGTGTTGATGTACACGAATGTAGCTGTAGGTCAGTAGTGTAGGGGCTTCATTAGGCATGCATCAATAATAATAATAATAACAACAATATCAAAACCAACAACAACAAACAAATAGTAATGTAACTAGCAAATGTCCGTGAGTGTAAAAATATGAGCTGCATTTAGATAGGCACAAAAAATTTGCACGATTGCAAAGTGCAAGTCGTAAAAAAAAATTCTATGCTGACTCAACTTAAGTATTTCAATAAATATTTTAGTCTACGAATTACTTCCTACTTAATGCCAAAATTGTACGAAATACTAAAAACAATTAAGTGTTAACAGCAGACTTTGCAACCTTGAAAACTCTTTGGTTTCATTTTTTGCTTCCGCAGCCAACTTCATTTGTATGCCAATGATGTCGCAACAAAACATATGAATTCGAACAAACCACACAATAATACCTAAATATTTAATTTCAATTTCATTCTCCGACACAGAGACACGTTCTTCGGAATGATTTCGTCGATGAAGAACAAGATGGAGAAGTCGTAAAAAGCAGAGTAAACAAACTTATTTCAGCTTATCTAATACGACATTCGTAATTTTTTTGTTTTTTTTTTTATATTATTTGATCGACTATTGCTGGACTTCGGCTGATTAATATATGACCTTGAACTAGGCGGCGTAATTCGGGTTTACTCAACATGCTGACATTTTCAATTAATATCAGCAGTGCTTAATTTTTTCGAAAAATAGCACATTTTTGGAGTTACTTAGATTTTAAGGAATAAAAATATTAACGTGTAAAGCTGGCATATTAATATTTACATGTTAATCGCTGTTAATCGCCGTCGTGGTCATTAACATTTACAAACCCTTGAGGTATGAAGGTGTGCGCAACCACGTCATAGCAAAATCAAACACCGTGCATACGAATGACTTGATATTTATGACAGTGTATATACAACGTATATAGTGAACGCTTAGACTGTTTAGCTATTCCAATCAGTCCCAAAAAATAAACACAAAGAAACAAGTTTAACGATCGATCTCTTTGGTAGAAAACCAAAAAAATTGTTGCAGCATCTGTAAAATATTTTTGAGTAACTTCATGTCCGTCTGTGTGGTCATGTTCAAAGTGGGCCAAAGTAGTCATTATTTGTTTTAAGACATACAAAGTGTGGTCTTGCGTTTGTACTTTGAAACCCTTTCTAACCAGCCAGACTCTAATATTGATTTAAGTAAGCTTATTTATCACAAATAAGTTTTAGCCTCTTCCAAACGTGCTTTGAAAAAAAAGGGGTTACACCCAAAATTAACAAGTTGCTTTAGACACTTTTGCAAAGGGACAATAAGCGAGCGTTAAAAAATAATAATGTTTGAAGTAAATTTGAATAAAGTTAAAGTGTCATTTTGAAGTTAAAGTAATTAAATCGTTAATCGTTAAAGTTTAGTTAATTATGCTGTTATATTTAAAATGTGATACAAACATATGGAACTTTTAATTTTCTACTAATTTTGAAATTTTATAAGAAACTGTAACTTAATTACTCATTATCTTGATGAGTACTCAACAATCACAACAATAAGTAAAAACTTTCGAATTGTAAAAAATTATCACAAGCATACAATAATTCTTTTTCCCAATTTATAAAAAACAGTCTGTGACAATATAACTTCAGCACGTTTTTCCATGTTGTTCCGATGTAAATGCAAAAGCGTACATAAACTAATTTTTTCTAATTATTAAATAACTGTTTTCAATAAAATTATAGCTATTTTTTGTTATTGAAAACAAACTATTTCCAAAAGGTTCCTATAATTATTTCCATTTGAATAGCATGTGCTTACAATACTTTTATGGTAAAGAATATTTTTCCAAGAGATCCCATTTTGCAAGAATTTTCACAAGTTTTTTCCAAATTGAATGTAAGCTTGCGAAAAATTTAAGCATATTGGGCAGAGCATGAACAATTTCGTAAAGCTGGAACGGTAGGTACTTTTTGTTTTTGTTTCTTAACGCAATTTTAACTCAACAATACAAATTTTAACAATTAAAGAGTATAAAAAAAATCAGTTAAATCGCATGTATCAGCTTTTTAAAAAGCTTTTAAAATGCTATGAATACATTTTATAACTTGATATGAAAGTGTAACCGTTGTTAAACTGCAGGCTGTCGTCTGAGTTTAAAAGCTTTAATTTGTTAGGTTGACTTATAGTAATTGTAAAATTACAACAAGTGCAACAACAACAAAAACATCGCAGTCATGTGTTTAAATCAGCGATCTTGCACAACTCTTCCACCATAAAATGACGGCTTTTGTAAAGTTAAAGAGAACATTTCAATTTCTGACTGTTTTTATCACATTTTCTCATTTTTTATAGTTGTGCTTATTCTACGTTTATTCGATTATTAAGATAAAGAATACATAAAACTTCATTTATCGTTGCATTCAACTGTAATGAGAGCCAAAATCCACCACCAAACAACAGACTAGACTGCAGAATACATCGACGGATAGAACGATAAATTGACACACAGAAGAACGGATGTAATTGTACAGACTTGTTCGAACAAATAACAACCACATTGATAATTAAATTGTCATAAACAATTTTAAGAATGATATTTTGAAATAATATTTTTAAGTAAAGTAACATTTCAAATATTATTAAGGTATTAAAAAAATGAATTCAGTAGTGATCAAAAGTCCTTACTTGTTTCTGCTTCAATATACTTGCGTTGCCTCAAATAGGAGGTGTTTGAAAATATAAGAAAAATTCAATTCTGGTGTAGGTTTCGAAATGTTAAATGCATTTCAATTAACGAAATGCAGTTTTCAGAATAACAAGTGAAGTGCCATGACTTATTTTGATAATAAGTCAAATCACTTAAAGATTGGATGGGATACAATCGACTAAACTTTCTGGATGAAGCCAGATATAGCTTTTACTAAGGAATTTTATCAGAAAAAGATAAGGAATACGAAATATAAGAGTTCAAAACAGAAAGAGATAAAATAATTGATCACAAGGACTGATAAATAGCCTGTCTATAACGTCTAGACCGGTAAAAAACGAGTTCGTACAGCCATTGGTACTTAAATTTAAAAGAACAAAGCACAAGAAAAGTACTGTCGTTGGCAGGAGCGTTTAAGTACGTATTTAAAAAGGAGATCTGAGTTTGTTATAACTTTTCGAAATAATATGTAGTAAATATTATCAATGGCAGAATAAATTAAATTTCGACGAAGAAAAATTATTCGTGAGATATATTTTTTTGATTAATTTATCAATGATTACTACTAGTATCTCTTTTAAGTAAAGGTTTCTGGAGATAAAACACTGTGAGAATACCTTCGTGAAATGGTGCTGGAACCTCTGAAAGAAGCTTTGGCACTAAATATCAAAGGTTTTTGTTGAAAGTAGTTAAGAATTTTGACTTAGTTATAGGTAAAATACCGTCACAATAGATCTTTAATTGAAGTTATGATCCGAATCATATCTCAAAGAAATCGAAAGAGTGGGTTGAACCACTCTATTATCATAAGTAATTAAATTACCAAATCCAAAGTAGCTTTTGGAAAAACACTTTGAATCTTCACTTTCAATAGACAGATTGTATTCAACTCAGTAAATTCTTTCCTACCACGAGTGAAGGGTTTCCGAATAGCACACGGCCGTAGTTGCGATTTTTTAACTTCTCTCCATGATGTAATTAACAAGGTGGTACTGAATTTTTCAGGACACTCAATTTTGCTGAATATGTCAAAAAATTGTGACATAAAGAGAGGACCTGTTGGTAAGTGTCAAATCATTATTTGTTTTGTTTTGTTTGCGTGCTTGTGGTAGTTCTAGCTAATAAGTAATAAATTGCAATTATAAGTAGTTTCTTTGGATTTTCATCAAAATAATTGAAACAAACAGTGAAAAACTAGAGCCGAATATGGAAACAATTAATTGCCTGCAAGTACGGATGAGCTGGCCATAAAGTTCAAGAATAGCAATAGCATCAATAAGTTGAGCCAATTAAAACCTTCGAGGAAATCTACGAAAGCTGTATCAAAATCCGTACGAGGTGTTGCATAATGCTTCAAGAATCTAGCTTTGATATTTGTTGGTTTTTTTATTGGCTAATAGCTTTGCTTGAGGTACAACGGGAGCCAGCGCAGTCTACGCAGGAGTTTGGAACAACGATGTGTTTTACTAATCTATAGGGACAAAATGTGCCAGCTTCGTGCAATTTAATTGGCACACTAGAATTTTAAAAAATTGAAAAGTTTTATAATTAAATCTATTTTTGCATAACGCGTCTCAGCAGTTTTTTATTCTTATCCATGTTTTTTGCACGTTTATTATCAAATTAAACTTTCACAATAAGCACAAATATCACAAAATTTGTTTTGCTATGGTTTTGCTTAAAATAGGCAATCAGCGGTTTTTTAAAATATCAAGAGTTCATTTTTGTGAGAGAGGTTAAAAATTCACTACCACCTTGTTAATTCAAGGTGGTACGCTTCTCAAAAACGTTTGCATACCGTTGTCAAAAACAGCTGATGGTAAATTCTAAGCAAAAGTTTCAGAACGATCGTTTACAATTTTTTTATTGAGTGCAAGCGATTTGACACTTTTTCGCAATTTGTCTCTTTTTTCTCACTTTCTCAAAATTTTTTGACAATCGTAGGGAAATTTGTAAACGTCACGTCACCTTGTTTATTAAGTCTGTTAAACAGATTTCTGACCACTTCCACCAATTTTTTTTACATCATGATTTTTTCCAACTTTTTCTATATTTTAAATTGAATCCCAATTTAGATTTTTTGCGTCTCTAACTTATTTCGGACGCAACCAAAATTAAGAACGTACAATTATGAAACCATTGGCCACTTCTATTTATGCATATTTGTAATTATATGGGATTTTATGAAAGATTATAAATTCATAAAATGAATTTAAATGTTTTACTTTGGTTGTTTTTATGATTTCGAACATGACTGCATAAAAAAGATTGCATAATACGTGGTTAATTTTATGTATTTTTTTAAAACACCGACTGAATAAACGCAATTGAGGTCAAAATTAAAACTATAGAGGTTAGGGTCTGCAATAACTGTCCTAAAAGACATTAAAAATAAAAAAGTATGGCTCTTGATGTGTTGCTTTTGTTGCATTAATGTTAAGATTTTGGAAATTTTGAAGACGTGGAGATGAAAACGAAACTTTCTTACACGTGTCTGGAATCGTTACTTATTACTTGCATCAAGTGTCGGTCAATAATCAAGTCGGACCAAGTAATTAAGATTGCTCAGTTCAATGTTTAAGGTGTAAAGTGCGGCTAGAAGAAAAACGAAAACAATGCAAAAGATAACTCGTGATAATCACTCGTAAATAGAGTAAATAATACTCGCATCTTAAATATGCTTTTCATTTGCTTAATTTTCACAAAATGTAAAGCTTTTGGGGACACGTTATTTATAGCCAATTTCATTGATGGAATTTGATTATCTCCTTGTTTCCGCCATCGTCGTTCTTTGTTTATTAATAACTTGCTTCATTTCTGTTCAACAGTTTTGTTTTGTCTATTATTTTTTATTTTTCGTTGGTCTCTTTTGTGGTAGCATCATTCATATTTTCATTTACATCTTCACTTCAAAGCAACATCATCGTTGTAATTTTGAAAGGTAACTTTACACATTCTCATTTACAGAGTCTCACAAACACACGAGGAACATTTAAAAGCAGCGACCGCTTTTTAGGCCCCAAAAAATAAAAAATAAACTCGATATGTTGCAAAAATCATGAAGCACTCATTTGCTTTGTTAAAAAATTACTAAAATTTTTAAAAAAGTTGCAAGACAAGTTTGCTTGTTTTTTTCCAAATAATGTATTAAAAACTCACATAGCATCCCGCTTGACTGTTGTACCGGCGATGTAGAACCAGCGCCAACCAGGTTTCGTCAGTAGGATTGCAACCAGAGCGACGAGGAGCGCGGGTAATCCGAATATCCAACCCATGTAAAACCACAGCAGAATTACGATTCCAAACGAAACACCAATACCAACCGTCGCGAGCACAACACGACAAATAACTGAACCACGGCTAGCTTCCTGATGCCGCTGCCTCTGCCGTTGTTGTTTTCGCCGTCGATGAAGATCGTCGTTGTCGTTGTCGTCGTCGTCGTTGTTGGACCCTCTATTTTCCACAGCGGTTTTTTTGACGTTTTGCTTTGCTCCGTTTAGCTGTGAGCTGCCATTGTTGTGATTGTTGAATTTGTTATTGTTGTAGTTGGTGTAGGCCGATTCATGGTTGTCGATAGTGCTGTCGTTTGTTGAAAAAACAGCTGTTGCAGGTATATCGGTAAAATCGTGTTGGTTGAAATTTACATCAATGTCGATAGCAATGTGCTGTTGCGCATCGCTTTCAACAATGTTTGTCCCAGATTGTTTTGTTGTTGTTGTTGAAACTGCGTGGGTGTCTGCAGAATGCTGTTGATGATAACAATAATAAGAATGACAATTTTGTGATTCTCTCGAACTAGCTTGATTTGTATTTGTATTTGTATTTGTATTTGTTTTTGTATTGAATAAACGATTGCGAAACATTTGATAATGACGAGCGGCTAAATGACGTCATAAGATGAAATGCGGTGAACGCGTTGGCAAATAATTATTACTGCTTGAACGGAATAGAAAGTTTCGTATAAGCATACTTTTAGGCTTCGCTGTTTTTTTACTACTTCACGTCTCTGAGCAAAGTCGACTTTTAGATGCTGGTTTTTATTTTTAAATGAATTTCTAACTTCTTATAACTATTTACAACAATTGAACTCACTTCCGTTTCCTTTCTACCAAAAACTCAAATCTTAAGTTATATAATGTTGTACTCAAAATGTACACTTTGCGCAAAATCGATAAAGTTTCCCCACACACACACATACACCTAAGCTTAAAGTTACTATATTAACTTTTTAAATTAAAACTTTGATTTTGAATTTGTTAATTTTTTTAAAAGCTGTGAATAGCTGTAAATTTTAGTTATTTTTGAGCACTCTTATTTTGTTAACATCAAGAACAAGACTTCCTTGCTACTCGTTTCTTCTTAACATCTAGTTTCAACAGTTAATGTCAGTTATTCTCTACTAACTACACAATTTTCTTTGCTATTCTGCTTGATATTGTAACATGTCAAAATTGATGGTGCTTTTTATCGCTCAATACGCCATCTCTGTGCAGTTTAAGGCATTGGAATTTGTAAGCTTTTTGAAATTATGAGAAGGAAATAGTTGAGTTAAATAGAATTAAATAAAAAACCACGCATTTATTTAATTTAACCGTTAAAGGAACTGTCTTATACCATAACTACACAAAAATTTGACTTTGAGTTGACAGTACGAAGCTGAGTTCAGCCAACTAAATGTAGCATCGAATCCGTCAGTTATATTTCTTCCGTTATTATTATTTAGGTTTTTTTTTTTTTTTTTTGAAAAAGAAAGGCAATTGGTTTAGAAGTGCGTGAAAATATTTGATAACTCCTCTATAGATATTGTTCGTACTACATTCGTTAGAAAAACTATAGTTTTATTTAAAAATGTACCAATTTTTTTACTTTTTTTATATATATTTTTGTTTTTTGTTTTAATACCAAAAACTTTTTCAAATGCCAAATTTTCAAATGTTAATATCGAAATAAAGATAAAATTCGCTAATCTGCATTCTGAACAAAAAATGACACCATTGAAGATCTTGCATAATTTTACTGATAATTTTGAACTGTTTAGAATGATACTTAAAGTTTAAAACATGCTTCTTCAGTTCTATTTTACCAAACTCTACAATCAGGGTATGGTAAAAAACTGAATAACGTATATTGACCGGTGTTTCATCTGTACCAGAGTTATCGGAACTAATGAATATTTATTAAGGAATTGGATTAAAGAATACTTAAATATTCATAATTTTTCAGTTAAAAGAAAAGAAAAAAATAAGTTGGGTGTACAATGAACACACCCTTAGGTTTTGGTGTGACAGCGGTCCTTGATTCTTGTCTCTATTCTTTATTTTGTTCCCAAACTTGTCCTTATCCTTATTCTTATATTTGTTTTAATAATTGTCCTACTTCTTGTCCAAACTCTTGATTTAATCCCTGCCCAAATGCCTTAGAAATGCTCGAATTAATTTCCAATCCTTTGCTCGAATTCATGTCCTAAATCTTGTCATTAGTGTTTCCCAAGAATGATAGAAACAAGATAACGCGGTCCGCAAACGAGAGAGACGGAGCATGACATCACCCAGCGCTTTTGTTGTTAATATTTATATACTATACAATAAATATTTTTTTTTTATTTTTATAATATATATGGACCTGTATAGGTGTAATAAAATTTTATCGATTTTGAATGGCTTAGGAGATAAAAATCGTGAAAGTTTGAAAAATTTACATTTTTTCGTGTAAGAAAATATCCATTTTTCTTACAAAAAAGTTCTTCTAGTTCTGTAAAGTTCTTTTTACTTTACATTTCCGCAAGAGTTTATTTTCAATATCGTTTTGGCTAACTGATCGCACATTTGCATTAATTTTGCTATGCAGAAGCGCTGCGTGACGTCATGCAGTCAATTGAGAAAGAGAGCATTAGATAACGGGACTGTGGAACGCATAATCTTGTGTCTATCATTCTTGAGTGTTTCCAAATCCTTGTTCTATCCCTTGTCTCGTTTCTTGTCCTTATCCTTTCCTAAATATTGTTTTAGGTGTGTCTTAATTGTTGTCCCCATACTTGTCCTAGTCATTGTCATAGTCCTATTCCCAGTCCTTGTCTGAAAGCTTGTTTAATTCTTGTTATTTTTCCCTAATAATTATCCTTGTTTTAATATTAATTTATTTTTTTTTTAAATTTTAATTTATTATAATTTTTTTGTTTTTTTTTTAATTTTTTAATCTTTGCTATAACATTTGGTACATTCTGGATTTTAATTTAGAAGTATTTTTACCGAAAACCTCCACATTTACCTCGACCGAAAACTTGTTTTAATTGCTGTTGCATTTTCAGTGCATTAAGTGGTTTTATGGCGCCAACAATTTTTGTTTTATTCTCGTAATGAGGTCAAAGCAATGGCCTTTGCTGACGTAAAAAAACCGTATCACCTCTACTAGGAGAGTAATAATTTCATGCAATAATATCGCATTTGTGTTACTTAAGTTGTTATCTAGGTGACCCAACGACGTCATAATTATTTTTTATTTTTATCGCCAGGCTAAGTATAAATCCTTCATTTATGTTATTAAACATTTACCATGTCGCATATACTCAACGAGTAATAATTCCATTTAATGCCGTTAAAATTTGGGCGGCCTTAACTTAATTGAGTTAATTTGAATTAATTAAATTCGTTCCATTTAAAAGACTTTTAAAAACTTTTTAAATATTGTAAAAATAAATTGTTATTTTCATTATTTGATTAAATTCAATAAAGTTGTTCCAGTAAATATAAAAGACAGGTTCTATAAATCCAACATTTCTCAGTTTCTAAATACTGAACAATTCAATTATTCCTGCTCTTCTTGTTATCAAAATAAAACAGTTTCATAATGTTACTTGATATAATTTATTTATAATTATTATAAATAATTGTTATAATGTTTGTCTCGTAATGATTTTTAAAAATTCTTAATTCTAAAAATAAAATTTAAACCAATACCAATTTATAAATAGCTACAAAATCAGAAAAAAAAGACCAAGAATATGACAATTCCAATCGCCAACGCAACTGTCGCCACGACGACACTTAATATTCCACAAGTCAGTTTCTGTTGCTGCTGTTTTTTATGAAGTAAATTGTTGGGTCCTCGAGCTCCCATGTTGAAGTTTTGAAATACTTGCCTTCCTCCTTGTGACTTCGACAAACTGCTATTGTAGTGAGTGATGATCGAGTCATGGTTATCGATAACGTCGTTCATGTGATGTGTTGAAACAACTGGTGATGAAGAGTGATGTTGGTGATGATGGTTTATACAATTGTCATCGTTGGTAGAGGTGTTGTGTGCACTGCTTGTATCGATACTGCACTCAAAAGCCGAAGTGTCGGTACTGGTGGTGACGGCTGCACATGACTGTTGATGATAACAATAATTAGAATAAGAATTTGTGAGTTTCTCGTACTTGCTTGATTTGTAGTAAATATACGATTGCGAAGCGTTTGATGATGCTGCTGACGATAAGCGGCTTATATACTTTGAAGATGAAATGCGGTGAAAGCAAGTAATGACAATTGCTTGAGCTAAATATAAAATTTCTTGCAAGCATACTTTTAGGCTAACTTGTGCTATTTGATCTTGACATGACATAACTACACAGAGTTAAGTTTAAGTTAATACAGGTTTTTAACTTCAAATTCAACCTTTTACACTTCAGATGAAATTTTTTCCAAATCTAATTCATCTTTTTATAAGGTATAAAATATAAAAATGAATTTGAAGTTTTAAAAGTTGTATTTGAAGTGTATAAAGTTGAGTTTGATTTGTGAAATGTTACAACAAAGGCTAGTTAAGTTATTTAACAAGAAATAAATTTTTGATGTATTAGTACATAAAATACTTGATTGAACTCAACTTATTGAATAAATACACGTTCTGTTAAAAACTTTAAGAATTTAACTTAGGAGTTATACGCAGTCAGGAGGCACAAAATGTTTATATATTTGCAATACACATAAACGCGTATTTATGTTCATACACCCAAATTTATTTTTGCGAGATAAATTTAACTTTTTCTTGCATTGAAGCGTAGTCAGTCTAATCAGTAAAGTCATGAAGTAAACCCGTGAATGTTCAGCATTACTTTTTAATTTTATGAAATTTAATTGTTTTTTTTATTTCAGATGATTCACTGCAGAGTGATCGGCTACAGCAGCTTTAAAAATAATTATTTTTACAAATAAAAAATATGAAATTGTTACTTTAATAAATTTAAATGTCTTCAGTAAAAATATTGCAAATATATGGATATACAAAAGTAGACACAGAAATGTAAATTTTTAGGCAAATGCTGTTACATTTTTTCTTGGACCACATCGGTTTAATATTATTGAAATATTGGAAAATTAATGAACTTATCTTTCTGAGCTAATAAGTTAACTTTCGTTTTCTTCTGTCTTGTGTTTGAAGCTTTTATGTTCCGTCCTCACACTGAAAATAATAACTTTTAAATCGTGTTAAGTTTCGTTAATATTTTTTCAGTTTCTTGCTGTGTAAAGATTACAATTGAAGAAAATTGTTATGAAATTACTCTCTTGTAACTTTTCTCTCTGTTAATTTGGATTGCTGCTCACACTTTACTTTATATACTCAAAAGTAAACAGCTGATATTCAAGTGCATATTCAGACAAAGGAAAAAACGTCATTGCATGTTAAAAATTTTATGCAAATCTTTAGTTTAATGTGGAAAATCAGGTTCATTACTGTTGGTTGCTTGCTATATGCAGAAAATTTTCATTCATGATTTGCACGCAAATTTCAATAATTCATTGATCGCTTTAGTTGAATGCCCGCAATTAAAAATATAATTTATGCATTAATGCATCTTATAGATGTGAACAAGTTTTAACGAAATCTGTTATAAATATATGGTTGACGTATGTTTGGAAGTTTTTGACCAGCCTAGATTTTTATTTTGGTTATGCTTCTAGAACGCTGAGAATTTTACAGGTTATTGAATTTTGGGTTTTAATTATAGTTAGTTAAAAAATTTATAGATTCCTTAAAAACGGTCCTTTATATATTCACAGTAACAAACATTTTGACGTATAGATGGCGGTTGTTGTTTGAAGAGAATGACTATGATAAAAAGTAACAACCCATAAAGCTTAAGTTAGAAGTTTGAGAACGTTACGTTGTTCAATATTTGTTTGGCAACCATCAAAAGTGAACGCTCGAAGTGAATTTGTAAACAAGGAAAAAATTGGTCATCGTTATGTGAAACAATAACAATATCATTTGAAAGGTCTCAGTCAAACCAATACCAAAGCGGAGCTAGTTTCTACTCTGAGGAAGTCTACTCCTTCTTTTATAACTGAAAAATATTGGGTGGTGGAGTTTAAACGAGGCCTTACGAACTGCCCAGACGAACATGAGTGGTCGACGAGGATCATTCGCGAGATTTAGGAATCTCAGATTATTTTCTGTTTTCAAACTTGAAAAAATGGCTCGGTGGTAAAAGATTTGTCAACAATGAAGAGGTGTGGTCTGCGGTTGATTTAGAGGAGCTCGGCGGTTTTCACTATTAACAGGGTATCGAAGTTATTCAACATAGCTGGGAAAAGTTTTATATCGAGCTAAAAACAGACTATGAAGAGGAATAGATTTTTTTCTTAAATTTTTTGAATTTCCTTTGTTAGACCTGGTACTTCTGAGACTACCCTCGTAAGACATTGCAAGTATTGGTACCTATTTGAATAGATTCCTTTCGTTTAGAAAAATAATTTTTTTTTATATATTTAATTTTTCAAATCTATCACAATTTTGCATTTTTCAATTTAAGAAATTTTAATATCAAAATTGTCCAGAAGAATCAAATTTTTTATGTTTTCAGTTAAGTAAAAAAATTCCTTTTACAAATATAAATGTAATAATGCTAGACTCGAGCAAATTTCACTGAATTTTTCATGCAAGTTTCTATTTTCTTAAGAAAATAAATTGTTTTTTTGTAGAAATTTTGGGTGGTGGGCCTTCTTTCCAACAAATGCGAGCCCGTTCCGAGTTAGAGACAAATCCGAAAAAGGGGAAAGAGCGATTCGCGTTTTTGAGAGGATTTTTATACGAAAACAGATCAGTTTCGGATCCGAAACGTAACCCATTTCGAATTAAACGAATTAAATATACGAAGAAGTAAGTCCATCTCGAATTCGAAATGGCACACTAGGTTGTTGAAAAGTTTTCGTTTTTTTAAATCTTTTCATTGTGGGTGTTTTTTTTTTTTATAATTTTTCAAGTTCACATGAATTGCAAGGTTAAGCTTGCTTTAATTTTAATTGCATTTTGTCGTGCTTGAATTGATTATTTTTAGCCATGAATACAGTTTAAATAAAAAATTAGCAGAAAATCAAAATAATAGCGGATTATATAGTTAAAAGCACATTTATACGTCAAAAAAGAAAAAAAAAAGAAAACAAATAATTGTATGCATGTGTTAATTAACCGCTATTTTCACCACGTTTTTGCAAGCACTTGAAAGCAGACTCTCAACTTTCCTTACAACGACGCATTTCAAATCTTTTTATTGCAACTTCACGTCAATCTTGCTGCTGTGTGTTCAGACAAAACATTTTAAATGCAATGCACGTATCCATCTCATCGTGATATGGAGACCAGACCGGATTTCATTTAATTTTTTTTTTTTTTTTTTTATTGTAATATTATACAAACATAAAACTGTTAACTTTTACAATTAACCGGGCATCAATGCAAATATCGTGGCATTGACCTAAACCAATGAATACAACAAATAAGCGACACGTTTTGTTGCTTTACGCCAAACAAACAGCTGATACGGTCAGTTTAAATCTCATGCATGAAATGGTGAAAGGCTGATGCAGTTGTGATTTGTTTCCAATAAATTAAATAAGCTTATGAGCTTTAACGTGTTAATCGCATTAAAGGCGATTATGTTAATCAGTGCCGGAGTAGTACAGAAAATGAACATGTGAATTAACTGCAGGGGCGCCCGATTTTTTATCACAAAGTAGAACAGCGAAGTTTACAATTCTAACAAAACTATAGTCTTGACCTATGTAAGACAACAATCGAAAACTTTCAAATTAATTAGCAAAAAAAAAAAAAACAAAAAAGAAATTATGGTAAAAAATGCCTAGAAAGTAAAAAGTCAAACTTTCAATGAGATAATTCATCTGTTTTAAAGGCGGTAACGGAGTTCGTCTTAAAAAATTTGTACTAAGAGCTCACATACCACTGAAATTTTCAAAAATCAATTTTTTACAAAATTATTCAAATTATTATTAAGAATTAAAAAAAAAATAAAAAAATTCCACCCTGTTATTAAGTTATAGCAATAAGTGTGCCCGGAAATAGGTTTTGGAGGGCTTCCCGGATTATTGTCACGCCTCTCTCAAGAGCTGCTTTTCGTGTTTCTTTTGTTTGCAAAACCTGAGTTCCTTAGAAGACAAGGAGGCCATTATAGGACCAGCTACGAAATTGAAAATTCTAATACGGTAAAATAAGGTGTACAGTGCGGAGCTGGAAAAGGGGACTTGCCATAAGTTCACGTTGTACCTACTGAAATTGTATATTAATTCCTCTACTACTTTAAAAAACTCGAATAAATCTTTTGTTTTCAATTTCGTTTGAGCTGTTAACTTTTTTTATGCTTGTAATCTCCTACTCTGCTCTGCTGTTTTCTCTTTACATTATATAGAAAATTTGCATGATGAATAAAATTTGAATAAAAATTACCGAGTGTTGGGAAAATATATCGCATAATATATTAATTTATTATATTTATTTAGTATAAATTTATATTTATTAAATATATCATCAATAATAATAATAATATTTATTTAAAAAAGTTAAGATCCATGCTAGACATATTTTCACAAAGTATTCATTTACAACGTAAACAGCAGGAACTCGAAGTGCATTCAACCTCTTGACGCTTGTTTGCAGTCGAACAACAAACGAACTAAGTTAATCAAAAAGCTATGCTTGGTTGACTCCAAGAAGCGTAAATAAAATTTTTACACCTGTTGAGTATTTAGGTAAACATCAAATAAAAAAAAAACAATACAAGCCTTTAAAGCGCCATCGAGTGCAGTCAAAGCGAAACTCAGTTGAGTAGATTACTTAAGACAATTTTTGACAACTGCTTGGACAAAATGACAGTGATAATGTTACGGTTATAAGTTCTGTGACAACTATTTATTTACGATTTTTTGCTATTTTTGTATTGGAGCCACTGCAGCATAACTTACTGCAAACCTATATTTTGCAGAAAAATTTGTTATTTTTGCTAATTGTAATGTAATAATGCAAAGTACAAAGAAAAAATCTTTTAAACTTGTAAAAATATTTTTGACTTTAGAATAACTGAAGCTTGAAGTGAAGAAAATTACTTTTCTGATATCACTTACTCTAATAAGAAGTTAAGAATGAAAAAAAAATCCAAAAATAAATAAATAAATTTTGGTTATAAATAATAACAAAAAGAACCATTTAATCTCCTTTAATTCATATAAAAATTCGACTCTATATTTCTAGAAATAAACAGACCTCCATTTTTAATTTGTGATTTCATTGCTGAAAATTTAATTTCATTCAGGCTTCTTTTATACCGGCGTTAGCGAGCATGGACCTTTCTATGTTAATTTTATAAACCGCGAGATCCCGGGTTCAAATCCCACCTGATGCATATAATTTTTTTACAGATAAGCACTCAGAAGCTAGTGGCGGCCGTGGCACAGTGGGTAGAGTATGTGACCCATACACCAGAGAACCCTGGTTCAATTCCATCTGACACAGAAAGTTTTTTCAATTGAATTAATTTTTCTGTTCGGCCGTCACCTCTCTGCAGACAATGGCAAACCTTAGAGAGTAAATAATTCCATGTAAAGCTTCTTGAGAACATGCACATTAGCCGTTCGTAGTCGGCATAAAACTAGTAGGTCCAGTTCTCGATGAATTGTGTACAAACATTTAATAACACACACAACACAATTTGATCATTAGAAGTTCGGTGAAAGTCCTTTCAAGGGCTGAAATGGCCAGTTTATATATATATAAAGGCTGCACTGCCTTACTTTTTAGGTTTTTAGGAAGATGCATGCATTTTTTCAGTTTACAAAACATTGGGCACAGAAATAATCAGGTGAACATTTGAGACCTAAATTTCAGTTTGAACCATCCCAGCCATTACATTTTTTGCTTAGATAAAACACAACTACGAATTGTGTACAGATAAATTTTCATCTTTGGTGAAAGCTTCGTTTATCTTTGCATTTACTTTACATTACATAACTATACTTTACATTTACATTTCTCGACACCTAAGGCAAAAGATTGCATCATCAATGCAATCAATCTTACTGTTGAATCAATGTTATTTCATGCAAAATATTTGAAAAAGATTAACAAAAAAAAAAAAAAAATTAATAAATTACAAACATTTATAAATAACAAAACAATTTTCTTAATTTCTTTGTATTTATTCTCGAACTTTGTTTTCATCTGTCTCTCATTTCTGCCATTTACTAAAGCGAGTTTTTATAAGACCTTGGTATACATTTATAGAATTATGCTTCGTAGTTTTGGTTGTTATTAATATCTGGAGAGCAGTAAACATCTTCGTTTGGCATGCAAATATATGTAAATCTATAGAATATATTAACCTTTAAAAATAATCAAATTAAGTCATTTTCGGTAACCAAACAATAACAACGACTTTTTAAAGTTATTCAACTTTTTAAAGTTATTAATGAAATCGAATAAATAACGATGTAAGATAAAATTCAAATTCTTTGGAGAAATGCATTTTTTAATTTTCTTCTTTTTTTTTTATACACAATATATTTCACAGTGTAACTGACCGTAATGTTAAGTAACTGAACATAAAATTAAGCTAGATAATAAGCAACCCAGCTGATGTTCTCATCTGCTGTGACAGTCTCGAAGACGCTCCATTCATAGAAAAAAAAAAAAAAATACAAAAGCGTACAAAACAGCTTCTTAAAGTGGCGCCCTTTGTATTTGTATTTGTATTTTTTTTTAATACTTTATTTAAATTGCTTGTCATAAATGTTAAGGTTAACAATGAATGCAGTAAAAACCTTCATATGAACTATTAGTTTAAAATGAACTTAAAGTGGATTTTTGTAATCTGAGTGACTAAGCGGAGGTATGACTTCTCAGTAAGAACACGGCAAAGCTTTACACTCTTGTTGAATTTGTTAAAAAACAACTTATATTTCAAGTTCAATAGGCTATAGATGCTAAAGATTTTGATATGGGTGGAGGCTACAAATGCATACTAAGTATATATGAGTAAATTCTCAATCGTGACCAGAAATCTTGGATATGTTCAATATCAATTTGCTTATAATAGTTAACTCATCCATTTCACTTCATAACACTTTTTAATAACAAAGTCAAGTAATGTTTAGTATTAG
Organism: Pherbina coryleti; assembly: GCA_943735915.1. Taxonomy (NCBI): domain Eukaryota; kingdom Metazoa; phylum Arthropoda; class Insecta; order Diptera; family Sciomyzidae; genus Pherbina; species Pherbina coryleti. Next base: position 178,166,960 of record OX030950.1, read on the forward strand.
AGCAAACTCATTTTAATGCCAACTTCTTTTCGAGATAAAGTTAAACTTCAAAAATATGAATATCAACTTAAACTTTCAATGATTCGAGTTGAATCGAAAAAATGGCATCTAGAGTGGACATTAGTAGCTCAGAGCTGCGCTGCGTTATAGAATTGAAGCACTAAAATGCGTTACTACGCTGATACTCTTATTGAAGTGAATATAACGTAAAAGTGCAGTAATAAACAATTGTTACTAGCTCTTGAATGAAATTTGAGTAACCCATTGCGATACTATAGGGAAATGCGGCCTGAGTCATGCCTTACGCATGTTTTAACTGTAGCACGTTGGGGCAATTTGTATGAAATAAATGTTTTTTCCAAGTACTTCATCTTATCGATGGCCCACATCATTGCATATAATAACCACTATTTAAATTTAGAACACTTGTTACACTAACATAGTTATTTCTGGTAAAATAACAATTTTCAAAAATATGTATAAATATTCGTTTTAAAAACATTGCTTTTCGTTATTTTAAGACAATGCGCCAGTCACTACTATGTTTTTGCACTTAGTTGTTTATTGTGTAGAATCTCCGCATAATTTTCAAGATAAACATGCTAACAACAGCTTTAACTGTGACAATTAGAAACGACTTGACCCACAAAACTATGCTAACAAATCATCGTATTCACTTAATAGCGTGTTTTAAACTGTACAAAGTTAAGAGTTATTATTAAAAAAAAAAAAATATATAAAAAAAAATAATGTAAGCCTTCTCTAAACAAGCTTTTTTAACTGTGTCATCGAAACACGCAAAACTTTTTTAATACTACAACATTACAAGCTAGAATTAGTTTAACAATCAACGGAAGTAAACCATTTAGGAACTATAGACACACTTCTGCAAAATAGGCTATTGTTTAAAAGCATAACAAAACATTATGAGTCTGAAAACAAAATAAACAACAAATTAAAGAGAAATCATGAAAATATCTATCTATAAACCTAAAATTCAGCATTAACAGTCCATTAAGTTAAGTTGGCTCTCTAGACTTCCATTGTAAGTTATAAAGTGTTTATGTTTAAGATAATAAAAAAAATACAAGTTTTTCAGTCAAATAACTCCAGTTTAGTTTTACAAAAAGTGCAAAGAAAGCCATCTTATGCCAATTATCCCAGTTTGCAAAATGCAGAAAGTGAAAAACAGATAAACTCTTAATTGGCTTTAATAATTTTATTAATGTTATGGCCCAATGTGCAAATAAACATAGCCGAAATCTTTAAGTTTTTCAACATTGACTTCTATGCTTACATCGGAGTTAAATACAGTAAAGAGGCTTTAAAAAAATTTTTTTTTTTTTTGCAATTTATATATGGATGACTTAATATAGAAAAGGCGTAACTCGTTTTTTTTTTCGAAATCGATTTTTTAATATATTCTGGTACACCACTCTCAAATAAACCTCCCTTTAAAAAATCAATGCATTTTTTTGTGGTTGATGTTGCAGTTTTTAAATAGAACTGTATTAAAAAAGTTTTTACATTCAAAGTTTTCCAGATTTTATTCGGTTCTTTTTTCTCCCATAACGTAACAAAAAAATGGAGTTGCGCCTTTTCTATATCTAGCCATCGGTATGTACTACACATAGACGTTAATCCGCCGAATATTCCCGCAGTTACACGTGCATTTGTTAAGACGTCTCGGGGCGTCTTTCTCAGGAATGCGAAACTTTAAATTCGATTTTCTCAAAACTATGTTTTTGAAGTCGGCGAACAAGATTTCTTGGAAATGGCTAAACTGATCAATCTCAAATTTTAACAAAAGTTTTTCTAAATTTATGTTGAAAATCGACTTTTTTTGTCCATTTGCCATTGTCAAATACTAGATAATACCTTCCGTTAATGAAAATTTTTAAGGTCTTTCATTTCAGATGATCCAGTCCAGAGATGTCGTGCTCAACACAAGACACCTTTTTTTAGAGGAGCTCTCGGAGATCGGCTACTGTAGCTTGACAAATAATCATTTTTACAAAGTTAAAAAAATACCACAATATGATCAGATGATCCAGTCCAAAGATAGCATGCTCACCACAAGACACTTTTTTTTAGAGGAGCTCTCGGAGATTGGCCACTGTAGCTTGAAAAATAATCATTTTTACAAAGTTAAAAAATTGCACAATATGATCAGATGATCCAGTCCAGAGATATCATGCTCACCACAAGACACCTTTTTTTAGAGGAGCTCTCAGAGATCGGCTACTGTAGCTTGAAAAATAATCATTTTTACAAAGTTAAAAAATACCACAATATGATCAGATGATCCAGTCCAAAGATATCATGCTCACCACAAGACACCTTTTTTTAGAGGAGCTCTCAGAGATCAGATACTGTAGCTTGAAAAATAATTATTTTTACAAAGTTAAAAATTACCACAATATGAATGTACATTTTTACGTTAAAATGTCTTGTCAGGAAAAATTACCCCTTAAATGCATATTTTTCAACAACCTCTATAAAGGCTGATTTATTTTTAATTTGAGACACAAATAATAGTAAAACTGCAAATTCAAATCCGACACTTAATTTTACGCTTAAAAGGGTGACTGAAAGAGTTATTTTTAAGACGGAGTGACTTACGAACCTGGCATCATCAAGTCGTTTAATCAATTTTGCAGTAGAGAATGCTTGAATGGAACGCGAGGTAAAAGATGTGATCAGCAAGGGCAGAGCCAAATTAAGTCTGATGTTTATGTCTATTAAAAAATGTGTTTTTTTTTTTTGTTTTTTTTGTTTAAAACAATAGTCCCTCTTTCTCACTCTATCTTTCTCTGCCTAAATAAACGGATCACGAAAAACATTGTTCACATGCTGCCAGTCAAATTTTGTCTTAATTTTTTTTTTGTGTATTTTTGTTTTTTTGTGGTACACTTTTGCGAGATACTCCTTTAGCTAAATTTTGCCTATACTCGAAAGAAAAAATGTCCAGAAAGAAACCATTGCAGTTAAGTGGATATTGGTGCTCATTTCAAAAGTATAAGCCATGCTTTTATTAAACCGGTAGACTACAAGATACCATTAACATCTCGTTCACGTAATGTTGCTATTGTTAAGCTCGAAACATGTCGTTATAAAGTTTTGTAATAAGAATTATTGTCGGATCTAGACACAGAATGACAAACCATGAAATGCTGATTAGAACGACAATAGCCAATGCAGTCAGTGCACAGCCACAAATCTAAAATTGAGCGATATATAATTTTAAGAAAGTAATAGCTCACTTTTATCAATCGGTACTACTAACCCCTCTACTAAATGTGACGGCTGCATCTAAATAGTTTTCCACTTGGTTAATCTGGCTTGAAGTCAGGCCAAAAGGGGCAGCCACAGAATGATGCATTTTACAAATATTTCGGATTACAATATTAGAGTCTCAGCTTGTTTAGATTTGATTTGAAATGTTTTCAAAGCTTCAATTTCTTTTGCGCTCGACAGAGCCTTGGACAAACCAATGAGTAAAAATAAGGCTATAGTCGATAAAAGTGCCAGCAAAACGAAAATGAACTGTGGATAAAAGTAAACGTCTCTTAATTTTGCCATTACATAATGAGTAAAGATGGCATTTTACCTTGTGCAAATATTTAAGACCCTCTTTTTTCGATGGTGACAATGGACTTTGCTCGTTGGACATTATAATCTACTGCATTTTTTTTTTACAATGGTTCAATGTTGTTTGGATTCTGATGAGATCTTCTTTAAATTCTCAGACTGATCAAAATTATGTGGGAAAAGCTTCTCCTGTGTTCAAAGAAATTTGTATGATTTATTTGTATGAAATTATATATTTTGAAGTATTTCCATTTGTGGGAAATTATTAAAGCAAAGCCTTGTTGCTGTATTATATTGGCAGCAGTATAAAGTACTGTTGAGTCTTTACCTCTGACATTTCAAAACCATTCTTTAGCCAATAACCTTGCAATAGCTCTGCTTTACAATCGGAGTCATTGTGCATAGTTTTTCTATATGAAGTGACGTAATTTAATGCAATAAAATTTGTTTTTCTTTTTGAATAAGTTATATTTAATTTATGCTTTTATTGTCCTATGCTGACACCCTCGGTCCACGCTATGATCGACTTAAAACAGCCATAAGACCACGAAAAATGAAGGCGTTGTGACCAACTCAAAAGTGGTTATAAAACACAAAAAAAGAAATGTTTAGTTTCTTTAATAAAATTGAAAATATATAACAAAAACGTAGACTTTATGATCGCTTCACTACAAAGTTACCTTCATATATTTAAGACCCTCTTTTTTCGATGGTGACAATGGACTTTGCTCGTTGGACATTATAATCTACTGCATTTTTTTTTTACAATGGTTCAATGTTGTTTGGATTCTGATGAGATCTTCTTTAAATTCTCAGACTGATCAAAATTATGTGGGAAAAGCTTCTCCTGTGTTCAAAGAAATTTGTATGATTTATTTGTATGAAATTACATATTTTGAAGTATTTCCATTTGTGGGAAATTATTAAAGCAAAGCCTTGTTGCTGTATTATATTGGCAGCAGTATAAAGTACTGTTGAGTCTTTACCTCTGACATTTCAAAACCATTCTTTAGCCAATAACCTTGCAATAGCTCTGCTTTACAATCGGAGTCATTGTGCATAGTTTTTCTATATGAAGTGACGTAATTTAATGCAATAAAATTTGTTTTTCTTTTTGAATAAGTTATATTTAATTTATGCTTTTATTGTCCTATGCTGACACCCTCGGTCCACGCTATGATCGACTTAAAACAGCCATAAGACCACGAAAAATGAAGGCGTTGTGACCAACTCAAAAGTGGTTATAAAACACAAAAAAAGAAATGTTTAGTTTCTTTAATAAAATTGAAAATATATAACAAAAACGTAGACTTTATGATCGCTTCACTACAAAGTTACCTTCATATAAGCATTTTCTTTGGTGATAACCCGCAAAAATTTGGTGTTTAATTCATGAAAGTTTAGGCCAAGTTTTTGACCATTGACTCGGGGATTTCAGGTAAGGGAAAGAAAAGAAAACCATGTCAAAATAAAAGCCAAAGGAAGCATAAGCGTTTTGCCTTTATCTTAGTCAATTCAAGTTGCTGAGTGATCTTCTCCATAAATCTCCCCTTGGTAATCGGTTAAACTATTAAGTAAATTAGTTACGACTACTATTAAGTGGAACACATTGTTGTATTTTATTTAAAAATGACTTGCAAGCCATTTTCCATCTCTTTTTCACACGCAATTTCAAAATAAGCATTTGATATACTTATATATCAAATTCTGTACTAATAAAAAGCATTTAACTATTAGAACAATAGAACAAAACTGAAGTAGCCCGACGATTAGAAAAATTAATTGCAATTGAAAAATATTATTGTTATCAGCTGAGATTCGAACATTGGATAGTAAAATTTTCATCGAACAGTTTATGTATGTTAGCGCGTTTGGCGCGTTTTGGGTCTAATCTCCACAGGTCTAAGAAAAGTCACAAAAAAAAAAATTATGTATCATGCATCCCAGTTTAAATAGATATAAAATTCTTGTATATTTGTGAAGATCGAAATATATGTTGAATAGGCTATAAATGATTAAAAAAGCAATACACGAATATTTTCCTTATATAAAACCTCTGAAGATTCTTTTTTGTCAGATGGCATTGCCGAATAGATACCTAGTATAATAAGCCAGGCAATCACAATTAGAACGCCAATAGCTAAGCCAGTAAGCAAACAGCCACAAACCTAAAATGAAACGATAAAAGATTTTTAACGGCACTCATACAAAAGCTCATATTCTGCGATCCTAAACTATACATACAACTTTACTTAACGAAACTGGAAAATTCTGTGGGTGGTTAATCTGACTCATAATGTTTAATTCGAGAATATTGATTGCTAGATTATCAGTTCTTCAGATTCTAGGGATGTGATTTCATATGATTTAAAAGCGTCAGATTGTTTTTCGCTTGGCAGAGATTCGGACAAAGACATGAGTAAACATACAGAGACCGTGGAGAAAAATATCAGCCATATGATTAAAAACTATGAAGTAAAGCAAAAGACATGCAATGATCAATGTTAAGTTGAAACAAAACACAATATTACCTTCTTCACATGAGTAAAACTCCGTTTTTGGGATAGGCTGTATTCGTTATACATAATTTTCTAGTTCATTTTATAAAGAAAGAGCTGTTACTGAGTTAAGAGAAATTTTAATTTATAAAAAATGACGTACAGCAAGAATTACTTTTAAAATATTTCGAATTCGAATAGAAAACAAGTAAAAACTTGACTTGCTGCTCTACAGTATTGGATAAATTGCAAACAGCTTGGTTCACCTGTCTATTGGAGTTGAGTATTTTTTCTACTAATTGTTGTCTTTGCCGTTTTTATGACATTTCATAACTTTTTTAGCCACCAGTAAAGTTTTTCTTTCTTCCTCCAAAGAGTTGGCTTCATCCACCGCCAATGAATGTGGTATAACGATGGTAATAATGAATATTACAATGGCCACTAGAAAGCCCAGCAATACACAAAAGACCTGTGGTTGACAAGATTTTGGTAACCATAAAAAAATAGAGATAATTGAGGATCACCTTTTCTATCCACGTCATTTTGCGAATTGTTAAATCTTTCTTTGGACCGTCTTCATCCATCATTTTTTGAGAAGTTTTTCAAGTATTTGTTTTGTGTATTTTGATTTTTATTTTTATTCAGTGAAAGTTTTGATAATTTTTGTTTTTTAATTTCAAGTAAAAGAAGACTCAATAAAAGCAGGTTTTATCGTTCCGTGTATAAAGTGGTTTATTTAACAACAAAAAGTTATTTTATAATATTCTGGAGCCAAATGATTTACTTCCTCCCTCTGCTAAGAGTGTAATATGAGTTCAGAATACAGAAACCTGAAAAGTGTTTTGAGAACACCCAAAGGAGTTAAATCCAGTTATATGAAAAAGTAAAACGAAAAATTGCGAAAAAGGTTATTCAACTTTACAGAACGAGAATTGGCCTCCTGGAGAAATGTGTGCCTTCAAATAACCTTGGTATGAAATCATACTTTTTGATCATTGCCTTGGTTCCAACAAGACTTATTTTTTTTTATGTATAAAATAAAAGATACCAAAGGCAAAATATGGTACCAAGAGTGCTTTTTGGCTTCCACTCCTCAAATTTGGGAACACATTTTTCATTAATTATTATTATGTTTCAGTTCTCAAAAATCTTTTGATGACCATGAACATTGATGAACATTAATTGATTTTTCCATCAAAAAATTATTCTTTTTTTCTGTCAACTCGGGAGCGGGAGCTACACAAATTAAAAAGAGCCGTGACAGGAGTTATATTGTTGTTCATAATTACTTATATAATCATAAACAACTCACACAAATCTTTACAAAATAAACAGTTTTAATATTTGTATTTTTTTTTCTCAAGTTTAAAGATCAACCGCAAATGCGCCATGTTTTTTGTGCACAATCACGTAATTAAAACAAATAAACCTAAAGTTAAAACATTTGTATGTAAATAATTATTTTAATGTCAGAAATATTTAAAAAACTGTTTAGTTTATTGAATGAGGGAAGTTGAATTTTTAGTTTTTGTTTTTAAACTCTTTTGAACCTACAAGGTTATAGAGAGAACTTTGCGTTTATTCTGAGTCGCAATTAGATTCGAACTAAGAACCGGTTGTTTTTACGTCTTCAAGATATTCTGCAATGTCTTTAGCTTCAACTTCAAAGTGGTCAACTAGTAACAAGTTGATGGCATAAATATGCCACATGCAGCAATTTATTTGCAGTTAAAGAAGTTCTTTGAACTGTACTCGTAAGTTTTTAAAATACTGATTGCAAATTTCAAGACTTGTTCCCTCTTGTTTTATTTCTTTCGCTTATTCATAGATTTCAGAGCGGAAAAATTGTAGATGGTTTAGCTTAAGACTAGTTTCTGATATGCAAAAAAGAAAACTTTGCATAGTGCGTCAAAACTGGACAAAAATAAAAAAATAATGTTTGATTTTCCAAAGTGGTGCAAAAATTTAAAAAACAAAAACAAAAAAAAAAGCTTATAATTGAGGATTTAATGACTATTCAATTTTTTTGTTCTATCAGTGGACATATTCAATACACTATATTTTGGTAGTTGTCAGTTTTTATATGCAAAGCGTCTTTGTTTTCAATTGTTTTCTGAAAGTATCGTCAACTTCTAAAGTAAAGGATCTAAAAAGTTTAATAAGGATATCTACACATATTTGTGTTTAATCACAAAGTGCCAAATTTATCAAACCTTGGTATAAAATCAGGAATTACTTCTTGTAGTTAAAGCAAACATTTTTTTATTTTCAATTTTCACTTGATATCTACTCGTTTTAGTTGTGATAACTTATACCAATAGACAACGTGTACACCAATAGACAAGGTGTAAATTATCAGTAATATTTTTGCTAGATCTATCAAGCTTATGAATGAGTGACAGAGATGATGATTTTGTATGACTTAAAAGCTTGAGTGTTCGATTTTATGAGAGAGGTAAAAAATTCGCGACTTCTTGTATATTTCATCATGGTTATTAACAAAACATATTTTAGAAGTTCAGAACTCAAACAGAGATTGGGACTGTTTCGAGAGCGAACCTCTAAACTGCTCCAAAAGACGTATTCTTACAATGCGTGCTCTTTAGCAATTGTGGTGGACATAGAGAATACCCCTAATATCACATCAGATAGTAAAATATGTGGACGAGCTTGATTAAGCTGCTCGACACCCCCAATACAACTAAAAAGCTTTAAATGCGTTCGATGTCAACATTATAGTAAATATTACAAGCGCAATGATGTAGCAATTGAGAACGATATAAAACAATGGAGTGTTGCAACACACATTTGTAACTTCTTAACGTCTTTACGCCTTTTACCTTGTAACCTACCACAGACCTTGCAGCTAGTAACTTAAACATTAATTTTTACACTGTTATTATATTAGAGTGAATCGAATAGAAATAATAGGATTATTTAAACTCTTCAATCTGAAGACCTTTGCGACTGTTTTACTATCTAGAAACGCTAGATCCCGATTTGATTTTTTGTGAAATGTCTTTTCTGTGTTTTTTAGAAAACAAAAAATGTTTTTGAACTAGCATTTTAATTTACCCAATAAAAATTAACTCTGTCTAAATTTAAACAAATGATGTAATAAAATAAATTAGTTCCATAGTCGACACTTTACAACAATTGCCAAGTAAGTAATTAAAAAGGTGGTTTATTTTTTATTTTTATCTTAACTTTTCGTGTGTCACGGAAACAATGAACAAAGTGTTTAACAATAAATTGTTAACCTTAAAATATTTAACTCTTCACAGAATGTATTGTTATGTTATAACAATATAATTAATAAATAGTATTAAACAAAACAAAAATATTATGCCTATATAAATACAAACGTTTGCATCTAGGTGTGTAAATATGTGCTTTAGTAGTTATAAGCTATGTTTACAAATTAACTTATACCTTTCATGCCGGCTGCCTTGAGCAAACTATATGCAACATCGATCGACAATGTTTGTTTGCAACTCTTAACTCAATTTAAATACAATTCACTTGTTGTTGAAGTTCCAACATCACATTCATTTCAACTGAATGCTCTGCAGTTGAGACTTTAAATGGTTGCATGTAGCGTACAACCGAGCCTCTATTTGTCACTTAAGTCTAACGAACTTGGTTGCAATAGTAATTAGCTTGTTTTGTGCAAATTCTATTGTCTATGCTTTTCTTTCAAAAATAATACGTACAATTAATACATAAAGTTTTTGCGATAATGCATCTTGAATTTTAAGCATATTTGAAGGCAATGAGTGCGATTGTGAATAATGTATGTATGTTATACATGGGGGAATGTAAGAGGGGGTATATTTTTCCACTTTTTGATTTACGATATTTTTAATTATATTTTTATTTATTTTATGTTTAAGTGAAAGCTCTAGAGTAATTTCTTATTACTTGCCGCAAAAAGACCAATATCTGAAGAAATCTTTCGTTCATGCCTTTAAAAACTGTATCTCTTGATAGGATGGTCTTTTTACAGTAAGCAATTAAAAACTTACTGTCTATAAATTGTCTCTATCAATTCCTAAAAGCAAGATATAGAAAAATCTTGGCCAGAGTGATTTCCAGTGAAATTCTACAAGAAACCGTTTCATAGAATATTTGAAACCTCTACAACTTCTGCCAACAGTTATTTCTGAAAAGGTCCAAGAAAGACACATACAAGGGCAATAGAGGGCTTGCAAAATAGTTTTTATAACAATATATATAATTTTGTGAACACACAAACTATGTCATTCGCATATATTTAGAAGTTTTTTTACACTTTACTAAATTGCTAGAGATAGTAAAAACTTAAAACCCATGTCAAATGCGGGTGTATCAACAATATATGTATAGACTGTTTGCTAGATAGAACGAATACTTGCTTAGATGTTTCTGAAATTTTTAATGGATTATAAAAAAGACACATGGAGATTAAATTTGAAAAAGTGTTTCCTTCAAATAGTTGTTTGCAGATCTTAATCCTTTTTCAAAATTTTTAATTACTCTTTCGCATAATTGAGGCTCTAAAGCGATGGTGCGTTCAATGTTCGCTTCGAGAGTTGGAATTGTTTTCAGATGGATAACGTAGACTTTGAACATAACCCCAAAGAAAGAAGACAAATGCCATGTCTACACAGAGAGCTTAGTTTGAGTTTCCAGTACAAAGTTGAGTTTTGCCACTGAACGCAAAATAAACACTTGAGTTTTCCAATACAATTTTGTAGGATGAAACTCAACTAAACTCAACTTTGTTTCTGTGTTTATCAAAACTCAATTTGAGAAATCCCTAAAAGTATGTTAATGTTCTTATAAAAAGGCACGTTCAGATGCAACTTGTTCAATTTTGTGGTGATTAATGTCAAAAAGCAGCTGTTCTAAAATTGTGCAGTTTACTATTTGCAAAAAATTAACAAAAAAAGCGACAAAAGAACTTGGGCAAGTGTAGAAGATGAGGTTTTCATATTAGTATGAGCCGATAAAAATTCCAAATTGCGCAGCGCAAGGAAGAACTCGCATGTGAACGGAAAATGGTTGCAGCCTTGTTCTCTAGTGAAATTGATGCCACGGTGGTGGATGTGCCGAAAAAATATGAGATCACAAAAGTAATCGAAGAAAGGCCACATTGAACACAATTCTGTCAACGCATCTCTGTGCAAATAGCTATGGTTAACTTAAAAATAAACTCAAGCTAAACTCTCTATGTAGACATGACATAATGATGTTAAATCGTAAGATATTGATGACCAATTGGTGTCTGCAAAACGTGACAGTTTTCCAAGACAAATGAATACGGTGCTGGTGATGACCATGCGCCGGCTGCACTGCTTGAGTCAATTGAACTTTGTACACTTGTAGAGTCAAATTTTCGTTAATATGCTTTGAAGTGTGAACGCGAAGAAGTCGAAGTTTTGAGCATGGTGGCGAATTGAGGTTGAGAACTTCCAAGCGACCAGCTCTAAAATATTAAATAATTGCAACCTTCTCAATACACCTTTTATATGACGTTTTGTCTGATCTAATTTTGTGCAGCTGATAAATTGTCTTTTTGGACTAATTTAGTGGAAACTTGCGGAAGTGCCTTGATGGAGAACCAGTTTTAGAACCACTGGTCTATTCAACTAAAAAGTCGTTTTCAAGTACTACAATGTCTGTTTCTAAAGATGTCATTATCTAAGACTTCAATTATTATATAATAACAGTGATTTACATATTAGTTAAATGTTGCCGTAATTATGCTAAAATCGATTTTACGCTTCAATAAATTTAAAAATTAAGAACACGTTACGCTGCGTAAACTTGACTTAAACTAAACAATGTAGTAATAATTGCAATAAAAACTAGCTCTAAGCTTTATGTTAAAATAAATGATTGTTAAAAAAATAAAAAACTGGTTTTTGGACTTTAGTGCAATTAACAAAGAAAAAAAAAATATAAAAAATCATAATAAACTTGTTTCTAATATTTGAAGTAACTCGAAAAGGCCAAACATTTTTTTGTTGTTCTTTTGATTTTGAATTTAAGAATAAAGTTCGAGTTCAAGTTTTCGATGGAACTCTGACGCAAATATTTGTTTTGTCATATTATAGTCGCTTGATACTTTAGCATTTATTTTAAGAAAATAAAAATTTTTTATTTTCTTGCCTTTAAAAGAGTTTTTAGTTGTTGGTAGCTCACTTGTCTCAAAGTTACGCAATCATTTTAGGTTAAAATTTGCAAAATCTCACCATATCCGCCGACGCGGCGCTTGTATCTACATCGCTCATTGTTGCTTCAATTGGTTGCCCAGCTGTATGATATGCACGTTCACTTTTCGCTTTTCCTAAAGTTGAAGCTCCGAATTAGTGTTACTTAATTACTTGTTAATTAACAAAATTATTTTTTTAAATTTACGTTTGCTCAAATTTACTGCGAAAACATACAGTTTCGAAATCCGCTTTCAAGAAATGGTCTAACGAGCTTAGCGGTATATTTCAATTTATAATACTTTTCTTTCGCATAAAAGCTGCTTTTATTGTTGTTGGCTTAACCACTACCGCTTGCACTCAACAGCTTGTTGGCTGCATTCACAATAATTTCACTTTAATTTGGCTTGGTTGGAAATGAAAGAAAAACAAGTATTTCACCTTTCTTTAAAATTTTCACGAACTTTTACTATTTATTAGTTGCACAGTCTTTATTGTTCTTAATTATTTGTAATCTATCGAATTAAATTAAAGGCAGTGAAATTTCGACCGCGAATATACTGCATAAACAACTTGTTATTTTATAAAAATAGCGATGTTATCTTGAATTAATTTTTGCATTGAATGTCACGGCGTTGCCAACGTTTTGTGCGAACGACGTCTACTTGCTGCAGCAGTTTGCCCACGATTAGTTCGTTTGGGTTTGTTGAGCAGCAATCAAGCCTGGTTGGCGGCGGCAATATGGATGATTTTGACTTTCAAGCAACAGGTTCATGCTGTGGCCAACAACTCTGCTGCTGCTGATAATGAAAACAACAAGATCGGCTTTTTCACTGAAAGTTAGTTGCTGTAGCTTCTGCCGCGCTATGTTCACGAGAGCTTTAGCGATGGCTGCTAATGGTAGATGCTAGTTATAATTGAAAGCATGACACCCTACGCTAGAAATTACTGCATTTTAGAAATATTTCAATACTGGCTTGAGGATAGAGAAGATGAAGAGAAGATATTGATTAAGATAGACCGCCAATATGCCTTACGTAGGGCCATACTATTTTGGCGGCCACTCTAGGGGTCCCGGGTTCGAGTCCCGGCCAGGCCAGGGTCTTACACTTTAGCATTTCTTTCCTCATTTCTAATCAAAAAAAAAAATAAAATAAAAATGCCATCAAAGACCACGCCAATGAAGCAAGAGTTTCACAGATCTTATTCCTATCGCTCACTTTGGCATATATTCTTGTCACCAAGATATTTTTCTCTGTCGTATCGTTTTGATTCATAGTCGTTAAACAATACCTCTGCTTCTGGAGATTAAAAAAAGTGGAAAGATATGAACGACACACTATTAAATGACCCGAAAAAATATCTGAATGAGGCCTTCTTAAAATAGTGCAGTTACCAAGCCCCAATATTGCCTGTTTAGGCGGCCTCGGTAGTCGAGTTGGTAGCGTGCTCGACTGCCACCCCAGAGGTCCCGGGTTCGATTCCCGGCCAGGCCATGGTCCTTCGCTTTAAACCTTTCTAAATTTTCTATCCTCATTTCTAATCAACTGAAATTAAAAATTCATCTATAATTACGACTTGAAGTTATAGTTGATGGTAGAGAAGTTTGTGGATGAGATTGCCTTATAACTTGTATTGACTGAGGTAAAGGCATAACACTTGACTCTAATTCGAATTCACATGTCTCTTTGGCTTTCCACCACGCTTAGAACATCCTATACGTGTTTCACTTGATTGCCCTTTCCTTCCCACTAATCAGTCACCCCATTTCGAACCAAGGTAGACTTGACTGAATAGGTATTCTACCTAAAATGCTTGGTTTAAAGCTAAAAAAAAAAAAATATTGCCTGTGAGCTCACAAGCGCTTCAAGAACCCCTTAAATCCCCTAAATATGAACGGAGTATGCGGACTTAACCATTCTTGGCGTTCTGCATATATCGATTCAATTTGATTTTAGTTGGAAAGACAAAGTTTCGAAAGAAGCGGTCAATTGTCTAAACGTCTAAAAAAGAAATCCAAAACGTTCTTCACTTCAGTCGATCTTCGCACAATCACTACCTCATATATCAGGCCGAAAATGGTGCACAATACTCCTATTTGGACAGGGGCTTCAAAGTTTTATTATCGTTGTGAGATATATCTTATTAAGCATTAAATGTTACATCCCCTCTCTACTCTGTTGGGTATCGATGAAATTTTGTGTTATTAAGCCTTTTATACGGGTACTACAATGAGAAGCGCTCAAGAGAACTACCTGATCTGTCCCATCAACTCATTACAGAGATAATTAGTTCTTCGGTCACACAATTAAATTGTGAAATTGTTTTCCTGCAATCGTTTTCCCCGACAGTTTCAAACTGTGTAAATTCATTATTTCTCCAGTTTTCTACTCTACAACTAAACTATTACCCGTTGGCTATTTTTAGTATTAGTTTAAGCTAAAAAAAGGTCACAATAAATTCAACCTGATTCACTTCAATCTGATATCTTGCTGAAGATTTGAGAAGTTGGATTAAAAAAATTTAAATCGTTCCGTTTAAGTTGTATTATTTGAGATATTTAAACCACCACGAATATACTACTGAAAATATTTATTGAAAAAGTTTCTATTTGTCGTTTAAAATATGATCTTACTTTTATAAAATAACTTAAACTATTTCAGAAGTTTTACTTTTTCACTACTAGTGGTTTAAGTGAGGTTTACATGGGGACTTCGTTGTTTGAAACTAGAAAACATTTAAGCAAACATAGTTCATATAGTTATATTGCTAGTCATGCCATACTTTCTCTCTCCTGCACTCTCTTATTAAAATAACTATGTTGTTGTAGTGACGAGACCTTTTAATATACAAATTAATACTGCACGAACAAACAATATAACATTTAAGCACTAGAACTATGAAACAGAACTGATGTAAAACCACACTGAAATAGAACATACTGTATTGTCAAGGTGACGTAGACATATTCTGTTCAGTTTCCACTTTGCTATTGTCCTAAGCTATACGTCATTGTTGTTGTGTTTTCTTATCGATGTTGTTGCACTGTGCTTGCTATGATTTACCGTTGCTTTTCATAGTAGCTCTATGTGTTGATATTTTATTTCACATCAGAACGCAAACACTACTGTGATAGCAACGATAGTAGCTGTGTTTAAAGTATTCAGTGTTTGTTTGCAATAGAACCTTTTTATTCGATATTAAAGCTACACTGACATACAGTACACGGCAGTACTATACCGTAGTAAAGTGTGATGAATAGAAGGTCTATGTAGCTCTATATAAGCTAGTCAATATCTTTTGCCTATGAAAATATATTGCTACATCCAGACAAGCCCTTTCTTAGCCCTGAATTTATTAGACCCTTCATGATTTCATAGAATTCCGAATGTAGTTTTTAGAAAGTTATTTTTATCAAATATATTGTAAGAATCAATTTTGAAACATGTTCATCCAATTTCACAAACCGCAGATAAATTTAGAATGTTTCTAAATGTATAAATTTTAAAAACCTAACTTTGAATGAAAAATCAATTTACTTTAATCGTACTAAAGTTTTCCACTAAAAGTTCCTACAAACGCTTAAAAGCTCATTTAAAGGGCAACTTTACAAATTTATCCATTTGTTGCAATGGTCAAAAATTTTCAGGGTCTATGCTCAAGGGGGAGAAAAAAAATAAAATAATATCGAAATGTCTGGAGAAGGCTGCTTGCTTCAATTGTTTCTTTTGATTGTCAAGTTAACCACAGCAGGTTGATGCGAAAATCAACGTAGTGAGAAGTATGTCAGCATGTTGCATGTCGACGTGGTGACTAGCTTGATTTATTTCTCTTTTCTTCGTGCCCAGTGAATAGTGAAGAAAAGTCAACTGAAAGAAAATGCAAAATGTCATTAGCGTGATCGAAATTGTTGGGAAAATAAATACAAGTGACGAAAGCAAACTCTTATTGTACGGAGTGGTACCGATACGCCTTGACAGTGAAAGAGAAATTAACAGAAACAATAGGAATTCACATCAACAGGAAAAAAAAACCTCAAAAATAATTGAAAAAATCATTTAAATCTTAAATTAATATGGTTTTAAGAAGTTGTCTACGTTTTCTCTTTTGTCTCGTTTCTGTTCAGAATTTGATTTTCTATATCTGAAATAATGCTAAATTCGACAATATTGAGAAAACAATTTATTTAATAAATTTGAAATAATTTAATTATAATAATTGCAACAAGTTTATAAAATTAAAAACAAGTGAAAAGTAAAAAAATTCTGTAAATTTTAATTTTAGCTCAGATTTCATATAACCGTCATTCAAAGGAAAAAAATCAAATCCACACAAATATGTACATAAATTGTTTCCATAAAAAATAAATTTTGTTCAAAATTTAGATGTGGAAGTCATCTGTAAAGCTGGCACGGTTATATAACGCACGCGTGCTGCTGCCCGATTTTCGATTAAGTAGTCCAAAACAGCCGCGACGATACAAAACCAATCCACCCAGGGAGATTGGAACGCCCACTAAGATGCCAACAAGCAAGCCCAGTAGAATAAGTCCACCGTGTCCACTATCCGAAGCACTGAGGCAGACCAACTCCTTCTTTTGCGAGTTCAAATCCATCAATGGAACATTTTTCCACTCTGTGGGCAAATTGCATTCCACATTCTTGGTCACACTCGGTGTAGTAGAGTTAATCTGCGTCATGAGAGTGTGAATGAGCCAGTCGTTTGAACAGTCGCAGTTCCAGGGATTAAAGTTCAAATCGATGATATTGATTTTATCCCAGCGTCTCAATAGGTTTCGGTCGAGTACGCTCAGATTGTTATTGTGCAGGTAGAGCTGTGCTTACAGTTAAACTTACAGTAAATGTGGTTTTTAAATCATTTTTTATATTTACCTTCTCCAAAGGTGGATAGTCGAATATCTCCGGATTGCTTGTGGGCTTGGCAAAAGCTTGAACATCGATATAAGACAACTTTGGGTTATTGGAGGCGACCAATACGGTCAGATCTGTTAAAGTAGATATTTTTGACTAATAAATGCTAACTTTTAAAGACTATTTGGCGAATTATACTTTGCAAATTACTCAAACCTCCCTTGGCGATTCTCTTCAGTTCGGGCATGTATGAAATACTCAAATATTTGAGACTTTTAAAAGCCGGAAAGATACTAAAATCGTACAAGTTAATTTAAAAATCACGGATTTTATAAGACCTCATCAATCAAACCTACCTTTCTTTGTCAAAATCAGCCATTGGATTTTCATCGAGAACCAAACGCTTTAAATTAATCGCCAATTCCATGTTGTCGGGAATTTCATCCAGCAGATTACCACTCAGTATTAAATTCTCCAAATCTCGTGGACCATGTAATAGATTATCTGGCAAATCCTCCAACTCCATGTAGGACAGATCAAGTGTCTAAAAAATAAAAATAAATGAATGATTGAGGTCTTGAAATCATATAAACTACAAAACGTAATTCAAAACTACCTTCAGGGATGTTAGTCCGGCTATGGCCGTCTCCGTCAAATGATCGATGACTTGAAAAATATTCTTACAGAGTATCAAAACCTCCAACTTGGGCAAATGTTCGAATAAATCCGAATCCAAATTATGCAGCTCATTGTAGCCTAAATCCAACTCGCGCAGCTTTTCCAGCGGCAAGTAATCGCTGGGCGAGTATCTGCCCTTGAAAACATCGGGTATCATAACTTTTGAGGTTAGTTTGTTGTGGGAGAGATTTAGTATGGTCAGCTCTGTTAGATTGCTAAACGCAGCTATGGCAATAGTTGCGATTTGGTTAAAGCTCAAGTACAAATTCTCTACTGGGTAATCGGGCAGCTGTGGAATTGTGGTCAGATTGTTGTGCTGCAAATTGATGGTCATAAAGGTTAAATCGCCATTTTGCAATATGTTCCACTCTTCAGCACTGAACCAACTCGATAAATTTTTCTTGCTGCAATCAAGTTGTTTGTATTCCTTGTCACAACTGCATTTCTTGCAAAGCGCGCTGTTCATAACATCCACCTTGGGCTGCAAGACAAGGAAAACAAAAACAAAAAATTATGAGATGCTTTTAGGCTTAACAGTATATGCTAGCTAGATATTTTCTTCGACCCTTTATTCGATATACGCTGCGAAAAACAGTGTGTCTCATGTGTAAAAAAATTGAATCGAATAATTACTCCAATTTTAACATATTTGGTTGGGAGATTGGCAGAGAGAAAGAGAGCTTGTTAAAAAATTAAAGATAAAAAAGTACAATTCATTATGACGGACACTACATTGCGGCCTTAATTATCAAGAGTTTTATCTCAACAATTATCTAGAGTTTTTATTTAACGTATCGTTTAAGGTTAAAAGTTCATATTTAAAAGATTTTTCTGGATTATGAATTATAAATTTGAAGGAAACAAACTAAAAATCTAAGAAGACAGATTTAACCCTTAAATGCACAAGGCCCCCAATTCTTACCGAAAAAAATATATGTTATGTAAAATTGAGTAAAAATAAAAACTGCGTTTTTAGTTTTGAAATTTTTTTTTTTAAAAAAATTTTTTTTAAAAAAAGTGGTTGTATCTATAAAGATACAATGTGAATTTACCCACATCTAAAATCCCTGTTAAAATATATCAAAATAAAAGAAATGTGTTATGAAATTTTTATAAATTCATTTTTTTTAAAAAGTTAAAATTATCAAAAGCTGTAGGGAGTGCACACTGTATCTTTAAAGATACAACCAACTAAAGTGACCCAGTGAGGTGCCAAATGATCGAAATTTTTTCGAACCACTTAAAATCACTAAAGGACATGTTTTGAAAGCAGTCAGTATTTTTTCCTAATCAAAATTATTTATCTGTTCCTAGAAGTTAAACTATTAAAAATAGTGTTTATTTAATTAAAAAAAAATTTGTTTTGACTTTGTACATAATTTATTAAAAAGTATGACAAATAGAAGTAAAAACTATTTTTTTATTTAAGACTTATAATATTCTATATAATATAGAACCGATTTGAAAAAAATCAAACCAAAAATATAAAAAATAATAAATAACTGGCCATTTCAGCCCTTGAAAGGACTTTGACCTAGCTTCTTAGGATCAATTGTGTTGTGCGTGTTATTAAGTTTGTACACAATTGACCGAGAAATGGACCTACAGGCTTAACGCCGACTCCGAACGGCGATGAACGGAATGTTCTTATTCTGAAGAAGCTTTACATTGATTACTCTCTGAGGTTTGCCATTGTCTGCAGAGAGGTGGCGGCCGTACAGAAAAATTATTTTAATTCAAATAATTTTCTGTCGCTGCTGGGATTCGAACCCGGGTTTCCAGGTTCGTTGACATAGCGGCCACGCACTTCAACCAACTACGCCACGGACGCCACAAACCAAAAATATAGCCGTAGGAATTTTTTGAATGGTTGTATCTTGAAAGATACATGGTGCATTTAAGGGTTAACATGGCGGCCTTTAATCGTAAAGTTCGAAGTTTTTGCTTAAATCTGTATTGATTTTAATGTAAAACAGGTTTCCAAGACCTTTTATTTACAAGAGAATTTGACCGGATAACTGATCTGATTATTTTGCTTATTAGCAATAACTGGGGATATTACATCATTGATTCAAAATTTATTTTTGACCTTCTCTAAAAATTTTTAATTAATAGACAAATATCTCTATGAAATGGAATCAGTCATATCGCAGTAAGAAAAAAAAAGAAAAATGAAGAAAAGGGGAGACTTTAACTCAATAACGCCTAAGAAAGTAAGATTAACATCAGAGCTACGAACAATTCAAAGTGATTTTGTAGCGCAAACCCTTTTAAACCTTCAACAAAATTGCAGACGGAAGTACTGATCTCTAAGAACGGCTCAAATGAAGCTAAATTGTATGGGCCTCAAGCCAAGCAGTCCTGCTAACACGCCAATACTTACTCAAAAGAAGAGATACAGATTAGACTGTTGCCGTGAACAAGAAAAATGGGACGAAAATTATTGGGAAGAGAAGTTTTTTCCGAAGAATCAAAACTCAATTAGATCGGCCCAAGCGAAACCCTAAGGGTAATAGATGTAATGGTTTACAAACGAGGAAACCCACTTAGTCTAGAATTCGACGTACGTTATGATGTGGAGGTGTATCATTAGGACCTAGACGTATAATTATGCTTAAATTTTTGGGTAATGCAGAAAAATATAAGGAAACCATTTTGGAATGCATTTTGGCCACAATTAAGAAATTAATTGTAAAGTTCGATGATGTCATATTTCAAGATGATACTTGCGTTTATCATAGAGGCAACATATCTCTCAGTGCGATTTAGATACAACTTAATCGATTATTCCCAAATTCTTACACAAGTTTTTCAAGTATATATTTAAGTAATTGATGAAAGGTTTTTCTCACCGATAAATAATTTCTTTATTTGAGAAGCCGCCTTTTTGTCAAAATTAATATTTCGCTTATTCCTTCGATTAAATACGAAGGTTTTATTCCTTCGATAAAACCTTATGTGAATCATGTTTTTTTTTTTTGTTTTTTTAAATGCTTTTTTTAGAGGGGCCCCCAGAGAGCGACTACACAGTTTAAAAAAATCATTTTAACATTTAAAATAAAAGAAAGTGAAGTCAAAGGTTCCACAAATATGTGTATAGATTTTGAAGTTTGTAAATTAAAAGTCTTCCCAGAAAAAATTTTTTTAAAAATAATTTGTTTGCCTTCCCACTGTGTATAATCCTATAATCCTTTAAGTATTGAAGAAAATATTCAATATATAAAACAAGTCACGGTTTAGTCTCTTTGAAGCAGTTTTTAAAATAAATATGTTAACTCTTGCTGTAAATGAATTGAGCAAAAATTCGTGCATACTTTTAGGCATTATTTCTTAATGCATTATAGGGTAAAGCTACGGCTTTCAATATAGAGACATGAGCATGTTTATTGACATTAAGAGCTAATGGAAGGATTGAAAAGTGATTTGAAATAATAATTAGATGATTCAGAAATTTTGCTGTCATTATCAGAAACTCGTTATGACTTTCAAAAATTGTATTTCTGGCTGGTAAAACACTTCGAATTATCTTCGGATCTTAATTCTGTCTATTAAATCAAATGTTATGTTTTAAATCTGTTATATTTCAAATAAAAATCTGTTTTATTTGTTATTATTTTCTAAAACGAAACTTTAATTTTTTTACTTAACTAAGTGTTAGATAAAAAGCTATCAACTTATCTTTGACTTAGCACATTATATACCTCAGATACGACTTCAGCGAAACCGGCTAAGAATCTAATAATTTAATTGATGACATACAATACATGATTCATGCCACGCTAATCGATAAAATTTGCCTTAATTATTAATCACTTACCTTTGGTGTAGTAGCAGTTGTTGTTGTTGTTGTTGGAGATATTGTAGTGGTGACATTTTGTAGGGCAACAATGCTGTTGGGGGCATCCTTCGCTGGTACCGGATGTTGTGTTGTTTCATTATCGGCTAATGCTGCTACCAAGAAGAGAGACCAGCACACTATGGTGTATAGCAGCCACTTGTTGCGCATATTCTATGTCTATGTGTAGGTACTGCAATAAATAATGCTATAATTTATTGAGTTTTCATCAAATTCTGCAACAATAAAACAACAATGTTTCTTTCTCACTAGACCGATAAGACTTTAGAATTTCATAAATGATTCAGTTTTATTGGTAATGGTTCGAAGTGAAAATCTTATCAACTTTTGGTGATATTTGTCAAATCTAATCAGTTTGATATTAAAAACGTTAGTTATGGATCATAAGCCAATACGTTGTCGTATATTTGACGTAACATAGTTAGTTGTTCAATGAGTTGAAAACGTTTTCTGAAATAATAGGTGCAATGAAGCGATTATACGTCGCCATTTTGTAACGGATGACCCTGATTTCCGCCTTACAATGTAAGCTCCAGCAGGCGAACACATTAGGCAACAAATATTTTGTCAGGCTACGAGAAATGTCCCTTTTTACCGGAGAGAGTTTTTTAAAGAAAGAATTTTTATTACTTCCAAGACAATTGTCCACTTATTGGAGATATCACAAGTAGAGTATTTACTCTATAAATAATTTTAATGGATGTAACTGAATAATTTCCTTTCAATTTCATGATTTCTTCAACTTAACTTCAATTTCTAAGCTATTATTTTATTATTTTTTAAAATAAATTTGAGTTGTTTATAAAATTTGTTTTATTTTTCTTTATTTATCATTAGATATTTGTTTTTAGCTTAGTGTTCACCTTTAACTTATCACAGTTGTTATAGTTGTTAACTTTTATAATTTTTCTCTATAATTCTTCGTTATTTATCACCGATTTCACGTACTTCCTCTCAACACATTGCAATTATAACTGTTTCGCGCTGTGAGCACTTTTCAGTGATATGAGTAATTTTCGTATTTAACCGTTTGCATTTTATCTAATCTAATCTTATCTTATCTTACAAAAATTCAGCATTTTTTATTTATTTCCACTTATAAATTCTACAACTTTGTCTCCTTAGCTGTTAAAGTACCATCAGGCAGTTCCGAACTGTATTGTTTTCACTCAGCTGCAGCTCTCTGTTACTCTCTCGCTGAATACGTGCTACACACCTGTCATTATTTTCCAAATATTTAGGTCGTTGTATTCGTTCCTTATATTCTACCAGTAGGTCAGCGACTGTGATTTCTGGACTAAATATCTGCCAGAAATAACAACATTTTGTCTCTTTTGTATTTATATAATTGCGTATGGAGAGTTAATGAACTTCACTCCATCTATGTACATTATCTTTTTTTATGGCTTTTTGACTTGTTCCGTACGAACGACTCATTTAAATGATATTGAAAATGCTTTTTAATCACCGCAGTACATTTTCAAAAAGTTCGATTCTACAACAGTGTGTGAAAATAGTCTACAATCATTTTTAATTTAATTAAAAAAAAAAATGTAATGAAAAAAACGGTTTTTTTATTGGAGCAATTATCAGAAATCTGAAACCATATATTTGTCGAATGTATTGAATTTTTAGATTTTATAGTTAAGTCAAATCATCAATGTAAATGTTACGATGTGAATACACTTTTACACATTTATATTTCAAAAGTAATTACAATAATGAAGAGTTTAATTAATTGCTGCTGTTTAATTAAAAACTTTTGTAAAATATTGCAATTTTTGGGTTTTAAATTTAAGATAATTGCAAAATTGATGAAGATCTTTTCAAAAAATTGGTTCCTAGAATTATAAAATTTTTCCCAAAGACACCCTTTACAGCTGTAGCTCGTTTCTGTAATTTTTGCGACAAATAGTAACTTTTTCTGACGTCACACGGTTTCGTTCCAAAATACTCACCTTTGCGAAAGCTACTGTTTCTGTAACTGATAAGTGAGTAAATAGTGGTCCGTGATAAGAAAGACACACAAGCGAAAGGGAATTTATGGAATTGCAACAAGTTACAGAGGACTCTGTATGGAGTTGAACGTGCTTCTTCTACTTACTGATGTTGATATTAAATATACAAACCTTATCCACGCATAGATCCGAGTATTCTTTTAATGCGGCTGATTATGTTATGATACAAATTTTATCATGGAATAAATCTTATTATGAAGTATTTCAGTTTATATATTAAAAAATATGTTAATTGTAATACATATAATAGTGTGTTCATAATACATATATCGGTATATATATCATTGAAAATTACTTGCATAAACAAACAAAAAGTTTTCTCACAACGTTCGAATATAGCGACAACTTCAAGAGACTCCAGTCGCGTATTTTAGCTTGTCCCGGCTTACACTTGTCAAGAATTGACGAGCATGTCTTGTGTTCGAGGGTACGGAAATCGAAACAAAAGGGAAAGAAAAAACTAGTAAGAAATGATCTTCGACTGGGCCGCAGTTAAAATACCCCCACGTCCGAACCGAAGCATATTCAAAGTCTTAAGCCGTCAATAAAATGTTTATTTGTATAAAACATTTTTGTTATACTTACATAGTTTTAACAGAAAATATTCGCTTTAATTTCTTATAAAATCACTTTGTATGGGGGGTGGGTGTGGTTTTCACTCGATTTGGTTGAATTTTATACACAAAGTGCATGTTATATATCAAAGTTAATAAGCAAAATTTCAAGTCCATATATTATTTTTTGTGGAATTTAAAGAGATTTTACCTTTTTGATGAAGTCACTTTGTATGGGAGGTAGGCGTGGTTTTTATCCGATTTGGTTGAATTTCATACTTAGAGTGCACTTTAAATATCGGAGCTCATATGCAAAATTTCAAGTCCATATATTAATTTTTGTGGAATTCTAAGAGATTTTACCGTTTTGATAAAGGCACTTTGTATGGGAGGTAGGCGTGGTTTTCATCCGATTTGGCTCATTTTCGAACTTGACCTTAGGTTTTTAGATAAAAGCTTAAATATTGAATTTCGTGATGATAGCTTGAAAATTACGGCTGTAATCGTGACGACAGACAGACAGACGGACAGATGGACAGACGGACATGGCGAAATCAACTCGGGTGGTGATGCTGATCAATACTATATATACTTTTCTATACCTACCACGCCTCCTTATGGGCGTTACAAACGGAGTGACAAAATTAATATACCCCCATTTACGTTTTTTAAACGTGGGGGTATAAAAATTGACCGTATCGTCAATTCTTGGGCAATTAGTTTTGTGGTCGTTCGTTGTCCCGCTACTTTTTCTATTTGTTTTGAGCATCATTGGCGTCGTTTCATTTCATTTTTATAAGATGAAATGAAACGGCAGAATATGATACACATTTGATTGATCGTCAACTCTTGATGTGTATAAACGTGAATCTCAAGTTTAAAAGGGAATTCGAAAAAATTGACCGTCCACTCTTTACAAGTGTAAACCGGGACATACAGAAACACTTCGGCTGTCGTATTCCTAGAAAATAAAATTGAAACATTTGAGACGAGTCACTGATTTACCTCATTTTATTACAGAAACAGTACAAGTGAGAATGACGTCATTATGACGTCAAAGTGAGAAAATTTGGTAAGAACTGCGGTGAGAAAAGGAGCAGAAATGAGCTATTGGTTAAATTTTCATAAATCATTAGATTCAATTAGCAAAAACGTCAAAACAACTAGAGGTCATAGGGGGGTCAAAGTTGTACCATTGTAAAGGTGTTTTTTCAACCGTAAAGTTGATACCTGAAATGTCCTTGTGTTATATGATTTTCCAATTTTACAATGAAAACAAAATTTTAAACTTCTTTTGCTTCTATCTCCTAAACAAGAGGCCGTAGAGGGTCAAAGTTGCACCATTGTTAAGGTATTTTTTCAACTTTTAATTTGATAACTAAGTTGTTTTTGTGTCTTTGTGCGATACGATTTTCCAATTTTTCAATGAAAACAAAATCTTGAACTTCTTTTGCTTATATCTCCTAAGCTAAAGACCGCAAAGGGTCAAAGTTGAACCATTGTTAAGGTGTTTTTTCAACCTTTAATTTGATACCTAAGTTGTTTTTGTGTCCTTGTGCGATACGATTTTCGAATTTTACAATGAAAATAAAATTTTCAAATTATTATATCTCCTAAATTAGAGGCCGTAGAGGGGTCAAAGTTGCACCATTGTAAAAGTGTTTTTTTTTAATACCTTAGTTGTCCTTGTGCGATACGATTTACTAATTTGTCTCTATTAAAAATTGTTTCGTACATTTTTTTTTAAATTATGGTTATAAATTCCTCTTTTTGCTTATTCATCTGCAGCAATTTTCCTGAATAATCTCCCTGCATACAATGACAAAGCTCAGAGTCAAAATGATGTAATTTTTATCTTCTTGAGAACATGTAAATTAGCCGTCAGGAGTCGGCATAGAACTACACAGAACCAAAAACGTACTTAATAACAAAGAAAAAGTTCTTTGTCCCAATGTATTATACACAGAAAATAAAAGAATTGATTTATTACCTAAACTAGTTTAGCTAATGTGAAAGTTTCTATTTCACCTAATCTTTTCAACAACTTTTCTACTTACACAGTTAATTTAACAATCATGCATTAGGTAATTCACCTAATTCAAATTAGTTAATTCAACTAAAATTTTGCTTATTAAATCATCTAATTCTTCTAGTTATTTTACCTAATGCAAGTTGTCGATTTGTTCGTACACTAGGGAAATAACGCATATTAGCATTATCCACGCCTCAGTATAAATTTTATATAAATATTTACGTGGATAAATCAAATGCTTTCCTTACAATTTGTTTTTTTCTCGTATTTGAATTTTATAGGAGCACAGCGCTCTCCTATAAAAAACGCAAATAAAAACAAAGTGAGAAAATTTTACAAAAAGTAAAGCCTCACGCGAGAATTGAACTCGGGCCGCTGGCGTTATAGTCAAACGCTTTACCGCTGTGCTGTTACGCCGTTTGATAACTTGTGAACAAAATGTATATAAAAATATGAGGTCCACAACTCTGAAATTATTTTTCCACTGGGTATCTACATCAATTTGATTAATTGGTATGTAGAGTAAATTCTTGTATTGGAAATTTAGCTCAATAGATAAGGCGATGGTTGTTGAAATCTTGAGATCACAGGTTCGATTCTCAGCGGTGGCAAAGAAATTTTTCAGTCATTTATACAATGTATATATCTCTCTCATTCTATCTACTATAAAACAAATCTTTCTTCTCTATCATGTGACGAAATGAAGTAAAGTCACCTAAGGAAAGTTTCACTTCAAAATAGAAATTGCAAAACAAAAAACATATTTTTGGCATATTTTTTGCACGGCATTCCCACTCTTAAGTGGGAATGCTATCTAAATAATTAGATGATTTTTCTACACTTAGTAGGTGGCTTGCCTAATCTGAAGTGGTCATAGTTTAAAAAAAATTAGCTTATTCTTCTAATAAATTATGTGTCTTATCTATTTTATGGTTGAAGGTACACCTAAATATTTAGGTTTTTTTAGCTACTCTCGCAGTTAAACTACCCAATATAATTGCATATAATTAACATTTAGAAATTGGTAGCGCACCTAATCAAATTCGTTGACTGAAAATCACCGGATTACTTTAGCTGAATTGACTACATTTTTAGGTAAAAGTTCTACTCTTTTTTTTCTGTGTACATTAAAATTGGTCCAAAGTACGAGTTCCTTGATTCAATGAATCTTTGTTCTTACGTTATTTTTTTGATATGTTATGAAGAAAAATGACACATACAACTGTTACAATAAGTTAGTCTGTCCTTAGAAATTTTAAAACAATATCAAGATATATTTTAAAAAATCATTTTCTTATTGGGATAAAATTCTCTAATGGTTTTTTAGATATTACAACACAAGAACTGGAACAAAATTTTAATGAACACGAACAATGAACTGTTCCTTAAAATTAAGAACAACGATTCATTGAACCAAAGAATTAGTTCTTTGGGGCAATGAATAGTTCTTAAAAATCAATGAATTTCGCTTTATGAACGAGATTCTTTGATTTTAAGAACAATATTTGGTTCAGTGTAGTAGGTCCTGTTCTCGATAATTTGTGTACAAACATTCAATAAAACGCACAACACAATTTGATCATAGCAAGCTCATTCAAATTCCTTTAAAGACCTGTACGACTCTATTAAACTATATTAACCTTTGTCAAATGACTACAGTACTCTTGAGATCTATTGAGATATCTCAAGTAGTCAGACAGTTAGAGAAGTATTACAAACGAGTATATGATAAAAAATGTTTCTAAAAATCAAACAACTTTTTCATTCATAATTTAAAAACAACTCTTTTTTATCTAAGCTCATTAGACAACCTGTTCGCAGCTCCCTGCCTGAATACCTGTATCATAATTTTCAGTCCCACAAGTGCATCAATCGACGAACTTAATCGTAAAGACACCCATTAACACGCTACATTTTGATTTATAGAAATTATCTGAAGCTTGTTGGCACAACACATCGCTAATGCGTTTATAAGTCGTACAACAACAAACACAAAAACATGCTCCCATTTTGGCCGCCATATTAATCGCCATAATTTGTCTAATCCTACACACGGTTAATTTGTGAACGTGTGAAGATCGCACTGATGTTTGAAGGGGAGAAGGATTTTCCAACCAAAAAAATTTTGATTTTATGGCGCTTAATATCGCGGAAAAGTCTAAGAAACGAACTTTCTATAC
Source organism: Pherbina coryleti (assembly GCA_943735915.1). Classification (NCBI taxonomy): domain Eukaryota; kingdom Metazoa; phylum Arthropoda; class Insecta; order Diptera; family Sciomyzidae; genus Pherbina; species Pherbina coryleti. The sequence continues at coordinate 178,195,432 of OX030950.1, forward strand.
AATTCAGTTTCTCATTTTAAACGCACTGTAAGTGATAAATCAAAGTTTTTAATTCGGTAACATACTCGTTCCAAAAATAAAACAGCAGTTTTACTCAGCCACTAGCTACGAAAATAAGTTCACCATCGGCACTCAAGATAAAGTAGGTTCAGACGATGAAATACTTCATTAACAAGTTGTTTCTATTATTTTTATGATTCTTTATCACTTGAAGTCAGTCAAGTGCAACGCTTTTATTGCAGTTGAAACCACTCGAGAATTGGTCCAAATTTTATTTAATTTTTTTTTGTTTTTAATAAAAATGAAACAGAAAATACATATATAAAAAATATAACCTCAGTTTCAAGTGTTGATGGACACTTTTTATTATTTGGCGAAGCAGCCCGAATGATGAGTAGTATTCCTTTGAATAATTTGTTGTCAGGGTTTCCCTTTTGCTCAAACATCTCGTGGTTCTTATTTTTATTTATTTTTAATGTCAAATAACGATAAAGTTTATTGCAACCGACAAAAACTATTAAGAAAAGCAAAAGTCGGCAAAGTTGCAGCCAAAGAAATATTTATTACAAGGAGACATAAGTAGAGAGCAAATCAAACAAGTCAGCGTTACAGGATACACTGAACAAAAATAAAATAAAAAGAAAAAAAGATCAAAAAATGACTAATTTTTTAAATCTGCTGTGATATGAAAAAAAAACTTTTTAGTAACCGTAAAGACAGAAGAAACGACTTATTCAAGTCACGAATAAAATAATTCCAAATATAATTTTATTCAAAGACTATTTTGTTGCACAGCCATGTTAACAATCTATTATGTTAAAAATCAAAGCTGAACAACTAACTCATCATTAAGAAAATAACATAGTACCACAAACTAAATATTTAATCAAAAGTTTGGTTTTCCTGACAAAAATTAAAAACTAGAAGTTTAAATAAATTAAGACTTTTTCAATAAGAATACCATAAACTAGCTTTCCTAAAGAGAACAAATCTTAGATTTTTCTCAAGACAACTTGAAATACGAAACCCAAAATGCGCACTTTAGTGATTTAATGCCGTAACATTTCTTAAAAAACTGTCAGTGCACCAAATGCACACAAGCTTTGTCTTCAGTGTGTAACTCAACACATCAACTAGTAACCAATAAACACCGCAAAAGAACACATGTTTTGAATTAATGCATTTCACTTCATGGCTCAACATTTTAAAATAAAAAATGAAAATCCAAAAAAAAACCAACTCACATTTGCACACGCACAAAACTAAGCGCCTCAGAAAATTACACTCTTAGAAACTAGTCAATTCTCTCTAATTTACTAGACTTCGACACATTATTAGAACATTTTTTCTTTTTGCATGCTTACAAATGATGTCAATTTTTCACGCATTACTCCATTTTAATTTCCATGTGAAAAAATCCTTAATTGCTTTGCATTTGACAGCAACGAGTAGGAGGAAGTGCAAAATGACTCAAAATACAAAATCAAAGCATTAAGAACACACATCAGAGTATTCATTCTCGTCATCAGGCAAGTGAGTTCGGTTTTTTTTTTCAAATTTCAAGCAAAAGATGCGCAAAATTATGCAACATTTATTGAAAATGAGGCATTGTACAGACGCTCTTGTTTATAAACATGTGTGTCTTTCAAATAGACTTTCATATAAGAAATATTGTCGTGTTTAATGTCTATTTTGAGCTTTATATTAAGATGACATATAAATTAATTTATTTAGATATGCGCAGGTAAAAACAACTAAAAATCAGTCAAAAAATATGTTTTTCGCATTGAACACGTGATTTTTAATTTGTGTGGAATAGATCGACAAAAATATCGAATGATAGAGCATATTAAGAGGATAGAGGATATTAATATTAAGATAAAAAATATAAAGGTTGACAAGAGTAACACATATAGTATGACCAAGGGCGTCCACAGGGTTGCAAATGCACCCTTTCCCACTATACTGGAAAAAATGTACGTATTTTTATTTCATTTTCATACAAGTGCACACCAATGTATATCTTTTTCCCCCCTCGAAAAACTCCTGCGGACGCCTATGAGAATAACTGTGTTTTTCATCATATACCATGATACAATTATAAGGTAGGCCCAATTCGGAGACAAAAAAAAAAACGAAAAAGCAAAGCAAAGCAAAGAAAACAAAACATTGGCGTAGGTATAATGACATTTTTAACAATTGACGTTTATTCGTTCAGCGATAGGGATGTATAATTTACTTTTAACAGTATGAATCTGGAAATTGGGTATTGAGTACCCAGATTTTATGTGGAATAATGTAAGAAAAGTAAGCAAAACCCCTAAAAATTTAACAAAATGAGTTATGTTTTAAGATATAATACAAAATGAATTGTATGTTAGCTTTCAACGAAGCAAATAAAAGTGTACTTTTTATATAATTTTCATTCGACTTCTTAGTTGGATTGTTTAGTAACCAATTTATTTGCATCGCTTTGTATTGTATTTTGACATTATACCTACGCCTTTGTTATTGTTTTGTTGTTGATTTCTAGTCATAGAGAGAGTGTTTTTCCTGGGCCTACCTTATAATTGTATCATGATCATATACATCAAAAATAATAAAAATATATCAATTATTAAAGTTATATTTCTCTATTGTGTATCAACAAGAGGTATAAGATTTGTATTTTTAGTAAAACGAATAATTGTCGAATTGAAAAATTTTTATTGAAATATAAAGTTGAAACATGAAGGTTATGTATGGAGTACAATATTTTTAAAATGATCGCCTTGGCTTAGTTTGCAGGCCCTTAATACTTTTTATTTCAATATTTGCGATAACTCTATCGCATAGTTGGGACTTTATTTCGACGATAGCGTTTTAAATTTTCGCTTTGAGGGTTGGAATTGTTTACGAAAGGTTAGCGTATACCAGAGACTTGCAGCGTTACACTACAATTGCTTGTACACTCAGTTAATACTGTGTATTTGTATGACTCAATCTCATTGATACCATGCAACGCATTCTGCGCTATCGAATTTACTTGCAACGGCAATGATTTTGCAGTAGCCGATGAAACCAATGCCAAACACTATGCAATGTTTGCGTCGATTTCATCAGTACATATCGGTGTTTGTATAAAACAAGTATGAGTATACACTGCAACGCATGAGCGCAATGAACATAAATATGAGCTCTTTTGAGTAATTGACTCGTATACTATTGCATGTTGATTTGAACTTCGGCTAAGCAAAGATACGGATGATTGCTCACGAACAATGAAATCAACGCAAACACTGCAAATTGACTGCATTTTAAAGTAAATTTTGCAGTATATTTGGTGTGAGTAGATTGCAAGTATCAAATATGGTATCGCTTGCAGTTCTCTGGCGTATACCTTACTCTTAACATAATCGTAAAGGGAGAAGTCTAACGGTGTTATATCGCAAGATCACAGTGACCAATTTGTGTCTCCAATATGCAAAATTACACAACCAAGGAACTTCTTGCGCAATAACTCGATTATTTCGTGATTTGCATGGTACGTAGCATCATCCTGTTGAAAGTAGAGGTCATCTGTGTCCGTGTACTCTTTCTCCAACCAGAAAAAAATTGTTTATCATGTCTCTGCAGTGCGCTCCATCGACTGTAAAGGCTTCTCCGCCGGTTGCAGTTTTTAAGTCAATTGCACCTTGTACACGTGCTGAGCCAAAAATTTCGTCAATATTTGCTGCATTTCGGCGAGAAATTGAGGTACCTCGGTAGTTCTCAACGCTTTCTTTCACTATGTGGATATTTTTGGTGGAACGCCCGGGTCATAGTCGTTTCGGTATTACTACTTATAGCCTTGAGCGAAGAATTTGGAATTTTTTATTATGTTGCACACATATGTCTCCGAATATTTACTCAAATTTTGCGCAACATAACTGCGATATATCGCGAATTTTCATAATTCAACGAATTCTGTTCTTTCTTTCAGTAAGTAGCTTTCTGTGGTATATTTTTCTTGTTTATATATGACTAATTTCTACATTTAAATAAATACCAAGCCACCAGCTGTTAAATAATACACCTTTGCAACCTTGTCTCTTTGTAACATCTTGTTGATACACTCTTTATATGGGTGGTGGGACACACTTATTATTTACTACATTTCAAGCTTCTGTGTTGTTTCTGTGTTTGTTCTTTGCCTATGATTTGTTGTTGCGTTTTGTGTTGCTACATACCCCTTTGCTCTCAACGCTCCCAGAGCGCTCTTTGACCATAGCTGCTTATAAAGCAGACATAAAATAGGTACGAAAAATGTGTGTAATATATATAAAATATGTAAAAAAATATGAAAAGCAGTGCAAAATAAACTTTAAATAGTTTCATGGTGACCAAAAGACTCAATGGTCTGCTCAAGGTCAAAACGAACAATCATAACTTGTAGTTTCTCAAATCTTCTTGACGAAGTCCTTTGTGAATGCCAGATAAAATGAAAATGAATACACAAATGACCAAACAGATAGACAGACCAACATACATGTAGATAGACAGACGCAAGCACAGAAAGGGCACTCGAACACTGTCTCATAAATGCCGATCTGACGAACAACAAACATGGCGTCGCTAATTCAAAACAGATACCGGATTGGGTTTCATGTTTTTTCTTCCACATTAACACGCTGCTGTGGTTTTGTTCCGTTTCAATATTATATGCAGTCTACATCATATATAAAAAATACTTAAATATGGAAACTCGGAAATAAATAAAAATATTAACCAAGACGTTAATATTACGATGCCTTTGCCTTACGATTTTTGGTGCGTCTTAAAGTGAACTCAATTTTATCTCATACCATCCTCTCCGTGATCACCAAAACGGTAGCAAAAAACAAAACTGAAAAATAAAATGAAGAAACCATTATGTTCAAAATAATTACGAATTGAATTATGATCACATTAAAAATATATAACAACCCGATTATGGACTTAAAGTCGACAAAGACGACAGCTTTAACAGCGTCTGCCGACACTTGAGAAAGTGTAGCTGTATCTGCTGCTCCTGAGTGCGGTATTGAAAGAGAGAGAGAGAGAGCGAGCGAGCGAGAGGGGATCATTTGTGGTTGCCCCTTCCACAGCGATAGCCATCATCAACTGCTACGCTGTTGCTACTGATTCCGAAATGGTGATTAAGATCGTTTCGAAATGGTGTTCGGGGATTACTTTAAGCACTTTATGCCGCTCTGGCGATAGTGTTATTTTTGTTATTTTTGGAAGTTGTAAAATGGAACATCATTAAGTGAATTTTACACTCGATCACATCATTAAAAGAAGTGCGAAATTTATTGCAGCGCTGGGCGCAGATCCAAAGATAGCAAACAAAAAACCACTGTTAGCCATATCAATACTACAATGATCGTGGCATTTATCTAAAGGGTTAAACTCCTAAATGGAAATATTTAAGATACCTGTATCATAGTTCCCTCAAATGCCGCACCCCAGTTGTTGTTGCTCTAGTTTAACCAACTAAATTGTCTTAGTTTACGGCTTGCGGAATTCTGCCTTCCCCCTCCCCCTCTACCCACCCCACGCATTCAATACTTGTTCTATTTTTCAACTCGCTGCCACTAAATAAAACCGCACTGACAGTTTGTGGGAAAAAATGCTGAAAATCTCTACAAAACTCTTGGAAAAACATTGTAAACTCCACCAGCCAACAAACATGCAACGAGATTCCGTTCCCTCTTTTCTTTGGCCCTTCCAAAAGATCAATCAACATAGAGAGAACGCAAAGTGAAATAAGCGCGTAAAAACGAAAAAATAAAAATCTAGTCTTTGACGCTGTCAAATGTTCAAATCTCTACGGAGTTCCTCGTCACGCGGAACGCTATTCGGTGAGTGCAACAGATGTGCCGGCAACTAAATACTGTGGGATTGGAATGCATCCGATATATGCGCCGCATTAGTTTATTTTTTCAAATGATCTTCTCGTTCTTGTTTAATTGCAACGAATTCATCAATGATTACTTCGCATTGCAACTGAAAAAACATGGGATGGTGTAATAATCTTGACAAATGTCCCTGACAAGTGTACCTAGTTGAGGATTTTTTTTTGTCTCCCTTTTTTAGCGAAAACTTTGTTTCAAATAATTTTTGTTTTTGCACGCAATGCTTTTGCGCGATTTATGTAAACAATGTTTGAAATTTATTTTTTTAGAATTTTTGTGACCACTAAATTTTTTTACTAAACATCTGTAGTCATACTATGTGGCTGTGGAACAGTGGGTCGCACACTTAAAATATATATGCTTCAATTATTTATGCGTAAAATTCTTGCTAAAGTTATAGTGGCTTCTTATATGTTAGCGCTATGATGACAATTAAAGGGATAAGCGAAAATTTCTTCCCTAAAAAATTGTTATGAAAGCAAATATAAACTAATTGGCCAGATCAGAAATTCAGCAGAAAGCTTGTTATTTATCATCGAGTCATACACTCAGAAAAACGTTTCTCGGAATATGATAAAAAAGGCATCATATTTAGAGAAAAGTGGTATAGAGTTTGCTCCAGAAAATGCTTATCATTCTTAGAGGCTTGAAATATTTTCATTTCCGACAAGTGAAGCAATATTTCTTTGAATATGCGAAAATTTATTCTAATTGTAGGAAATTTTATTTGAAAAAGAGAAAATTGCTATTATCAAAAATAGAGATTTTTTATGGAGAAAAGATATGGGCTTTTTTCTGAGTGTAGGTAATCTTGTTATGAGTGTTTTCAATGCAATACAGCAACTATCGAGAAGGTTGGCGTTTTGACTCGTAACTTAGACCGACTTATTTTCCTTTCTGATTTTTGCATTGGTGGCGAGTAGGTGATAATTGCACTTAAAATAAATTTTTTATCGAAACTATTTTCTGCGGCAGCTGGAATTGAACCCATATGCCTCTTCCAGATCATAGGCATGAGCAGTCCACAAATCTTCACGGGCTCGGCCACTCCATTCCGATCTGTTAACTAATTTAGCTTTATCAGAAATTCTTTGTGGAAAGTGCCGATATAATCCTGTTGGATTGAAAAGTTTAAAATAAACGTAAATTTTATGGACTCTTGTGATATTTTGGTAGAATACAAGAAATTTTATCTCTAATAATAAAATAATCCTAGTAATAAAAGAGGAACCAATCAGAACGTTATAAAAACAAATCCATATTGGTATTTCTTTTGTATCCGTCAGATCATAAAATTGATCGCTTCATTGATAACAAAAATAAATTTCTTTGATTCTTAGATGTTGGAATTTTTTTGTAGACCTTTAAAAAAGATGGCAACCCTTTTTTTTGGAGAAAAATAAAAATGGTACTAATAAGGAGGTTCGTTTATATACTCTTAAAGTTTGACAGGTCATAAGTTCGGTGCTATGTATATGTTAAATATGATCAAAATGTCGGTATATTTTCAAATAATTTAAATTTTTACTCTGATATACCTTTAAAATTTTGATTATATATCATCCATGATTCTAGTTTTGGTTTTCATAAAACAACAGAATAACTAGCAATACTAACTAAATCATTAAAAAACTAAAATTAAAATAATAAGACTTAAAATCAAAACTAGAATATTTAAGAATATAATAAAAATTATAAGAACTAAAATTAAATAAAACAGCGAGAATATAATAAAATAAATACCAAATAATAAAACGAATATAACACAAATAATAATATGTAATACTGAGATGAAAAAAAAATCCAAAAAAAAAATCCAAAAAAAAATTTAGTAAAAACAAAAAAATTAAAAAGTAAAAACAAATTTAAGAAGTATATAGATGCAAATATTCAACACATGTAAAAAGATTTCAATCCTTAGAATTAATAGTCAATAAAATAAAAAGAAAAACAACATTCAAACTTGATAAAATGAAGAGTAAGAACAAAAATTAAAGAAAAACTGTAAGAAAGATATAAAGTAAAAAATAAAAAGTTAAATAAAAACAGAAATCAAATTAAAAAATGAAGCAATAACAAAAACACTGTCAGAAAAATAGTTATATTCACATAATAAATAATTAAAAATATGAAAAAAATTTTTAAAAGTAAAAATATATATATAAAAATAGTTAAAATTAAAAATTTTTGATTTATTGATTTATTGATTGATTTAAGTATAATAGGCACACTAAGAGCTAGGCTCTTTTATAGTACAGCATAAACATTAATCGTAATAACAACTCAAATTAAAAGAATAAATAATAACCTTAACTATAAGACAAAATCAGCTTAATCTAATTTTATTAAAAAGAAAAAAATAAAATAAAAAAAATTTAAAGAGAATTGAGATATGTTAAAAACTTATGGTATAAGCAGAGGAAGAGTAAGATATAGGGGATAAAACTATAGAGTTGAGAAATAAGAAAGAATAGATTGCCTAAATGGTCCTCTCCTTATGATTTCCCTAATCCTTCGTGGCAGAGCATTCCACAACCTAATGGCGTTGATGAAAAAGAGGTGAGAAGATATTTACGTGCTATACCTCGGAACTATTAACACATGGCTTCTTCTGGACACACAAAACTTGACTTTTTCATACAAATAACCAGGTGTTTTCTCGTGGATTATCTTATGCAGGTACATACAATTTCTAGCGTTTAAATAATAAAAGTAAATAAAAAATAAAAATATTTAATAAAATAAAAAATAAAAGAAAAACCAAAAATAATTATAAAAAGAAATATTTTTTAAAATATTTTATAATAAAAAAGTAAAAACCAATGAAAACATAAAAGTAATTTAAGAGTAAATAAAAAAAAAAATAAATAAATAAAATACAATAATAATAAAAATAATACATTATAATATATAAAAGTTAAAATAATAATAAATATTGTGAAAATCTTCATTTTAAATAAAGATAAATTTATTTATAAATTTCAACCCTAAAAATAAAAACAAAAAAAAAAAAAATACAAAAATTAAAACTTTTGAAAAACAATAAAAAAAATATTAAAAACTCAAAACGTATAATAAAAAACTTTAGAATGAAAAACTCATTTAAGAACGAACCGTTTAGCATTATTCAGTTTATACTTATGCTGTTAATATAAAATTGCTCTTCTATAAAATTTTGTTTACAATAATAGGGCGGTTAGGATAGAAGGCTGGATATATTAAATATTATAAATATTAAAAAAAATATATCGACTAAGGCAATGAAAGGTAATCAGAATTTTTTTTGACTTGCTTATGTCAACTCTTGCTCATGTTTCAGTTGATTTCATTCTCTTTCCCGCTCATCTGTCATTTAACTTTCGATCTTAGGCAGACAAGAGTGAATTAGTTTAATACCTGGTTCCACTTTTCTAAATTAAAATAAAAAATTTCAAAATTATTCATGTGATTTTTACTGATTTCCTTCCTGATTCTTCCTTCCCTGCGTATTCTGAAAGAATAAAATAAAAATTTAAAATTTCTTTCTGAATGAATAACTTATAAAGCAGACTTTTATTACATTACATGATACATTGTTTGTATACTTGGTGTTACAGTTGATGATTGGCTACCGCGCCTTAAAGTGACCACCAAAGCGTGTTACTCACATCCTAGATTAAACAATTTACAACTTAAAAAAACTTTTTTAATTTATTCAACTAAATTCATGTTGCTCTTGTTCCAAGTTGAAACAGGTCAGCTCAAGCAAAAAAGGATACAAAAAGTTCGAATGTAAAATTTTATCTACAGCTTTTTAGAAACTTTTTCATTTTGGAATTTAACTTTTATTATATTATTGAATTTTTCCAAAACGCAGTTCTGACATAATATCGTGAATATTTCTATTTTGAAAATGCATAAAAGTCAGCTCATTTCCATGTTTATTGCTTAGTTATTGCTTAGTTATAACCCCGCGTTGCTTCATAACATGTTGTTCGAAAAAGTTATCATATCGACTCGCAAGGCACAAGTCTATACAAAGGAGTCTTGTGTGTACCTCTTCAGAGGCTTTCACGTAGTTGGCATCAGATTCCCAAAGACACGTTTTTCCTTGCTGCTTATGCTTTATATTTGGTCCTTCTGTGTCAATCTTAGCGTCACTATCTACTTTCCTGCTGGATTTTTACTCAGCTACATCTATCACATCAAAGAGTTTACACCGGGTCAGTTTCTAACATCATTGCAAGTGGCCATCAACGTTTGGGGCTGTTCGACAAAGGTCATCATCATGGCTTTTATGGTGAAGCATTTTCAAGATTCTGAAAGTTCTATGGATAAACTCGATGCTCGTTGTAAGTTGCCGGAAGAGCAGCTAAAGGTTCGCAAAGTTGTGGCTTTGGGTAATAAAATAGTTCTTATACTTGCCGCCTCGTATTGGAGTTATTCGACGAGCACTTTCTTCACTTCCGTATTCAACGGGCGTCCACCGTATTCCGTTTACAATCCATTCATCAATTGGCGTGATTCGAACCGCGAATTCTTGCTGCAATCTTTAATCGAGTTTTGTCAGATATACTTTGCCTGCTTTCAACAAGTCGTTTTGGATTCATATCCAGTGATTTATATCAACATATTGCGCACGCATCTGCAGATTCTGGCGAAACGTGTCACCAAACTGGGTCAGAATATGGATGATTTGACTGGGAATGAACGCTGTGAGGAGTTGATTCAGTGTATATTGGATCATAAAAATATATTAGAGTAAGTTGGAGTAAATATAAATATATGTTGGATTAAAAAATTCTTAATTCCCAAAAAGACTTTTCAATACTATAAGTCCCGTGATTTCGGCTACAATTTTTGTGCAGTTTCTTATAATGGGTTGCATTCTTGGCATTACTCTGATGAATATCATGATCTTCGCTGATGTATCGGCTATTGTTGCCTCATTCTTTTACATAATTGCGGTTGTCATCGAGACCTTTCCGTGCTGTTATTATGCCAATTGCATGATGGACGACAGCAATATTTTGGCATCCTCGGTATTTCATTCGTTCTGGATTGAACAGGATCAACGCTATAAAAATTTGTTGCTTTTCTATATGCAAAATACACAAAAAACACTCACATTGACTGCCATGAAATTGTTTCCCATCACAATGGGTTCCAATCTAAATGTATGTAGTTTTAGCTTTTTTTGATTTGTTCCTAAATAATATCTATTTTCATCTTTACAGGTTGCAAAATTTGCCTTCTCCGTTTATACGTTGATGAAACAAATGAATATTGGCAAAAATTTCAATATATGAAAGAACTGTGCTGAGATTACGACACCGTTTTGATTTATATTTAACGTAGTTATAGAATTTTGACATTGATTCGGTACTTGGTGAACACCTTTTATTCTAAGATTCGGGTTTCTTAATAAATGCTTTACCTGAGCTTGTTATCGCACTGCAAAAATTTCAATGTATCACAGTTTATACCAGATATTGGATAGCACAGTAGAAATTTTCTATGCACGAATAATTTCTTAATAAACTGTTATTAAGCTTTAGGTGTTTCATTTTAAGAGTGCTTTTGGAAAAATAAATTTATAACAATTTTACATTTTGTTGTTCGAAATAGTTAAAAAATTAATTTTAACAAAATTTTAAAGGGGTGATCAGGTGTATTTGCACCTGCTTTGGAATTTGTTTGTCAATCTGTTTTAAACAGATTTGTTTAGTAAGTTAGGAAACATTTCTTCTTAAGAAAAGGAGAAGGGTTGATAAATAATGCCAATTTTCGATTCCCTCTGGCCAGTTTTAGACAAAACGGATACAGTCCAACCACCTTCCACTACACTGCCCGCAAAAGCAAAAGTGGGTCCAAAAAATATTTAATGTTCAAACTTAAACGATTTTTTATTAAAAAATAAGGAAATTTAGGAAAAAATTTTATTAAAGATATAAATTTTTAAAACATATCTGATATTTTTGAATTTTGCAAAAAATGGTCAAACTCAAAAATCTATAAATGTCAAAATGTTTTTTTTTTTATTTGTACATATATTTTGAAATATTCTAAGGACTTTTTGTTTCATAAAATTTTCCCCTAAAGTGCCTTATTTTTTAATAACAAATCGGTTAAGTTTGAACATTAAATGTTTTTTGTACCCACTTTTGCAAATAAGGGTAAACTTTTTGGAAAAAAATATACACTTTACAAAATATTTTTAGGTAAGAAACAAGATTCTATCATTAAATTAAAAGAAAAAAAAAAACTTTTTTTTCTACTAGGAAAACTACCGTTTCCCTTCTTCGCGTACTCATTTTTGTTTAAAAAAGTGGCCAAAACACGTCGTAATTATAAACTAGTAAGAAATGATCTTCGACTGGGTCGAAGTTAAAATACTCCCACGTCCGAACCAAAGTATATTCAAAGTTTTAAGCAGTCAAAAAAATGTTTATTTGTAAAAACGTTTTCGTCATAGTTTTAACAGAAAATATTCTCTCTTGTTTTTTGATAAAGTCACTTTGTATGGGAGGTAGGTGGGGTTTTTACTCGATTTGGCTGAATTTTATACTCAGCGTGTATATTATATATCAAAGCTCATATGCAAAATTTCAACTTCATATATTAATTTTTGTGGAATTTTAAGAGATTTACCGTTTTGATAAAGTCACTTCGTATGGGAGGTAGACGTGGTTGTGATCCGATTTGGCTCAATTTCAAACTTGACCTTTATTTTTTAAATAAAAGCTTAAATATCGAATTTCCTGATGATAGCTTTAAAATTACGGCTGTAATCGTGATCACAGACGGACAGACAGCGGACATAGATAAATCAACTCGGGTGGTGATGCTGATCAAGAATGTATATACTTTTCTATACCTACCACGCCTCCTTATGGGCGTTACAAACGGACTGACAAAATTAATATACCCCGTTTACATTTTTTAAACGTAGGGGTATAAAAATTCCAAGAGCGCCAAACGGCAGTAAAAATAGAGATATCAAGAAAAATTAAAAGCCGCTGTGGAACTTTTTATCTCCAAAAATTCAGACGTTTAGGGGGGGTGGTGTCCGATTTGATAAAGAACGTCCCATATATATGTTTTTTATATTATTTATATAGTTTATTTATTTATATATATTTATCTAGAAATTTTATATTTATTTATAGAACTTGAAATTCCTAGTTTTCGGCCCAATACCGAAGATAAAATCGATTGTAGAGTACTTTTTTATAATTGTAAAAAATATATTTAACAAAATAATCTTAAACCGATTTTGTTATTAAAAACTAATACATATTTTTTTTATTTTAGGTCAAGAAAGTGTTTTTTGAGTGTCATTTCATCTTATTACCGGTAAGTCATTCCAGATATTTAAATCTTATTTTTTTTTAATATAATGAATCATGAAAATAATGAATTTAAGGATTTTTTTTTTTAATATAATGAATCCTTTGATCATTCCGTTCAATTCTTTGTTTCTGACTTTTGTGAGTTTCTGAAAAAAGCAAGTACAGTGCTAATTTCAATAAAAAAAACAACAAATAAAAAAGAATCATACCCTTACATAAATCAAAAATGCAGAGCTAACTTAATGCACATCTCGGGGGGCAAGAAGTGAAAGCCACATAGCTCATCTGAATGTATTTAGATGAACTAGATTTATTTAACTTGGTTTTTTCGTTTTTTTTTTCGTTTTACTTAAGGAAAAACAGAATGTACTGTTATCGTCTTCACTTTTTCACCTTTGCATCCATCGGGTAACCTCTCAACCATTTTGTTCAGGTTTTTCCTTGGCGCTTACGGAACCAACCAATCAGAAATAGGTGATGAGTTTTGATTCAACAGTCGATAAAACATAATGTTGTTGACTGCAGATACAACCCAACAACCAAGAAAAATATTTTTCTCCAAGCTTGGAAAAAAAGTGTTTAACCTCCACTCGATCTCCAACTCATTTTTCCAAGTCAACTCTAACATCTTGGAGTTGAACTGGAAATTGGCTTGAGCTATGTTAGTTTTCAAAGTGACAATACTATTGAAGTGTCAAAAAAAAAAGTGTATGTGGCAACACTAGGTTGTTTTGGTATGTGGTAACACTATTGTGTTTTTGATAAATTGTGAACATTTGTCAAAGTGAGTTGCAACAAAATAATTAAATTAGTAAGAAACTGCAGCAAATTATTTCAATAAATAAATAAATTCAAATAATAAAATAATAAAAGGTAAGATGAGAAAGAGAATACAGCGCAAAGTGCAGCAAATTGTAGATTTGCTATAATAGAGCGCAAAGAGAATAGAGCGCAAAGTGCAGCAAATTGTAGATTTGCTATCAGATAGGCACGCAGGTGCAGCACTAGAAGCACCTGGAACTTTTTTTGCAGAAGGAGCTACATTGTTTGCAGAGAGGTATGTGATAGGAGCGGTAGAAGTGCTAGGAACGTCAACTGTTGCCCGAGCAGCTGCATTGCACTTTCAACTTGTGGCAACTTCAGATGAGGAGCAATGCAACGCAGAAGAAAATGGATACAGCTCAGAAGAAGTGGAATCTAATGAAGAAATACCCGCAATTAACTTAAAGAAGTGATTTAGTGAGTTGGGCCGTTGTAAATAACATTACGAACAAACTCCTTACTTGAAATATTAGTGCGCAATGGCAGTTCTCTTGCACTAGATGTAAGAACATTGAAACTGAATTTATATATGTACCTGAATACATTTAGTTATTTTATTTTATTTTTCAAATAAGCAAAAAGAAAAAAATTAAATTATCTCATGAATTTATAAGAATGTGTAATATTCTTACACTGAAAAAAAAAAGTTAGCTTAAAATTAAACACAATGTGTTCACAAAATGTGTTGTTAATTTGACTTTTTTTTCATATGTTTTTCAAAATTTTTAAATACATTTGCTCTTACTTTGACGAAATTTGTTGCAAGCTATTTTTTAAACACAAATATCGTCAAATTAATAACAATTGTCGTCAATTTTAAAACATTTTTTTTTCAGTGTAGGTTTAAAATTATATTCAAGTATTGAAATAAAAAAATAATTGGAAAAGCTTTTTCTTAAAATACTATTTCTTTTTTCATTTTGGGTTGGAGATCGCTTTGAGAAAGAACTTGGAGATCAAGTGTAGATCCAGCCTTATCTCAACTGGAGATCGGTTTTTTTTTTCTAATAAAAGATAACATTCATGATGAATTAAATATTTTCAAATGTAGTAAAATTCAATCTTACGAAATATTTAGAATCATTTCCATTGTATAAAAAAAAGTATCTCAAGTAATATTTAAATTCTAACATGTGTTTTTCATACGGACCAAACCATAATTTTTGGGCCTTCATCTCGTGGTTAGCTTGCCACAAAATTATTCTTTATATTAATGCCTACCCAACGTAAACAACAAGAACTGCTCAGATGTTATAATAGGGCAAAGAAAATTTTGCGAGGAATAAAAACTACAAAACTATTGGACTAGTTTTTAAAACATGTGCAAATTAAAATTATTTTTTTTATCTATTTATTTATATATTTATGGTATGATCCTTAAAACAACACATCGCCTTCGTCTTTATTTAACGTCTTCATTCTTCTTGAACCACAAGATCCAGCTGCGATTTGAAAGTGCTGCCAAAATCCATCTGTTTCATCAGCGTGTACACCGAAAAGGCAAATTTGGCCACCTAGAATAGAAGTTATAAGAAGTTATGTATATAAAATTTCATACTCACATTCAAATTTGAGTCCATAGTAATCGGAAACAATTTCATTGCTGTCAGCACCAGCGACTTTTGCGTGTGTAGCAGAAAAAAGCCGACCACTTTCTTATAACGTTCATCTTCGTCAGGCCAGGATGAGTGAAAAATAGCAAGAGCTAGTTCATCACTATCATCCTTCAAACAATTGGCATAGTAACAGCAGGGAAATGTTTCTACCACCACTGCAATTATGTAGAAGAAAGATGCCACCATGGCCTTAATGTCGGCAAAGATCAGTATATTAATCAGGGTGAAGCCGAGAATGCAACCCATGATCAGAAATTGCACAAATATGGTGACTGAGATGACCGGACTGATGGTATTGAAGAGTCTGAAAGTATTATATAAAGATTGTAATTATTTCCATGTATTGCCACCGTTACCACTACTCACTCAAGTATATTCTTGTGATCAACCACACATCGCACCAACTCATTAAAGCGTTCATCATTGGACAACTTTACATTGTTTGCGCCCAAATGACGTATGCGTTCTGCCAATATCTGCAAATGTGTGCGTATGACATTGATGTATATCACCGGATATGAGTCCACAACAACCTCTTGAAAGCACGTAAAATCCATGAGAAAGTACTCAATGAATGCTTGCAAGACAAAGGCGCCTGTAGAGTCGCGCCAATTCATGAGCGGATTATAAACTGAATAAGGTGGTATGCCGCTAACGATCGATGTCAAAAATGTGCTGCTCGAGTAACTCCAATAGGAGGCTGCAAAGACGACAAAAGTTCGATTGCCAAATGCCGCCGCCTTGCGTATCAAGTGCAACTCCTCGGGTAACTTGCAACGTGCATCAAGTTTGTTCATAAAAACTTCAGCATCGCGCAGACGTTGCTGCATGAAAGCCATTGCGACCAGTTTCATAGAGCAGCCCCAGCAATTTATGGCAACCTGTAGCGATGTCAGAAATTGGCTAGGATTAAACTCGCTCATACGCATCACAAAGCTAAGCACAAAGCCGGTGGGCAGGTAAATTGTTACGCTTGCATTGATGAAGAAAGACCAAATAAAATAGAGCACTCTGTAGGTCTTTGGGAAGTCAATGCCCACAATTTTGAGACCACGATAGAGATAAACATTGCAGTCCCTGCTGCAGGCAGGTGTGTCTTTGTCCGAGACGCGGATTTGTTCTAAGAGGACGCTGCGTGGAAAAAGTTAATAATTTAATGAATTGAAATAAATTATTCTGTTGTATGGTGTGTACTGTACCCCTTCAAGTTGATGCGCAACAGCTTACTACCATCCAACAAAAAAGTGGGTATCATTTTTGCAGCAAAGATCTAATCGGCGGGTTGTATCTGCAATAGAGGAAAAATAAAATATTCTTAAAGTAAACTTCATTGACTTAGGGTAGGGTCTCAAAAGGAGGCTTTGATATTTTTTAATCAAAAGTAGGCTATTCGTGTTTTTTACAAGGTGGCGCAAAAGTAATCCTCCTATCAGAAAATGCTATACATTTTGCGATTGGCCCCTAATGTCAGTTCTGTTTTGACATTTGTGTAGTAAACACATGCGAAATACACGTTATTAAACAATGTTACGCTACACTGCTCCAGAACGCGGAATATTGCTGATTTTAAGATAAGATGATTTTTCATCAAAAATAATCATGAGTGATGAGTAGAGTGTCCCTTATTTTGCGATTTTTGGAAATGTCAAGGGGCTGAAAGGTTTTTTTATGCGTTTTTATATTCTAAGAACGAAACTAAAAAAAATTTTTTTTTACGACAACGTTTACCCGTGCCAATCGGACCCGAAAGTTTCGAAAAAATGCCCATATTAGACCATATTTGCACAAATTAAAAATAAAATCTTTTCTCTGCTTTTTATAAATGTTTTACATTTTTTTGAGCACATACATAAGAAATATGATATCTACAAAGTTTTTTTATGGTGGGCGTGGTTACCGCCCCTGCTGCGTCGAAATTTCTCCCGCAGCCTTTTCCCACTTTTTCATGAAATTAGTGCAATTTAGGTATTAATATCAACAATAAATAAATACATTTTTATTATGCTAAAAGTATGATTACATTTCATTAAATTCACATTATGTACTTACAAAAATTAACAATAAATTAAAAAACTAGTATTTTAACCTGCGGCGGGCGCGCAACAAGCTAATACCTACAAGCAGTCTTATTGCGGCTTTTCAACCGAAATAATAGTTTTTTTTTATAAATAAAAAATATCAAAAACCAAAAATGTATGCCCCTGGAGGGTTAAATTATAATAAGAAATACAAATTAATTAAAAAAGACAGATCCTTATTTGGAGCTTTTATGCTATTCATTATTATCGGAATCCGTCAAGTCTGTATTTTTGTAGTTCTACTATACATCAAAGTCTGTTTTGAAGCTACTAATAGCATAAAACCTCCAAATCAGGATCTGTCTTTTTTAGAAGATTTGGTCGCATACAAGACAATTAACAAAAAATATTCATTGCAGCAAGTCAAAAATTTGGTCGGCATCTTTGGTACCTTGGCGAAGAACTTGTAGCACTCGCTTTTTTCGATGATGCAGTTTCTATTGAGAGAAAACGCAGTATGGTGAAAGCATTGCAAGGTCAGAAGTTTCCATGTAATCATCCAATCGCAAACCCAAATTCTTTAAATGAATGGACAAAAAATATTTAGATTGTTTTGCATCTTGTCGAACAACAAATCTATTTCGTAGGTTTAGTTTGACATGCAATTTTTTAAAATATGATTCTGACGAATGGGAAAAAGATGAAGAATACCAGAGAGTAAAAAATTGTTTTAAAGATCTTTGTATTGTAAATGATGTTGCGGAGCGTGGGGTACAACTTGCTCAAGAATTTCTCGAGCTCACAAAATCAGAAGCGCAGCTTCAAAACCAACTTATTGTTGCTCAAAATACTTGAAAAATATACTCGAACTGTCAAAAAAAAAAAAAAAAAATACATGCTCTTAAAAAAACTTATAATAAATTTGTATTTCTTATTAAAATTTAAGCCTTCAGGGGGCATATATTTTTGGTTTTTGATATTTTTTATTTATAAAAAAAAAACTATGATTTCGGTTGAAAAGCCGCAATAAGACTGCTTGTAGGTATTAGCTTGTTGCGCGCCCGCCGCAGGTTAAAATACTAGTGTTTTAATTTATTGTTAATTTTTGTAAGTACATAATGTGAATTTAATGAAATGTAATCATACTTTTAGCATAATAAAAATGTATTTATTTATTGTTGATATTAATACCTAAATTGCACTAATTTCATGAAAAAGTGGGAAAAGGCTGCGGGAGAAATTTCGACGCAGCAGGGGCGGTAACCACGCCCACCATAAAAAAACTTTGTAGATATCATATTTCTTATGTATGTGTTCCAAAAAATGTAAAACATTTATAAAAAGCAGAGAAAAGATTTTATATTTAATTTGTGCAAATATGGTCTAATATGGGCATTTTTTCGAAACTTTCGGGCCCGATTGGCACGGGTAAACGTTGTCGTAAAAAAAAATTTTTTTTAGTTTCTTTCTTAGAATATAAAAACGCATAAAAAAACCTTTCAGCCCCTTGACATTTCCAAAAATCGCAAAATAAGGGACACTCTAGTGATGAGGCCCATTTCCATCTTAGCGGGTACGTAAATAAGCAAAATATACGCTTCTGGGGCACTGAAAATCCGCGTGTAACCCACGAAGAGCCATTACACCCGCTCAAAGTCACTGTATGGTGTGCTGTTTTCGCTGGAGGAGTCATCGGACCTTTGGTGAATGGTGAGCGCTACAGAGCAATGATCAACGAGTTATTTTTGCCGCAACTTGATGAATTGGGATTGGAAAACATGTGGTTCCAACAGGACGGTGCAACGGCACACACTGCACGTGCCACAACCGATATGCTGAAGGATGCATTTCCCGGGCGCCTAATCTCCCGATTTGGCGATTTGCACTGGCCAGCAAGATCGCCTGATTTGACCGCTCCAGACTTCTTTTTGTGGGGTTTTTTGAAGTCGCGGGTTTATGTCAACAAGCCTCAGACTCTTGCAGCTCTTAAAGACAATATCCGTCAAGAATGTGAGGACCTATCGCCGGAAGTTTTGGCCGAAGTGATGGAAAATGGCATAAAAAGGGCTCAAATGACAATCAACTGTGGCGGCGGCCATTTACATGACATCATATTCTCGACTTGATGTAAAAAAAAATTAAAAGACCAAATAAAAATAATCCACAAGAAGAATCAAAGTTTTTCATTTTTTTTTTAAATTACAGCCAAAAAACATCGGAAGGTTATTTTTGCGCCACCTTGTATATTCTCTTAGTAGATCAAATAATGAAATACAGTTTAAAGTTTGAGAATCTTAGAATATGTTGGAAAGAATAAATGTTCAGTTAAGATCTTTATACCGCGCCAAAGTTGACTTAAAAACAAAGAGGCTTTTTTGGTAGCAACACCAAGTCAACAGTAAAAAAAGAACGAACGGTTCTTACTGTACTTATGTATGTTTTAATAATACTATTAATAATGATATTCAACAATATAAGCCTTGAACCAATATCTTAGATAATTACGGATCAAAAAATAAGCTTTGCAAAATCACTAAGAACACCCTCAATATCAGTCATGACATAAAGACTAGATATGATCAACTCTCCAAAGAATTATCTTCCAACTCGATTGAAGCGTAATATTCTTACACAAATCTAAAATCTAATTGAAGAGAAAATAATTTAAAATAAAAAAAATATAAAAATTTTCGATTTCGTAAATGTTAAACTAAAAACAGGCTGTAATTCAATTATACGTCCATTTTTAAAAATTACATGGTTTCTTCCAGATCTCTAGAGATCTGTTACCTCATTGCACCTTTTGGAGCTTCTACTCCAGCTCCGTCTCCCTGTGTTCTGCGAATATTTATGCATAAATGTTTAGTTTATGTACCTAGTTTATCCATTACTTAACGAACAATGGTTTTCACAGAGGGCGATCAACTGCAACGACATCGAATTCTTCAATTTTAGTCTATAATGTTCTAATTGAATTGAAAAGGACGTCAAGTGGACGCAGTCTATACTGATTTCAATAAAACTTTTAACCTCTTGGATCTCGGAATCCTAATTTTAAAATTGCGAATGTTTGGTATTACGAGATCTTTACAAAATTGGTCTAAATTCTATCTCTGCGAATGGTCTCAGTTTAACAAGATCCAAGTTATCTTCGAAAGATCTCAGTTTGTCAAGTTTCAAGTTATCTAGTCGAAAAAAGTCTAGATAACTTGAATTATCAATTGATCATAAGAAGCTAGGTCAAAGTCCTTTCAAGGGGCCGAAATGACCAGTTATTTATTTTTTTTTTTTTTAGTCGAAAAAAGTTTCTGTCAGATACGATGTTCCCCAAAGCAACAACCTGGGTTAACTTTTTTCAATACCTTCTTCTAACATTTATACAATATATTGAATGTCATCCGGCATTTTATTTACGACGATCTTAAAATATACCAAGTCATTGAGCACCTCATCTCGAATCAAGACAGACATGACTGAAAGGCTTTTCTGTGTTAAATCACGGTTATAGCTATCATATTGGATAAACCGTTATGAAATTCGAAATAAAAACTACTTCTAAGGGCGTACGCAGCTATTTGAGAAGGGGGGAGGGGAAGATTTATATTTCTTTACAATTTTTTTAAATTTAAATTTAAATTTCTCGGATTTGCTGCAAAATTATTCAAAATTAGGTCTTCCAACTGCTTCTCCTTAACCAAACGTCTATGCTGACTTAATATACATACACAACGCTACAAACAATTCCTTTCTAAGTTTAGTTTCCGTTACCATTCAGGCGAGCTTCCATCGTCGTAGTCCTCAACCATGTTTTTACTTTTATTAAAGTGCTGAAGGATCTCTCCTAAGGGAAAGTTTTGATTTCAATGTTTGCTGAGCATTCATACTACCCGTGTGAACACGGGTTGGATGAACACGTCGAATTTCGTAATTTTAAACATATTGTGAAACAGTCAAGATGTAATGGCGGTACTTAATGTATGCTTCAAGTTAAAGTTTTCTGTAGTTTATAAAAGTTCCTCAGAAATATTATTATTATTTTAAAATATTTAATAGAAAATCCCAAAAAAACAATACGTGAATGAGAGAAATTTATTAATTTTGTTTTAAACTCAAGAAGTGGTAAATACTCATTTCAAAGGAAACTTAATTCTATTTATTAAAAAAGTTTCCGGCACAGTGTTGGGTAGAAGGGTAGCTGCCCCCTTCTACTTCCCACTTACTCCTTCCCCCTGTGTACGCCCTTGGCTTTTTCTACAGACAATTATTAAGTTCGAAAATAAGCTTTATTTGTATATTTTGCAGATTTCTATTTTCTATATTTTGCATATATGTAATGAAAACCACGCCTTCCTTCATTAAAAGTGGAAAAATCTCTTGAAATTCCATACAAATGGATGTGATGACTGGTTATTTCACACATTAGCTTTGATTTTCAATATACACTCTAAATTTGAAATTTGGAAAAATCCAATATAAACCGCCTCTCATTAAAGTGATATATGATTATATGATCTCTCATATTTAAAACGTATTTTGACTTTAAAATAATAGGATGAACACACAAAGTGAGTCATCAAAATGATATTTGAGGATGTTTCAGATATTGGATGAAATTTAATTGGGTCACCCAATCAAAGTGACGTCATCAATATAATGAAACTATCATATCTTCGAAAATACTTTAATCCTGATGTAAGGGTATTATGTGTGGTGCCAAGTCTGAGATAATTCCTTACTAGTTTAATCTAGTTTGTAACATTTAACAATTTTTTTTAATTTCAAATCTTTCACAATTTATTAAGCTTCTGCAATATAGTCTTTACTCTATAGGATTTTCATAAAAATTAAACAGAACATCAACTAATTTTATAATAAATTAACTTAAAGTTAACCAAAAGACGGTTTTTTAAAACTAACTTGCCGCTTTAATGTTTATTTTATTTGCATTAAATAAACAAATAAAGACTTTTTTGCTGCTTTTTGGGTGGTTTTTCTTTTTTTTTTTCGTACAGAACGTTTTCTCAGGATGGCGAATGTTTATTCAAAGGGGAAAACATGATGTTTTTTGTTGTGTACGTTTTTTGTAGTTAGCAACAATTTAGTGTCTGTCGTTAAATTTCTATTATTTTTTCCTCTTTTCGAGTTTTTTTTTCTTAAAGAAATTGTGTTTATGTTTCGCTCCCGCCGCTTGAACTCTTTACCTCGCTGCACGGTCACATGCCATCCGATTTATTGCCTAATTCTTGGACATTTTAATGGATTCACTACAATGGCGGACTTGTTGTAGTAGTAGTTGTTGTTGCTGCTGTTGTTGTTGTTGTTTTTGTTGTTCTTGTACTGATGGGCAGGCTCTACTTTCAGCGCAGAAGACGTTTTGTTGATGTTATAAGATCTTGATGTTAATGTATTGTTGTTGTTGTTATTTTTGTTGTAATTGTTGTTGTTGTTATTGTCGGCACTGGTAATGTTGTTGTTCTAGAATCTAGATGCTTTTGATGATGATGAACTTTGATCGTTGATTGATCTCTGCGCCTATTCAAGGCGCGTTAGGTACAGGAATGAATTAGTTTTTCAATTACATTTCACTCAAATGATGACTTTTGTTTATATTAATCCTTTCAGCCGCACTGTTAAGTTTTTTCCTGACTCAAAATTAAAATTATTAATTTGTCAAATTTGATGGCAGAATTGTTAACCTCTGGTAAAAAATTCTAGTTGATGATAATGTAAATTAAAGATGTAAGAGGGATATACCACCAACTTTTTTATCAAGTTGGTAAGGGTTGCGAGAATCCTCCCAAACAAATCTCAAGCTAAAAATGGGATATTTTCCCGCTGCTAGAAGTCCTTGACAAGAAAAGTACACGTGTTGTGCAGCTAATCAAGTATCTATGTATATATAAATAGGCGTCAGCAGAACAGTTAAGAACCATTTTCTCCCGTGTTTCTCAACCGATTTTGATCCTTTTTTTTAATCAATAACAGTAGGGAAAAGGAGTGCACCGAATATCTATGGTGGGCGTGGCACCAAATTGCGATATTGAAAAGCTTAGAGGTATAGATCACACAGCTTCGGAAATCGATATTCGATCTCAAATCACACGTACCATTCCACTGGTTACATTTTATGGGCGTTGAAATAGGGGCGTGGCACTTTTCATAAGCCCAAATTTTCGGTATAACTTTTAAACTAATAGTCAGAAATCAATGAAACTCGGTTGGAACTTCCTATTTAGTCGTGTTCTCCGACTGGAAAAAATGAACGAGCATTAAACAAGGGGCGTGGCACCACCCAAAGAATTAAGTTTTCACATCGAATAGCTTTGGAAGTAAATGGTGTATAAAAATGATACTCAATACGGAGTTCCCACTTGGTGATATCCTTCTACTAGAAAGTAGGAGGTTACTTGAGTGAAGAAAGAAAAATAATATTTTCAATAAAAATACAAAAAAAAAAATCAATTTTTAAATAGCCGAATTTCGGCCAAAGTCCGAAGTTTATATAAAGGGTCTGACGAATTAACTAATTAAACATTATCAACTATAGGTGTAGGAATTGTTGTTTAAGGTAAACGAACAATTGTTTTAATATTTTTTTAATTTTTATTATATTATAAAGAATACACATGGATATTATGGAACATACCAATAACACCTCTTGTTGATATACCCTTCCATTAAGAATGTACGTTTGATTACATTCAATTGTTATTTATATTTCATTTTAATCAGTTAAAGGATTAAAACATTCCATTCGTATCACATCCCACTTACAATTCTGCATTACATTAGGATCACTAACAAAATAAATTTTACCAGTGGGCAGCATTACTGATAAAACTTTAGATGACTTAAAAAGATTAAATCATGAATAAAAGTTAAACATTTTTTATATTTTGCATCTAAAACCTTTATAAACTGATTGCTAGCTATACAGCTGAAGAAAACAGCAATATTAGCAAAAATATTTTATCTACTCGACTTTGTTGTTGCAAAGAAATTAAAATTAGAATATTATGTTTAAGGCATTAAAGCATGCAACAGATGTGGCCATAAATGCATCATTCAAACAAGGTGTAAAAACTTTAAAAATAAGCCAGCATAAAGTCCCACACCAACAAAAGCAACAGCAACATCAGCAATAACCACTGAAAGCACCAGCATAACAACAAAATAGACTGAAGACAAACGAGTTGCTACAAATCAAAGGATTGCGAATGCATTTTTATAGCGCGCTGCCAATGCTTCAGTGGAATTAACAACTTCCAAGTAATTAAATAGGTTTACTGAATTTTCTCTTTCTTTTGCCTTTGTTTTGTTTTTTCGAATATGGACACCATTATACATCGTCTAAATGTAGCGTAATTTCAAATTTTCAAAAAAGGCATTCACTACATTCAAATTGCCAAAGTTTGGTGCTGAGCTCCTTGCGTTTCCCTTTGTTTCGACATCCTTGAGATTTCATGTCATGTCTTGAAGTTGAAGTTGAAGTCGAAGCTGCAAGGAGTGGTGACCACGTGCAGCGGATTTGGCTTAAGTTTGGTCCAGCCATTTGCGCCTGCGCAGAAGTCAATTGAGAATAAAACTAACGCTCTGCTGCGCCTCCTGACCAGTTATTGTTTGAATTTAGTAACTGTTGTTATTGTTGTTTTTGTGCTGTTTTCTTTTGGTTTGTTCGAACGACTCTTGCACATGCAATGAAAAACATATGTGGAACCACATTTGGGAAAAAACTCATATCCCTTCAGCTACTCGACGCTACAGGATCATTATCAAAGAAGTTTGAAAATAGTTTTATGCTTGTGCGAATTTGATTTCCTTGAAGCTGTTTGAATGGGTGCTCAAAAATAATTTTTTTTTTCTACATTGACCATCATTCAGAATCGTTTAAGGCGCTTGAATTAGTTTTGCCTTTTTAAGTTAACAAAATAATTCACAGTGTGAGCCTATACAAAATCATGCTGTGAGTCTTTTTGAGAATGTGAAAGAAAATTATCCTTAGGCAATAAAAATAAAAATCAAGAGCCTTATTTTATGCAACCTTTATTCTTATTGCCTGATTTTTTTGAAAGAAAAATATGAGCGGCGCTTTTAAGTAAGCTGGATACTAGGACTCTCGATGTTTGAGCCAAGCTTTGATTGAGAACACGGGCTAGGTAGTGCCTCCCCGGTAGCTCGAAAGCTCGGGAATCCTTGTAATTTGATAACACAGTTCAATTTTCAACATGTGAGTAAGAAAATGACAATTTGATTAATTCAACCCAAAACTTCTCCAAAAAAAATAACGTGTTACGTGTGATTTATTATACATAAGCAAACAACTTTTTAATTCTTCAAATCCCCTGCCTCCTTTTCCACCCGTATTGACATTTTTGTAATCCTTTTTTAAACATGGCTACATATACATATGCAGTAAACCATTGAGAAATATAACGTTATAAGTGCAGAAAAAATCATCCCTATAATTAATCAGATTGGGTCCAGACGACTTTTCAAAAACGATGATTCGAAGGCAAATATCAGATGGGTACACCCTCCACACGCTGAACAACTAGGCTTATTTGGTCGAGCCTACCCGCAGACGCTCAAGCTCTTCTATCTTGCTTCTCTCTCTCTCTCTCTCTCTTCTCTTGCTGTGTAGGTCAGACCTAGCCACACTTGTGGCCGTTATTACAGGGCTCAGCTTGATATGCAGACAAGGTAGCAGATTAGAAGTTAACATTTGACCTCTGCAAAAACTGCAGCGACGAAGAGGAGGACGAAACCATTCTCCATCTTCTACGGTTTCTGCCAGTGAAACCGCAATAGGACGGCAAAACATCCGTGTTGTTTATTCCCCCTTGAAGTCAAGGTTCCGTTAGAGTTCAGCGGTTCCACATTCACACTGGCAGCCACCTCTACCTACTCGACCAGCTTATTTTTGATGCAAATTCATACATATTAAGCGTGTGAGTATTTTCGTAAATTTAATGAAATTATATTGATAAACTAACCCGGGTTGTTCTTGTCTTGGGAAACCCTCAAACAAAAAAAAAATGTAAAGATAAGAGACAAAATTCAAACGTCTCATTGAGCTCCCATAATTTCAAATCTCAAGTACTTCTTTTTCTCTTAATATAAAAAAAAATATTCTCAAATTTCAAAAACTAAAAATAAAAACAAAGGCACTTCAACTCCACGCTAGCCAAAGGATTCTCAGTTGTTTCAGGTACTTGATCTTGGTCAAGTGTAACTTGAGGCCTCAAAGTATTAATGTAAATAATGGCTTGGCATGGAAATTCATCAAAAGGCGTGTCAAGCATTAAACCCAATCACCATCATCATTCAGGCTTCTAACCGTCTAACCCTGCCTTCACTAAGGCCTTTTAGATATGGAAAAATTGTTGTTGTTTATTTTTAATAAACTGACTCCAAAACTATGTGCTTTTAGGTTATTTAAGAATCATTAAAACAACAGAAATCCTTCGAAGCAGAACTAACAAACGAAATCGCAGTTGACTGTGCTATGAAGCAAAAAAACAAAAAACCCAGAAAAAACTAAAAAATTTTTGTTTTCAGCAACGGATCGTGAAGGAAAATGGAACCTGATGAAATGAAGCATTACTTATGCCATAAGGGAGAGTAATGCATGATCGAAGGTGTTGCACTCGCACAAGATCACTGTTCAATTTATAATAAATTTGATTTGGTTCTCATACAAACTAAATGTGCATGGTAGTGCACAAACTAAATATGCATTTACAAGAATCGGATACACTTCTTAACAGTCACACATGGATTGACAATATGTTTGGAGAAAAATTTCTTCACACTTTGGTAGGAACTTGTTTATGGTTTGAAAAAAGTTTTGCAAACTATCAGAAAATGTTATTTTAATTCTTCCAAATTAAGTTTATTCTTATTTTTCGGTGTTTAAAATAGTAGATTAAGTGCTCTTGCTTACCTTTTGCTAGTACTGCTCTCTATGTAGTTAGTCAATCAACTGTTCTACAATACTTTCAATTCAACTTATTTTAAGCAATGCTTGAAATTCAAATTGTTGACCATTTCGAAGAATTGATGCGAGTGTTTTCGTTCTCAGCCAATTTAACATGTGCGAATTAATTAATAAACATCAATAATGTTTGCTCCAGACAGTTAGTGGCACTTGTAATGAATAAGATAGTCCTAATGAAGTCATTATTTACACTCTTCGAACACAAAAACACATATCGAATTGTGATGTTTCTATTATTACTTAAAGCAAAAGAAACCTATAACTTTGATTTTCTAATTAATTGGGGAAGAAATGATGGAAAGAAGAAGATTGTGAAGAACTTGAGTAAAAAAAGAGGCATAAACTCACACTTTTTTAAGGTATTCCGCCACATCCTCATTTCCTTCCTTTTCATATTTTCCTTATGCATCCTTGCACCCTTGTAAGATCTGAATGCGATATTACAATGGATCTAACTGGTCTAAGTAAGCTTGTGTTTTTATAGGAATTCATAGGCCCCCACCTTATTTAAATAACAAATCATTCGAAGAATATATGGCCCAAAGGGGGGTTTGATGACAAAAACTATGAGTATTTATATAAAGTGCAAAACATCTATATATACCGACATTTTCCATGCCAAGTGCATGACTTTAATAATTATTTTCAAATGTGACTCTTATAAAAACACGATAAAAGAATTCATCCCCATAAATGTCTCAGTGTAGTTTTTTTTAACTTTAAACCACGGATTCCAGATGTAATACCTCTTCACTCAAGTCTACCTTGGTTCAAAGTGGGGTGATAAATTAGTGGGAAGGAAAGTACAACCAAGTGAACATGTGTAGGATGTTTTTAGCGTGCACCGAGAAAAAAAAGGAATAGTAAAATCACCTACGCTGGCTTGGGTAAAAAAAATTGTATGGAAATAAGAAACTTATGGTTATTCACAAAAGTAATATACTGTTTAATACATTGTTTTGAAAGCACATACTTCGATACCCTGCCAATACAAAAAAATGTTTCATTCACCCGAGCCAAGTATATAACATTTTAACCAATAGTGTAGGTAATCCACCGAAAACTTTGACACTTTTTCAAAATGGTATGACTAAAATTAATCGCTGAATACTCCCGGTATGTTATAGTTCTCGTTTAGTTTTTGTTATGAAAATTATATAGTCTAGATGTTTAGCCAAGGTGCAATGCTTCCTGAGTGCATTTTTTTGGCATTAAATTAGATATATTTATAAGCGATCTAAATGCAAAATTTTTTTTTTTTACTTTGTAAATCTATGTTGTAAACTTTGTAAATGTATGTCTATTTACATTAAATAAAACCAGATTTCCTTAATAAAAATTAAAATTTTTGGTTCATTTTATTTAGAAGTTCCATCTTTGTGCTTGGGTAATTTTGTACAACAGCAATATACAATATTTTACCTAAGTACATATATGTACTTGTCTTTGGATATTTTTGTACAAAAGCAATATACAGCAATTAACCTAAGTAGATTTATATTTTATACTTCTCCCTGTATATCTATTTATCTATTTAACTTTGATAGTTCATCAAAGTTTTTTGTTGAAAACTTGTACACTATGTTCGGCAGAATAAGCAAGCACGCTAATATAAATTGTCAAAGCTATAATGTGCAAATTACATAACTCTTCGCTTATTTATCATCAAAATCAATATCGGTAAGTTAACATGTAAAACTTAGGTGTTTTGACCAAAAACTTAGGAGGCTGAAAACTGCCAAAGCCAACGTATAAATTATACTAGGTTTTTTGTTAATTTTGCATCCGTTTTTTTCGGTGTGGTGGAATGCCTTTACCTCAATCAATTCAAGTTATTAGTGGCGTCCGTGGCATAGTTGGTTAAAGTGCGTGGCCTCTATGTCAACGAACCTGGAGACGCGAGTTCGAACCCCAGCAGCGACAGAAAATTATTTGAATTAAAATAATTTTTCTGTACGGCCGCCACCTCTCTGCAGACAATGGCAAACCTCAGAGAGTAATCAAAATGCCATGTAAAGCTTCTTGAGAATAAGAACATTCCGTTCATCGCTGTTCGGAGTCGGCGTTAAGCCTGTAGGTCCATTTCTCGGTCAATTGTGTACAAACTTAATAACACGCACAACACAATTGATCATAAGAAGCTAGGTCAAAGTCCTTTCAAGGGCTGAAATGGCCAGTTATTTATTTATTTATTTTTTTTTTTTAAGTTAACATGTAAAACTTAGGTGTTTTGACCAAAAACTTAGGAGGCGGAAAACCGCCAAAGCCATCGTATAAATTATACTAAATTTTTTGTTAATTTTGCATAAGTTTTTTTTCTAGGTGTGTTGGAATGCCTTTACCTCAATCAATTCAAGTTATAATGCCATATATCATCCACAAACTTCTCTACCTCCAACTACAACTACAAGTCGTATATAGTGATAATTTTTCAATTTCAGTTCATTAGAAATGAGGACAGAAAATTGCAAATTCGAAAGGTTAAGGCGTAAGACCATACCCGCTCTTCTAACTAAAGTAGAGAAGTTTTTTAGATGGGATTGCTTAATAACTGGGATTGACTGGGGTAATGTTATAAAAAATTCCTCAGTTTCAAATTTTCTTATTAATACAGCTTTCCATCACACTCCGGACATCCTAGATTGGTTTAATTTGATAATCCTTTTATTTCACTATTTATCTCGACATTTCAAACAAGGGCTTTATTTCATCTTAGTCAATATGGCTTCCTCAAGGTTAGATCGACTATCACTAATCTCACAGAATTTGTTTCAAACACTTTATGTTTGTGAAATGAAGGTTATGAAGTTGATGCTGTTTCTACCGACTTCGGCAAAGCTTGACAAAATTTTGCACACTATCATATTTCTTCAGCTTAAAGCCTTTGGCTTTCTATTCCTGTTTATATCTTGGATTAAATCGTATCTCGAAGAACGCCGTTATAGTGTCATCTTTAGATTTTCCAATTCAGAATCTTTTACAGCTACCTCTGATGTCCCACAAGGCAGTCACCTTGGTCCTTTGCTATTCGTCTTAACAATTTCTGATGTTGACGGTATCATTGAAGAATCCAATCTTTTTGTGTACGGTGATGATATGAATATATATCGGCTCAGACAAACCAGCACCGATTCTCGAAATATTCAAGACGATCTTGTCAGCTTTTTCACTTGGTGTCAAATAAATTTTTTGGAACTGAACGACAGTAAATGTCAAGCTATTACATATTCTCGTAAGCGACTTCAACTCCCCCGAGAATTGATTACATACTCGTCAGGCCAATTCCCTCTGTAAGCTATTTACGGGACTTAGGTGTTATTTGCGACAAAGATCTTAACTTTAGGTCTCACATTGATAATATCATTAGTAGAGCCAACTCTGCACTTGGTTTCGTAAAACACTGGTCCAGAGAGTGCTCCAATCACTACGTTACAAAATCTCTCTATCTTACCTTTGTTAGACCCATCCTCGAATATGCCAGAACAGTTTGGTCTCCCATTTACAATACTCATTCATTTCGATTTATTCGTTTTGCACTTCGTGGTCCTCCCGGCTCTGACTTACCTCCTTATGCTGACATGTTTATCACATGCAAACTCTTGAAAAACGAAGATAAGTTGCCGATGTACTCTTCATTCATCAACTAGTATGCAGAACCGTCAACTGCCCAGTACTGCTCCACTTAATAGCATTTAAAAATAACCCACGCAACCTCTCTTCTACCTTAACTTTCATCGCACCGACTATGGATGCAGCGAACGAACAACCAGGATTCTTCTTGTAACCAATAGTTTGATCAGCTAATTCGATTTTCATCTGAGCAGATCTCGACTCTGAAATATCCTTCTTTACTCCAACGCCACTTGTTCGCCTTCTCTAATATCTTCTTACAACTAAGATATGGTATATATATTAAATCCGTTGTAAATGAAGATACTTACTGTTAATCTTAAGTTTTTAGTTTAAGTATTTGATTTGCTTGTATAAAGCTTAACCAAATTAATAAATAAATAAATAAATAGACTTGAGTAATCAGGTGCAACACCTGAAATCATTGGTTCTAAGCTTTCTTGTCTGGTAGGATCATTATATTCAAAATGGAATCATGACCTCTGATATGTAAACGTTTAAAATTTAAAATCAAATGGGCAATTTTAGAAGGGAAAAAGCATTGGCATACTTTTCGTGTCTTCACTTCATTGAAAAAAAAAACGAAACGTAAATTTAATTGATTCTTCAAAACTATTTAGTAAATACATGCAATATTCTACTTTGATATTATCCTCCATTTTGGAACTCTTTTGAAATTTTAAAAAAATCGTCATATAGGATAAATTTCATTCAATAAAATATATTTCTCTGATATAAAGGTTATTATACACTTGTTGCAAGAGTTGTATAAAAGGGATATTTGGCCGTACATATCAGCGATTGCGTGCAGTTATACAAAAAATAAACCTTATTCCTGGTATACAAAATAAATACAAAAAATAAACCTTATTCCTGGTTGTTGGTTAAAAATCCGAACACTTATAGTCATCAACATGATCTGTCAGTTGTTTATTCCGACTCCTCCATAAAGAACTCGGGAATACGTAAAAACTATCGCTTGAAATATTTATCCCTTTTATCAAATGGAAATGTTGTAAATATACCCATTGTGAAAAACTAAACTAGCATTACAACTACGACTTGTGACTGTGCCACCAAATGACATATTACATGCTCCTTCAAAAAATTCCTTCAAAGAAAAAGAATGTCAATTTCAAAGTTAGTGTATTTCTGGCAAATGGCGTAACTTCTCGAATATTTTGTTCGACAGTACAAATGTATTCAATCTATGTACTTCATTATCAACATCGTCATTGTCGCCGTCATCGTCATCGTCGTCGTTGTCTTCAGTGTTTCCTTCGTTTCCCTCTTAGATGTTCCTGTTTTTATGCCCTTGTGGGGAATGCGTTCTTTTTTTCGCGCCCAATTTAGTCAGAAAAGAATTTGTCATGGTTTTTATTTAAAAAAGACAGGACGCACTCGAGTTTTCATGCGAATTTCGCAACCGCATAGCTCCCAGGAACGTTGCTCCAAATGTCAACATAGTGCTAGGGGCACACAATAAAAGAAAAGAATAAAAGAAGAATATATAGCATATATTGCTGTACATATACATAAAGTATTTATTTCTTATATTCTGTTTTGCTTTTTTTCATTTCAATTTATTTTCTTTTGTTTTGTTGTGTTTTGTTTTGCTTTCGGATGATCTGTGAGAAGATGCAACTTTGCGTTTGACATACAGAGTAGTTTCTTATAGACATATACAGTATATATTATATCATAGTTATAAATATTATATTTTGTAAAGTATATAAAAAAAATCATTTACAGTAGCTTAACGCTTACAAATAAAATAAAAAATACTATTAATTATAATTATAGCTCATACTCTTGACTAAAGCTAGGTTTTAAATTAATATTTCTTAAGCGCTAAATGGAAAGTTTCAATTCATGATACGCTGCGCATCATTTTTTAATTGTTGCAGTTGCTGTTGCTATACAACTGCCGCCATGTTGCTTATCCCAAACGGCAAGGACATTTTGGAAGCATGTTTAATCGAATCAAGCCTTCTATGATTTAGTATTGTGCGTATCTCCTTCCATTCTCCAGACTCCAAACAGGTAGCTCAGCTTTTCGGGTGGTATAATTGGTGCTCCGCTAGCCTTGCGCAAACCCTTTATATCGGCCTCAGCGCCATTGGCCGCATTGAGTATGGAAGCAGCACCCATTGCAAAGCCGCCATTGACGGGCATTCCACTTGTATCGAGCGCCTTTAGAAGACTTATTTCGCTCGTTGATAGCACTCGGCATAGGAAATCGATGTATCTACAAAAGAAATGAGAAAGAAAATTAAGAGATTGCCACACAGACGGAGGAGATTGTACACTAAAATATAAACATTGTGAATGATGGTTATGCAAATTTCGAATATTGATCCCTATCTTCCTTCAATAAACAACAACAACAACAACAACAACAACAACAAAGTGCGAAGTATATAGTAAAAAGAGAGATAGAAAGAGACGGCACTAACACTCATCTGATAATTTGATGAGTGAATGGCGCTTAGGTAGTTATGGAATAACCACGCTTAGAGTATGTTGTGGGTTTTTATTAACCTTTGCGGCGGGTAAGCCCGAGCGGAATTGCCCTTCATTAGGGATTTTCCTCGTTTCGGAAAGTCCCAATGGGAATTCAAATGTTAGTCGAGTATTTTCCGCTATTAAAAATGCCATCAAAACAAATAGCGGATATACATGAACTTAATGTAAATTCAAGATACAACTTTGGTGGCGACAAACAGATAAGATCTAATATGTTTTGAGCATACAATGTTTCATCTTTTGCGTGAGCGAAAATTTTGCTTTATGACTGCATTTTTAAAAGAACTTTAAGATGCACATTTATCTATTTTGCTTTCAATACTGGGCAATGGTCCAACTTCTCGTCCAGAAAATTACTCCCAATAACATGAGGCGCTTTCCACCGCGATCTCCACAGTTCTCCAAAGTATTTTGAATGATTCTTGAGACTTTCAAGTCCTTTATGAAATTGGGCCTAGTCAAATCTATGCATGACTCAATTGATTTTTTTTTTTTAAGGAGTAGATGCATAGGTGCATAGAGTAAGGTGCATTCTGCCCCGCATTAGTTTTCTCTTCTCAACAACTTCTCTTACAAGTTGTGAACGAGCAGTTTACATGCAATTCCACATAAATTTGTGTGTTTTTATACGCAAGGACTCCCAACTACTTTTTAATGATAATATATTTTATTATTTATTCGAAATTTCGTTGGTATATTTTTGAATTTTTTGAATAGTACTCATTTCATCCTACCATATTTATCCTCCTGATTACAATAAGGACTTTGACGCATGTTATCAACTTAATTTAACACTAACACTCAAACCATAAATAAAAAAAAAAAAATAAATAACTGGCCATTTCAGCCCTTGAAAGGACTTTGACCTAGCTTCTTATGATCAATTGTGTTGTGCGTGTTATTAAAGTTTGTACACAATTGACCGAGAACCGGACCTACACAGAAAAAAAAGAGTAGAACTTTTACCTAAAAATGTAGTCAATTCAGCTAAAGTAATCCGGTGATTTTCAGTCAACGAATTTGATTAGGTGCGCTACCAATTTCTAAATGTTAATTATATGCAATTATATTGGGTAGTTTAACTGCGAGAGTAGCTAAAAAAACCTAAATATTTAGGTGTACCTTCAACCATAAAATAGATAAGACACATAATTTATTAGAAGAATTAGCTAATTTTTTTAAACTATGACCACTTCAGATTAGGCAAGCCACCTACTAAGTGTAGAAAAATCATCTAATTATTTAGATAGAATTCCCACTTAAGAGTGGGAATGCCGTGCAAAAAATATGCAAAAAATTTGTTTTTTGTTTTGCAATTCCTATTTTGAAGTGAAACTTTCCCTCCCCTCCTTAGGTGACTTTACTTCATTTCGTCACATGATTGAGAAGAAAGATTTGTTTTATAGTAGATAGAATGAGAGAGATATATACATTGTATAAATGACTGAAAATTTCTTTGCCACCGCTGAGATTCGAACCTCTGATCTCAAGATTTCAACAACCAACGCCTTATCTACTGAGCTAAATTTCCAATATAGGAATTTGCGCTACATACCAATTAATCAAATTGCTGTAGATGCCCATAATTTAAGAGTTGTGGACCTCATATTTTTATATACATTTTGTTCACAAATTATCAAACGGCGTAACAGCACAGCGGTAAAGCGTTTGACTTGAACGCAAGCGGCCCGAGTTCAAATCTCGCAATGAGGCTTTACTTTTTGTAAAATTTTCTCACTTTGTTTTTATTTATGTTTTTTATAGGAGAGCGCTGTGCTCTCCTTGGGCTGCACAGAAATAAAAAATTCAAATACGGGGAAAAAACAAGTTGTAAGGAAAGCATTTGATTTATCCACGTAAATATTTATATAAAATTTATACTGAGGCGTGGATAATGCTAATATGCGTTATTTCCCTAGTGTACGAACAAATCGACAACTTGCATTAGGTAAAATAACTAGAAGAATTAGATGATTTAATAAGCAAAATTTTAGTTGAATTAACTAATTTTAATTAGGTGAATTACCTAATGCATGATTGTAAAATTAACTGTGTAAGTAGAAAAGTTGTTGAAAAGATTAGGTGAAATAGAAACTTTCACATTAGCTAAACTAGTTTAGGTAATAAATCAATTCTTTTATTTTCTGTGTACATGTTTAACGCCGACTCCGAACGACGATGAACGGAATGTTCTTGTTCTCAAGAAGCTTTACATGGCATTTCGATTACTCTCTGAGGTTTGCCATTGTCTGCAGAGAGGTGGCGGCCGTACAGAAAAATTATTTTAATTCAAATAATTTTCTGTCGCTGCTGGGGTTCGAACCTGGGTCTCCAGGTTCTTTGACAAAGCGGCCACGCACTTTAACCAACTACGCCACGGACGCCACCACTCAAACCATACCACCTTTAAATATAATTATCGAATAAAGATGTACTTATATGCAGTGGCGGATCTAGGATTCGCCATAAGGGGGGCTGAAACTACACTTTTGTATGTCAATGGGGTGGGGCTGAAACGTCTATTTGGACTTTTTTTTATTTTTTTCCAGACAAAAAATTCTCCAAGGGGGGCGGGGCTAAAGCCCTTTCAGCCCGTATGAAGATCCGCCACTGGTTCTATGACCAACCAAAAACTTAATTAAAGCTCAAGTGAAATTGAAAAGAAGAAGAAAATACAAAAATGAAAACATGAATTCAAAATGAGTTTCTTGCATTTGAAACCCAAAATTTGTAAGCAAAATGTGATATAAACTGGATCAGCCATAAGATTAATGAAAAGTGGGACCATTGCTATTTTTGGGACCATGGCTGTATACACCAAGGATATATATGAGCTATATTTTTATTTATAAATATATTGCGAGCCAGTTCCGTTAGAAGTGCGTGAAATCTTCAAGAAATTTATACCATTTAGTTTTGTGTTCATTACTAGATTGAAAAAGTAACACGGGTCGTTCAATAAATTCTTAGAAAATTCAAGAATTGGTTTATGTAATATGTTGTATTATGGTGTATGTAGTATTGGATATGGTTTGTTTTTTGTAAACATCATGGTTTCATTGTCGATTAAATAAACAAAAACTTTTGTTTATTTAGAAATTAAAGAAAGTGAGCTTCAATCAGTAATTCATAATTTATGCTCCAAAAGTGATCAAAGATGAGTTGGATAAATTTAATGGTAAATCCGCTACGGTATTTTCAACTGTTTTCAATAGGATGAATGAGTTTAAATTTGGTCGTACATCCACAACATGTACATATAGTATCATTCGGAACGTCCAGTGAAAATGACTTAACCGTTCCAATCCTCACATATTTCTAGAGCAATTAAATAACTGTAAAGGAAACGTGGATTCCCTCTTTTCCTTGAGAGAGAAAGGAACAGTCAAAATAGTGGGTTTTTGAAGGCGAACAGGCTTTGAAGAGGTCAAAGACAGTTAAATCTACGTTATCACGGTTGCTTGACACGCACGTGGAATCTTCTTCACCGATTTATTGGAAAAAAGACAAAAACAAAAAAAAAAAAAAAACTAAAACAAAGAGAGCATTATGCGTCGTTATTGTGTGACGATTAAGCGAAGAAATCAAATACAAAATATCTTCCATAAAACGTTTTTAAGGAAATTTTCTAAGGACTTCTTGATCGACCAACGTTACAATAAACTTTTCTTAGATTCATAAACATACTTATTTTGGTCATTCTTGTTTGAGACGAAAAGATTTTATTAAAATTTTGTGATGGAAGTTTTATAAAACTAATACTATCAGAAGCAGTTGAAAACATTTTCGAGAATTTCTACTACTTCTCATTCCCAAATCATTGTATCTCGATCCAATATAAATTGTAACTTACGAGTTAACAAAACGAGGCTGATAAATCTCGAATTTTATCGAATATTTCGAAGTCGAGAATTTTATTTATTTCTTTTACAGCGACCAGTTATCAAAAATTTTAGCTGAAATCATGATTCGTAAGTTTTCTTTAGCAGAACTACTTTGATATATGATTTAAGGTTTCCCAAAATCTTAAATAAATCTCAATTTTCTCCTCTAACTCTACATTTTGATTCGAAAACGAAAAATTTTTGAAAATGGCCTCAGTAAACTTCTCCTTATTTAAGGAGTCAGGTTGATCTAAATAAATAAAATTCGTACTTTCTAAACATCTTGCATAAATGTCATCAGAATTTTTTTTTAATTGTCTGTTCCAAAAAGGTTAAAAGTTGGATTTCTTTGAGAAGTTTCCGCGAGTGTGAAATTTCATCTTCCGATCTCATCTTGGGGTCAGATATATCTCAATATGTGGAAAGAAACCAATATGTCGACTTGAATTTTTCGATACTTATGACATGCCGAACTGTATTTAACACAGATAAGATATGATTTCCTATTGTAATGCGATTTATACTTTTTTCTAACAGGTCCTATTGTGGAGAATTTCCGGCTGATTTGTGTAGAACAACAAAAAAAAAAAAAAAAGATTGGGAAACAGAATAATAGCTATCTATCGACCAATATACTCCAAGATCAGGGCCCGTTTGCCTTCTTTACCTAAAATTACCACTTCAGGGGAACCGTATCAACTTGATTGAAGCCGTGAACCAAATTCGTGTGAGAAACATTAGGGTTTGGCCGCTTTTAGTGGTTGTCGTTTATGTTACCGTCAATCATAATCTTCCAAATCCATCAAATTGACATCTCCCAATATCGAAACTCTGACTTTTCATCAATCTGCTTTAACTTTATTCCGAGCTACTATTATGCGTCATTAATCCAGTTTCTTCTTTGACTTTCTTCTATTTCTTTCTGCAAAGAACTTAAATTAAAGGAATTTCAGGGCTTCAGGAATTAATCGAAGAACGATCGAGTTACTTGAAATAAATCACTAGAAATATAACCATTACACGACTAAATATCATGCAGGGATTTTACTATTCGAGTCTTATATTCCTTATATTATTTGTGGATAGATTCTTAAGTTGACAATTTCTAAAGGCTGAAACATAACCCTTAGAAATATATTTTTAAATCGATCTACCTTTAGATTTGGGTAAGTGTCTATGTTACTCTATTACTTTTGCATAATATTTACATATTTAATTTCCCCTAATTCTGCTAAACTCCTCTAAAATTTACCACCGATTTCACTCATCCCTTGTTATATACATACGTTGTGAAAGGCAAATCGTTTTCAGAAAAATTAAATCTACTCATGGGGAAATACAGGCATCAAGTTAAATTTCTCTAGTCACTCTTTTGGTTTGGGAATAAATTATTTTATATTAAACCTTCTAGGAAAGTAGTTCTCTCTACTTAACAGACTACCAGTCTTCAATAAGTCAGAATCCCAAGCCTGTTTGCTTCTACTCTTCCCGTTTCTCAAGAAATCCCAAGTTAACCTACCTTGTTGCCAATTTCAGTGTTTGTATCTTGCTTAGTTTATCACTCGGAAGCGTTGGAATGATCTGTTGCAGCGACTTAAATGCATCGTTTAAGCTTTGTGTCCTCTGGCGCTCGCGTACATTCGCCATGACGCGTTGATGTTGAAAATCTTCGGCATCCTCACACTTGCTGACCTTGCGCTTCGTGCGACGACGTGGTTTACGGAATGACTTAGTTGGATCATTAGGATCGGCGCTGCCGCTCAATTCATCTTCATTTGCGTACAGAAAGGAAGTTGACGAGCCCGATTGTCGATGGTATTCCATTTCGTCGCGATCGGAGCTGGAGTAGGTGCTGCCATTGAGCGAGTTTGCATGATCATTAAACTGATCAAAGGGACTCGATTGAGGCTGTTGTTGGGATGAGAGCGGTTGATGCTGTTGATTGTGATGTGCGGTAGGCGCCACTTGTATGTGACTGCCATTATGTAATGCCAGAGCGACACTGCCGGCTTGATGGCATATATCTGCGGGTGTTTGTTGCTGATGCTGCTGTTGCTGCTGCTGATGGAATGAGTACTTAAAGTTATCCTCGCTGTTTTCGCACATATCCTCGTCAGCAAACTCAAAATTGGGGGACACACTATTGGGTGCATTTAGGTCAACGGTGCTGGTGTTTGAATTATTGACGTTGTTGGGTTGTGTAGCGACTTCATTGACTGTGGTGGGCAGATATTCGATAAAGAATTTCGAATCATGACTATGTATGTAGTGTTGGTGTGAATGCATCTGCTGATGCTGCTGATGTTGCAGCAAAGATTTCTTACTATCGGGGATCAATTCACCCACAGAGCATTCAAACTCCCGCGCTCTCTTGCCATTTACGTTTAAAAAATGCTGCATTTCAACACTGGAGTTAAAGTTGTTGTTGTTCTGTTCCTTGTTGCTGCTTATGCCATTAGCTATAATGCCGGCAGGTGAGCCACCATTGACGCTATTGGGTGTGGAGCTGGCGCTGTTGCTACCCGTGCTCAGGATCTCGCTGCTGGGGATGTTATATTCGTTGTCGTCATTCTCGATTATGCCGTAGGAAGTGTAATCGGTGGTGTTGGGCATGTGTTGATGGGGCTGCTGCTGCAAATGTGCAAGTTGTTGCTGAGAGAGATGATGCTGTTGATGTGGCGGCGGCGGTTGTTGCTGTTGTTGGTGGTGAAAGTTGTTTGAGTTCGTCTGTTCCATTTGCATGACCTGCATGTATTGCTGCTGCTCCACTTGTATAAGTTTAATAACATTGTGCTGCAGATCCATGATGTTCGGAAGCGGCTTATAGCTGATGTCGAGTAGCACCTTTGGAGAAGCAGGCCGCACCGACATAATTTCTCCGTACACACAATTTACACGAGTGAATTATATGACGATTTTAAAGTATTTTAACAAAATAGCGAGGGAGCACAACAATTTATTATTTTCACAATAAAACGCTACTTTATTTTTTTCATTTATTTACAAAAATTGTATTTATAACCAATATTTCCAGGTCTAATTTATATTTCGCACGATGTTTAATGGCTGTCGCACATATGTTCACGCACTCGCGTATATAACTCGACTGATGTGGAAATCCTTCCGACTGTCCTCAAAATAGACACTTACTTGTGCGTTAATCTTTTGTGCAGACTCCGTCTGATCACTTCTCTTACATGTGCTAGCGATAAATGAAGCGGTCGCAGAGTGCGAGTGAGCAGCATAGCTAGTGCTAGCACACAGCAACTTAGCTGAGCGGCGGCACCCACACCCATGACGTCATACACACAAGTACCTGCTTCCTCGTGCATCTTTGCACGAGTGCGAATGAGATCTGCACTTAAGTAGAGAGCAGAAATGATATGAGCTGAACTGCTGGTTCCCTTAAATAGCGCCAATCAAAGCAAGACGGAAAACGTTTTTGAACTGTCTGGACTGACGTACCTTCGCAATGGCGTTGCGAATAAATTAGCGGCAATGGCGGTCAATTGTTTTTTTCTCACACAAATGTTGAATCCTTTGCAATAAATGTTAAGATTTATAATATTTTTTTCTGAAGTATTCAGGCTACCACGTTTTTTTTGCGGAAGGAAAAAGTATCGTCCGGAAATATAGCACAAAAAATAAAGTTAATTAACTTAGATGCGCCTTCACTACCATCAACCACCGAGTGAGTTGTAGATAAATGAACACCCCAAATGAGCAGCTGTCTGGACCTCAAGTTACACTCACACATAAATTAAATTTCAACTCATCGAATATTGAACGTTCCAATGATTGCTTTGGCTGTCCGCCCCGAGTATCCATCAACAAGAGTTTTCAATATAAATTGTATCGCTTCTTCCAAAATCGAAGTATTGAAAATTTATTTTAATTTATGTTCTCGTATATGTTGAGAATTCAGAAGTCATGCTAGTTGATAGGAAGTTCTATTTTTGGATGATGGTCTGATGAAGTACGCTAACTAAGATGTTTAGAGCGGCCATGAGTAGCTTAGTGAAATAAATGATGGAAGAATTTCACCTAAATATGACTTGGAAGCACCAATCTTTAGATAGGAACTTGTTGTGGTTGAGTTTGTATTTCCAAAATAAAGTTAATTTGGAAGTAATCCTCAAAAATCATGGTAATATATGTGAACTTTTGTGAAACAAAGGCATCTTGTGTTTATAAAAAAAAATTTCTCCACTCTACAGTTTTTCTTGATCTTTTTCCCGATTAACTATTGAAAGGCGTAAAAAATTGCCAGTATGAAATAAATGACAGTATATAATGGTTTATAAAAGGTGATTCCTAGGTTTTTGGCGTGTTCAGCAAAATTTGGATGTTACATCATTCACATGAACCTTAGAGAGTGTGGATGTGTCACAAAAAAAAAAGTTGCAAACTAAATTCAGAAGTTTCATAGTGAAGAAATTTTCTAACCTCTATAAATCTTCTCTTCGAAACACTTTCCAAGAATTTTTCTCTTCCTTCGTATAGCGTCAAAGCCCGCTACTTACACTAACGTGTTTTTAAGCATGATCTGCGAGTTGATCTCCAGAGAAAAGCCACCTAAGAGCTTCCACACATACACACACATGACCAAATTTTTTCATACCTATCCTCTGTAAAACGTCGGAGCAACACAAAAATACTCAAATACTCATTTCCGGATATTCTCAACATCACCGTGATGATCCCAACTTCCTGTCTGGCAAAAACCAGAATCGTGGGAATATATCGGACTATATTATATACGCGAATATCATAAATTACCCATCATAAAGTTATGAATTCTGTTGCAATAAAACTGTATTGAATACTATTGTTCGCGGCAAACGTATTTACAAAGCGGGCGAACCATTTGTGGGTTTCCCATTAGATGTTGAGTCTGTCCAGACGATGGATAAACAATCTACCTGCTTTGTTATTCCAGCGAGTGGGTATGATCAGAAATTACACGAACATGCGGCAACGTATTTACCAATATTGCTCTGTGTGTGAGTATGAGTGTGTGTTTATTGTCGACAATCTGTTGCAGCAGGATTGTCTGGTTGGCAAGAAAACAGTTTGTCAAATTGAGGATTATTAGG
This sequence comes from Pherbina coryleti, assembly GCA_943735915.1. NCBI lineage: Eukaryota > Metazoa > Arthropoda > Insecta > Diptera > Sciomyzidae > Pherbina > Pherbina coryleti. The sequence continues at coordinate 178,238,267 of OX030950.1, forward strand.
CTATCGAAAGCAATAAAAAATTTGAAAAGTTTTCTAACATGACATTGCTTTTACACCCCACACTCACCTGCTGTGGGGTGTAAATATTAACTTTGTCACAACGTTTGTTACGCCCACAACAAGGTGTCTGTTTATTGATTGTTTTATTTCATAGAAAAATTGAAATAAAATAAAGATTTTCTTCTAAATTCACGTATGAATTAAATATGGTTAAAAACAAGTCCTGAGTTGGGCTTGAACAACGAAACTTCTAGTTCTGAGTAGATACCAGTGATCTGCAGCGAGTCACGTTTTTGTGATTTGTAGTGATTTATTCAAAACCGAGTAGTAGTGCGTACACATCAAATAACAACCAGCACTACTACTCGAAGCACTCTTGCTACAGAAAGTAACACATAGTTCAGTGTTTGATTCATCAATCGAACGTCAGAGTGCAACCAAATACTCATCAACATCAAACCTAATGTTATGAATCATACCAAGTACTCATAGCTCAAGTAAAAGTCCCATAGCTCATTAGGAATACTTGCACGCAAAGAAAAAAAACGTTTATCGCCAGTTTGCCGCAAACGAACTTCGTTTGTCGTGCTTGAAATCGTTATTTGCAAACGTTTCAACGGTTGTCATAATAACAGTTCAGTTGCGAGAAACGCGACATATAGTTGCAGGAAATTAATTTCGTTTGTCATAAACGCGAGTGATTTTTAAATTGCAGCAATTGAAAAATTCGTTTTTCCCAACTGAAAATTTTGTTTATTTTTCCCCTCGTTGTATAAACATAACGCTTATAGTTTAGAGTTACTTTTTGGACAAATTGCTACTATATAAGGAAATTGGTAGTTTGCTTAATACGCGGACGGAGATAGCAACGGAGGTGCAATCCATAAGAAGACGGACGGAAATAATGAGAAAGATTATTAATATAATAAATAATAATGACCGAAATAGCTTACGCTATATATATATAAGATATATTTTTAAGTTGTGACAACTGAATATTCGTTTGCGACAAATACAGCTCGCAAACGAAGTATAGTTGGTGAATTTTTCAGTTGTGGTAAACGAATAATTTCTTTGCGTGTGCATATTTTTCTATGTTCTGGTCGCTGTTAGAAGAGTTTAAGGGTAACACCAAATTGTTTTTACTGTTGTTTTTAATAACAACAAATCAAGCTTAAATTCTTTACTTACGCCAAAGTTAGCAACGCTAGAAAAGTCATGATCATTCATTTCAAATACGTGAAGATAACTTATAAGAAGCGAGTCTAGATCATACCGACTACTCACAACCACGAGTCAGAGTATGAAGCATGAAGCATAGGAGTTAAGTTGCGTGTTATGAATACCGCAACATTTTTTGAAGAGTATGAATATGAAGTAGAAGCCAAATTAATACGTATACACTCGAGTCAACTCTGTTTATAACTACTCGTTGCAGTTCTCTGGTAGATACATTACCACCTGAACTAATAAATAAATAAACAAGTTTTTTAAGTATTTCCGATGAGTTAGATATTTTTGTGCAAAATTACTTTAAAATTGACAAGTATCTGGTGGAAGATCTGCAAGGACTACTGAAGATAATCATCGAAGTTATAAAGGTTTTATAATTTTGATGACGTAATTTTTTATGTTTTTATTAAAATTTCTCCAATTTGATACTCATTGTACGTTTTGAGTATCGGAGCTTATGACTAAAGTATTATATAAAGTTTTTGTGGAATTTGAAGGTATTTTAATGGAGTTTTCACTCGATTTTGCAAAACTCAGTGTGGATATTAAAAAATCAAATACATTTTTAACAAAAAACCTCGTCAGCCTTGATAACTTCGATTACATTAAAATTGAAGAATTTTGAAACTCAAGTAGAACTTATTGGACTGAACGCAATAGATGTCTGTAAACTTCCATTTGTAATCCATGCAACGACTTTTATCCTGACAGTCAAGGGACTTGAGTTAAGAAATAATTTTTTCACTAACGTACTAGAATTGTTAATAACACTCCTTACTATTCTCTATAGCATGTGGGAGTTTTGTACGGGTGACACCACTGGTCTCCATACCGGGTGTCACCAAGCCTAAGAACGCCACTGCTGTGACAATAGGTTTGTGAACACTAAAGTAGGATACGTGAACTTTGGAAGTTACATGAGTTACGAATCGTAAAAACCTCGAAACAATGGTTATAACACATATAGTCGTATCCAGTGTTCTACCAGAAACTAGATCTAAATTAAATTATTTATTTATTTTTTTTTTTTAAATTGTACTAAGCCCAATCCATAATTTTTATCGAATTTTAAATATATGTGGTATTGTTATAATTTCGAACCCTCTTCTGTATATAAATACTAAGATGCGTTGTGAAGAAGGTATAATTTGGATAAGAATACGTAGACCAAATGTTGCGAATGTGTTCTTAATGTAACAATCTTATCAAATTTTCCTCTCTGCTGTTTGTGATTAGTTAAATAGAAATGGAAAATGGTTTCCTTCATTTCAGTTCTTCTTTCAGAACAGCTCTAATTCTTTAAAATAATAGCCTCCTGCTTTTACCGACTCCATATACATATATTCCATTTGCTCACTATTTTCTAAAATTTTAAAAATGTTAAAATTTTCCACCCCAGCATAGGTCAGGACTGTCGTGGAACGAAGCGAATTCACTCACCATCTTTTTTTGTTCAGTGGGCCATATACTTCAAAAACCTTTTTTTTCACTTTTATTAATCTTGAGCTTTTATTTATCAAACTAATTGAAGAACTCATGCTGTTTTCTGGGGATGTTAAAAAATTTAAAGACTACTTGAAAACACAAACTCATAAATTACTTCTGTTCCCAATTTTAAGAATCACATTTTAAGTTTGTGAGTAATGTGGGTGTTCCGGCCCCTCGTTACCTAACCTCTCCCAATTTATTTCCGAAATTAGGTCTCATAACATCTAGACCATCTTAAATATTATGATTTTACCCTATATACGAGGAAGGTAACCGGAATGGACAATTCAGAATTGTAAGGAGGTGCTACGTCGCATTACCTAATATCGATCATATTTCTTGGAATGTACCTTAGTCATCCGATTAAAAAGATTATTTTTTTTGATTAACTCAAAAACGAACGAACAAAATAAAAATGTTTAAAAGCATAATTTAATTTTTGTTTTTTTTCCCTGATAGTAATTCTTGAAAACTAAACTTGATCATTGAAATGAAAAAACGTGGTAAGAAACACGTGAAAAATTGAAGTTGAATTGAAAATTGAACACAATTGAAATTGAGTTGCTTAAGTTTATTTACTTAGATGACTTAAAGTTTCATTATCGAGCTCGTTATCGAACCTTTTCGGGCAGAGAATTGTATTCCTGTATTCCTTTGATTTCTCTACAAATCTAAAAATTGGTTTAACAACCTACATGATGCAAGGAAAAGGGGATATTCAAAATCACTTTCACAAAAATAGTGTTTGTAAAATAAGTGTTAATTTG